>OX451216.1:110765850-110890413 GCA_949628195.1 Phasia obesa | reverse complement strand
AAAATTGTGTCAAACAAAACACGACCTTTTGCAGTTATCAATTGTAATATCCAAAATGTATGTTTAGCGTTGTAGTCACCTGATGCTATGAAACAGCGATTTATAGAAGTCGCTATATCGACTCTCTGATATTTGAAGTCTAGGAGGTGAATAAATCGAAGAAATAACGAAATTTTACTGATATTCTTCAATGCAGATGTTTGTTGCTTGAAGGTAGTCCTCACAAAAATCACACAGTAAATGATGTTTAATTCGAACCTTTATTAGTATTGCATGGTATGTTAAGTACTGCCGGCAACAAATTCCACCAGGAACATAGGCTGTTTACATAGAATCTCCATTGTTGTCGCTCTACTGCTAGCCTTCTTAGTTCGTTAAATGATCTTCCAGTTTCACTAATAACACTACATCTCCAGGTTGTCTTTGGTCTACCGGGTGCTCTTGAGCCCTGTGGGTTCCATTCGAGTGTTTCATAACAAATTTCGTCATATGGTTTCCTGAGTGTATGGCCTAACCAGTTATATTTTCTTCTTTTTATTTGGGTATTAATATCTTCTTGATCAGCGATGTGAAGAAGCTGTTTGTTAGTTATTACTCGCGGCCACCAGATTTTTTAAATATTTCGGAAGCACCTGTTGGTAAAACTTTGTAGTTTGCGTTTGATACCCTCGTTTACCAACCAGGTTTCGCTACCGTAGAGTAGGATGGATTTTACGCAAGCGTTGTATATATGAATTTTAATTTTCGGAGATAGGGCATTTGACTTCCAAACGTTCCTCAAGTTGTGATAGGCTGCTCTCGCTTTATGTATGCGTGCATCTACGTCACCGTTAGCACCACCGTCAGTTGCTATATTGCTGCTAGGTAGCAAAAGTTATTTACGATTTGAATTGGTTTGCTATTTAGCTTAAAAACTGTTTCATCACTGCCTTTAACAATCATACATTTGGTTTTTGCTGCGTTGATTTGCAGTCCATATTCGAATGCTTCGGAAGCTAGGTCGTCTATTTTCTTCTGCATGCTGTCCTTTGTTGTAGACAGCAAAACAAGGTCGTCAGCATAATCCAGGTCTTCCAACTGCTGATTTATTCTCCACTGTATACCTCTGGTTTTGCCCGAAATAGAGGAAAGAATTTCATCGAGTGTAGTAATAAATAATATAGGGGATAATAGGCACCCTTGTTTAACGCCACTTATAGTTTGAAATGGTTGGCTTGTTTTCCCTATATGTAACACATGCATTTTTGAGTCATTATATTGAGCTTTTATCAAAGTTATGATTTTTACAGGAACACCTTTATTTATTAATGCATCCCATATTCTCTTCCGATCAATAGCATCAAAAGCTTTTTCGAAATCAATAAATGTCATATACAGTGTTGAGTTAAATTCATTGCACTGTTCTATTATAAGCCGTAGGCTATTAATTTGATCGATGCACGATCGTTTAGGGCGGAAACCAGCTTGTTCTTTAAGTAGACGTTTATCTAATGGATCAAGTATGCGGTTCAAGATCAGTTTGGTGAATATCTTACATGCTGCTGGTGACAGTGCGATGCCAATCCAGTTACTACATATTTTTAGATCACTTTTCTTTGGTATTTTTATTATTAGACTATCTTTCCATTCAGGAATATTGTCTGTCTCCCATGTTTTGATGAATAAAGGCAGTGGTGCAGTTTATGTGGAAAGTACGAACCACCAATGGCGAGGTCGTGTTCGGCACAGATCTCAAGAAATAGTTCAACGTTTGCATTTCTTTCTCCGGGACTATGTTTGCCCATAATATTCTCGAAACCATCATTACAATTTCTAATTCTTGCGTTCATATCGCTCATAAGTATTAAAATGTCATTACGATCTATATTGTCTAATATACGATGTAATTCGTCGTAAAAATTTTCTTTCACCTGCAGATCAGATACTTCAGTAGGGGCATAGCACTGAACAAGTGATATTTTGCCGATACTAGAATTAAGTCTAGCTGTGATGATGCGCTCTGAAATCGCGGACCAACTAATGACGGTTTTTCTGCTGAAAAATATAGCCACTCCTTGAACATGTGGATCGTCAATGATGCGGCCAGAGTATATTATTCGATCACCTTGAGAGTTTGTGAAGTCACCGCGCCATTCCATCTCATTTCACTGATACCAATAGCTGATATACCGAGTCTGTTGCATTACTCGGTTAGTTGTGCTAATTTTCCTACCTGGTAGAGTGTGTTAACGTTCCATGATGCGAATCGTATCCGGGGACGTGCGGGGGTCGTCGTCAGTATATCCGATTGATTATTTTTTCTTTTTGTTGTAATCATTATTGAAATCAGCTCCAATAGGTGATTAGCCCAATGTAACCTAGCTTGGTGCAGGACTGCCGTCTTATATAGGGTTGTTATGGCAAGAAGGCCTCCAAACATGCCTTTTGCTGTATTTAGTTTCAAGCATTTCCTCTCGAACGTGATGGAGTATGTATGCCTTTTATTCGGACGCCAGAGCCTCATCTGTGGAAACAGGATCCGCCACGTGAAGCCTGAGGTTGACGATTGTTTTTGAGAGGCTATAAGTGACCCATTAAAAAAACCTTGGACCCCAAGCTGCTCATAGAGCTAATAAAACTGTTTAACGAATGCACTTATGTCTCGATGCTTGTTTCGAGACGGTTGTAGTTACCAGGTGGTGTTTGTTCTTAAAAGTGGTTTTACACGACTTGTATTTGTCATATGACTTGTCACTTTTCCATGTATTAATTCTATACACGTCGTGTGAACCCTTTCAAACATAACATGTGTATTTTCCATGTGTACAATACATATGACATTATTCATTTATAACGTGTTCTATTTTGATGTGACAAAGCAATTATTTTGTTATTTTAGGGTTTTGTGGTATCAAAAGCACTAGCTTTGCATATTTGCATCAATATGTGTGGCGGCAAAATTATACATTATAAGTTATGTCAAATGTAATTGCCCATGTACGTTTGAAAGCAAAAGTTATAAACCGTATTTAAAATGGCTTTTTTGGCAAACGCAGGAAATTTCATATGGGTTATCAAACTGACAAGTCATATGACAAATACACGTCGTGTAAAACCACTTTTAGGCAAATTTGGAGTAGAATTAGTTGTCGCTTTGTGTACTAAAATATAACTGGGTTTAATATATCCGCGTATGAAACATGTTTGTCCATTGGTTGGGCTAAATAAGGACACGTTCTCGATTTCTGAGATTATCTACACTTTTTACCTTAAATCCCGCTTTTTAAAGGCCAGATTTTATTTCAACTGGATCAACGTATGCATCTACACCATGAGGCACGCAAACCCCTAAGGGTCTGTGAGCACATAGGCAATCTCGACCAGAATCTCACATAGAGAACAAAAGCAAGGGCATAAAAGCTTTCACATGTTATGTTATTTTAAAAAATATGACTTTATAACACCCAAATATATGTACATATCTATAGTATTTGTTCTAAATATTTTAAACCTCAAATTGATTTCAACCTTACATTAAAACGATGTTATATTTGAACGATTTAAATTACTGTTTTTAGTCGGACTTATATTTTTATATATAAAAACACGACAACGTAAGTTTACTACCACCATAGCGGTTATTTTCTTAAGATTACAATAAATAACTATAACAAAAAATAAAGTTTGCTTCAACAGTATTTTAAAGTATTTTTTCAAAAAAAATATTTTTTATATTATATGAATTTTATTTGAACTGTTTTTGAATTAATAAATTAATTATTTAGGCTTTTCTTAAGTATAAAGAGATAAAGAAAAATTAGACAACAGCAAAGCAGAATGCATTTTCTAGACAGATACGTCCGGCATCAGTACTCTTCGTATCGATCTACCCGGTAGTTTCAATTGTTATTAATTTTCTATTTTAACAAACTTATCAAAGTAATAAAATATGAGAAATTTTACATTATATTATATAGGAGATAGAGCTTAATTTATTAATTCAAAAATAGTTCAAATAAAATTCATATAATTTCACAGAGGGGGCACGGCTTTGTCATTGTTAACTTCAACACTATTGTGTTAATAATCAAAAATATACATTTGTAAAATAAAAAATATCTAATTGTTGTTAATTGCTAACCAAAGGTTAGATAATAGCAAGACAGGTATATACCATTTTCAAATAAAAGAAAAATAAATAAAGAGAATAAAAATAAGGAAAAATGTTTAATTGGTAGTATAATATAAAAAGAAAATAGAGTTTACAAGTGTAAAACAATTTCAAAAAGCTCTATCTCCTATGAAATATAATGTAAAATTAAGACTAAATAATTAATTTATTAATATTTTTATATTAATCTACTTTTACTATTAATTACTAAAGTAAAAAAACTTGGTCACATTGTACTGTTGTGTTCGTCGTACGCCGCACACTGTGGCCACTGCGGCAATAAATCAATTTGGATCTGCTATTCGATTTTGATGATTTTTGCACAGATGGTTAAAAACTATCTAAAGGTCACGTGTAAAAAATTTCATGCAAATATCTCCATTGGTTTTCTGTCCCGAGCAGCGCAAAGTTGAAGTATGTGAACAAGTCTCAAATGTGATAGTTTTCTATGTCATATTCAAAAGCCTGTTACTTATAAACTATACACTGAATGTACCTTATAAGTATTTTTTGAATTAAAATGGACATTAAGCATTATATGTATATTAAAAAAAAAAATTGAAAAATTGAAAAAAAAAATTCTTTTGACAATATATTTTAAACCAAAAATAAAAACATTTATGATTTTCCGTTAGACTTTTAGTTGTGTGCGAAGCAGTGCGACGTATGGAGTCCTATACCAAATTAAAGCTGAGAGTCTCAGCTAATAGATTAAAAAAAAAACCTGCCCCAATTTGCCCGCCGCCGAAAAAACAATGAAAAACCAAAAAATTACAGTAAAAAATATTCGTTATTTTACGCGTGCAAAAACAACTGTGCATTATTTCTTTCTTTGCTACTCGTACACGAAGCCGGTGCCAATTTGGGATCGAGAAATACGAAAATTTCATTGCATGTGTACTATATAGAAAAAACAAATGTACACAAAAGAATTTATCAAAGTAATATCGGTACATTGTTTACGTTGACTAAGCAACAAAAAATCTAAATGTAAACTTACTACACATTAAAGGAAGAGCTTTATATATAACTTAATCAATAACTTAACATTGATCACATTTTTTCTCTTAAAAATTAACTCCGTTATCCGTAAAAAAACATTATTTTATATTATATTTGAGAGTGATATAGTGATAAGTAAGTGTTTATTAAGCAATTAAAGCAAATTTATATAATATACAATGGAAAATATCTTTCAGCACGCTTTCGGAAATTGTTTTTCAATGTAAAAAAGATATTGATCTTATAATTCGTGTAGTTTTCGGAATTATAAAATAGTGTCTGAGAAAACTCAAGAAAAGTTCAGACGGTTTTTGAAACAAACATTTATGCCTCAATTTTTAAAGTAGTGGAACAAGAGTCAGCGTACTTCATCAAGATTTTTTAATGACAATGAAGAATGGCTAACACATTATTATACGTTGACTGATGAAGTAGTGGATGATACAGTGGATGGTAAACGTGGACGTCCAACGAAAAGCTTTGGGGAGAGCAATGCCAGAACGAAATCTTCGGTTCAAAATTAAATTATCCACAATTAGTTGCAGTCAGGCAATAGACGCTGAGAAATTCCAAATATATTGTATAGACACGGCAAAATTGTACATTGATTTGTATGGAAAATTTTTATATTGGAGTTGTATGAGGGGTGGGTGTTACAGTGGGCGGATGTTATATGCATTTTTGCGAAAAATAAACATATTGCATATAAAGATATTGCATTTTTTAAATATAGTTTGTGTGGGAGGTGGGCGTAAAAGTGGGCGGATTAAGTTCATATTTTCAGGAGGTCATTCTGCAGTTATATTATTAACATTTTATGAAAATTGAGTTAATATATTTAAAATCATGGAAGTTATGCCACATTTTCTATTTAAGTTGTATGGGAGGTGGGCGTAAAAGTGGGCGTATTTTTGTAAAAAAAGAAATTGAAATTCTTAAAAAATTTAAAATAAATGTGTGCAAAATTTCATGAAGCTCTGCAACCTCCTTGATTTAAGACCATTAAATACACTACACTGCCACAGTGTGCGCCGTCTTATGAAATAGAAATAAATCTAATTGAGAGTTCTCCGTGTATGATGAATTTCGACCGACGCACAGTGGCTGAAAATCGTTTTTCGTTGGCCAAAATTCTGTAACTTTTGAACCGATCAAAATATTGAAATAATTTTTTTTCTAATGGATAGATATTTAGCTCAGCTTGATTCAGTTTTAATTACATTAAAATTGATTGAGGACTTTTTAAGGAATTCGAGGTCAAAGTTGAACATTTTAATTTTTTTAACTTTCAGAGTGAAATATGGGTTTATTCTGTGTGTAACACAGAATAAGATCCAAAAAAGTATATATATTCTTGATCAGTGATAAAATCTAAGACGATATAGCTATGTCCGCCTGCCCATCCGGCCGTCCGTCCATTCGCCTGTCTGTATTAACACGATACAGTCTAAACGAAAAGAGCTAGACCCTTGAAATTTGGTACATATATATCTTGAAGGATAGGGCAGGCTAAGTTCGTAAATGGGCCAAATCGGAACAGGGGGAAAAAATTCCCCTAAGAAGAACTAAACCAACCCCTGAAAAACTACACATTTTTACAAGTTTTTTTGTAAATTTGTTAAGCAAATGAAACATTTTTATGTCAAAGAAGGTTCAAGGTCTTTACCCTGGAGCCAGAAAATCATAAAAATTTATTCTTGGACCCCGCCCCCTTTTTGTGGGCGTTTATATAGCATATTATATGAAAAATAGTGTCAATAATTAACAAATTGTATTACCTAAGCCTAGATTGCATAAAAAATTAATTTTTAAGCTTTAATAATGGATGGAAAATGTACTCGGATCTTCTGCGCTACCTTCACCTCAACCCCCCCCCCCCCCGAAAAAAAAATTTTTTTTTTGGTTAAGCAACAAGAAAATATAATTTTTATTCATTTGACTTAAATATTAATTGCAAATATTCCATATTTTTTTCTGTGCTATTTCTGTTCTTTAGTAGTTTTTTAGCTTCTTCATCTAAATCCCGATGGTCCACTTTCCATTGATTTCGAATACTGGATAAGAACGGTTCTGACGTTGCCAATAATATATTAAATAGATCTTCATTTGTTGAATTCCGTGAAATTTTCCTAGTATTGTGCTCTCTATAAAATATTTAATCATTGCTCCGTTTTTCCTGAGCCTCGTCTGATAGATCTCCAAGTGGCACCAAATGATATTTAATGACATCTTCACCATGATAAAGGATTTTGTGAACTGTTGCAGACATATTTCTCCATGGGTAGTTAGTTGTATATATTTTTGCAGTTTCCTTAGCATAATCTCCAAATTTTCTACAGTCAATTTCTTCATTGCACGCAAGTACTTCTAGTATTATTTTAAATCTGAAAATAAGGTTGAAATCCACTCCTGTTATTTCAGATGCTGTTTCTGGATCTGAAAAGAATCTTCTTTCGGTATTGCCATCATTTGTATTGCCTGACCCTTGTTTTGGCTGATCTATAATCAGTCCACGTTTGCGATATTCATCTTCAACATGTTTCTTTTTTGAACTTCTTAACTCTTTGTTGGTCACGTTGTTTCTTATTGAACCTGAAGACCCGAAATCCAAATCATAACTGATTTTTAGTATGTGTTCCATAAGTCGTATTCTTGCGTGTAGTGGTGATAATCCAAATTCATATGCATCGGTATTATCTAATGATTTTGCTGGGACTTGGTTTAATTGGGTTGATGTTGCTCGGCATATAATGCAGCTGGATGCAGCCTTCGTGTTAGTCAAAGCCTGACCCACTTTTCCATCTATCATTGTCAGGACTAACTGGTAGCTTACTTCAATTTGCTGCCCAACTAACTGTAATTGTAATGGCTGTAGTGCTGTAATTTGGGCCTTGATATCACTAATTTCTTTATTAATAACATCATTTGTTTCTTTTTTGAATTGAAATTTGATTGGCCTGCAGTATTTCGTAGAAGATGGTGTCTCATTTTTCCAAATATCCATTGTTTGCGTTGTACTAGTCGAAGGCTCTGAATCTTCCAAAATCTTTTTCAATCGCAATGGTTCAAATGATACCATGAACATATCTGAGTCAGAAATATTTTCACATACAGCTTGTTTATATTGTTTTTGTCGCGAAGAACCATCACATCCCCATTTACAAAAAAGAATTAACTTTGTGTTTCCGTATTTCTTCAACTCATTTCCTGTTATTGATTGCAGCAAGCGTGCGGCTGTGTGATCAAGTAGAGATTGTAGTTGTACCTCTGCCGAAATTGGTGTGATTGTAATAGTGTCCTTTGATGGCAAACAGTCCATTTTAGCAGCGGTTATGTGATGATATGCTGGATATATATTTGAGCCTTTTTCAATCGCACGCTGTCTGAGTTTAATATATTGCTGTTTTGTTAATTTTAAATCCAGGAATAATGCTAATGCGTCCTCATTTGTGTACTGTATTGCATCATTCGGAGTTGGTATACTTTTAAGAATCCGTTTTGTTCTCGGTGGACTAGCTTTAACAACTTTTTCAATGATATCCACTTTTGTAAATTGGTTCTGTGATCGTAATTGGTGTAGGAAAGATTCTTTTATATGTATTTTTACAATCAAAGGCATCGTTAATATCTTTAAGCTTCCGCCTCTTAGATCTATCGCTGCAATTGTCCACTAATGATTTGCGGCGTCTTCCAGCCTTATCTTGCTGTTTCTGCAGCGACAGTAAGTTGACCTTCTAACCACTTTGCACTTTTTATATAAAATTTTTGTTTACTGTACATAACTTCTTTGTAGCGTTTTTTTAGTGCTTTGACGAAATTATATAATTGCTCTTGCATTTCGGTGCTACACGAATTTAAGTTTAATTTTATTTTAACGTAACTAAGAACATCTTCCTGATTTTTGTTTCTAAAATACACTTCGGCGAGTTCTTAAGCTCTCCATTTTCTTTTGAATATTTTTATTTCCGTTTGTTATGTTTTATCCGTACACTTAAAGGATTAAGTTATTACTGAGTAATCCCTTAACGAATCCGTACTTTTATAAATTTTTAGATACATGTTCTTCACACACTGATCTTCAATTTCATAGCAGGTAGCGCTTAAATTGAACAAAACTGCACTCATGCGTCAATATGGGGTTGTTTTTTAACTTTAGTGGTTTAATGTCGCAATTATTGTTATAAAATTGTTTATGACTTTGGTTGACCCTAACATTTGATAACAGGTAAATTTAGAAAGAGATCATATGCTTCCTGTAGAGCCCATTGTGATAATTTTATTACTTATTTTTTGCTGATCAAAACAAAGCCATAAAACCCTTTCGAAGGTATTATATTTATTTTTTTCAGTTAAAGCAAAAGTATATATAGCCTTCAAGAGGACACTTTCACCTTTCTCGTGGTTGTATACGTTTCTTGTTCCCTTTTGTTCCCTAGAAGTTCTATTCCACTAAAGTTTAAATTTGAGGAAAATATAGGAGTTTCATAAATATTTCATAACGCCCCTAATATTAAACGCTAGAGCTGTGTCTACTTACAACAACTAAAGACAATAATCCTACCAACATTATAAAAAAAACCGCAGACCATTATCGATGATAGCTTGCGAGTAGTAACCATTTAATTTTGATAAAAAACCAAAGAAAAACACCTTTTTCTGAAATTAAAAAAAAGTTGAGTTTGACAGCATGCCACGCCCACAATTATCAATATTTTAACATAATTTTTTGGCTACCTTAATTTGGATATATTAACTACAAAATGACGTAAAAATTTTAAAAATCGGTGACAAAAAAAAAATTTACTTTTGGCCAACGAAAAACGATTTTCAGCCACTGTGCGACGCACACAATTATGATGTCGCGACGTCATAATAGTATGCATTTGCAGATACACATATGTATGTATTTTATTTTTGGAAACGAATATTGGTCGTTTGCCTCAGGTGTGTTCCCAGCATTTTTTTGATAAATTAAAATTCTTCTTTTAATCGAGAACATGTATAATTTTTTGTTTAAGTTACAAGATAGACAGGTAATTAAAGTTTTATACTGCAGCAAAAATACCTACCAACCAAACATCGAGTTTACTTTTATTACACTCAAAACATTTTTACAGTAACTGATTGTAGTTTATTAAAAACGTGTGTAAAGTTATTTTGAAATGAATAAACATTAAAAATAAAAGGCAAATAAATATTTAACTGATTTTAACATTTATTTATAACACAAAGGAACCAATACGTGGACCAAGCAGCTGTATACTACAGCTGCCTGCTTAACCTAACATTTATTTATAAAACAAACTACATGTAAATACTGATTTTACGTTGCAGTTAATTTTACAGTTAATTTCTTTACTTGAAAAAATTTTAAATTACATATATATGTACATATATCGTTTTTGGCAATTCTAATGTATATATAGTATATAAATCATGAATGTATATCTACGTTATACTTTATATTAATCTAAAAAAAAACAGAATTTTTATAGCTTTATGGTAAAGAAATCGTTATCTATTTTGAAAAAATTAAGCGAATTAAAAATTAAGTAAAAAAACGTTATATCTACGGAATTTGTTGTTTTATTTTTTGAAGTTAAAATAACAGAAACAGCTGATAATTTGTTTGTTTTAAAAAAATTTGAAGTTAATTTTATTATCAGCTAAAATAAATAGTTTATTTTTTTACGGAATTCAGTTAATTTTTTAACATTTAAAAATCAAAGAATTTTTTTTTTTTGAATTAAATGAATAATGAGTATATCGTGTTTTCACTGAATTTTCAATTATTTTAAATTATAGGTAAACCTTCTACGACGCGGTAGATAGGTTCCTAAAATTTTCCGCGTTGTAAGAATTCGCGTTCATGCAAAAATCAGAGTTTGGTTCCAAATCGAAAAATTTGTTTTTATAAGGTGTTCACTTAATATATTTTTGTATTTATTTAGTGAGTCATAACAACATAATTTGATAACACTTGATTTATCTAAACATAAACAAAATAAAAATGGATTTTTAAATCTACTTAACATATTCAAATTGAATAAATATAAAACGACTTTTTTAGATGTCTTACTCCTCTTCATCACATAGTATGATTTGATTCTGTCTCGAATGTTTTATTAGGGGTCGTGCTAATAAAAAATCCGAGCTTGATCAACTTTCAGATTCAGGTAACCTTTCGACGATTACTGGATTTAAAAAACCTTTTATTGAAGTCTGTGTTGTATTGCTTCACAAATTTTTTATAAATTTCTTGATAGGCAGATAAGTTATATTGAAGAGTTCGTTTAAATGTTTCTATCTTTCTCTATCCCTTAGAGAATCGTTTTCTAAAATATTCCTCAATTGCTCTCAATACTTTTTAGTGAATAGTTTTATTTTCTATTTCGGTGTGCTGTGATTCTTACAATTTCTTTATTGTGAATGACATGAAAAAAGTAAGTTCCCAAAACGCCTTTTACAACTTTATTTACGAGGAAAGGTCTTTTTTCAATAAAAAACGTAACGTACAAAAAGTCTCCGCTTGAAAAAATAGCGTTGTCAGAGTCGCGTTATAGGAAAATTTCCGCATTTTGCGCGAAATAGCGTTATAAAAGTACCGCGTTGTAGGGGCGTTACCTGCACATTTTCCGTTGATTTAACATACATAATATTTTGAGTGTAGTTTTCGTAAACGTAAAACCAAGCATAACTGCCAGATTTGACGATTTATTGTTTCATTGCTAAATAATCTAAATCACTAAGCGATTTGAAGCATTAAAAAGCATAAAAAATAGTGCCAAAAGCATCAAGTTGGCATCCCTGGAACGAACCATTAAAGATTTTCTTTTTTTCATTTGGTACAATCACTGAATATATTGACACCGCAAAGTTGATTTAAAATAATATGATAGATATGACGCTCTAAATTCGAACGTCTTTGTGTTGAGTTGGAAATTTTAGACAAGAAAAAATGTGATCTTAGTTCACAACACAAGTGGTCTGCTTTGAATGACCTGGAGAAGGAAGACATGATTATTATCAACGCTTGGAACAGTATTCCTGATTCTTATGATTACCTGAAAAAGTTCGCGTTTGCAGTTCTTTTCCTTTTCGATTTTACATATATGTACATATGTATATGCGAACAATCTTTTTCAAGCATGAAATCTTTTGCAATCATGCTTAAAATTAAAATTAACAACATACAAACCCGACTTGCTTAAAATTTCCAAGGAGATGCAAGCAAATTGTTCGCATTAATAAATAATTATTAAGTATGAAATTTTGTTTAATAAAACACATTTTTCTACACTAAATAGGTCTACTAAGAGTTTACTAAACATGCAGATTTATTTGGCTCCCATTTTTTTTTTTTTTTTTATTTGTTGCAAAGTTCTTATTTGGCTCTTTGGCTAATAAGTTTGACGAACACTGCCCTTCATCATTTATTACCGACAAAAGTTTTACATCTATACATATAATAAAACAGTAACTTTTTCCTGTCTGTCTGTGTTCGCATCACGTAAAGACTACTGGATAAATTTTAATAAAATTTTATGACGAGCTACCTTAGTATCTTGATTCAAATATAGGTAATTTTTCCGCAAAAATGTCTTATTTTCAAGAGCAAGTAAAGAAAACGCATGAAAGTAAAATTGCGAAATTGAAAGCGGGATATTTGAAACACTCTTTACAAAGCTTCAGAATAACTTTTAGAATTTTATATAAATTTTAGAATTTTATCCAGGGTGGGTACCTTTATAAAAAAATACGAATACGTAAAGCATTATAAAAGTAAGTCTTAAATCTGACAAAATATTGTAAGGAAGCATACAACGCGTGTGGGCACAGCTGAACGACATATGTACGACTAATACAACCGATTGTGAGTAAACAAGTATGACTGTATTTGTACGAGTATGCAATGAAAACAACAATTTTAAGAGTAAACAATAATTCCAAAAATGTCACCAACAGTAAAAGAAAAGCAATTTTAATATGTTCTTTTTCATAATTTTGGAAAATGTATTTGAAATGCCATACAACATGGCAACAAATGATCCAGAAAATACAAAAAGAAAAAGTGTCACACACAATTGCAATAGCAAAATGAATGAAGTTGAATGCCTGTTTTCAAGTGTTTTAAGGGTAAAACAGTTTAGTAATTTTTTAATCCATTGACCTCCGTTTCTTACATTAACTAACTGCACATTATTACACAGATTTTATTATATATTAATATTTTTTTTATAAAATGGCAATTATTTTTATTTAACTTTACTAAAATATCTGATTGATGAACAGAGGTTCGTAAGAAGCACAAACTTTTTGTGCAACTCTTATAAAATTTTTAATAGAGTTGCACAAAAAAAATATTTTTCACCTGCTTACTTGCACCATAAAAAAACCTTTAGATCACAACTTGTCATTTTGCTGTTTAAAAAAATAATAAAGGAGCGAAACAAGGGCCATTTTACCCATTAGGTCAACAGAGTTGTAAATATAATCTCCCCTATTATGAATATTTTTTCCTCGCCATACATATGTGCCTATTCATTGATGTTCTTATGGTGTGTAATTCCCTCAAAATGTTTGACCTTAACAAAAATTTTCCCTTATCAGGAATGGTTCTTTGCTGGAGAACTGTATTAATAATAAAAGTATTTAAGTAATCTGTGCTATTTATTTCTTCTAATTAGAATATTAATGTTTATAATAAACTATATTATGAGATGATTCATTAATAATATACAAAGCGATGCCAATTGATGTTTTTGTAGACGGCAGGAAATCACTGAGCACTTCCAGAATATGTATATCTAATCGCAGTTTTATTTGCCCTGCAATAATGCATAATTATTTTTCCTATTATATTTATTGCATCTTTAATATACGTACATATGTATGTATACATACATTTGTATGTACATACATTTATAATTACTCATATACTAAGTCTAAAATAAGAAGAAATATACTTGTTCAGTTCAGCTAGTACTAGGCAAAAAAATTGTATGGTTTACAGAGGAGAGAAGCAATGTCCCTTCTTAAAAAAATGTAACGATCATTAGTATGTTACGGGCCAGCGGATTTGGATATGTTACTGCATGTTTCGCAATTCCTGCTTTAACTGATGGCTCGTTAATATCTATGGGATGTTCGAGTTTTTTTATATACTATGGCGCAACTGTGATCATATGTAGAATCTTATTTTGGCGCCTTCGAGTAGTGCCCAATAATTGAATGCCATAACACCAAATTGGTTTTAGAATTCTTTTGTCCAGTAAGTTGGAATGCTTTGAACTTAATTTGTGTTAACTTTGATTATATATCAGATTTCTAAGTAAGGTGCTGATCGGGATGTATGCTGAAGTATTTGACATACAAAAGCTGAGGTATCAGTTAGTTATTTATTATATGGGTTTATTTTTGTTTATTCACCTTTATTCTCCAATTTTCAACCATTTTTAATTCCACCATCTAAATTGAATACATGGTCCTGTAGATACATATTGTGATACTACTCCGGCGCATCGGCAAATGTAGATATGTAGACTCGGTTCGTAGTTGCCATGTCTGAAGTATACAAAAAATATAAAATGGGTCCCTATGTACTACCTCCGGCTTCAATTAAATAAGAATTTACCATGTAACTCAACAATTAAACGCATTATGTATGTCTCAATCATTTGTTATATATGTATGGATACCGTGTTTTTTTCTGACAACGTAAAAAACAGACAAACGCACGCAAAAAAATATTTCCACACACGGCGTTGTGTTTATAATCAAGCTTATTAAATTCCAAAAAATGTCCAGATAGTATCTGTGGATATATCGGGTGAAAACGTCATATTTAAAGGTATTTTTATTTAGAACACAATTATTTTTTATATGATTTCTATGATAATTACTTTAATATTGAGTGTTTTTTTTTATTGGCAAGGTCCGCCAAAGGTAATAGGAGTCAACACTTTTTTATTTTTATTTATTTATTTATTATTAGTCTATGGATACAATCCTTACAGACTATTTACATACAGGTTAACTTAATCTTAAGAAGAAATTAAAAATTCAAATTATCAATTTAGAAAAACAATGATATTATGTTTAATTACTTTTGTATTCATAAAAAAATCAACATAATTATACAAACTATTAAATTGACGCCTAAAAGGATCAGCTAGAGCATAGTTTGTATTAAGCAGAAATTTACCTCAAACATTACCATTTATAAGGTTCAACATAAAAGAAACATTTAGCATAGTGCGACGGCTTTTTAGTGTAGGTAGTTTTACTAACGCAAGTCTGCTTGATTATGAGGTTTTTACTCCAGGATTCCAATGAAGATCACGTAAACAGAAAAGCAAAAACTGTTTTTGCACCGACTCAATATATTGGCAATACATATTGTGATAAGAATCCTATACGATTGATCCATATTCCAACACAGGTCTAACCAGTGAAACGTAAAGTTGCTTGTTAATAAAAGGATCAGCGAATTCTTTTGCCCACCTCTTTATAAATGCAAAAACACCTCTAGCCTTGTTGAGAGTCATAGTAATGTGTGCAACGAAGTTTAATTTAGAATCACGTAAAAATCCAAGATCCAAGTAAGTGTCCTCCCAATGAATAGCTATATAACTATTTCTAAAAAATCGCATGCATTAAATTTTTTAGGTTTAGCTAGAGAAGACTACCTTGCCATTAATTTGGTAAACTCTAAACGAAAAAATATCGTTTATAAATTCATCTTAGCAGTTTTTGTTTTGAATTGGAATCAAATATGCACAATCTGTCACATGTTCCCAAGAAATAGACGGTAAATTAAAATTACCAAAAACAAAAATAGAATAATTGGAATGTACACGTGAAGTAACAGATTCAATGGCTTGGATGTGTTTGGCATATATGTATATTGAAACATCAGAATTAGGGGGAATGTATGAACAGGTAAAGTATTTTTTTTTTTTTTATTTTTCAGCTTTACGACGATACGAACAAATTCAATGTTAGAAATTTCAACCGGTATTAGTTCAGATAAAAAAGACAAGAAACAGCAATCAATACACCACCACCTCTTCTTCCATTTCCATTTTATCTATAAGTTTGGTGCTTATCACAAAGTAATTCAGAATTAAAAACATTATCGTTTATCCAGGTTTCAGTAAATAAAATAACGTGAAAAGAAGAATCATAGCTGTTAACAAGAAAAGTAGACAATTTTGTATTTAATCCGCGTACATTTTGATATATTATATTAAGTTGACTGTTGTTCAGTGTTGGTTAAAGAGATCAAAAGATACACCAAGCTTAAACGATGTTATACTCCTGGGTTGAGAATATAAAAATTTTTGTAAATTAAAATTAGCTTCAGTGTTCAGCTTAAATTTCATATAAACGAGACACAAATATATATTTTCTTGGTGGTAGAACTTTTAATTCCTTGTGATTAACTTTGTCGGAATTATTATTATTCAACAAGGAATTAGATGGGCCAGCGTCCTTACAATATCTTGTTCGAAGGATATGCAACTTATGTCGCTGAAATTTATCTCTTTTCTTCTTTAAAATTTTATTTGTATTTAAATCGTGCATTTTTTATTGCAGCAATTTGTGTGGATGGACGCATTTGTTTATATTTTAAACTACATACATAATTATAACTACGAATTAGGGAACAAAACGAATTTCGAGAGTATATGAATATGTGTGCCCCGCCCCTTTTAATTGTTCTCTACCCTCTCTCCATTATTTTTTCAAAAAAATATTTTATGTCACCGCCCACAAAAGGGGGCAGGGCGAAAATGTTATTTTAGAATCTTCTGTGTCCAAGTTTAGGTTTTTGAACATTCGCTGACCTTAAAAGTTGCATTTGCTAAACGAAAGAGTGAGAAAATTTACAACAAAATTGAATATTTCAGAGGTAGGATTAGTTCTTCTAAGGGGAACTTTTTTCTCCTTGGTCCGATTTTTTTTATTTTCAATCCTTAACATCCTAAGGCTATGATATATTTTCTGCTAAGTTTGATTGATCTAGGATTACTCAATAACTTTTGAGAGCCAATATAAATTTAAAAAAAGTAATATCCGGCTAGATTGCCGACGTTTTTTTTTAGCACTAATAGTCTATAAATTATAAACATGTAGTTAAAATAGAGTTGTCATGTTTTGGAAAGGTTATAACTTCACATTGCCCATTTCCGAATTCAATTCACATACATATGTACATAAGAATTAGAAAATAAGAGTATAAAAACATAAAAAGGGGACAAGAATAAAAAATTGGACCCAAATAGAACTAATAAAACTTTGTTTGATACCTATTAATGAACTTTTAGGCTGCCGAATTTTATTTTTAATAATTTTGTGATCTTTAGTTTTTCCAAATAAATACTGTTGCCGTTAACTGTAATCTAGTACCAGACAGCAGTCAAATTTTGGGAAACTTGCGTCTATTAACTGGGTATTTGATAATTCCGAGATTATTTGTATTTCTAGTGCAGTAATTTACAATGCAACACTTCTCCCGTTAATTGTTATTTGAAATTAGACGACTGTTTTGCGCATGATGCGTCTTTTACGAGGACAGTTTGATAATTATTTTGTGACTTTTTGTTCTGTTCCCTCCGTTATCAGTGACCTTATACTAGACTAATGACGAATTTTGGACAATGCCCGCTTGGCTTGTAATTGAATGCATTCTATCTATTACAGAATTTACTAATTTTACTTTCTTTCAACGAAACTTTTGTTGAAGCCAAAATCCAATAAAAACCACTCACAATTCAAAGGAAATTTTTTCAATTGCATAAATTTGCATTCTCAAATGCACCTGAATTGTGATATTGTTTTTTAAATTTTTAAACACTGGTTCGAACCTAATATGTTTAAAATTTTGTGTAATTTCTATTTTGAAAGTTCTTGTTATTTCATTTGTTGTCTAAGTTCGCTCTTATTAAGATTTTCTTTTGCGATCTTGGATCCCGGAAATATATTTTTCAAAAAAGGATAAATTCATCTACCAGAGAAAATGGGAAATTTTTGTGGGCAATAAATGTGCATATTTCAATTTATGCTTAAACTTTTGATGGCATTCTAATTGGTTATATGCTTATGTCAAGTCATGTGTTTAAAGCAGACCACTCGAACAAATCAATATGTCGAAAGTTACAAAATGCCTTTATCTTCTTCACCACTTAGATCGGTGCATTATCCTGCTAGAAGGTTTATTTAACGCCTTGTAAATCAAAATCTAGGTGTTCGCTTTGTAACAAATCTATAAAAGTAGATTTCTGCATTAAATTTTCCTAGCACAAAGCCAGTTTTGGAATTTCCTTTCGATTAAAAATACCGCTCAAACCATGAGCCATCCTGCACCATGACGTCGTTTGATGCATGCTACCCGTCCATCCCATATTTGTAGAGCACATCTGGTCCGTCTAAATTAAACTTTTTTTGGCACTGAATATCACAGATTCAAAACCATCTTTCCCAAATTTATACTTTTTATAAAATACCATATGTGCATTTTTATGACGTTGTTTAAGCACTCGGTACTCATATTTAAGGTTTAAAACAAAAAGTTTGTTGATACTACATAGTACCACGTACTAGCACTAGCTAAAACTTTTCAGTACTAGTTATTCTGAAAAGTATAAACTACAAAAAGTGTGAATAAATCTTTGCTGGTACTATGTAGCTAGTACTAAAAAGTGATAGCTAGTCCTGGAAAATTAAAATATATGTAGCTGCAAAATCAGCTGATAGAAACTGTTTGAGAGTTGCCTCTCTTTAAAAAAAGGTATTTTTCTTATAAATTCTCAGCAAAACAGGTAGTAAAACATTTTTCTATCACTATAAGTTTATTTTGATTATTTATTATCACGATGAGTGACAAAAATAGCGGGAAATTTTTTGATATGCTCCAAAAGCGTAATAAGTCGCAATTGCCGTTAGTTATAGTGGCAAAAGATAATGTAGTGATCCTGGTCAATTGCAATCAATTAAAGTGAACTCCTCATTAGTAGTTCAGGTAGTTTAAACGTTAATGCTGTAATAACCCTTCGGTTAATGTACTCATCACCATGACTTGGTGTGTTTTATATTGCAAATGCATGCAATCTACAGCAACGATAGCGCAAGGAAAGAAAAATCGCAATGCCCACTATTCTTCGGAATTTATCCACGAATGCGCTTTATTGGTGACTTTCTTTAAAACCATTTTCACTGTTTTACAAACGTTTGTGCGATGTATTCCTTCTTGTTTTGCAATTCGCATTTAAAAACCCGGATCGCTTAGAAATCGCAGAAATATTTCCATCCTTTTTATTTGTAATAAAGACGTTCCTCTGTTTTCATGGATTTCCTCCAAAAAATGTTGCGTTAACCATTTTACACTTTCTTTTTAAATCCGTATATATAAAATAGCCTGCTGGATAAGAATGTGACCGCACACGATATTGTTTTTTTTTTTTGCGAACATACATAAATGCAGCCATCATATTTAAATAAAATCAATCGACAATGCACTTTTTGACGAATTAATGAACAACAAACTTATTTCCAGCACATCAATGACATGCTTACAAAAATTTAAGTTAAAACTAATAATTTTAAGTACTTACTAGTTTTTATTATATATAATATAAAAATAGTATTGGAATTGATTCCTTGATTTATTCGACCTCTTATATTTAACAATAAAATAAGTTTTTTAAGCTTAAGGTCATTTATAATAAAAAATTGTGCTTTTATTATGATTTTTCAATATTTCGCTACCCTCTGGATAGCATCATCAGGAAACTACAATAAATATAAATATACAAAACATTACCTATACAATTATATTTTATACATTAAACAAAAATAACTAATTCACACTTACAATGAGTAACAATAAACAAAATAAAAAACACGACCACTTGTTTTTATATTTAATATTGTACTAATTATTTAGTTTTTTTGTTTATCAAATTGCGATAAATTTGAGAGCAGTTTTCTATATCAATTTTGAATTTCATTCTCTCGGCTTTATTGATGTTTATAAAATGTAGCATTTCCAATATGTATCGTTTGTTGTAATGTTCTTCTCTTCGTAAAATTTTAACTTTATCGAAGTTAGGTTTGTGTTGTCTCTCAGCACAGTGAGCCATAAGTGCAGTTTTTTGTGTCAATAATTTGTTTCTATTTTTTAAGTCATTTATGACCAGCTATTCTTGTTTTTAATTTATTTTTCGTTGTAACAACATATACTTGGTTGCATATCTCACTTCCGTCGCCGTCGCACTTTATTTTATATATTATATTCGATTTTTCCATTATATCTACTTTGCTTTTAGTGTTCGAAAAAAATTTTTCTAAAGTATTGTCCGAAGTAAATGCTAGATTGTATTTTTCTTTATTATAAAGTTGAGCCTTTTCTATTCTTTCCGAGATACCTGGTATATGTCATAGTTTTGAAGAGCATAGGTTTCCTGTACATTTTTTGGTTATTCTTAAGTGACATATTTATTAAACTGTTTATAATATTTGACGGGAATGAGTTCTTTTTTAGAATATCTTTTAATTTTGCTGTATTTTTATCATGGAAAACTTATTTTATTGTTATAAATATATATATATTTATATATATATATATATATTATTACATATATATATATATATTATTACATATATATATATTATTACATATATTTTCAGCAAACGCTGGAAAAACTAGATTGTGCTAGACTGGAAATAGCACTAGCTTTATCTGAAAATTTTATTCACCTCAAAGCTAGTTTAAACTTAAGATTTGCTAGTTTTAGCGAGAACTATATTTTTATTCACACTGCCCATTGTCTTATTATTTGATGAAAACATTGTTTAGCCACATTTACACCAAACTACACTTTTATTTGCCTACAACGCACCTGGCTATTAGTAGCTAACCTGCTGTATGCGCCGTTTGCTCCTATCATCAATAGTGCGTATCCGGCCGTTACGTTTGGTAATTCAGTAGTAATCTGGATTACTCACGAAATTTGTTTTCGTGTATCAGTTTCTCTTTATAAAACAGCAATGTCGGATTGATTCATTCCCTCTTCATCTGACAATTAAGTTTCACGTGACATTTTCCTAAAAATTCCAAAAATTTTATTTGTTTTTCATCTTTCACATTTACTTATCTAGTATACTAAATTATAAATCGTTTTCTCTTTATTATGTGCTGATATGTTGATTTGGCACCAGTTAGAAGATAAAGATTTCATTTTGCACATATGTATGTACATACATATACAAATTACAATATGTAAATATTTTACACGGGTTTTTCGACATACAGTTGTTTTCGATTAATTGAGCCCCGATTAATTGAGTTTTCCGCTTAATTGTACTAAAAATCACGAAACGAAATCATTCCGTATAACTGCCTATGTAAAAGTACCCGTTTAATTGAGTTCCGCTGAATTGCGACTCCCGTTTAATTGATTCCTAAAATAAGACCGCATTGCGAAAAACAGGAATAAATGTTTCGGTTAATTGATTTCGTCACATCATGTAAATGGGGACATCAAATCATATGTTTTTATGAATTGTTTACATTTGTAGCAAAAAACTTCAACAAGTGGAAAGTTCGCAAAAAATTTCTTCGAGAAAACATATTACTTTAAATGTGAAAACAAAAATTAAATTTAATTGCACTTATATTTAAATAATTAAATATAAGTGTTCTAAAGCCACAGTCAATAGAATTTTAAAAAGCAAAGATTGTATTGTTGAAAAATCAAAAACGTTGAAATTGTCAACGAAAAGAAACAGAAGCGGTGCCTGTTCAAGTGTTGAGAAAGTCTTTACAACTTGGTTTAAACAAATGCGTGATTCGGGAGCCTTAATTTCTCGCAATATAATATTAGAAAAGGCTAAAAAGTTCGCCGTAGAAATGGGAGTCGATTTCAATCCGAGCAGTGGTTGGCTACATCGCTGGCAGAAGAGGGAAGGCATAATTCTAAAAAAGGTGCAAGGAGAAGGAGCGTCTGCTGACACTGATGCGGCGGATGCATTCCTTGATAAAGTTCTGCCAAATTTAATATCAAAATATGAGCCTTCAGATATATTTAATGCAGATGAAAGTGGTTTGTTTTTCCGAGCTTTACCCAACATTATATAATTATCAAAAAAAGGGGAACAAAACCGAGGCTTTAAGAATTCAAAGGAACGTTTGACATTACTATTTATATGTAATGCTACCGGTGATTATAAAAAAGTTGTCAGGTGTCTTTTTATGTATAATTTTGAAATTTTTGTTCCTTTTCAGATATTGTACGATGAACGTACCTGATTTTTGTTTCAATAAACTATCATTATCCTTTAACTTAATAAATAAAAAGATGAATTTTATTTTCGCTTTATTTTTCGTCTGGCTCAATTAAGTGATTTTCGTTTTAATTGCGTCGGCAAATCAATTAACCGATTATCGCTTAATTGAGTCGGCAAATCAATTAACCGAGTATCGCTTAATTGAGTTTCCCGTTTAATTGCGCCGAAATTCGTGCATTTTTAGAGACTCAATTAAGCGGAAATAACTGTACATACTTTATTAAAAATAACGATATTACTAATGCGGTGCGAAGATAGACTTAACAAAAAACAATAAAAGATAAAGTTATTAATAAAATTTTTGGGAATTCAAATATTAATTATTTAATATTAAGCTAATTACCCATAACGTTTTTTAATAAAAATGCAATTTATTTGTTGGGGGAAAGAGCTAGTCCCTATACGTATTTCACTGGTTGCTCAGGCCAGATCATCAGGAAACCTTTTTCCTAATTTTAGAGAAGCCAAAAATACTCTATAAGTAATAAAATTCTACAAAACACAATGAGAATTATGCATGTTAATAGAATAATAACGAGTGATTTTTTAAGAGCTTGAGAACTTTAAAAAAAAAAAAACGCATAAAATTTGCAAAATCTCATCGGTTCTTTATTTGAAACGTTAGATTGGTCCATGACATTTACTTTTTGAAGATAATTTCATTTAAATGTTGACCGCGGCTGCGTCTTAGGTGGTCCATTCGGAAAGTCCAATTTTGGGCAACTTTTTCGAGCATTTCGGCCGGAATAGCCCGAATTTCTTCGGAAATGTTGTCTTCCAAAGCTGGAATAGTTGCTGGCTTATTTCTGTAGACTTTAGACTTGACGTAGCCCCACAAAAAATAGTCTAAAGCCGTCAAATCGCATGATCTTGGTGGCCAACTTACCGGTCCATTTCTTGAGATGAATTGTTCTCCGAAGTTTTCCCTCAAAATGGCCATAGAATCGCGAGCTGTGTGGCATGTAGCGCCATCTTGTTGAAACCACATGTCAACCAAGTTCAGTTGTTCCATTTTTGGCAACAAAAAGTTTGTTAGCATCGAACGATAGCGATCGCCATTCACCGTAACGTTGCGTCCAACAGCATCTTTGAAAAAATACGGTCCAATGATTCCACCAGCGTACAAACCACACCAAACAGTGCATTTTTCGGGATGCATGGGCAGTTCTTGAACGGCTTCTGGTTGCTCTTCACTCCAAATGCGGCAATTTTGCTTATTTACGTAGCCATTCAACCAGAAATGAGCCTCATCGCTGAACAAAATTTGTCGATAAAACACATTTCGAACCGAACACTGATTTTGGTAATAAAATTCAATGATTTGCAAGCGTTGCTCGTTAGTAAGTCTATTCATGATGAAATGTCAAAACATACTGAGCATCTTTCTCTTTGGCACCATGTCTGAAATCTCACGTGATCTGTCAAATACTAATGCATGAAAATCCTAACCTCAAAAAAATCACCCATTATTACAGAATATTAAAGATTCTCTTGCGAGAACAAAATTAACTTGTGTATGCTTTTCATCACACCTTACGTCTGCATTCAGTGATGGCAAAAAACCATCCAATTGTAGAAGGACAGTAAGGAAAAATAAAAACGTGGTTTGTTTGTTGGTGTTTTGTTGAAGCTTATGTAGAACTATGCTAATACAACCTGATGCTAATACAACCTAAAGGTGTTAAAAGAAATAACTGAATTATTATCAATTTAAAGTCGGTCTAAGTCTATTTTAACATTTAAAAGTATTGCGCAGTTTTTTGTTCAGTATGTTTACGTAGGGACATAGTTGTACATACTGCTTTCTTCTATTTAGTTGATAAATTAATAAATAAAAACGTATTTTGGGTACAATTTGGGTAAAAACAGTAAAATATTTTTCTGAAAAAAGTACAATCTTGTAAGTTTTTTATTATCACTGTTCAAATTCTTATACAGAGTTGTTCCATGTTTTCAGCTCTGTTTTTGTTATTGACAAAACGCTTCCGCTCTTATTTATGTATGCCGCTTTACCGTTAACGCTCGGCTATAATACGCTTGCCGCTCTTGTTTAGGTATGGCTGGAACGTAAGAAAATAAAAGGTGACCAGATTTTTTTAAATAATATTTTGTATTTCATAACAATTATCATCATCACTATACAAAAAGCATTTTAGTTCTATATTGTTACAGAGAACTAATGTGGTTTCTGTGACTATACCATATCCATAGTTTTTCTTGGCTTGTAGATAAAATATCTTTCAAGGACTCGACTTTTAAGTAACTATACAACAAATATGTATCCTATGTTTAAATTTTAAGATTTTAAATAAAAAAGAAAGAATAATAAACACATAGAATTTAATAGAATTTAATATAAGGGAAATAGTTATTTGATATGAGTATTTATTAAAAAAAAGATTTAAAGAAACTAAAATTTAAAATATTTTGTTCCAGTTTGTCTACAAACAGATTTAAATTGTATTTCACTAATGTTTGTTAAATATTGGGATTTTTCACGCAACATTAAATAAAATGCATTCCAAATTTCCTAAAGTGTGGTGTAATGTAAATATTTGTTATATTCCACAAGTTCATTTTGCTTTAGAGCTTAAAAGAGAATGAGTATGCCAAAAACAACAAGTGTACCGTTAGTATAACATAAGGTCCAAAGAAAAGCAATTTTGCACTTATAATTTTTTTACTGAGAGTACATGAATAATAACTGAAGCACTATAAAGTTGGTCTTAAAATTTGGTGTTGATTACTTTCAAAGCAAAATCAAAATGTTGTCAGGACTCCTACGACGTACAGAGGGGTATTTTGCCAATCTAGCCGAACATTAGGCCCCAAAACTTAAATTTAAGAAATGTAAAAATTTAAGTACACAGATCGATAGACTGTAAAATTCCGCACATATATTATAGTGAATTTTCAAGGCTTCTGCTTGAGATTTATCGTTTTGGGACACTGTTAAAATCAGAAAATTGAGTAAATTGCATAGGTTTTTATTGACTCTACCGTTTTTCTAGGTTAGACATATATTTTTTGTAAAGATATTATATTGATTTTGTGAAAGGATATATTACCAGATACTTATAATAATTTTTAGAAAAATTTTATTTTTAATTTTTATGATAAAATATTTCGTTCGAAAATAAAAAAATGATTTTTTTTTTTTGTTCACTTTTTTGTAAAATAAAAGTGAAAAGGTTTTCGGAAAATTTTATGTTTTTTCGTATATTGCATGGGTACATACGAGTAAGAACCCTTTTTATTTTTCATAAAATGTTTTGGTTTTTAATAATTGAACGTAGATGTTTTTTATGTACAAAAAAAGGGAAAGCGAAAATAGTAATTAAAAAAAGTAAAGAGTTAAGTTATTTTCATAAAAGCTTTTATTAGAGAATGGCAATTTACAAAAATTAAAATGTTTAATTGCAGTTGAAGAGGCTTATATACTAAGAGTTTAATTCTTTAAAAACAAAAACAACACTAAAATAAAAATAATTCAATAAATCTTAAAAAAAAATTGATGATTTGACGCATTAAAAAAAGTAAACAACGTTTATTACATAATAACTATAGGAATATAAGTTAAATAAAAATCTATTTTTAATATATGGTGTGTTTTCCGTTTGCATTCAGCACTTTAATCAACCTTCTAGGCATGAATTCCACAAGGTTCCTCGTTATCTCAGAAGAGGTTTTGTTCCATTCTTCGATTAGAGCCCTTTTCAAGTCATTCTTATTAGAAATTGTCCTCTGTCTGATTTTTCTATCAAGATGCTCCCACATTGCTCTCGAGTCTTGAGCGTTCGATATAACAACCATTGCTTAACAATCAACGACGTATGCTTCGGGTCGTTGTCATGTTGAAAGACCCAGTTATTTGGTAGTCCCAATTTTTCGATGCTGGGAGCAACATTAGCCTTAAGATTCTTTAAATAGTCAATCTTATTCACTGTAGACTCAATGAATAATAAATTTCCAACTCTAGATGCCGCCATGCAGCCTCAGACCATAATAGATCATCCGCCCTGTTTAACGGTGCTTTAAGGAAAAGCTTCATTTGTTGATCGGCATATATTTGGAGGCTTTTTCACTCCAAATATTTCGAATTTGCTCTCATCGCTATATAAAATATTTTTTTTTCACCCGTTCTAGCTGTTAAAATTCCCTTTGTGTTCTCCTGCATTGACTAAGCATTGTTACATTGCATCCAATTAATAATACTTTTATTGAACTGTCGTCAGCTTTTCCAAATTAAAAGGATTTTGGCAGCTTGAACATATTCCCTTTATCCAAAAACTATATCATTTCCAGTTTTAATTACGACCAGAATCAACTTATAAGAAAACGAATCTCAAGGCTCCAGATTCAGTTTGTGGTCTTTTGTTCTTGCTTTGGTCCAAACAATTTTTTGCTTCTTGTTTTTTCAACTTTTTCTTTTTAATACGAAATATACAAAAAAATCTTGCTTTTTATACCCTTCACCACAGGTGGAAAGGGTATATATAAGTTTGTCATTCCGTGTGTAATTTCTACAATATAAAAAAAATCTTTTTTCAAAAATATATACAAAAAAATTTACAAAGCATTTTCAAAAAGATATTTTACAGAAAAATATTCGATAAAAAAAAAATTTTAAAAAATTTTCCAAAAAATTTTCGAATAAAATTTTACAAAAAAATTTGTGGAAAATTTTTCACTTTTGCGGCTACCTCAGGGCTAGCTAAACGGTGTTAAGAATCATTCCTAGGAAGTTCATATGTTTTAGAAAGTTGTTTATTGAGACCTTAGGTTCATTTTTGTAGTTGATTGTTTCCTTGAATTTTGAACGGTTTGCTACCTATGGACCTGAACAGGGGAAAAAAGTAAAAAAAATTTAATTTTTTAAAGTTTTACAACTTTGCCTCAGAGGGTATATCAAAATTTCATACGGTTTGCAAAATATGAGCTTGAGGAAATGATCATTTTTTTGCAAAAATGACATCGAGGCCCCACATCTTTGAGGGCCCATAAAAAAAAACCTGGAGGACTTTGGACAAAACTGGGAGACAGGTTTCTTTTTTTTGGTCTTTTATGACGTAGTAGTCCATATATGGTTATTTTGCCATGACTCAAAAAATTAATGTGTATTTTTGTGTGTATTTTTATACCCTTCACCACAGGTGGAAAGGGTATATATAAATTTGTCGTTCCGTGTGTAATTTGTACAATATTCATTTCCGACCCCATATAGTATATATATTCTGGATCCTTATACATAGAGAAGTTGATTAAGCGATATCCGTCTGTCCGTGTTAGTGTTTTAGTTTTATTTGCCAAGGCACCAGAAGAGATACAAAACATTTAAGCATACCAATCTGTCAGGCATAGTTTCGAAAATGTTGGTATTGCAATTCAGCAACATCGGATCATTCCTTTGGAGACTGCGGGCCAAAAACCACGCCCACCTATATTTTATTAATTTTTTTCGGCTTCATTGATTCTGTTTTGCCTTTTTTTGTCAAATAAATATTAGACTGCGACAGGTAGATCGCAAGGAGTGCATACAGATCTCGGGGGATCAATAACCCCCTGCGAGGGGCGATTTTTGTTTGTTTTTTAGATTGGAGGGTTTTTCTGATTTTATTTGTATTAGAGACCTTAATATAAAGCAATACACATAGAGGTAGCCAATGGACCCACAGGGTACCCACTGATAAATAGGAGCAGTCAATATGAGGATATTTTTTTTAAGGATTTCTTTTTGCTTTAGTCTGACCATTCTTACTCAATATAGATTGCAGAAAGGTCCTAAATTTAACAAAAAAATTTCAATAAAATTTAAAAAAAAAAAAATTTTTTAATTTTTTAAAAATTTTTTTTTCAAAAATATTTACAAAAAAATTTACAAAGCATTTTCAAAAAGATATTTTACAGAAAAATAAAAATTCGAAAATAATTTTCCAAAAAATTCTCGAATAAAATTTTACAAAAAATTTTTAAAAAAATATTTTTACAAAAAATTTTTACACACAATTTTCGAAAAATTAAAACAAAAATTTCAATATTTGTTTTGAAAATGAAAATCATGACTGTAACATAACGTATGTGTGTATATAGAGTAACATAATTTTTTAAATGCTTTTGATTTTTAAATAGATGATATATCTGTTTTAAAACCTAGGTGCATTAAACACATAGACATCATCAGGATACCGACTACAAACTGTCAAAAATAAAACGATTATTTTGAAGTCAGCAAAGCTACATGGCTACACTGCCACCGTTGTGGCTGTCGTCAACTTAGGCTAATTTCTATTTTATTCAACAAAAGAAAATGTCACAAAATTGTAAATTACAAATTCATATACAAACAAAAAGTTGTGGAGGAAATATTTATAATTCTTTGAAAAGTTATTTAATTATATAAAAGCAAAATAAGCATTTCTACAACAATGTCAGAGTTTACGATGTAGCTGTCGGCTTCAATATCATTAAGTTGCTGACAACACGGCGACAATTGAAGCAAAGGGAATTTGTTTTCATTTGTCTTCTATTTTTTTAACTCATGAATAATGATTATTTCTCATACGAATTTATTTAAGTAAAGAGTCAACAATATGGATAGTGCTGTACATGTCTGTATAAATAAAATCACCGTGGTGAAGGGTATATGCTGTATTCGGCCGTGCCGAATACAGCATATATGGTATATAATTTATAAATTTATATAAATTATAAATTTATATAATGTTGTTCGTTCTTCAAATACCAAAAGCCAACAACCCCAAAAAAAAATTCTTTTTCTTTTCAATTTTTTATTGACAAAAATATCAAAGATACCGATACAAAGTAAGTAAATAATATGTGAAAGATATTTATTTCAAATATAAGCCGACCTAGAGTCCTTAATTTTCGTACTGCAGCTCGTACTTCTGCAGTGAATAGGGGCCCCTATTCTGCTATGAATAGGGGCTTTTCAATATAATATTATCTTAATATAAGGCAAAACTAATAAAAGATGCTATATTCATGTGATAACTATATTTTTTTCAGATGACTTAATTATATGAGCACAAAATATATACAAATAAAAAAGAAAATAAATTAGGCAAGTGCGAGTTAGACTCACACACTTAGGGTTCCGTACTATGTTTAGTACAACTTTAAAAATTCAAGTTGTTAATTTTTTCATGTCTTATGAGTCACCCTTTAATTTTAAAATTAAAGTCACATTCGCGAAAATTGCTTCATTATTGCAACATCCTTTAAATTTTAGTAATTGTTGTTATAACGGCCATGGTAATACACTTTCTATAAATATATCAGGTAATATTCGTGAAAAACATGTCACTACTGGACACCCTTCAATTTTTAGTAATTGTTATATCGGCCGAAGTAACACATCTACTGTAAACATTTCAAGAGTCTACCTATTACGGTTTATAAAATAAGTCTATTTACGTAAAAATCATGTCACTGTCGGAACACCCTTTAATTTTATTGTTTGTTACAGTGACCATGGCAATTCCTCTTCTATAAATATATCTAGAGTCTACATATTACGATTAAAAAATACGTCACTATACGTGAAAAACATGTCATTGTCAGAACACCCTTTAATTTTTAATAATTGTCAAATCAGCCATGGCAACTCATCTTCTGTACAAAATTTAAAGATTCTACCCATTACGGTTCAAGAAATAAGGCGTTTTAAATGAAAATCACGTTACTGCCAGAAAACCCTTTAATTTGTATTATTTTTTATAGGGGTCATAGTAGTACCCCATCTGTGAAAATTGCAAGAGTCTACCTATTATGGTCTAAAACTTAGGCCGTATTCATGCAAATCACGTCACTGTCGGAACATCTTTTAATTTTTACTATTTGTTATAGCGGCCACAGTTATACACCTTCTGTGAAAATTTCAAGAGTCTACCTATTATGGCTCAAAACTTGGGCCCTATACATGAAAATCACGTCACTACCGGCACAACCTTTAATATTTAGGTTCACTTTTGTATACTTGTTTATAAAGCGAACTAAGTTTTAATTACTGTTTGTAAATCTTTAGTCTATGCCTCCTTCAGTTCAAGAAATACACACATATTCGTGAATCGGAGCACCCTATAAGTTTTAGTATTTGTTGCTATAGGGGCAACAGCTATACATCATCTGTGAAAATTTCAATAGTCCACCTATTAGGGTTCCAGAGATAAGAGGCGCTGCCAGACGGACAGACATTGTACCGAAAACAATCGGGTTTCGTTTTTACCCTTTGGGTACGAAACCCTAAAAAGACGTACGCCATGTGTCTACATAATAGCAGCAACGCGCATATCTCCATCGACAATCACATAGACAAATAAATAGAATTCGTCGACTGCTTCTGCTACTTAGGGAGCAAAATGTCGTTAAGCGGTGGCACAAATAAGGACACCACGAATAGGCTCAATAAAACAAGAAGTGCATTTAGCAGACTCAAAAATATATGGCAGGCACCACAAATAATGAGAAAAATAAAACTCCGTATATTTAACGCATATATCAAGTTTTTATAAATAAAAGCTTTCGAATTATATTGACCCATTATATTGTGGCTTATATTGACCCAACAATAACAAACGAAGAACTCTGGAGCTTAGCCAAAGAATAGCCCATACACATACAAAAAAGTGAAAATGGATAGGACACAACTTAAGAAAGCCAGTAAATAATATGACCAGGATGGTGCTGGAATGGAATCCTCAGGGAAGTAGACAAAGGGGAAGACCCAAAAATAGCTGGAGCAGGTCTGTAAAGAAAGAACTAGCTGACATCTATAAATCATGGGATAAAAAACCGCTATAACGATGATAAATGAAAATATTTCTATATATAAATTTTAATATAAAAACACATAAGCAGAACTTTTCTTTATCTACTCTTGGCAACACTAATAAGAAAAAAATAAAAATAATCTGCGTATAAATTTACAGAGAATTTGGAACACTCACATATGTACATATGTATTTATATGTACATATTCACATAAACCCACAATCTATCTATCTATCTATCTATCTATCTATCTATCTATCTATCTATCTATCTATCTATCTATCTATCTATCTATCTATCTATCTATCAATCTATCTATCTATCTATCTATCTATCTATCTATACAAAGTAAATATTTATCATCGTGTAGCAGTATAGCATACATAGTTTAGCATACATAGTTTAGAGAGAGATAAACTGGATTGGCATAGTGGGCGTGGTACCTCCCATAAAAAATAAAAAAAAAATTCCTGTATCTATAGAACTGAATTAGGTGGCTGTTTGGAATTTCGCACCAGTAACCCTAATATTACGCGTACACTTTCAAGCTAAAACTAGGCTTAATTGGAATAGCGGGCATGGTATCTCACATACAAAGTGAAAAATTATTATAACGTTCCTTGCAAACTACAATAGATAGAGCGTTAATGAGTAACTCCCATGCTAATGCGCATAGTTTACCTAAATACAGAATTATTTGGGACATTAGGCGTCCACAGTAGGCCTCCCATACAAAATGAAAAATTATTATTCTGTATCTGGGGAACTACAAGAAGTAGCGCCTTGGATTTTCGCACCAGTAACCATCATATTAACGAATATAGTTTAGCTAAACATAGACTAAATTGGAATTGTGGGCTTGGTAGCTCCCTTACAAAGTGAAAAATTATTACATTGAAAAATTTTTATCGATTACATAGAGTAGTATTATAAGTATGGTCTTGAAAGTAGGTAGGAGTACCCCTCATACCCATGCGAATACTCTGAAAGAAACATAGGCTGGATTGGGAAAGTGAAAAATTATTATTATGTACTTGGAGAACTACAATAGGTGCATTAGCAACCCTCAGACTAATGTGTATTGTCTAGCAAAATACAGACTTTATTAGGATAGTAGCAATGGTACCTCCCATAAAAAAAATTAAAAAATTATTATCGTGTTAACACGTATAGTCTAGCAAAAAACAGATTGGATGAAAGTAGTAGGAGTCGTACCTTACATATAAACTAAAACATTTTCGATGCGAGAATAGCTTGTGTTTTCAAGTTTTAGGTTGGCCATATTTTTCTTCCAAGTGTTTATTGTATTTTTTGTGGATGAGTGTAGCGAAGCTCACCGGAGATAGCTAGTATAAAATTCTTAAAGTTTTTAAAAGAATTTTTTAGTGGATATTTTATTATGCATGACTGAAACAAACTCGCGACGCGTCGCAAAGAATGGTATTTTGACCAAAAACTTGGCCAAAAATATATTGACACTTTTTTCTTGTCAAAAGGGTTGCATATTACGAAAAAGTATTGCCGTACCCAGCTTTCGGAATGTCTACCAGTAAGCCCATATTATCGCGGAATGCTTTTGGATATTAACTTTTATCGCGGAATGCTTTTGGATATTAACTTTTACCTCTTGGAGTTTTTTTTTGTTATGCGGTCCTTATAAACTTTTACTTTTATTTTGTTCAATAAAAATTCAAAAATGTGATTCTGGCATCTAATATTGACAGCCCGAATATGAATGTTTCAGGATTCTCCGCGTTTGTAGACATCAAATCGTTCAAAGTCTTCTAAGTTTCACCACATATGTAGCAACAAAATCTCCGACTATTGTCGGAAGCAGTACATGGTTCACTCTTATAATGTCATTTACTTTTGTTACTTGAAGATTTCGGGCCTGGTTCTTAATGAATTCGATTTCTTTATTAGTAATATCTTTATCTTCCTTCACAACGAATCCGTCTGACGTGCAATATCTTTGTGATAAAGCCTGCATGTTCTGCAGAAGTGTACTAGGGAATTCAAAAATATGTTAGCATCACTATATCCGTCGTCTTTAAAATTTTATTTATACTGGCTTTGGCTATATCTATCCGCACTTATAAATAAGCTTTAAATTTGTTACTGTGTTCTAAAAACACAGCTGAAGAACTGCTTCTAAATATTTAAAAAAATTATTGGTGGAGAACAATCTTGTTTAGCCCTTTGTTGGCTAGTATAGCACGGATATATGAACATCTTGGCCTAATGAAACACATACATATATACACTCTAAAACACTTTTGTTCAAAATTAGGCCGTTAGTAGTAGTAATTTAGCGAATATTCTCGATTAGACAACTATTTTTAATCCTTTTGTTGATTTTTGGGCAAAATATGTTTAATTCTTTTAAACAAATTGGGTTTAAATTTTTTTATTAAATAAAAATGAAATAAATATTTATTAAAACTTAAAGCAAGAGCCCCCACGCAAATCCCTGATGGCCTGTGAGCACATACACAATCTCAACGCGAATCTTACAGAAAACAAAACGTAAAAATTTTAAATCAGTAGCATACCAGCTTTCAACAAGGTAGGTTTGTGTCACTTTGCTAAATATTTAGCACACTAATGCATTTTCATTTTAACCACTTTTTTGGTTAGGGGCCTTTGCTTAAAGAGAATAATTTAAATTAAAAATGAAACTAAAAACGAAAATCAAAATTGTTTACGCAGAGCACCTACATACATACATACATACATATGTATAATTCATAATACAAAAAATTATAAAATCTTCATAACTTCATTATTATCTGTTCCAGCCAGGTATCATTACGCCAATATTTACATACATATGCGCTGAAATTGTAAAGTCCCGTTCCACACTTGCAATTTTTTTTTCTGAAACATTTTTTAAATTATCTTTTCAAGTTGCATAATATTTTTAGGAAATCGATGGCCCAAAAACTCTCAAAAATCTTTTCACTCTTGGACAAAAAAAATGAACAAAAAATTTTTGTTTTAATTTCGACAAAAAAAATTTGTCATAAAAGTTTAAAACAAAATTTTTCCAAAAATTTATATAAGAAGATAGCCTTTCACAGAAAAAAAATCAATACAAAATCTTTATTCGTTTAGCCACAAAAAATATATTGAAAACCTCTCCAATTCGTATAAAATCAATAAAAACGTATGCAATTTACCCAACTTTTCTGATTTTATCAGTGTCCCACAACGACAAATCTCAAGCAAAAGCCTTGAAAATGTTCTACACAATGCAGAATTTGGTTGTCTGCCCAGCTGCGTACTTAGATTTTGACATTTCTTGGCCTAATGTCCGGCTAGATTGGGAAAATACCCCTCTGTGCGTCGAATAATCATGAATATTTGTTCCCTCGTAATATTTCGAATAATTATAATTATGATGCTCAAATCGTGAATAATTTTCTCAAACATTTTTCAAGCCAACAAAAAATTCCACATTTCTAGAATGGTTTTTTTATCGACAATTTTTCACCTTTTTCTTTGTTTTTAGTAATCTGTGGTATTTATTTCTTCTAATAAGAATATTAAGCCAAATGGTGTTTTTTAGACGGCAGAAAATCACTGAGCACTTCTAGAATATATATATGTATATACATACATATCTAAACGCAGATTTATTTACCCTGTAATGCTGGATAATTTTAAAACAAACATTTGTTTGAATGGAAATAAAATTATTAATTAAACCATTTAAAGTCCAAAGGACTGTGTTTGATAAATCCTCAAATCAGCCAAATCTGCAACAGTAACCCGGCAACAAGCTAGACTGCTGTTCATTAAAATAAATTAGTCAAGTAAGAGATAGATTCACACACTTAGGGTTTCGTACTATGTTTAGTACAACTTTAAAAATTCAAGTTGTTAATTTTTTCACGTCTTATGAGTCACCCTTTAATATTAAAATTAAAGTCATAATTGCATCACTGTTGGAACACCCTTTATATTTTTAGCAATTTTTATTATAGCGGCATGATAATACACTATCTATAGAAATATACATCAGCCTGTCTATTGCGGTTCAAAAAATAAGGTAATATACGTGAAAAACATGTCACTGATGGAACACCCTTTAGATATTAGTAATTGTTACAGCGGCCGAACTACAACATCTACTGTAAGCATTTCAAGAGTCTACCTATTACGGTTCAAAAAATAAAGCTATTTACGTACAAATCATGTTTCTGTCGGAACACCCTTTAATTTTATTACTTGCTATGGCGGCCATGGCAATTCTCTTTCTATGAATATATCAAGAGTCTACCTATTACTATTAAAAAAATAAGTTACTATACGTGAAAAACATGTCACTGTTAGAATACCCTTTAATTTTTAGTAATTGTCATACCGGCCATGGCATCACATCTTCTATACAAACTGGAAGAGTCTATTTATCACGGTTCAAAAAATATGTCGCTATACATGCAAAACACGTCACTGTCGACAAAACCTTTTAAATTTTTATTTTTTTAGGGGTCATAGTAATACACCTTTGTGAAAATTTCAAGAGTCTATCTATTATGGTTAAAAAATTAGTCAATGTGCATGTAAATTACATCACTGCCGGCAAACCCTTTAATTTTTACTATTTGTTATAGTGGCCATAGTAATACTCATCCTGTAAAAACTTCAAGAGTCTACCTATTATCGTTCAAAACCCATGCCATATACATATACAAATCACGTCACTAACGGAACACCCGTTAATTTTTAGATTTAATATGTATACTTGCTTATAACGCATAGTTTAAATCACTGCAAATTTTAAGTGGTTGCTTCCTAACACTTAACACGTCACTTTCGGAACACCCTATAAGTTTTAGTATTTGTTGCTATTGTGGCCACATTTATAAGCCTTCTGTGAAAATTTCAAAAGTCTACCTATTATAGTTCAAAACTTAGGCCTTATACATTCAAATCACACCACTATCGGAACACCCTTTAATTTTTAGGTTTATTTTTTTAGACTTGTTTATAAAGCGAACTAGGTTTTAATTACTGTTTGTAAATTTCAATTGTATCCCACCTACAGTTCACGAAATATGCACATATTCGTGAATAACACCTCTCTATCGGAACACACTATAAAATTTAGTATTTGCTACTATAGCGGCCACAGCTATACACCTTCTGTGAAAATTTCAAGCATTTACCTATTATGGTTCAAAACTTAGGCCTTATACATGCAAATCACACCGCTATGGGAACACCCTTTATTTTTTATTTTTTTATAGTTGTTTATATAGTGAACTAAGTTTTTTAATAACTGTTTGTAAATTTCAAGTGTATCCCACCTACAGTTCACGAAATATACATATATTCGTGAATAGCACCTCTCTATTGGAACACCCTATAAGTTTTAGTATTTGTTGCTATAGCGGCAACAGCTATACATCATCTGTGAAAATTTAAGAGTCTACCTATTACGGTTCCAGAGACAATAGGGTAACGTTTTTACACTTTGTGTACGGAACCCTAAAAATACAATATATTTTATAAAGTTTAATCTAAAAGAATAAATTAGTCAAGTGCGAGTTACACTCATACACGTAGGGTTCCGTACTATGTAAAGTATAATTTAAAAATTCGAGTTGTTTATTTCTTTATTTCTTATGAGACACCCTTAAATTTTAAAATTAAAGTAATATTCGCGAAAATTGCATCATAATTAGAACATCCTTTAAATTTTAATATATAATTGATTTTATAGATATATAAAATCTTGTCAATGGCGGAACACCCTTTAATTTTATTATTCATTATAGTGGCCATGGCAACTTCCTTTCTATAAATATATTAAGAGTCTACTTATTGCGATTAAGAAATAAGTCACTATAAGTGAAAAACATGTCACTGTCGGAACACCCTTTAATTTTTAGTAATTGTCATATCGGCCGTGGCAACACATCTTCTGTACAAAATTTCAAGAGTCTACCTGTTACGGTTCAAGAAATAAGGCTTTATACATGCAAACCACGTCACTGGCGGAAAACCCTTTAATTTTTATTATTTGTTATAGTGGACATAGTTATACACCTCCTGTAAAAATTTCAAGATTCCACCTATTCATTCAAAACTTAGGATATATACATGCAAATCACGTCACTATTGGAACACCCTTTAATATTTAAGTTCAATTTTGTATACTTGCTTATAAAACAAACATAGTTTTAATTACAGTCTGCAAATTGTAAGTGTTTTCCTAAAGAAAAGACATAAACGTAAATAACACGTCACTTATGGAACACCCTACGTTTTAGTATTTTTTGCTATTGTGGCCGCAGTAATACACTTTTGGTAAAATTTTCAAGAGTCTACCTATTATGGTTCAAAACTTAGGCCTTATACATGCAAATCACTCCACTATCGGAACACCCTTTAATTTTTAGGTTTATTTTTTTCAGACTTGTTTATATAGCGAACTAATTTTAATTTAGTGCTTGCATATTTTTGTGAATTCCTCCTACAGTTCAAGAAATAAGCACATATTCGTGAATAACACCTCTCTATCGGAACACCCTAAAAGTTTTAGTATTTGCTAGTATAGCGGTCACAGTTATATACTTTCTGTGAAAATTTCAAGCGCCTACCTATTACGGTTCAAAACTTAGGCCTTATACATGCAAATCACACTACTATCGCAACACCCTTTGATTTTTAGGTTAATTTTTTTATACTTGTTTATATAGCGAATTAAGTTTTAATTACTGCTTACAAATTTTTAGTGTATGCCTCCTACAGCTCAAGAAATAAACACATATTTGTGAATAACACCTCTCTATCGGAACACCCTATAAATTTTATTAGTTTTTGCTATAGCGGCCAAAATTATACACCTTCTGTAAAAACTTCAAGATTCTACCTATTATGATTCAAAACTTAGGCCTTATAAATCAAAATAACACCACTATCGGAACACCCTTTAATTTTTAGGTTTATTTTTCAGACTTGTATATAAGGCGAACTACATTTTTATTACAGTTTGTATATTTTTAGTGTATGCCTCCTACAGTTCAAGAAATAAACACATATTCGTGAATAACACCTCTCTATCGGAACACACTATAAGTTTTAACCTTTTTTGTTATAGCGACCATCGATATACACCTTCTGTGAAACTTTCAAGAGTCTACCTATTATGGTTCAAAACCTATGCCTTATTCATGCATTTCACACCACTATCGGAACACCCTTTAATTTTTAGTTTTATTTTTTTATACTTGTTTATATAGTGAACTAAGTTTTAATAACTGTTTGTAAATTTCAAGTGTATCCCTCCTACAGTTCAAGAAATAAACACATTTTCGTAAATAACACCTCTCTATTGGAACACCTCATAAGTTTTAGTATTTGTTGCTATAGCGGCAACAACTATACATCATCTGTGAAAATTTCAAGAGTCTACCTATTATCGTTCCAGAGATAAAAAGCGCTGACAGACGGACAGACGGACAGACATTGTAGCGAAAACAATAGGATTTCGTTTTTACACTTTGTATACGGAACCCTAAAAATAGGTTTCTAGTTTTGAAATGAATTAAAATTTACTTAATATTGTATTAAAATATTTTTGAAATCGTAAAAAATATGTTCATTAGAAACAATCATACGTACAACCATGTGAGTGACTTAATTATATGAGCATTTTTGTATATAAGTATGTATGTACATATACATACAGTGTCTGTTTTCAGATATAGAGGAAGGGAGTCTCCGGATGTCGTAATTGTATAAATTTATTGGCGTACAAACAATATATTTTTAGTAGCAAATTTCGTAAAAATGACAAGGCTGAAGCAATCTACTTGGGAAGAACAGAAGGCTTACGATCACAAACAACTAGCGTTATTGGTGGATGTTGATGACTATGGCGAAGAACTTGAAACTTGTTATCAGAATAAATAGAAAACACAACACAATATAACAGATAAGTATATCCTTAATTATATTCAGCCTTAATACGGTTGTCTTGGTTTCTTCGATTTCACCTTTTTCGTACATAACGGTTTTTTTGCTACTACAACGTAATGCAGTCTAATGAAATAGGCCAATTTGTTGTTATTATAATATGAAATAATAAGCACTTTACACAAAATTATAGAAACTACTTTACATACTTATGTAAATATTATTTTTAATCACATGTGCTTTGAAAAATATGTGTTTGGAAAATATGCATGTATGTTTTATTTTATTCTTCACTTCAAATATATTCTTACTTAAATAAAAACACAATTAATTTTACTGCGAATTAGAATAATTTGTTTTATTATTCAAGAACATTCAATAGGTTATGGGCCTACTAAAAGGATATTTTTTGAATTAATATAATTGAAAATATATGCAATATGGATGAAGTCAAGTCTGCAATCAAAAAGCTAAACAGTGTGAATTATCAGGTTTGGAAATATAAACTGGAATTATTTCTTATAAAGGAAGATTTATGGGAAGTCGTTAGCTGTGAAAAGCCAGAAGATGCAGGTTCAACTTGGATGTTAAAAGATGGTAAAGCACGTGCTACAATTGGACTTCTAGCAGAAGATGTTCAGTTGGGAACTCTTCGGAAATTGAAGAAAGCTCGAGAATATTGGGAGTCATTAAGGAAGGTACATGAAAAATCTACTCTTTCTAACAAGGTAATGTTGTAAAAGCATTGTATAGAATGCAATTTAAACAAGGACAAACAATGGAAAAGCATATTTTTGAGATGCTTGATATTGTTGATAGACTAGTCGGATTAGGGGAAGAATTGGCAGAACATTTTGTGGTTGCCATCTTACTAGGAAGTTAACCAGTATCATTCAATAATAACAGCTTTAGAAGTTAGACCTGAAGAAGATTTAACGCTGGAACTAGTAAAAGAAAAGCTTATTCAAGAATACCAACGAAAATCTGAGGTAAATTCTTCAGAAAACAAATCAGACGTAGCATTAAAAACAAAGAATTTTAAAGAATGGAAATGCTATGCATGCCGTTGCGCAGGTCATTTAAAGAAAAATTGCCCTAACAAGAAAAAAAAAAGTATAAAGCAAAGAAGACTCTTCAAACTTCGAACAATCCGGATAATAATTTTACTAATTTTGAGGTATGTTTCAATTCTAGTAAAAATAAAATGGATTCGAAATGGTATATTGATTCAGCGGCTACTAGCCATATGTGCAACGATGAAAATTTTTTCAAAACTTTAAATAAAAATGTAACTGACAGCATTTATTTAGCAAACGGAAATATTATTAAAGCAGTTGGTTTAGGAGATGGGGATTTGCTTTGCTTAAACAAAACAATTCTTGTTTTTTGTTCCAGAGCTAGATGGAAATTTGTTATCTGTCAGAAAATTGGTTGAAAACAATTTAGCAGTTGTTTTTAAAAAAGACAGATGGTAAATTATACATAATGGTTGTGTGTATGCAACTGGAATTATGCATAACAATCTTTATATTTTAAATAAAGACCAAGTTGCCCGCAAAGTTAAGGTAATAGAATGTCAATGTATTCACACTTTTCATCGTAGATTCGGTCATCGTGATATTAGCAGTATTAAAAAGGCTATTGATTCTAAATTAATTACGAATGTAGCATTGAAGAAGCAGTGTAGCTGTAGGGATGCATATGAGTCTTGTTTAAAAGGTAAGATGACAAGAGAATAATTTCCAAAAATATCAAAAAATCTTTCATTGAATATACTGGAACTTATACATGCTGATTTATGTGGACCAATTCGTGAAGTCACACCAGGTGGAAATAAATACGTCCTGACCATGAGTGATGACTATAGCAGGTACTGTACTGTTTATTTTTTGCAAAATAAAAGTCGGTTCAAAAAAAGCAAGGAATTTATTAATTTTACTAAAAATCGTTTTGAAAAACGTATTAAAGTTTTAAGAACAGATAGGGACGGAGAATTTAAAAATAAGGAACTTGAAAACTATTAAACGGTTAAGGGTGTTCAACAGCAGTTTACAGCTCCTTATACACCCGAGCAGAATGGTGTTGCAAAACGGAAAAATTTTAGCTTAATTGAGTTGACGAGGTGCAATGACGACAAAAGTTGCCTTGTCACTAATGAAGATGCGGATAAAAACAAACCTACAGAAAGCAGTGATTTGAGAAGGTCTTCCCAAACCACAAAAGGGTGACCACCCACAAGATACGGTTACAAAACTACAAATTTAAAAGAGCCTTCAACTTACAAAGAAGCAGTTGAAAGTTCGAATAGAAATCAATGGTTAAATGCAATGGAAGAATAAATGCAATCTATGTATGCGCATGATGCATGTGATTTGTTGGAATTACCAAAATGCAGAAAAGCTGTCGGAAGTAAGTGGATATTCAAGATCAAGAATTTAGCTGATGGTTCACAAAGGTTTAAGGCAAGGCTGGTAGCAAAAGGATTTTCTCAGAAATTTGGCCAGGATTATGACGAGGTATTCGCACCAGTAGTTACACAAACAACATTTCGATTTTATTAGCAGTAGCATCTCTCAGTAATATGTTTGTGCGACGTATTGATGTGAAAACTGCATTTCTAAATGGAGATTTAGAAAGTGAAATGTATGTATAAAAAACTTTTTTGTTGTACAGGGACATGAGCAACTTGTATGCAAAGTAAATAAGAGTATATACGGTTTGAAGCAATCTGCGCGATGCTGGAATCAAAAGATTAATTCAGTATTAATTAATCTTGGATTCAGAAGGGGTATATCAGATAGCTGTCTTTACGTGCAAAGTAATGGGGATAGTATTGTTTATGTGCTCATATACGTAGATGACATACTTGTAGTAACAAAAAGCAAACATCTTGAAAAGAACATAATCGATGTAATCGGAAAAAATTTCAAATAACTGATATGGGAGAATTGAAACTTTATCTGGGAATTATCTTTGATAAGAAAGATGGAAAGTTTTACATTCATCAAGAAAATTATATAAATAGCATGTTGGAAAAATTCCAAATGTCGAGCGCTAAAACTTCGAAAATCCCGAACAATTACTATTTGACATTGAGCTTTATCGGAAAGCTATTGGATCGCTGTTATATTTGTCAGGAAACACAATACCTGATATTGCTGTAGCTGTGATTTTACAGCGTGCGTGATTATACAGAAGTAAAACGTTTTTCAAATACCTTAAAGGAACTCCACAACTTTGGCTTCGAGTTGGATGTAAGCAAGACAATATTAAAGTTGTGGGATATGCTGATGCGGATTGGGCTGGTGAAATCAACGGACGGAAATCTACTAGTGGCTATATTTTTAAACTTGGAGATGACGTAGTTAGTTATGCAAGTAGAAAGCAGACGCATGTGACTTTATCATCTACTGAAGCTGAGTTCGTCGCTTTAGCTGAAGCGACACAAGAGTTGATATGGCTAAAGACATTATTCCGCGATTTTCAAATAGAACTCAAAAATGTTAGAAGATAATCAAAGCTGCTTGAAACTTTTAGATGCTGAAACATTTAATCCACTTACTAAACATATTGATGTGAAATACTATTTCCTGCGAGAAATCAGACATTCAAACGACATCAAGTTTGTTTACTGTCCAACAGAGGATATGGTTGCAGATTTACTTACAAAACCTTTCGCAAATATAAAAATTTCAAAACTAAAAGAATTAGCTGGTCTTAAAAAATAACAAATTAATTTAGTTTATATAAATTGTATTTTGTTCTTTGAGAAGGGGTGGTCTTAAAAAATAACAAATTAATTTAGTTTATATAAATTGTATTTTGTTCTTTGAGAAGGGGTGTTGTTATTATAATATGAAATAATAAGCACTTTACACAAAATTATAGAAACTACTATAATATTTTAATATTATTTTTAATCACATGTGCTTTGAAAAATATGTGTTTGGAAAATATATTCCAAGGTATATTTATTTTACTAGGTAGTGGCGTCCCTACAACAAATACAACAATACAAGAACAGCATGGTATTTTGTTGTTGCTTTGTAGTTCGAAATGTCAAAAAACATAGGAGAAAATTGAGAAGGCCTGTATGTGTTTTATTGCCTTTTCACTTCTACACTATAAAATTTCTGAACACATTCAACTTTTGACATGTCGAACTACTAAATCAGCTGGGCGGACGACCCTACCTAGTAAGATAAATATACCTTGATATATTCTTTTGGCAATATCCTGTTTATTCGTTGAAGAGAAAGGTCACGATTTTTCTAAGCTCGCGTTTAACATTACAAAAACATATTGTGTGTGTGATTTAAAAAAAAGCATAGCTAAAACAGTAACAATAAAAAAAACCTGTTTATAGTAGTATATAAAAAATAAAGCTGTTTGTAATTTTTTTCCTCTACAACGGCATTATTGCCTAAGTTATAAGATAAACAAAAAGAACAATAGAAATGCTTACTTATGAGTCTTTCTAATTTAAAGATTTCAGTGAAAATAACAGCAGAAATGCGTTTGTTACGTTAAATGCTGATGAAAACAGAGATGCAAATGAAAATAAAAAACTGATGTGTTTTTAAATGTTGCGCCGTTACCGCACACGTTCTTGCTCACCATTATTGCTAAGTTGTGGCAATAAAATAAATATGAATAAGACAGTATAACCACAACAATTATGGACAGTGCCCAAAGATCAAAGACGCAAATGGCAAACCATAGATACGTCACTCTATTAAAACGAGGACGAAGCATAAAGTCCCCTCAAGAAGCATCAATGCCAAAAGTATCTCAAAACCTAAATCATTCAAACCGCCTTTAATTTATTTAAGAGAGCAAAGTTCAATCGAATTATGTACATAATACAAATTTTGATTTCACTGATTGGTGAAAACTCTTTTTATGTGATCCCCTTTAAGCGTGGCAACATTTACGAGACAAAAATACAGGTAATTAATGAACAATGTTTTCGTAATTGTTGTCATACCTTTCGGTGAAGACCGTCGGTATGACTAGCTGTTTGCTTTTGGTACGATTGGCAAGCACTTTCGATGTAAATACATAATTTTTAAAATAGTACTGCGTTATTTAGTTACGGAACTTGAAAACCGAAAAAAGACTTTATATACGTACCAGCTGAAGAGTAGGAAAGGTCTTCAGATCGTTATTAAAGGTATAGACACGTTCGTTGATACTGAGGAAATAAAAACTGCCTTAAAAAATAAAATAAAACCACCATTTCGTGTTGAATTGGAACCTGGAGATGTCACGTTGAAAAAAAACAACATTACCCTAGAAGAACAGCTTTATGAGTTGTATGGGTAACATGATGCAGGAAATGCTAAAAATACAATCTGTTATGTTACATGCAGTATTCAACAAAACATGAACTGTTTAAAAATACGTTTTTGGAACGCAGACGGCTTACGCTAACATAAAGTCGAGTTCATTTCCTAAGAATCAACAAATTGATGTCATGCTGATTGCAGAGACACATTTAACAACAAATTGCTTTTATAAAATGAATGGCTATATATTATATGACACCAAAGACCCCCGTGGCAGAGCATGTGGTGGTTCAGCAATACTAATAAAGGCTAGAAAAAAACATTATTTTCTGTGTGGTTTTTTGTGAGGACTACCTCCAAGCCACAAACATCTGTATTGAATAATTTCATCCTCCTAGATTTAGAATATCAGAGAGTCAATATAGCGGCTTCTACAAATCACTAGGTCCCTGTTTCATAGCATCAGGCGAATATAACGCTAAACCTATGATTTGGGGATCAAGATTAATTAGCCAAAAGGTCGTGTTTTGTTTAACACTATTTAGAAAATCTGTCTGAATATGATCTCGAGTGGAAAACCTACTTATTGGCTTACTGATCCACAAAAGATACCTGATGGTATTGATTTTGGCCTGACTAAGGGTATTACAAGAGAAATTATTAAAGTTAGATCACTCGCCCACTATTGTTTATACCTGAATCAACAAGAGATCGTATCACCAATGAAAAGCACACGCCTAAATGGGTTAAAATACAGAAAATATCTTAGCGCTCATTGCTCGGATAATATACATATAAGATTAACACACACAGAAAAAACTGTGTCTAAATACCTAATAAAATAAAACAAAATTTATAAGATATCTCTATGGTTTTTTTTTCAAGAAGAAAGTCTTATTATTTTAATAAGGAAACACTTTTTGAAAAAATCAAGAAGAAAACTTAGGATTTTTATTAGGTATTCTTATTGTTTTTTCAAACTGGGTTTCTTCTTGATTTTATTAGGCTATCTTGTTTTTTTTTTATAAAAATATACAAAATTAACAAAAAATTTCAAAATGAGAAATGAAAACAATTGGTATATATATATTGCTTTTTTGACATCCCCTTTAAAATTATTTGCTAATCAAATAATATGAAAGAAAATTTTTTCGTCCTCTGCCACGGATCGAACCTGGTTGCTTTGTTTTGTAGGCACACACGTAACCACTACACCAAATGTATATTTTATATTTTATGTTTTAAGAGAAATATGATTTATATAAACGAAATAACAAGAAAGCTAATATAATCAAGAAGATACCCTTATTAAAAAAATTAAAAACTTTATTTACACATGATCATATATGTACCTTAATGAAATCAATCACAAAAACGTTTTTTAAAAAATCAATTAGGTAGCCGAATGAAATCAATAAGGAATACCTTTTTACAAAAATCATTTAGGTAGGCTAATGAAATCAATAAGAAATCCATTTTTTATGTAAATTATAAGAAAACCTAATAGAATCCAAAAGTTTTTCTCTATGGATTGTTTTTTTTTTTATTGTGTCAAAAATGAGTAAAAAATTGTGAATAACAAGTTTTCTTATTGATTTAATGGGATTTCCTTATTGATAAAATTAAAAAGATTTACCACATGAAAATAATAAGGAATCCCTTCGAAAATATCTTCTTTTCTTTTCTGCTGGCATACCCCTTAGCCTAAAAACATTTCGTAGAGAAAATCTTTTTGATTCTATTAGGCATTTTTGGCTCTGTGCAGAAGACGTGTTATTGAATTCGATAAAAACATCAAATTAGCTGCCCAACAAGCAATTACACAGATCTCCTCAACTTAAAAGCAGGCTAAAATATATCACGAAACGCCTAAGAGATTTACTAGAATACCGTCGAACTGCAGCAACACTATAAAAATACTTGGAAGGCCTTGATGCTAGCCCACAATCGGATTATTATAGTGTAAAGAAGAAGATTTCTTAGAGTTCCCCAAGGCTGTATTTTAGGACCCATTTTATATTTTCTGTACACATGATATATGCCAATTAGCAACAGAGAATACACTTCAATATTTTCTGACGACTCATCCTTTCTAAGCATTCACGAAAGTCCTCAAATGGAATCCCAATATTTACAAGACCATATATTTTCTTTGGAATTGTGGTTGCAAAAATGGAGAATAAAAATTAACAAACAAAAATGTACTCACATAACATTCACATTGCGTAGAGACTCATGCCCTTATATTTGAATATATAACCAAACTATATCTATCAAACTATCCGGTGGTTAAATACCTTGGTATACATCTGGATCAACGCTTAACGTGGTCAGGTCACATAGAAGCAAAATTAACACAAATGAAGTTTAAAGTAGTGAAAATAAATTGGCTTATTGGTAGAAACTCAACCCTAAGCTTAGATTGCAAACTTCTACTTTACTTTAAAATTCAATCCTTAACGCAATATGGCTATATAGACAAAATTCAAAGGAGCCAAAATAAAATTTTACAAACGATTACAGTCGCACCCATGTATATTGAAAACTCGAACATTCACAAAGATCTAAACGTATCACTAGTTAAAGTAGAAATAGCGTAACATGCATCAACATATTTAAATCAGCTGGCCCGTAACATCCTACATAATCGTGGTTACGCTCGACTAAAATGGAGGGACATTGCTACTATCGTCCGAACATAAGAGGGATGATCCGCAAGTGATGTCTCAACCGTGCACTATATTGGCTGGACTTATAAATTTTAGTATATTTTATTTCCTTTTTTCTTTTATTTTAAATTTATCTTTTAGACTTCAGATATGAGTACTTATTGTTACTTCATACACCTTGAAGATCAAAGGCCCCCAACCAAAAAAAGTGGTTAAAATGAAAATGCATTGGTTTGCTAAATATTTAGCAAAGTGACACAAACCTACCCACTGATTTAAAATTTTTACATGTTTTGTTCTCTCTGTGAGATTCTCGTTGAGGTTGTGTATGTGGTCACAGACCCTTAGGGGTTTGCGTGGGGGCTCTTGTTGAAGATACATACCAAGGCGAATTGAATACTAGGTAATCGCAATGTTACAACAAAAACAACCATAGGCAATTTTGTTTGTGTAAAAGCACCCACAGTTGTCAAAAACTAAAAGAAAATAAAAAAGAAGAAAATTTGTTAGACAAAACACAAAAGTTTTGTTAGCGAAAAAACGTGAAAAATAAAAATAAAAGAACAAATGCGTCGCAAAGAAAATGTAAACAAATTTTGACATAAGAGGGTAAAAAACACATATAAAAGAAGATATTGACCTGGGCTATCATTTTTACCTAGTATTCAATTCGCCTTGATACATACAATAAATAACATGAAAAAAAAAATATTTTAGACTTACAGTTTGAATATGCAATAAACTTCTTACAAAGGTTTTTTTTTTTGCAAATTTGAATGGCAAAACGTTTATTCAATATACAGTGCACACAAATACCTACTTTCCAAGTTCCACCACAATGCGGGGAATAGGGGTAGAAAGAGCTTTCCCAAGATTAAAAAAGTAAGGACTGTTTATTTAGCTGCATAAAGCATAAGTTTATTTTATTTTAAATGTCTTGAAGATACTGTCGTTTATCCAAGTCCATTTTGCATTTATTTGGTTATCGCTGCTTCTAACTAAAAAACTTAAAAGTAAACACTTAAAAAATTTGATATTTACAAAGATTCATACAAAAGTATGATGTAAGTACAAAAAATGAGATATAAAAAAATTAATAGTTTTGAACAAAATTCTATTTAGGAGGTATAAAGTTTTTACTGTAGAATTAATGGCAGGCAATTTGAAATATTATATACATATGTATGTATGTATATTTCTTGAGTTGACAGTTCTAACCTAGAATGGAGTCTGTTCAAGAGGTGTAGAAGATGAGGTTGCTTGAGGCATTAGTAGTGGAGACATAATACTATAGCCATCTGGTGTTATGGGCGACGCTTCAACAGGTTCATCACCGCTTTTGGTTATTAGCATTGGAATATCAAAATTTGTTTCCACTGTCATTTCACTTGCATTAGAGAAATTGTTATATCTTCCGATGTTATCTGCAATCGTTGTCTGAGCTACCACGTCTAAAACAGACTCGTTCTTAAGAGGTGAACTTTTGCGCGATTTTGGTAAAAGTTCAAGTTCATCGCTTTCAGTCTCAGCCATTTCTACGGAAGCACTTGGGAAATCGGGACATGCTGTTAAAAGGGAAGGATACTTAGAAATATATTCGACAACTTCGGATGCGGTTGGGCGTTTTTTGGGATCCTGATTCCAACATGCCTTTATGAGTCCTTCCAAGTGCGGTTTTAGGCCAATGGGTATGCTCAGAGTATTGCCACTTTTTACATACTCCAAAACCTGGTTATTAGTAAGGCCCTGGTAGGGGACTGAACCAAATGTTATCATTTCGAACAAAGCAACACCAAATGCCCAAACGTCAGATGCTGGAGTAAACATTCCCAATGCTAAGGCTTCTGGTGCCATCCATCTAACAGGCAGCATACCTTTTCGATTAAAACGATAGTAATCACTTTCGTAAGTTGGCCGAGCCATTCCAAAGTCCCCCAATTTTATAACTCGCTGAGCATTAACCAAACAGTTGCGACATGCAACGTCACGATGCACGTACTTTTGTTGAGCTAAATATGCCAAACCGCGTGACACATCCATGGCGTACATTGTAAGGCGTTTAGACGAGATATCTGAGTCGTCACTTACTTTTTCGTTTACCATATGACGACGAGCCAATAAATAAGTTTTCAAATCTCCATACAGCATAAATTCCATAATTGTGTAAATTGGCTCGGACTGAAGACAAACACCCAGAAGTTTAACAATATTTTTGTGATCAAAACGTTTCATAGCTTCAGCCTCGGACAAAAAATCTAAACGATCCTCTGTAGAAGATCCACTTTTCAGAGTTTTAACTGCTACAGCAGTCCAGCCTTCGGTGCCAATTTGAGCTTCACCACCATAGACTGTACCAAATGCACCTTCACCTAAACGTCGATTAACCACAACATTTTCTTTGGGTATTTCCCATTTGTCCAAGGTATTGGCATTACTGCGAGAAGGAGATAAAAGATCGATTCCAAAGTTTTTCATAATTTTCGCTGAACGCTTAAGTTTCTTGTCGTATCGACGTTTCCAGAAAAAGAATGATATTAACGAAATAACGACAACAGCAAACAAACAAAGTAGCGCTGTAAATGCTACAGTTGCGTTTTCGCATTCGGTATTAAAAAATTCAGCCAATGCTGAAAAGTTGCAATCAAATGTTCCATCTCCTGGAGGTTTCCCCTCAAAAAGCCACACTATGGCACTTTTGTTCAAAACAAGATTTCCTGCATTCGTCCGTAAATTACGACCACTGCCAACTATTTCAGGTATGTATTTACCCACCTCAACCGACTGCTGCTTGCGCCATTGCCTAATAATCAACTCTGTTATATGCGAACCACCTTGTCCAAATCGAACTCTTCCAGAAAGACCCATAAAGTCTGTTTCCCATATAAGATCAACGAAACGGTTAACGACATTCTTAGACCGTAAATTTTCAACAGCGTCCCTATTTTCTAGCAAAAGTTTGTCTGCCGCCAGAGCGTACGCCCACACTGCATCATAGGCAAAAGCCGTATATTTTGAAACACTGCTGACACTTGCGCTATATGTCTCCAACCATTTTTGAATAGTAATATTTTCCTGCATCGTACTTTTACTGCTTCCAAATGGAGAATGCATAATACTGAAATGACCTTCAAAAGCCTAAATTAAAAACAGAATTCTAATTTATATACATGTGTTTCAAACGTTTAATAATGTGTACGATCTTACCATTTCAAGTTCTTCGCTCGTGCAACTGTGGTTGCCTTCAATACTAACAGCGTTCCAATCTTTTGACAGCCATGACGGCAAGAACCACACGTAGCCTTGATATCCTGTCATCTGTAACAATTAAGGACCAATTTTTATTATAAACCACTTAAAAAAATGTGAATAAATAAAATATTCTACCTCAAGTTTGAAAGCTTCGCATAAGGCCATCTGTGCATATTTATTATGAATATCAGCTATAATTATTTTCGCATGTCGACTCTTTAAATCAATCAAATACTGCAATAAAGTTAACAAAAATTAAGCTTCATATGTATGTATATGCATGCATGTATATATTTTTTAATTTGAGTAAAATTTATTTATATTTTTGTAAAATAAACTAATATGACTAGTAATAACTGATTTCCATATGGCAAGTTTTCTTGAGAAAGTCAAATTTTTTGTGGAAGAGAAACAATCTGATTTGCGCAAGTAACTTGCTCTGTAAAAATCAGGTAAACCTTTCCTAGCAGAAACTAGCAACGAGAGAGTAAAGTCTGCACTAGATTTTTTAAATAGTTCTACTTTTCTTGATATGACGTTATATTAAAATGAAGAATGTTAAATTATTTTTCGGCCATTTTCATTTCCCGGGAAATGGGAATATATATATATATATATATATATATATATATATATATATATATATATATATATATATATATATATATATATATATATATATATATATATATATATATATATATATATATATATATATATGTAGTGTTCTTACCTATTTTTATATTTTATATAATTATTTTTAATAATTCTTAAGATTATCTTGGATTAATTTATTAAGTTATTTTATTTCATTTTACACTTCTTCCCTTTTCTTAAACAACTGATGTGCACTTCACCGGCGAACGTCTTAACACGTTATTTCCTTAACACAGCAACTTAATAACTCTCTCACTTAATTGCAACCACGGTCCATTATAGCTATTGTCCTCTTTTACTTATTCATTATTGCCTTAGCGAACAATAGATGAATTGTAAAAGAGGATCAATAATTAGTGTTGTACAAATACGATTTATTTGTCAGTCATGCCCAATTATTTGTCACTCATTGTCATTACTACGGCCATCCCACATATATATATGGTAACTGGTGGATGATGATAATTGAAAGGCTGTGTATTAATTCATCATTTGTATTGATTATTTAATATTAATTCAAAGTAGACAAAAGTAGTATTAACACGAGTAATAATAAAAGAGAATGAATCTATGAAAAAACTGTCAAATTCGTACATGTACTGCAATTCACTGCATAAAGTTAACAAGCGTATGAAGTTGACAACTGTTCATAAAAAATTATAACTAAGTATTCTATTGTGTGTAAAATTAATTTTAAAAATAAAAATTTAAAAATAGTTTCGGAGTTACGGACCCCTAAAGTTTCTATGTAAAGTTTTGTATATCTCAACTATTTAATGGAATGAGATAATATGAGAATCACTGGAATGGCAACTAAAAGTACTATCTAACTAAATTGAAATTAATGAAAAATATTATAAAATATCAAGCAAGCACAAAAAAGATCTTTTTAAAGGATTTTCTTGTCTATGTTCTGGCAAAAAGAATGAAAATTAAAAATAAATATTGTTTACCTAAAATGTTTCCCAAAGGTAAAAGGTAACCCAATTATTTTCGCTACAATGTCTGTCAGCGCCTTCTATCTCTGGAACCCTAATAGGTAGACTCTTGAAGATTTCACATAAGGTGTATAACTGTGGCCGCTTTAGCAACACTGAAACTTTTAGGGTGTTCCGAAAAAGACGCGTTTTTCACTTATATGTGTTTATTTCTTAATCAGTAGGAGGAATAAAATTTATATAAATAAATAATGAGGAGATTTGCATGTATACGGTCTAAATTTTGAACCATAATAGGTAGGTCTTGACATTTTTACAGAAAATGAATTACTGTGTTCCGACAGGGACATATTTATTCTTAACGTATATTACCTTTTTTACCGCAATAGGTAAGCTACTATTATTTTCATATAAAGCTATAACAATAATTACTTAAATATAAATAGTATTCATAGAGTGATGATTTATGGCAAAAATATAAAAAATAAAAATTAAGAATTTTGCGAGAAACCAATATTTTTGAATAGTTGTAGCCTAGTTTTTGAACCGGAACGGGTAGACAATTTAATGTCTCAAAGTTGCGGAATTTGACTTTCTCTTCTTAACCTTGTAGGCAGACACTTGATATTTACATAGGGTATTAAGTACTATGCTCTAGTAGAAAAAATAATTAAAAATTATAGTCTTGAATTTTTAAAGTTGAACTGAACATAGTTCGCAACCATACGTGTGTGAGTCTGACTCGCACTTGGGTGATATTTTTATGAATTTCATTTTAATTGGATATATTTTTAATTGCGTTTCCAATGGCACGCATATTTCCTCTTTCCGCCCTAAAATAGTCGACATACACCATACTTTACATACAAATTTAAAGGGCTCCGTAACTCCGAAACTAAGAGTACCGCCCGATTTGTTCTCTTGACATTTTTGTTTAAAATTAAATTTTTATATATATGTATATCTTAAATTACACAGTGTAACACGGAAAAAAATAACCATATACGGACACCACTACGTGATAAAAGACCAAAAAAAGACCCCTGTCTCCCAGTTTTGCCCAAAGTCCTCCAGGTTTTTTTTATGGGCCCTCAAAGATGTGGGGCCTCGATGTCATTTTTGCAAAAAAAAAAAATGATCATTTCCTCAAGCTCATATTTTGCAAATCGTTTGGAATTTTGATACACCCTCTGAGGCAAAGTGGTAGCTCTTGTCATAAAGAACAAAAATAAAAAAAACTTCATCTTCAAGGTCAAAATCGCAAAAAACTTTAAAAAATTAAATTTTTTTTTACCTTTTTTCCCCTGTTCAGGTCCATAGGTAGCAAACTGTCAAAACTCAAGGAAACAATCAACTACAAAAATGAACCTAAGATCTCAGTAAACAACTTTCTAGAACATATGAACTTCCTAGGAATGATTCTTAACACCGTTTAGGTAGCCGCAAAAGTGAAAAATTTCCCGAAAATTTTTTAATTTAATTTGTTTTTTCTTTACTTCAACATTGAGGTACTATAAAGCCTTCTCCCGTAAGTGAGTTGTATATATGTATAAGTTCCTTTTTAATTTATTTTTTAAGTAAAATATAAGAAAATTACAAATCTTAGGCTCATTATTATAACTTGCCAATAGCTAAAGTTAGGATTTTATCGGAGCGATATGTAGATTCTCGTTATTATATGTAACGTGATAGTAACGAGCCTTACCCTTGTTATTATAACGAACATCTAATCATATCCCTGATAAAGTCCTAACTTGAGCTATTGGCAAGTTATAATAATGTGGCTTATGGGTCGATTATGGATGGCAAACCAACCTCAGTTGTGTTGTCAGTTTTGTATTACGCATGGCAACTGGCAACTAAAAATTGTTGATTTCAGTTGCCAAATTGGCAACCATAAATTTGTAGTTGCTGTTTCATTTTTTTCACAGATTAAGAAAAAAAGGCGGTTAAAATGAAGAAAGCTAGTTTTTTTATATAATGTTGTATATTTAATAGTTTACATATGTATATAAATACTTAAAACAAAATTTACATAATATACATATTTATTTCTTTAAATTCTAGATTTCAAAACAGTAAAATAACACATTTGCAAGACTTTCAGAATTTAATATAAAAAAGGAAAATAATCGACACGTTGCCTTTTGGAAATAATCATTTCATTTATTGTATTTTTTTTTTATTCACTTTTTTCAAATAACTTTTTTCTTCCTCATTTATTAAATTTATTAAAAACTTTTTAATTGTTTACATTTATTTTAAGTTGCTAGAATGTCAAAATAGCATTATCGATAACTTCTTGGCAACTGAAACGTAGTAACAGTTTATTTGCCAGTTGCGTTGCCTTTTGACAATGCAACTAAAGTTCGGTTGCAATCCATAATCGACCTATAAAACTTATGACTTCTGATATCCCTTGCCAAATTATTTTTCCATATTAAGCATATGTATATCACCAAACGAAGTCAAACTAGAAATTTTAAAATTAAATAATAGAAGATGTCCAAGTTATGACAAAATCTGTGCAAATGACATAAAAACATTACCCAAATAAACAGTATTGCTCCGCGCCTTTCTTTTTGGTCCTTAAATCGTACCTACAAAATAGCTGTTTTTATGTTAAAACTTTCTGATATTTTTGATTTTAAAGCTGGTATTCCTCAGGGAAGCATTCTGGGCCCTGTTCTCTATAGCATTTATACATCTAACATGCAAACAAATAAAAATGTTACTACAGCTACATAAATATGCTGATGATACAGCCTTAATGGCAAGTAATAAAACTGAAAAAGTTACTCATTTTGGGCCCTGCACTTATTCCTCCCCTAACCATGGTATATTCCACGTGAGATGTTTGGGAATATCCCTATTAAACGCATCACCACTTGACAATTACCTCCTTCTTATTTTATTCTTTCAAAGAAAATTCATGAATTACTGAAAAAACTCGGTTACATTGTATTTCAAAACCTACAAAAATACAAAATTTTAGGTGCGATCCCGTACTCAACATTGGGAGCCCGCGGGATCCATATCTTGCACACTAGGGTTTTGTTTATTTTTATTAATTCTAAGGAATATTATATTATAAACAAGTAATTTATCTACTTGTTTATAATATAATATCTACTTAGATAAGTGTACTTTTAATTATTTGGATGAATACATAATTAACTAAAAAGGTAAGTCAGATGAACTAATTTTAAGTAATCCAAAACAATAAAATTTTTAATTAAATGGATGAGTACGAGTAAATTTCCGCTAAGTAAAATTAAATTTCAAATAGTTTAATTTTAGTTTTCTATTTCAGGTTAACGAATATCTTTTCCGGTAAGTATAAAGTCTATGTGTAATTTCAAATAATTTTCAGGTGAATGAACTTTGATTTTTTTTCGGACTTTCACTTTGGACTTTTGGAGCGAATAATTTTAAATTACGAAATGTTTCGAATTCAAGGAATAATTTTGAATCATAAAATACAATTTTGAAATTTAGGGAAATAATTATGAATCGTGAACGTTAGGGTTAGGAACTGTAATTTAAAAATTTAAGAGAAAAATAATAAAAAATAATTTTGAAATTTGGCCAACAACTTCGAAATATGCAATACAACCAGAATTTAGCAAATTTGGATTTCGGATTACAAAATGGTTTACACAAAAAATTAAGGAGATAATTTCGAACCTAGGGATATGTAATATAATTTGGCGATAAAGAAATTAAATTCGACTTCCCACTTCTGCTATCAGAACTTAGAGAAAGAATAATTTTGAATTTAGGAAATACTATGAAATCATAATATATAATTGTGTAATTTCATAAACAATTTGGCATTTCGAATTTTGAAGTTTAGGAAATAGAGTTCTGAAAATAAAACTAATTTCAAAATTTAAAGCACATCTTTAAACTGGAGACAACAATTTCGAATTTTGGAATCATAAATTATGGGTTTAAAAATCTCTAAAATAGAGTTCCGAAATGGGGGATATAATTGGGCAATTTAGAAAGAGAATTTTTACAATTTCGAAAGATACAACCCACCTAATCCTTAGAAAGTAACTTCGGATTTCGAACGAAACTTGAAAATACTTCACTAGAATAAGATTTTTGAAGTTCAAAATTTGATGGATGGTGATTCTGAATTGAAAAAAATATAATTTCGATTTTGGAAAAAGGAATTTTAAACTATTGCATCTAAAACTGATTTTATAAAAGAAAGCCGGTCTATTGTTTGCTCCAAATCGAGCTAAGCTTTTACGCTTAAATGGTTATTTTGCGGCCGCTTCTGATCTAATTTACCAAAAATATCTTTGAGTAGAGTCCTCCCTTTCTCAAAGCCATTAATGACTCCTTTGGCTTTATGGCCATACACTGTCAACTGAATTTGGAGCTTTTCTTTTTTGAAGGCAAAGAAAATCTGCAAAAGAAACTTTGGTCGTTAATGCTGCTGACTAGGTGATGCTGATTGTAATGATTATATCAAACATTTTATAAGGTTTTACAACTGTGGCCGCTATAGCAACAAATACTAAAACTTATAGGGTGTTCCGTGAGTGACGTGTTGTTCGCGTTTATCTCTTTATTTCTTGAACTGTAGGAGGCAGACACCTCAAATTTGCACACAGCAATTAAAACTATGTTCACAATATAAATAAGTATTAAAAAACCTGAAAATTAAAGGGTATGCCGATCGTGACGTAATTTAAATATAGCCTGACTTTTGGACCGTAATAGGTAGAAGGTGCACTACTATGGCCGCTATAACACAGTAAAATTAAAGGCTGTTTCGACAGTGACATAATTTGCATGTATATAGTCCAAGTTATGAATCATTTTCGTAGAACGTGTATTACTATGGCCACTATAATAATGCATAAAAATTAAAGAGTATTCTGACAGTGGTATGATTTGCACGTAAATGGACAAAAACAAATCGCACTTGATCAACAGAGGGTATTAACTCACTTTTTGCAAGAAATCAACCAACAACATGAATATCCACCAACTGTAAAAATTTCAACGTATTCCGATTACTCTTTCATCTCGAAACCCACATATGAGAACATTTTCGTGATAGTGTCTTGAGTACCTTTATAGCAACAAAAAGGTATTATTTTGAGAAATACATCGTATATTTTCATAAAAACGGTATTATTTTGATTTGAGCCTTTATTCAAGTTAAAAATAATCAAATTATTTTATTTAAAATTGCTTTTATTTTGAGTTGAAACTATAGGGTGGTTAAATTTTAAGGGCCGATGTTGATTTTGAATAAAACATAAATTACATATTTAAGAAATTATTGTCATTTTTTTATTTTGATAATATTGGTATAATTCAATTATTTATGGAACAAAATATTGGCCAAATGGCTGCCGCGACCTCGACGGCACACCTCCATCCGATGTTCCAAATTTTCGAAGACGCTAAAGCATAATTGAGGTTCTATTTCGTTAATGTGCCGAATTATCTCATCCCTTAACTCTTGAATTGTTGCTGGCTTATCAACGTACACCTTTTCTTTCAATTAACCCCAGAGAAAGAAGTCCAACGGTGTCAAATCACATGATCATTGAATTTGTCGCGCAAAAGAGCCATTGTTTCGTTAGCTGTGTGGCAAGTGGCACCGTTCTGTTGAAACCACATATCGTGCACATCCATATTTTCCAATACTGGCCATAAATAGTTCATTGTCATCTCACGATAGCGAACACGATTCACAGTAACTGCCTGACCGGCCTTATTTTGGAAAAAATACGGCTGAAGATGATTTTATTCGAAAATTGATCAGTGGATAATCAATTTTCCCACAATCAGTGGGGCAGAATCAAAATATTTTGAAAATAACCTAATAATTTATTAACTGCTATGCCGATAGATCTAAAATTTGACATGAGCATAACATACACCCTCCAGGGGTGGCGTTATATGGTCTCAAAGTTAAAAACCTCGCACCTGAAAATTCTTTTACAGATTGCCATTTCCTCAGTTTTATTCTGATTTTTTTAAATTTTACATGGTCTTAAAGGCCTTGTCAATACTTACAAAATGGTTTCTAAATATGCAAATAATAATTTAAAATAATTGAGTTAGTTATAAGCATTTTAGGAAAAAATTTTAGATTTTTCGCTACCCTGGTCCAGTTTTTTCAAAATATTGCGTACAATTTTTCTAAATTTTTTATAATAGTTAGCAATCCAAATTCTCAATATTTTTGATAAATTTCAAGTTAAAAAATTGCATATTTTCAATATAAAAAATGCAAAATTAAAGCATTTTTGTGCACTTTAGCCCAAAAATGTTTAATGTTTTTTTTTAGAAAATTTTTTAGAAAATTTTTTGTATAAGCTAACTATATGTGTGTACGTTTAAAAAAATTCGCATAAAATTGATCATCCTTGTAGAAGTTAGAGGTCCTACAACATGACCTATTTTACATCGGAATTGGATTTAGCCTATATGTTCTAAAATGCCAAAGCTGGGATCGAAAAAAAGTCTGCTGTAATAAAGCTATAGTTGTTTCTGAAAGTATTTTATGAGCCCTAGTCCGTATGTAGACTTTATGGGCAAAAGAGTAAAAAATCCCATTTTGAGATTTTTGGTCCTTATTTTAGGAATTGGGGAATTTCCTTTTTCTTAATATTGCAAATTTTTCGCCATTTGATTTTACTTGATCAGCAACACATACACAGAAAATTTTATTTGATATGCTTAATTTGTAAAAATGTTATTGCATATTTAAAATTGTTCCTTCCCTCAAATTTTCCCCGAAATTTTCAGATATCAGCAACAAATTTTAAAATGTGTTTGTAATAATGAATTTTTTTTATATATGTAAATGCATATAAATGATGCAATTTCCTATCAAAAAAAAATATTCACCTCAATATCATTTTTACGTTCAAAGCTATGTGCTTTTAAATATGAGTATTTGCATATTTATCATTATATTTATAAAGGATCATTTGTTTCTTTGTTAATTAAGAGCAGAAATTTAAAAAAGTATAGCACTTCTAAAAAGTACAATTTGTGATTTTCCCTTTACTCAGTGTACAATTGTTAGTCATGGAAAATGAACACATGTAGTAAATAGTCCAGGTCTTTTATGTTGCTCTTTAACACCAATTACGATCGTTTGTTTAAGGCAGAGCAAATCTTTATGGTCTAACACCATTACGTATGTTCTAAAAAACTAGCAAAGTTTAGCCGAATGCTCCCCTTTAGAGTTCTTTCAGGTTCGTGTTAATTATTTTACTATTGTCTTTCGATCAGCTGCATTTTTATTTTTTATAAACTAGAACTAATTTTTGTAAAAGAGGAAAGTGAAATTAGGGTTTTAAAAGAATTAATGGAATTAGCTGAGTTTATATTTTGTACAAACCTAATAATTAGCTTCTCTATTACACTTGCATGATAAATTGATATCATTGGGTTAGGTTAATCAGGCAGCCATGCTTATGCAGCTCACTTGGGTCCATATTTTGGTCCCTTTGCGTTACCTGTAAAAAGACAGGAAAAGGGAAGAAGAAAAAGAAAGAAACAAAGTGATAAGAAGTAGCGACAGAGAAGAGTTCGGTTAAAGAGGAATACAGTCAGACTGACAAACGAGAGAAGGAGCAAATTATCTATGCCTCGCCAAGTGGGAGTTGGTTGGAGAATCAATCGCAGCTCCTCAAAAAGGAAATAATTCTGTTTGGTCCCAAGAGTGAAATACAGGAAAGTCTTTCGAAATACCGTTGTCCAAGATGTTGAAGGCTTTGGTATTCCAATGCAGAATTGATATCTATACATATTGTTACGAATGAAGAATTTATTCATTATAGGCCCTGAACAACAATACTCTCGAACAACAACAACATTAATGGTTTGTTTTCTTGCAATGATAAAAGAAAGAAACAAACAACAAAGAGCATCGCTAGCACGGTTGCCAGATTTTTTTTCTCTCTCCCCTAAAATCAAATAAAAACCCCTGAAAGCAAGCTTTTTTTAAAAAAATACCCTAAAATAATTTTTCATGATTACAAATATAATTTTTTTTTTGTAATTTAAAAAAAAAAATCCAAATTTATTAAATAAAAAAATCCTCTAAATTAATCTCTATTTTAACAAAAATCCCACAAAACAAAAATTTTAGTACATATAAATTATAAATATACATATGTAGGTGTATACAGTGGTAAAAAGGTGTATACAGTGGTAAAAAGAAGGAGTATGAAGGCCTTCTAGAAGGCCTCTTTACTCCTTCTTATGGAGGCACATTACATTCTCATGTCTTTTTTACACAGGTTGTCATTGCGGAGCAGGCCTTTCACTGTCTCTCCTGCCGACAAGCGTTCCAGAAGGTCTTCTGAAAATTGTCTGCTAGAAGGCCTTTAATTTAATATCTCTTAGAAAGGTTTTTGTAGCAAAAACTAAAAAAAAAAATTTCCCCTAATCTGGCAACCGTGATCGCTAGTCATCTAGTTGTTGTTGTCGATTAGTTTAGAAATACCTCATGTACAAACATTCATAAAACAACAAGCACGGGATGAGTGGCGCATATACACACGCACATTAAATAAGCACTCTTCAATTCTTCATAAAGAAATAAACAACCACACAAACAGGTATAAAGAAAAAAACCACCACACAAACAGGTATAAAGAAGAAATCAAGAGCAATAACAATCGAACCTGCCAGATCTGTCTGGAATAGAACATCCTGGTGCTTTTAAATCGCCTATATAAGCAAATCGTGCTGGCAGTCGTACGGCAGTATTATTTCAATGTCAAAGAGTTCAGTTGTCGTATTGTAAGAGAGTGTTTAACAGTTTTGTATTTATTTTGCAATTAAGAGAACCGAACGCAAAGTAAAATCGTAAGTCTGTCTGCTTTTCATCTGTGTTCACATCACATAAAAACTACGGAATAGATTTTAACAAAATTTTGTGAGAAGGTACCTTAGCATCCTGGTTCCAATATAGGATACTTTTTATCTGCAAAAATATTTTATTTCCAAGAGGAAGTGGAGAAAAAGCAGTGAAAAAACGCAAATTCCAGTTTAAAGGTACTGAAATTTTCGGGATATTTGAAACACGGTTGCACACCTTTTATTTTTGCGCAATTTAAACACTAGGCACCAATTGAATAAAATTTGTATTTGATTTGTATTTTTACTTTGTGGAATTATTATGTTATTTAAATATTTTAAATACCTTTTACAGAGCTTTACAATAGTTTTTAGAATTTTATAAATGTTAGAACTTTATTCAGGGATGGGTACCTTTATATAAAGTTAATGTATAAACCATAACTGAAACGCTATGAAAGTAAGAGTCTTACAATTGGTGTGGAATACTTTCAAAGCAAAATCGAATCAAAAATATTGGCAGGACGCCTACGACGCGTCGGACACAGCTAGTCATTAATAAAGATAACAAACGAGTAGATGAAACTAAGTACGTAAAGTAATCGACAACTAAAATGAACGCTTTTTGTTGATGAAAAAATTGTGGTAAAAATTGTATTTTAATGTATTTTATACTTGAAAATATTTGTAAACTTTTTCATTACAAACAAGTAAGAGTGCTATGTTCGGCCATGCCAAATCTTATATACCCTTCACCTTAGTAATGTTAAATATTACCTTACTGTATTATGTTTCTCAATTTCATAATTATATGATTTTCAACTTTACCTTTTCATCTGTGGCAAGTTTATTCGGTAACAAAAAGACAAATGTTACGTTAGATAAAAAATATTTAAATAAATCAGACAATATAGTTTCACACCTTAAAACTACATAAAACAAAATCTTTAATAAACCTACCGAATATATCAAAACTAATAAATTATGTATATTTAATCATTCTTTGTGAAGAGCAGCATTAGTGAGGATAATAAACCTAAGGTTTCAGAAAATAAAATCCAATAAAAGATAACATGGTATCACATTCTTGACTACACATTTACGGCACATCTCATATAACCGATTACTCAGGAGATATATGTACATATTTAAATAAAATAAAAGAAACGTGTAGAGAGATTATTTCAAACTATAAATAGCTGAAATAGACATTGATAATTTGTTACGTTGCGGTCTGTGGCTAATTGAGTTAAACGGACGATCGCCACAGTTAGCTACGACGAGGCTTTTCTGAGTAAGGTATTCGATTCGAAACACAGCATTGGAAAAATTTTTTTTCTATAATTTTTTTTAATGAATATTGTACAATGACAACCACATGTGGTGAAGCATATACTAGACGATTTTATTAATGACTTTTTGGCCAAACTTGCACCTTTAACCGAACTTTTTAATTATTAACTTTTCTTTGTAAATTTTTTTGGAGAAACTTGAATGAACTTTTAAATGATTGATAGTTTTAAGGTCTTCTTTGTGAATTTTGGCGAAACTTTGAACTTTAAGAGAACTTTTTAATTTCGGTTTTTAACCAAATTTTAATTATTGATCCGAATAAAAATGTTTGTGGAAAATTTCAACCCCAAGCAGTGTTCAGAATTTTTCATTTATGAACATTCAAAAATCCACATTCATGTTATTTGTCATAAATGATAAATCTAAAATTTTATATTTATTTTTCGCGCTCATAAAGGAACAACAAAAAATGTTCTGCCATGTTCATACATGAATGTGTTTACCGGTTTGTTTTTTGTAATATACATACATAAATAAGAGTGATAAATTGGCTTCTTCTCATTAATGTTCTTTTTCATAAACGTACATGTTCATTTATGAACGTTGAACATTTATAAAATTTCTCATAAAATAATTTTCTGCCTACGATCGCACATACAGAAGAAAGAAATAAAGAAAACATTTTGTTACACCTAAGACGCAGCCGCGGTCAACATTTAAATGAAATTATCTTCAAAAAGTAAATGTCATGGACCAATCTAACGTTTCAAATAAAGAACCGATGAGATTTTGCAAATTTTATGCGTTTTTTTTTTAAAAAAAAGTTCTCAAGCTCTTAAAAAATCACTCGTTACATACCCCGTCAGATATACATTACAAAATTTTGAATTAATTCTTTTCCCACAAAAAAAATAATTGAACGAAATTTGAATCAATCCAAACAAATTAGGCAGAAATGAATTGCAATTCGTTTCCAATTCAAATGAATTTGTAAAATGAGTTGCAATTCATTTTTCAACTCAAATGAATCTGTAAAATGAATTGCAATTCATTTCCAATTCATATGAATTTGTTAAAGTGAATTGCAATTCCTTTTACAATTCGTTTGAATTGAATTGATATTGAATTCATTTAAATGAATTAGAACACTGAATCGCAATTCAATGAATGAAATCAAAATGAGTTGCAATCAATCAAATTCAAGAGCAGATCTAGGGGGAATGAAAAATGGAAATTTCTCCTACCAAAATGAAAATATTTAGTACAAAAGTTGAACAGCCTTGTCCTGGATCTGCGCCTGATCAAAGAAAACATGGTTTTTGGAGTTTATTTCTTTAAAAAGAACTGATTTTTATTTTAAAATACGCTAAACGACAAGACACATTTAATATTCAAGAAATCATTAAAAATTTTTTTAATTTTTTGACCCACCACCAATGACAAACTTTCTGATTATATTTATGTTATAATTATTAAAAAAATAAATCTTTATAATTTTATCAAGACGGAAACTGCAATAAATCAATAAGAAAACTTGTTATTTAAATTTTTTTACTCAATTTTAGCACCAAAAAACAATCCATAAAGAAAAAATTGTTGATTCTATTTGGTTTTCTTCTGAATTGTATAAAAAATGGATTTCTTATTGATTTCATTAGTCTACCTAGGTTTCTAAATGATCGTGTGTAAATCATCTTGATTTTCTTAATAAGGATATCTTCTTTATTATATTAGTTTGCTTTTTATTTCATTTACATAAATGAACATAGAGGTTTTGTCTGTCAAAACATAAAATATAAAATATACCTTTGCTTTTTAATTTCACTATTTTGTAAACATAAAATGTTTTAGATTTTGAATTTGATTGATTGCAACTCATTTTGATTTCATTTATTGAAATGCAATTCATTGTTCTAATTCATTTGAATGAATTCAAAATCAATTCAATTCAAACGAATTGTAAAAGGAATTGCAATTCACTTTAATAAATTTATTTGAATTGGAAATGAATTGAAATTCATTTTACAGATTCATTCATTCATTGAAAAATGAATTGCAACTCATTTTACAAATTCATTTGAATTGGAAACGAATTCAATTAGGCAATTCATTTCTGCCTAATTCGTTTGAATTGATATAAATTTCATTCAATTCATTTTTTTGTGTGAAAAGAATTGATTCAAAATTTGATAATTCAGTGCATGAATGATTCGCGAATTAATTAAAAAATATATGATTCATTTACAGCTCTGCTAATTACCCATAACATCTTATAATAAAAATACAATTTATTTGCTGGGGGAAAGCTTTAAGTTTTATGGATAACTACTCATTAATTAAAAAAAAATCTTAAATTACATACACAGAAAAAATTATTACTAAAATGTTTCCAAACAAATAGACAAATAGAGAACAGAGGAAAAATTAGAAATGTATAAATTTCTTATTGAAGATATCGCTACATATTCATATGTATATATTTAAACTTTTTAGTTTTATTCATAGTTTTCCAGGTGGCGGCAATGGCCAACTTTATGTAAATATGTATGACAAATGCTTTTGACCAGAAAACAATTTCTATACAAATAATTTAGATGAAAAAACAAGGTTTTGCCCCAATTGTGGTCAAGAGGAAACGCTTTGTGCCTAATATCAAAGGCCCCCAACCAGAGAAAGTTGATAAAACTGGATAAAATGAGAATGTGTTGGTGTTTTGCACTGAAAAAAATCACATTGTTTAACATTAGTAAATACAAAAGCGTTTAATTTTGAATAAGTTAACCATATTTTAATTTAAGTTTTTTGTTAAGATAGAGTTAAAAAGTAGCAACAAATGGTAGCATATAAATATTTTAAGGTTGTGAAAATTCCACACAAAAGGTTTTTGTAAAATATTAAGTAAATGTATAATTAAATCAGTTTTCTTGCTATTCCAGAATTGAGAAATTGAATTGTATGTATGTGTATGTTTTGAAAATTACATATGTACAAGTGGTTCTTATGAAAAAATTTAACATATTTATTAATAATGTTAACAGGTAGAGAAATCACACATTACAATAGCGCGTGTTTAGAAATGTCCATTACTGTCATTTTGTGTAAAGTTTTTTTCAACCATAAAACATAATTACCTTAATTTATTTTTCATTCTGAACAATTAAAACTAATTTTTTATTTTCCAAATTAATAATATACAAATAAACTATTCATGCATGCATACCTGTATATCATTTTTTGTAAAAATAAAACAACTAAATGTAACGTTTATTGCTTTGCCTTAAAATTGTTAAATGAAAGCGTGATTTATATTAATCCAATACAAAAACCAGGCTTGGGGGGTCGCAATTGCATTTTGTATTTAATTACATCCTCAATTACACATTACATGTAATTAAAATTGAGAATTTTGAATTACAATTACATGTAATGCATAATTCAATATTTTTTAATTTCAATTACTTGTAATTGTAATTTAAAATTCAAATTTTTGAATTACAAATTACTTGTAATTGTAATTCAAAATCTTGAATTACCATTACATTTTTTTGAACAAAACTAATTGTAATTGTGAAAAAGGGTAATGATTACTATAAGTATATTTATTACCAAAAAGTACAAAAATTACATAAATCATCAATTACTTATTTATATGTATGTACTTACATATACGAACATAAACAATGCATATGAAAACAAATGTATTATTCATTATAAATAGCACAAGTTTAAATACATTCAAATTTTCTTTTTAACAGAAATCTTTTTATTAAACCAAAAAAGATGTGTTTACTTTTTAATAACAAAAACAACTTTACAACATAAGACGGGTATTATGTTAGCGATGAACAAGGGGAGTGCGCCCATCAAGATTTAATGAAAATTAAAAGAAACTATCAAGGATTTTGGGATAAAAGTATGCTGGGAGATTATTGCTGGACTCTAATACGTGAAACTGAACCAACGAAATACAAACGACAATCATATAACGCTATTCACTTTTGAAAGCTCATTGATTTTTAAATAAAATAATAATTTTTTATGGAAAAACCTGACGTGATAGAGTAAAACCATTTACAGATTCGAATTCAGCGCACCCAGATTAGCTAAAAAACATGCTTCGTTTCCACAGTCAAAATTTTTTGCCTAATTTGTTGGCCAGTGTTATTTAAAAAAAGTTTTTGTTAGCTTTCAGCAAAACAAATTTTTCGAAATTGTCGTCAGTAAGCTTTTGACGTGATGGTGTTGAAACTATTCCAGCAAACGAAAATAATCTCTCCACAGGAGCTGATGATGTCAAGGGAGTATTTGACCGTTGAAAAACCTTTGAAATTGTTTGATGACTTTATGAATTACATGTAATTGTAATTCAGTTTTTTGAATTACAATTACATCCAAATTAATTGCAATTCAAATGTAATTGCGATCCCCCAAGCCTGATTTTAAGAAACAGCGGAATTGAATGAATTTGCCATTGCCATCTTGTAAAGTGATTCGTCTTGGCCTATCTTTTTTAATATGGTAAAATTTTGCTCAGTAGTTATTTCAATTAGTCACAAAACTTTTGCTATTAAATACAATTTGCGAAAATTATTTTTGATTTAGCTAAATTATTTGTTTGAAAATTGTTTGTTATTTCAGTAAAATTTTTTATTTGTTTCAGATAAACAAAGAAACAGCCGAAACTTTTTATTTGGGCTGATTGTGAAAATACAAAACAATCAAATTTTTGAAAATAAACAAACAAAATTAAGTAAAATAAATGTTTTTATGGTTGATTCTGAGATTACGGGCCAATTTTGAAATCATTTTTGGCATTTAAGTTTTTTGCAAAATTTAATACAACAGATAGGTAGCTTTAATCATTTTAACAATGGCTACTCAATTATCGAAGGTACACATCAATATTTTAATTTTTAAATGAATTATACGAGTTTTTGAAAATATGCCCTCCAGGGTAATGACATGTTGAGCAGGGAAATGACGACAACAAATGAAATCAATAAATTTTCCATCAACCATTTTAATTCAGTTTAGTTAAAAATTATAAAAATAACAAAAACCACTTATTTTACATAAATTATTTTAAATTAATAAGAAGATTATCTTATTTATTTTAAAAACGTCTACTTGTCAACGCCTAATTTGCATGGAAATTTTTAGCAATTTGTACTTTTTCATCTTTAGAGTCCTTCTGACAAATAGCAGCATGTCTGTTAAGAAAATAAAAAAATTTTATATGTATTAGGTAAGGTTAAAATTAATTTTTTACCTATATTGGATTTTATCTTTAACACCTTGAGCAATGAAAGTGGCAGCTTTCAGACTTTTTAATTGTCGAGTGCTATTGGTCTCATCTTCGCTCGAATTGTAAACATCCGCGTATGTCCAACGTTTTTCCGCAGTTGACGGTTCAAACTTTCCAAAAGAATCATTTGAGCTACAGGAAGTTAGCCTTAACCTTGGTTGGTGATAATCGACAATCCCTAGTTCAAAGTGATGACAATCTTCACAACTGAAACAACTTAAAGTTCTTATTTTCAAGCGACTAGACTGATGATTACCAGAAATTTGATGAACTTTTAAAGTACCAGAAAATGGTGAAAGATTTTTAAACTCGCTTTCCTTTGACTTTACCTCAATATCTTCATTTTTTATTACAAAACACCGAATTCCTGGGCAATTTTCTTCTAGTTTCTGAAATAAAATATTAAAATCCATCAAATCGGTACCCTGTGCAACAAGACGATCCGCGGTTCTTTTAACAGTTCCTCCAATACCATCGGGCGCACCGATGTGGTGAAAGATTTTTAAACTCGCTTTCCTTTGACTTTACCTCAATATCTTCATTTTTTATTACAAAACACCGAACTCCTGGGCAATTTTCTTCTAGTTTCTGAAATAAAATATTAAAATCCATCAAATCGGTACCCTGTGCAACAAGACGATCCGCGGTTCTTTTAACAGTTCCTCCAATACCATCAGATTCACTGTAGTTCTATGTAAAGTTTTTCATTGGAGGATATAGCTCGTGCAGTTTGTTGCCAAGAAAATAAAACATAGTTTTGTTTCGGTACTGTGTTGCTGGCCCATCACTTAAAAAATGTACACTTGTCGCTTTTGTTGTCGAAGCTATGTGATCTAATATTGGCTGTAAGTGAGTCCATATGGCAGGGGAATGATGGCAGGGTAATGACGAATAGTCACAAAACTCTTTAAAATGTTAATTTAAGTACTTACCTTCGAAAATTTGGTTTCAATCTGAAGTTAAAAATCAAAAAGCATTAAAAAAACACACACAAAATTTCAAATTGTATTAAACGTTTTGGTTACAACAACACCGGGGAATGACGAACGTAAGTGTGACAGCTTATTCCGAACGATAAAACGCGGCTGACTTCGTTTTATTAGCATAGTTGGCGAAAAACCTGCCACATATAACCGAAGTTGATATAATTTTCTTTCAAATTTTAAATATTGCAAATCAACAATGCATTGAAAATTTGAGTTTAAGAGAATATAATATATTACAGGGGAATGATGTGTACATTGAGGGACAAAAGGTAATCATCCATAAAAATAATAATTGTTAAAAAAAATTAAACATTATTAGACAAAACAAGTCATTAAATATTATTTTTTTCTTTGCACTAATTTAATTAAATAATTATTTACTTTTTTTGTTAGAAATTTATAAAAATTTACGGGGAAGTAGTGTTAGGGACAGCCAGGGGAATGACGTTTTAAAACTTTGGCAGGCTATTTTTTGAAGAATCCATCAATTTATGAAACAAATATTTAAGTGACTACAAAGAACCTATCATGTTTTATTGTAAAGTTTATAATAAAGTGGAATATATTTTATTTATCCTAGTTTAAATACACAAGGACAGCAATTTGGCCGGTTATCTCAGAATGAACCTTATGCTCACAAAAACTATTATTTAAACAATTTTTCATAAAATATTAGAAAAAAAGTGTCATGTATACAAAATATTTGTGTTTTTAATTTGTATTATGTGCAAATGTATGGGAAACCCTTTGACATCACGTTTTGGGATATAAAGTTGGTTTTTAGTGTTCCCGTACTTTTGAGCATTTTTGTCTCTAAGAGAGTTTATTTTTGTTTTCTCTCATTTTACCGAACTTTTCCCAAAAAGTACGGGATCGCAACTATTTTCAATAAACTAATTTTAAATTTAATTGTTTGAATTTACAAATTTGTTTATAAGACCACATTCAAACAAAAAATTATCTGATTATGCAAATTAATTGTTTGAATCTGAAAAATAATTTTTTCTGTGTACATTTGAATTTATTTATTTTAAATTTAATTTTATTTGAAGTATTTTTTTTAATGTATTAATAACTTTTCAGGGTTAAGTTCTTTATTATAAAGATTAGACACTAGACATTACATTCTGAATGTATACTCTGGATCGCGACACCGTCTTCAGCATTCTTCGAAAGAAGAAGACGTATTTACCGATCCAGAAAATGCATTCCATCCTGCTAACTAAAAAAAATAGATACATACACACATACATACATACATATCGCACCTGATCAACAACAGGGTATTAACTCAAAATTTTTAAATTTTTTTAAATTTTTTTTTGTTTTAATTTTTTGCAAGAAATCAACTAATAACCAGGGTTGTCAGATTTATATTCACCTATTTCGCGAATCGATGTGAAAAATCGCCAAAACAGTTTTTTTGTTAAAATTTGCCTCTAATATATACAATATTTTTCAATTTTAAAAATATTTTTAACAACCCAGAAAAAATAAATTTAATCGAAAAGCTAAAATTCGTTAAAAACAGAAAAAAGTCGCCAAAATATATAAATATTTTGTTTTTTATTTCAAATGATTAGAGAACACGAGAAAGGTAAAATTTTTACTTAAAGCAATAAAAATAGTGGTTATTATAACACAGTACGACAAAATCAATTTTTTTTGAGTACACATGAGTAATGTTAAAAGCATATGAAAATAGGCTTAAAATAAAGAAATATGTGTCTCCGCGTTTTGCTGTAGCACGTCAGAATTTTAAGAAAATCGATTTTAAAGATTCGAAGGACCGTGGAGGTTCACTTGTAACGTAATACTATTATAAAAAGTTCTATAAAAATAAAATGGGTGAACAGATTTAAATGCTTGAGGAATTTAATTTGGATTTGTTTTTATTAAAAAAAAAGCTAGATGGCGCTTTAATTTTAATGTAAAATTTAAAAATATCCAAAAAATGTACGAAATTCATTAAAAATACAATTCTGCAATTAGAAAAAATTAAAACAAGTCGTCTGGGATTTGAACCATATGGCGGTCGATCGTTTCTAAGTTTGCCATTACTTCTTATCTGCGCCTTAACGTATTTTACATGAAAATTAAAGCGCCATCTAGCGGAAAAAAACAAATCCAAATTTAATTCCCTTTTCAAAACTGGCTCAAGCATTTAAATCGTTTCACCCATTCCATTTTTATAGAACTTTTTATAATAGTATTACGTTACAAGTGAACCGTGCTATAGCAAAACGCCGAGACACGTATTTCTTTATTTTAAGCCTATTTTCATATTCTGTTAACATTTCTCATGTGTACCAACCACTGTCGTACTGTGTAATAAATGGGAACATACCCATCCTTAAGGTAGTTGTAACCGTGTTCTTATTTAGAATATGTTTTACAGGAAGTAAAATTATTCAACATTACTAAAGATCAACAGATGTGTGCGAGATGCCCTATTTCAATTCATAAAATTTATAGCATGTGTTTCGCAATCGAGGTTTGGTGGAATTCATTATATAAATCGATCGTTTTATTTAATAATTAGCAGCATATAAATTTAAAAAATCCAATTTTTCTTTTAAAAACTTAGGGCCTGTTTTTATAAAATGAAATATTATGTTCTTTCGTAAAAAGACGAAAGAAAACACATTTACGTCTTAGTATTTTTCATGTGAGTGACAAAAAAGAGCTTTAAATTTTTTAATTTATTTTTGGTTTTTACACTCAAAATATTTTTACAATGACTGATTATAGTTTATTAGAAAATTAAAATGTAAAATTATTTCTAAATGAATAAGCAATTCTAAATGAAGAGAAAAAATTATTTAACTGATTTTAACGTTTATTTTTAAAACAAACTACACATAAAAACTGATTTTACGTTGCATCTAACATTTTTTTTAGACATTTCCTTATTATTTGAAATATATCTGACTGAATATAAAGGAAATATGTTTATATTTACATAATTTTTAGTTATTTTCTTAAAGTAAAAATAGCAAAAACGACGCAAATTTCATTGATTTTAATGGTATTTATTGTTACTTTTATTGGATTAACATTTAAAAAAACAAATGCAAAATCAATAATTCCAACGGAACGTGAAGTTTAAATTGTGCAAGTTTAACTTATAGAATAAATATTTGTTTTACGGATTTTATCGGTTGATTTTTTAACATTAAAAAAAAAGATAAAATTATTCTAGTTTAACTGAATTTTATTTTTTCAGTTGACTTAACGCACATCATTTTTTGAGTGTGAAAAGCTTTCTATACTTCAGAATAAAAAAAGAACGAAAATTTTTAAATGTTTTATAAATACCAAATTTATCGTTTAAAAGCGAAACCTATATATGAGAAAACAGGCCCTTAGAGAGAATAAAACGAACTTAAACTTCCTTTGTATGTAAAAAATAAGTATAAAAAACTCGTTGGAATTACCAGCCATTACCATCAAGTACGAAACTAATGTAGCTGTACATAATTAGATAGAATATCATATTTTTTATAATCTTTCAAAACAAAAGTTATTATTTTTTACTATGGTTAATAAGTATATGTATCCAAAAGTAAGTTAGGATTTATAGAAATTTTGAAAACAAGACATTTTGTTTGTAATAAGAAATTGCAACATTTTAAAATCGAAAGATGTTTGTAAACACTTTAAATAAAGTTTCCATAATAAAATCATCGAAATGAAAAACATTTTTAAATATGAAAATGGATAGGTGTTCGTGAACTATAAATAAATTTATATGTTTCGGAAGTTTCCGGTTTCTAGAAGTAAAATCAATTTTAAATATTTATAATTTACTGTTTTGTGTATTACATACAATTAAATTTATAGTCAAGCTTAAGTTCCGCTCCAGCTGGTGTCTAAAAATTAAATTTTCCCAATTTTTCTTATATTATCACCTAATTCATAATTTAATTAATTCTTTCTTAGAGAGAATAAAAACGAACTTAAGCTTGACTATAAATTTCATTGTATGTAAAAACAATTTACTTTTAAAACTTAAATTTCTTTGTTATCCATCTTGAACTTCCTTAATACAGTTTCTAATGTTGGCCAAAAGTCAATGGAAAAACGCCAAAAAGATCGCCAAATTTTTTAAAAAACGCCAAAAAGTCGCCAAATCCAAAATTTGATCGCCAAATAAGATTGAAAATAGGCATGTTTAGCGAGAAATCGTCATATCTGACAACCCTGCTAACAACATCAATATCTATCTATCTACGGTTTACGGATATTTAATCAGAAAAGAAAACACGAGAAAAGCTTTTTTCTTCATTTTACTCTATTAAATTAAATTATTCTGTTGTATTTTGTTTTATTTTTGCTTCCACTCAACACAAAAATTTAATTTTGAGAGAGAGCTTTCAATTTTTAGTGAGTTGGGCTTTCAACGTACGTCAAAAGTTGAAAGTTTTCAAACTTTCGTACTTTGCGCTGACGGAGACGTACTTATTATCAAGGCCGGGGCACATAGAATGCGTCATACGTTATACGTCGTCTTTTTCAACGTACAAGAAAGTTGAAATACAGCTTTTCTAATGACTGTTGTCGCAATCAATACGCCTCCGTCTACGCAAAGTACGAAAGTTGGGCAACTTTTAACTTTTGCGTACGTTGAAAGCTATAATTGGTTTCTCTTTGTTTCTCTCTCTCAAAATTAAATTTTTGTGTTGAGTGGAAGCAAAAATTAAACAAAATACAACAAAATAATTTAATTTAATAGAGTAAAATGGAGTAAAAAGCTTTACTCGTGTTTTCTTTTCTGACTAAATATCCGTCAACAAAGTACTCATTGTATCAACCTCTTCCGTTGTTACTTTGATTTCAGTTGAGTACGTTAAAGTTTATGAAATAATTCAATCCTTCTTTGCTTTTAACCATCTTGTTTATAATACATTTTCTTTAAAACAAATATTTCCTGATAACAAAATTGATTCCTTATTGCATTAAAAATGAAAATATTTAAATATAAAAAACTACCTATCCCCGGTGCGCTTCGCTAAACACATCCACAAAAAATACAATAAACATGGAAGAAAATTATGACCACCCTTTAACGCAAAAACGCACACTATTCTCAAGTCAAAAAAGTTCCCATCCAACCTGTTTTTTGCTAGACTATACGTATTAACACGATAACAATTTTTTACTTTTAATGGGATGTGCCACTCCCAGTATTCTTATCCAGTCTGTATTTTGCTAGACTATGCACATTAGTATGAGGGTTACTTGTGCAAAGTTTCAAGACTATATCTAATGTATTTCTCTAGGTACGCTATAATAATTTTTCACTTTTTATAGGAGGTACCACGACCTCCATTCAAATTCAGTCTGTGTTTCTCTACATAATGTATCTTAATATGGGGGTTACTGATGCAAAATTCCAAGGCGCTACCTATTGCAGTTCTCTGGATACAGAATAATAATTTTATACTTTGTATGGGGGTACCACGCTCACTGTCGCAATTCAGCCTATGTTTTTCTAGAGTAAACACATGGGTATGGGGTTTACTTGTACCCACCATACCTTTTATAGTTCTCTATATACACAATAATAATTTTTCACTTTCTATAGGAGGTACCACGCCCACCGTCCCAATTCATTCTGTATTTTGGCAGACTATGAGCCTTAGCACACAGGCTACTCTTCCAAAGTTTCAAGGCGCTATCTGTTGCAGTTCGCCAGGAACACGATCATAATTTTTCAATTCAGTTCTGATTCGAATGACGATTTCGGACATAGAAATTCAGAAAGTGGTTGATGAAAGTAAAAAACGTACTTACAGTAAAAAATTTAAATCGGCGTGTTTTTATGCAATTAAAAGAACCCAACGTAACAAAATACTTCACTTTTTAATCCTACACGAAAAACAGAAGAAAAATTGCTGCGAACTGCTTGTGGAGAAAATTGCCGTTTTAGGTGCAACAAAAAAATTGCTTGAACATGTTAATTAAAAAATACTACTCGTAGTAGTATAACTGAAATTAAGAACATGTATTTAAGATTGTTGATAAAATATCACTACAAGGTAAGATACAAATTTATTTTTTCGAGTTAATACCCTTTTGTCGAAAAAAATTTTTTAAACTTTATTAAAATTTCAACTAAAGCGTCACAACTCAAAATAATACAAAAAAATATATCGAAAAGTTTCAGAAACATGTTGGAACTCAAAAAATTGATTTATTTGGCAATAATTGCAAAAAATTTTAAAGAAAAACAGTATAAATATATTTTCAAATGGAATTTGCTTAGTGTAATATGTTTGGATTTTTAAATTATCTTAAAATGTAATTACAAACAGTTTTTACCTCTACTGAAAATTGTAAAATTTTGAGTTAATACCCTCTTGTTGATCAAGTGCGATATGTATATTCCAATTTCAGGTAAAGAAAATATAATACATAGAATAAAATAAAGAAAAAATTTTTCCAGGGTAGTATAGTATAAACAAATATGGTTAGACAATAATATAATATAATATTATAAGGTAATTCCATATAAAACTTTTTGAAGTTTGCCGGCATTATTTGAAATATGTTTTTTGTAAATAGCAAAAAAGCGTTGCTAGAAATATAAAAGACAAACAATTATTTTTCTTTATCTCTTTATAATAAAGAACTTAAGCCTGAATAATTATTAATTTATTTTTTTATTTTATTAAATAAGAGTAGCAAGAAAATTCCTATTCATTGATTTGTCTTTTTAAGACAATCTTTTATTTATAACACTGTTTGGTAAAGAGTTTTTAAAACAATCTGTTTTTTTTTTAATTCAACTTAAATGTCATTCAGAAATTTTATTTCAAATCAAGGCATATTTAACAAGGTGATAGCGTAAGGGAGAGGAAATTTCAGAAAAAAAATATTTTTAATTTTTTTATATGGATTTTGACAGTAATATCTATTTTATTCTCTCTTAAAATACCTAATTAATGTCAAACTCCATATAAAAAAAATTGAAAAATATTATCTTTAATATTAGCTCCGCCTTGGTTAAATATATATAACAAAGATTTTTTATTATTTTATTATAAATAAGTTTAAAATTCTTATAGAAAATATAATGGAACAAAAAAAATACGTAAATATATCACCAAATAGGCTTAAAATTGAAATTGAGGAAAACTAGCCGCTTAAGCAAACAAAAATAACATATTAAGGGAACATATCATATTAAAAAAACGCTAGGAAAGTTGTTACTAAAAATAAAACAATAGTCTAGTGCCTATAGCTTGGAAGTTATGGGTATAATTCCTATACTCTAGGTAGTATAGGAATTATACCCACATACTCTAGGTGTTTCACCACAACGAGTGAAGGGTTTCGTTACTACGCTCGGTAAATTAAGTTGGAATATATTTTGTAATTGTATTGTAACATTTAATACATATATAATACAAAAATGCTTTTTCTTACATATTGCTTGCGTAATATTACTATTAAGGCGCCCATACACGTCGTTCTTTTTTATCAGTTTTAACCGTACGGGTAAAACTGTCGGTTTGTGGCCAAAACCGTCCTTCTTGCACGTATAAAAAAATATCAGTTGCTTCTTAATTTTAATCGTCGGTTTTGAAACGTGTTCGTTCAAAACTCGTGTGTGTGTGATTACGCAGTTAGAAAGGACGGTTATTGTGAGTTTTACTGACAAATTTGTATTTTTTTTGTTTTATTTATGGAAACAAATTGAAATAGTTTACTATTTGAGTTGCACATTTGTTGTTATTGTTGCCGTCATGATGCCACCAAGTAAAATAAATACGTCTTGAACTGAAGTAAAGAACGTGTAGTATGTGGATATGGTCGCTGTTCGTGTTTGCCCGTACAGTTTTAACCGTGCAGTTAAAACTGACAAAAAAGAACGACGTGTATGGGCGCCTTTATATTAATGTTATGTTAATTAAAAGTTATGTTTTAATTGCAAAATAACTAAAGATTCTGAAACAAAAAAGTAAGGTTTATTACGCCTACTTATTGGAATGCAAAGTGGTTCATACCTTATTCATTTCAGCTTGTGTTATGTCACTTAAAAATTTCTTATTCATAATAAGTTCCAGATTGTTATTCTTGAAAGCCGTTTCCATGTGAGAAATATATTCAGTATATTTTTGACCATCTTCGGTTAAAGCTGCCACCCTTTTCCAGCCGAAATCTTTCATTAGACTGGTGTAAACATCTTCATATTGGCGATTAGAACCAATGGTTCGGAAGAAGAACGGATATGTTTGACGATCTAGAAATGAAGCACCTTCGGCTGAATATGAAATGACAGCCATGTTGGTATGTCTTGATATACCGGCAATCGGTTCAACGGTCTCACTGCAGGCAGGACCAACAACACCCAGAAGTTTTGGTACATTGAACAGATGAATAAATGACTTCATAACGACGTCCGCCTTACATTCGCCATCGTTTTCAATTACATTAAGATTGTAGTTTCTCAAAATTGTACTATTTTCGTTTACAGCTCTTACAGCTCTTTTCACTGCATATACGAGGTTCTGATGACCTCTCGTATTTTTCTTAATAGGAAATATAGCGCCAATTGACAATGTCATTGGTTCCTTTGATATCCATAAACTGTATGTTTCAGTATGATTCTGCATCCATTCACATGCCAACTCATTATATTTTTCATTCGATACGTCATAGCCATTTTTAGAACGTCTCTGGTAAAGATCAATGAAAAGATACGTCAGGTCAGAATTATTGATCCAAAACAAACGTAAAGCATGCATTAAACGTTCATCGGATAAAAAGTGTTTGGAATGATACTTAAAAATTGGTGTTAATTCGTATTTACAATAAGATTTCCACAACGATAATGATTCTTCGCAAAGCGGTAATTCAATATGTTGATAACTATTTTTGCCATCGATAACGTCCGAAGGACTCCAATGTAAAACTAAAAACTTTTTATTTTTACCATTTGTATTATTTTTTGTATAGTCCATGTATAAACGATCGATTTCCAAACGAAATCGTGATCCCAACCATAGAATATTTAAATAACCATTCATTTCTATAATCTGCTGTTGAACAAAAGTGGTTTCCATTTTGTACTCCGCCAAGAGTGTGGCACATTGAACATTTTTGCACAAAGGACTTGTGAAGTATTCATGTCTGTGAAAAAGATCCAAATTCAAACGAAGTTTGTAACTAAAGAAAAACATAGACTTACCTCTTTCCCTGTGTAAGAATATTTAGTTGATCCTTATCCATTATATATTGGTCGTAAAATTCATTTGATCTGTTCAAAAAAATTTTGTAGTACAGTCCTTCACCGGTTGCATTTAGTTCAGCTGGGCCAACAAACCAGCCAAAACGTCCCGGATCTAATGATACACCTGACTCATAAACTTCATTAGGTTTTAATCCATGTCCTATAGGTGAAGTCCACAGACCCAGATTTATCATTGGCAAATTTGGATATTGAGGATGTTTTCTATAAATTGGTCAAAGCTTAAAAGCAGGTGACATGAAACAAACATTTATATCTTTGGACTTACATTAATAAGTCAAGCGTATTGGTAAGCTTTTTACCTTCATAATATTCATCGTCAGGATTCCCACTAAACTCAATTGGCAAAATGAAAACGTTTTGATAGTGGAGAACTTCACGAAGAAAAATGGCAAATATGCGCGTGAGGATTTGATGTGACGGCCAATATGACACTTGTATACCAATCAAGCTGTGACGAAAACTCAAATTAGGGACAGCATTATCTTAAATTAAAAAGAAAATTTTAACTGAATAAATGTTTAAAATTATCTACTTAATCACACCTATCGTGAATTTTACACTTTTGCGATCATAAAAATCTCCATGAAAAAATTTGTTGAGGGAATTCAGTCGATAATAATAATGTGGAAAAATGTCCGCTGCTAAAAATTCCCCTTATCGTGAATAACATTTTCCCTGGGAATTTTTTCGCTTTTCTCTTTGTATTGTGCACATAATCATTAAGGCCATCGAGTAACCTAATTTAAATTTGTTGTGGACCATTTTCCTGCTCCTCTCTCGATTTATTTGCTTTGAGCTTCAACAAAATTTTAGGTTTTTCTTATTTACATTCACCGTGCAATTTATTTTAAACACATGTTCCAAGGCGAATTCATTTTACTAGGTGGCAGCACGGCTAAGTTAATTATTTTTTGCTTTACTTACTTTATGTGCCAAACAGCTGTCAAAAATTCGATTATTTTAAAAATTGAGAAATAGAAAAAAAATTTATTATTTCGAAATATATTTCAAGATTAAGAAATTAACAAATATGTATTACCAAGTGTTGTTACTTGTTGGATATAATATTTTAATGAGTGACTTTGACGTTTTCTGTACATTTAACTAAAAACAAAGTGCATGTGGACTATTTGCTGTTGTAATTGTTGTAGCGGCGATGCCACCTGGTATAGATTCGCCTTGCGCATGTTCTATGAAGAGAACAAATATTTGACGGGAGATTCACGGTAGCATTTCTCCCTTCGAGGGGTATACAAATTTCAAGGGAAAAAAATTACACTTGTTATTTACGATAGGGGGGGGGGGGTGAATAATAATACATTTAAGATGAAACGGAAACAAAAGTGACAGAAGTAAAATAAATATCAGAATTAACAAAAATAGTGTTAAATATTTTTTATGTTTCGAAAAAAGTAATTTCTAGTTATGTTCCCTTAATCTAACATATACTACGTTTATACTCAGCACTTATTCATAAATAAAAATATTGCAAATAGAAAAATTTGCTGTAACAGTGATGTAATTTTTTATAGTTAACTCACAAAAGCAATTCCTGATTAACGACACTATTTACAAATAATCCGTATGGCGTTGCCACTTCTTTTAAATATAAAATGTATTGTGTGAATTAATGGAAAATTTACTTCCACATTGCATTAATTTAATTGTAAAACAATTATTATGTTCGATCGCAACATTAAAAATTTAAGAAAACAGCACTAAGCAACATAAACTTTAAAAAAATATATGTATAACTATTATTAAGTGCAATTTTCCGCATAAACAGTGAGTTAATTATTTGCGAATAGGCTATAAACATGTAATAGTCATGTCGCACAAACAATAATAAATTAGTCAAGTGCGAGTTAGACTCACACACTTAGGGTTCCGTACTGTGTTTAGTACAACTTTAAAAAATCAAGTTGTTAATTTTTTCATGTCTTATGAGCCACCCTTTAATTTTAAAATTAAAGTCATAATTGCATCACTGTTGGAACACCCTTTAAATTTTAGCAAATTTTGTTATAGCGGCCATGGTAATACACTATCTATAGAAATATACATGAGCCTACATATTGCGGTTCAAAAAATAAGGTAATATACGTGAAAAACATGTCTCTAATGGAACACCCTTTAGATATTAGTAATTGTGACAGCGGCCGAAATACAACATCTACTGTAAACATTTAAAGAGTCTACCTATTACGGCTCAAAAAATAAGGCTATTTACGTACAAATCATGTCTCTGTCGGAACACCCATTAATTTTGTTATTTGCTATGGCGGCCATGGCAATTCTCTTTCTATGAATATATCAAGAGTCTACCTATTACTACTAAAAATATAAGCTACTATACGTGAAAAACATGTCACTGTTAGAACACCCTTTAATTTTTAGTAATTGTCATAACGGCCATGGCATCACATCTTCTATACAAACTGGAAGAGTCTACTTATTACGGTTCAAAAAATATGTCGTTATACATGCAAAACACGTCACTGTCGACAAAACCCTTTACATTTTTTATAGGGGTCATAGTAATACACCATTTGTGAAAATTTCAAGAGTCTATCGATTATGGTTAAATTTAAAATTAGTTAATGTTTATGCAAATCACGTCACTGTCTTTTTACTATTTGTTATAGTGGCATAGTAATACTCATCCTGTAAAACCTTCAAAAGTCTACCTATTATCGTTCAAAACCTATGCCATATACACATACAAATCACGTCACTAACGGAACACCAGTTAATTTTTAGGTTTAATATGTATACTTGCTTATAACGCGAACATAGTTTAAATCACTGCAAATTTTAAGTGGTTGCTTCCTATAGATCAAGAAATAAAGATATACAAGCAAATAACACGTCACTTTCGGAACACCCTATAAGTTTTAGTATTTGTTGCTATAGTGGCCACAGTTATACGCCTTCTGTGAAAATTTCAAGAGTTTACCTATTATGGTTCATAACTTAGACCTTATACATGCAAATCGCACCACTATCGGATCACCCTTTAATTTTTAGGTTTATTTTTTAGACTTGTTTATAAAGCGAACTAAGTTTTAATTACTGTTTATAAATTTCAAGTGTATCCCACCTACAGTTCACGAAATATGCAAATATTCGTGAATAACACCTCTCTATTGGAACACCCTATAAGTTTTAGTATTTGTTGCTATAGCGGCAACAGCTATACATCATCTGTGAAACTTTCAAGAGTCTACCTATTACGGTTCCAGAGATAAAAGGCGCTGACAGACGGACAGACATTGTAGCGAAAACAATAGGGTTACGTTTTTACACTTTGTTTACGGAACTCTAAAAATCAAACATGCCAAAATGCTGTTGAAGTTATCAAAACGTATGCTTGGATTTTGCTATGAGTAGGTAAAAAATATTTATGCATAACTTCTTTTTAGTAACCACCTGAAGGCAATAAGCTGCTTTGGGTGGCCAATGTGGTTTTTAGTTTTTGGGCTGACCATTCTAAAACAATTTACTGGAACCAAGGGAGATTAGGAGATTTATTTTTGAAAGCAATATAGAAAATATCAGAATGTAATGTATTTTCTCAATCGCAACATGCTTCTTCAGCATTCTTCGCATCTATCTAACGAGTGATTTTTTAAGAGCTTGAGAACTTTTTTTTTAAAAAAAACGCATAAAATTTGCAAAATCTCATCGGTTCTTTATTTGAAACGTTAGATTGGTCCATGACATTTACTTTTTGAAGATAATTTCATTTAAATGTTGACCGCGGCTGCGTCTTAGGTGGTCCATTCGGAAAGTCCAATTTTGGGCAACTTTTTCGAGCATTTCGGCCGGAATAGCCCGAATTTCTTCGGAAATGTTGTCTTCCAAAGCTGGAATAGTTGCTGGCTTATTTCTGTAGACTTTAGACTTGACGTAGCCCCACAAAAAATAGTCTAAAGGCGTCAAATCGCATGATCTTGGTGGCCAACTTACCGGTCCATTTCTTGAGATGAATTGTTCTCCGAAGTTTTCCCTCAAAATGGCCATAGAATCGCGAGCTGTGTGGCATGTAGCACCATCTTGTTGAAACCACATGTCAACCAAGTTCAGTTGTTCCATTTTTGGCAACAAAAAGTTTGTTAGCATCGAACGATAGCGATCGCCATTCACCGTAACGTTGCGTCCAACAGCATCTTTGAAAAAATACGGTCCAATGATTCCACCAGCGTACAAACCACACCAAACAGTGCATTTTTCGGGATGCATGAGCAGTTCTTGAACGGCTTCTGGTTGCTCTTCACTCCAAATGCGGCAATTTTGCTTATTTACGTAGCCATTCAACCAGAAATGAGCCTCATCGTTGAACAAAATTTGTCACATTTGAACATTTCGAACCGAACACTGATTTTGGTAATAAAATTCAATGATTTGCAAGCGTTGCTCGTTAGTAAGTCTATTCATGATGAAATGTCAAAGCATACTGAGCATCTTTCTCTTTGGCACCATGTCTGAAATCTCACGTGATCTGTCAAATACTAATGCATGAAAATCCTAACCTCAAAAAAATCACCCATTATGTACTTTGGATAGTGTTTAGTTGAAAATATCATCTATAGACTACGATGAAAGATGAATACAATTTTCTTGTATTCTATTAATTTAGTTTGGTTTGATGATGTTTACTGCTAAACATCTCCCAAAGTAGATAGATGGGAAGAATGCTGAAGAAGGATGTTTAATTTAAGAAGGACGACTGATAGCTACTGACCTGCCTCCTCATCACAGACTCTGTTATAATTGCTAATACTAGTTTAATTCTAATGTCCCCCATAGCATCCAAATTTTGTATTTTGTTTCTGCCCGTGCATGGTCCTAAGCCTAATGTTAGCCAGCATGCTGAATTTTCACACACGATTGCGTTACCGTCGCAACATCTAGAAAGCACAGTATGTATTTATCGTCTTTTAAGATTTTCATCTTGGCCATATGATATTTTGTTTTTATAACTTATCACTAACGCAGTTATCCAACTTAAGGCACTTATATCCAAACAATTTATTTGGTTCATGGCAAGAGGTTATAGCCTCAGGAGTGCCTTTAGAGAATTACCACCTCTTCATAAGTATTCGTGTCCATCTCTATCGGCAAATGAAAACTGAGCTCTTCGCCTCTTGCGAGGCATAGCTGTCAAATTCTAACAGTTCTGTGTTATTTTATTAAACTCAAAAAATTCCTAGTAATGAATGCCGATGTGCAAGTAAGTCTATACTTAAACTGGAGACGAGAGGTATCTAGTAATCGCTCGACTTGATTTTGCAATAGATGCATTCAGTTGTAAACTTTGTATTAAGGTACCAAGATCAACCATAAATTTATTAAACAATTTTCGTTATAAATATGCTCCGTATGATCTTACATTTACAAATAGTTCAAAAATATCATTCATATCGCTGCTTTACTGCAACATAGTCATATCTCAAAAAAATAAAAATTTATAAGTTATTAAAAAAAAAATGTTTATTTGTGCCCTTCACCTGTATAAAAATTATTATATAATAATTATATTATATAATAATTTTTATAGTTTTTATAATAAAAAGTATTATAAATTAATCTAAACCAAAAATGTACTTTTGTATTTAATCAGATTTCTAAGGATACATTTTGAAAATTTCAACAGCATTTTGACAACTTCGTTTCTTTTAATATTAATAATATGTTGCATTAAAGGGGCGATATTCACATACATAGATTTATGGTGCATACAAATTTTTATAGTTTTTAAAATGTTTCATATTTAAACCCTACACCACAGATGGTAAGGGTATACATAAGTTCATTCCATGTGTAATTCTACCATATTCATTTCCGACTCCATAATGGATCCTTATACATAAAAAAGTTGATTTAGCGATGTCCGTTTGTGTTCGGGTTGAAATCAACTTTGTCAAGGCACTAGAAGAGATACAGAAAACTAAAGACCACCCATAAGCAAACATAGTTTTGAAAATTTTGGCCAACATTTTTTAAAAGTTTTTTATTCTTTAGTCTGGCCATTATAAGTCAATATGTGGTCAATATGAGGTGGTTTGTTGGGGTTAATATTGATTTCGTTTTTGGCATTTATATTTTATTTTACGTAGGTCAGACTGTTTTAGAACCTATGATTTCAGCGCGGACCAACAGAAGTCGGGTTGTGGGGCGGCGACAACCCCCTTCTAGCAGTGGGGGAATATTGAATATGTTATGTTCTGGTTATATAAAAGCCCATTTTTTAAGACCAATAAAACTCAGCAGAGCTTTGCTTTAATCCGACCCTTGTAGGCCTAATGAATGTGGGCTGGTCGTATACCGGAAGGAGGGGGGTGGGCGGTGCGGTATAGCGGTATATACGATTCAACACGGCCGAATATAACACTATTGCTTATTTTTATTATATTTGAATACATATATAAATACTATAATACTATGTATATTTATAAATATGTCGTTTTTCTTACCTTCGTTGGTGAAGCATTGGTAGTTGAACATGTTCGATTTTACGTGTTTTTCATCGCCGTTGACGGCTACAATAGATGACATTCGCACAAGAACGTATATAGATAGCAATACCACATATGATGATTGAATATTGAACGATGTCAATCGGAAGTGAAAATGCGGATGTTTTCGCCTCATTTTGGTGTGTTTTTTTTTTGTTTTTTTGGTTTGACCTAATTTATTTTGTAAAAAAGAAGGATTTATTTGTTTGTTTTTTTCCTCATTTACTTTTCCCAGAAACAGAATTTTTTGTGGAATTATTGTAACAACTGCTTTTAAAAGATGAAAGCGATTGAACAGCTAGAATAAAAAAGATTAACAATTTATGCATTATTTCATTATCAAAACCATATATATAAATATAAAATAAAAACATGTTAAATTCATTTTATTGTTTTAATAAAAATATTTTTTAAATTAACTACACACAAATAAAGTAAGTATCATCTAATTCACATATAATTCTTTCGTTTTCTACTAAAAATTTTGTTCTTATAAAATGTAAGGAAAAAGATGTGATGGAAAACGACAAGCGTCGATATACTCTGTCGATTTCATATTCCATTGAAAAAAATAACGTTACCAGGTGTTTACGAAATACGAAAAGGTAATTTATAGGTCTATTACAGATAACGACCAAGCTTTAGTTGCGTCTTCAAAAGGCAACGCAACTGACAAATAAAACTTATTACTTGCGGCAAATTTTTAGAAAAGCGAATTATCATGTGAGAGAGAAAATAAATCATAGCATTATCAGAAACAATGTGAAAAAATAGGCAAATATATAAGAATGCACATGTCGCACTTGATCAACAAGAGGGTATTAACTCAAAATTTTTAATTTTTCAGTATAGGTAAAAAAAATGTTTGTGATTACATTTTAAGATAATTTAAAAATCAGAACATATTATAGTAAGCAAATTCCATTTAATAATATATTTACACTGTTTTTTTTTTAAATTTTTTTAAATTATTGCCAAATAAAAATAATAACTTTTTATTGATATACAAAAATTTAACAAAATTCTTATAAAATTGGGTGTAGAATTGAAGAGAAAAAAGTAGGTTGTTATACAGCTAACAAACTTTTTAGTCAAATCTACAAACATAACATTTTCGTAAAAAAAATAATTCTTTTAATTCCTAATATTAAAGAAACTTCTATAATACCACTCTTTTTTTTCGTTATTTAACAGGATGTAAATATGACAAAAAATAAGTTAAATTAACTAAAATTTTATTCTTTATAATATCTTTTTATCATATGCTTTTAATGCCTTTTTATCTTTTTTCGTCTTTTAAGAAGAACAAACGAATAAAGCTTTTAGTTTCTGTTGCGGGCATTTGATTTAAAATGTTTTAAATACAAAATATAAATTCAAAAAATTTTCGATTTTATGTACATACATACATATATGTCTACTTAAATAATTTTTCTGAAGTTAAATTTAAAGAAATTTCTTGTATTTTACAGCTCTTTTTCCATTTATATAAGTACATATGAGCCATTTTCTTTGAAAGTGGTGTAAGTGTATTTTATTTAATATGGATATATTTAAGGTTTTGCATTAGAATAATTTGAAAAATATGGAATGTGATCATGGATGTATATGTAATCGCTTTTTAAGTGTAATTAAAAAAAATTATATTTTTAATCACTTCAAAAAACCTTCACCACTTTCAATGTCAGCAAAAGTAAAAATCTTATATTTACAAAATATAAACTACGGGATCTCAATTGAAACAAACTGATTTCTTTTTAAGAAATTTTTATTACACACTTCGGCCATAAAAATAACATAATAAAAAAGGTTTTATTTCAACATTTACCATTCAACCAACATTATTTATACTCTCTTGTTATTAATATATTTTAACCTTCTGAATTATGATGAAGATTTTGAAAATAGTCATGATGTGTTGGAGGGATATATGGTTATAAATCAATCAAATCTGTAAATTTTTCGAATGTGATGGGTCTGGAATGATGGTATAAACGTGCTAGTACGTGTTAGTATATTTCTCCGTGAGGGCAATACATATAGTGACTTAAAATCAAAGGCCCCCAACCAAAGAAAGTGGTTAAAATGAAAATGCATTGGTTTGCTAAATATTTAGCAAAGTGACACAAACCTACTGATTTAAAATTTTTACATGTTTTGATTTTTGTTGTGAGATTCTCGTTGAGATTGTGTATGTGCTCACAGACCCTTAGGGGTTTGCGTAGGGGCTCTTGCTTAAAATCCTCGTTTTCACTAAATGACGTTTTATAGAATATTGTATATGGTTTGGTTTTTAAAACCCTTATCCAATATATCTTCAACCAATTTACTTCTTTACCATTGATATTTTTCCCCTTCTTAGAATTGCATCTTCTACGGGTTTTGTATTAATTGTATAATATACGGGGAAATAAATTCCGTGAAACTAAACGACAATTTTCAAAGTAATTATATTTGTAACTTCACTAACTACGAAAATTAATAATGATAAAAAGAATGAAAATTTTAACTTATTTTCCGAAAAAGGTTTTAAATATATCATTAACTAATTTTTGTCAAAATAGACTTACACCACTTCCAAAGAAAACGACACATATATTCAATTTTCTTCAAAAATAAAAAAACTTAGTAATATAAACGAAAAATTTGTCAAATCAACGGATAAATTAGTCACATTAAGTTTTTTAGGGATGTAGATTTAACTAATTTTATGGGTTATTTTTCTTACAATGTTTAACTAATTGTTTTGTTAATTTAACAGAATTTTATTTGAATTTATATAAGTTTTATTAAAATATGTTTTGACAAAAGAAATTCTGTTTATTTGAATAAAATTGGTTTATATGAATAAATCGTATATAGATTTGAATAAAAACTAAGTTGATTTAACTATTTTTGTCGTTAAGGTTCTACTAATTTTTTTCGTTATTATTATTACCTACGAAATTTTGTTCAATGTAAAGCTACTCAAGACACTATCACTAAAATGGTCTTATATGCTGGTTTCAAAAAGAAAGAGTAATCAAAATACGTTGCAATTTTTACTGCAGATGGGTATTGATCTTGTTGGTTGATTTCTTGCAAAATGTGAAAATTTAAAAATTTTGAGTTAATACCCTCTGGTTGATCAAGTGCGATGTGTATAAATAGAAACCAACTGACAGCAACAAAATTATATAAACAATAATTAATTGTTTCTAAAAAAAAATATATAAAATTTAGGGTTTTAATGAAATTTATAGTCAAGCTTAAGTTCGTTTTTATTTTCTCTAAGAAAGAATTAATTAAATTACAAATTTATTTATTTATTTACTTGAGTCTATGGATTCAAGATCCTTACAGACATTAAAAACTGTAACATAAAGTACATAAATACATAACTTTAATTATTTAAATACGAAATAAGATAACATTTAATAACATTAACATTTAAAGAAAAATCAATATATAGAATGAAATTTATAATCAAGCTTAAGTTCGTTTTAATTCTCTCTAAGAAAGAATTAATTAAATTACAAAGTAGGTGATAATATTAAAGAAAAATTGCGAAAATTTAATTTTTAGACACCAGCACGAGTGGAATGCACATTTTCTAGACAGCCACGTCCGTCATCAGCACTACTTGTATCTAATCTACTTTGGGTAGTGTTTTAGTTGTAAGCATCATCTATTTAACCAACCAAACCCAGATAAAGGAATACGAGAAAACTTGTATTCAATTATCAATCGTCAGTTGGTGAGAACGAAGTCTACCACTACCTTAAGCTTCCCTCTTGTTGAATATTTTTACTTTAATATTTACCACCTATATTTTGTTGTTCCTTCAGCGAACCTTCGGTTAGCAATGAAGTTGAAGTTAAAAAAAAAAAAAAATCAATATATTTATAAAATTTATTAAATTCAGTACAAATTCTTAAAAACGGGTCAGAGTTAGCGTAATTTTCTCTGAATACTTTAACAGCCAGTGGATAAAAATGGCGAGTTGGACGACATGGAACATTGAAAGAAATATTATTTATCAAAAAAACCGAACACACATTTCCTTTTATTAAATTTAAAACAAAGGAAAGATATTTAACATTATTCTGGCTTTTTAGGCTTGGCAGCTTTATTAGAGCTAATCTGCTAGAGTACGATGGTAGAATTAAGGGATCCCATTGTAACCCTCGAATACAAAATAACAAGAACTGTTTTTGTACCGATTCAATGCTATCACAATGAACTTTATACATTGGATCCCAAATTATTGAGCCATATTCCAGAATAGGCCTGACCAGAGAGGTGTAAAGATGTTTTGTGATATACGGATCACTAAACTCCTTCGCCCAGCGTTTTATAAATCCAAGAACAGCTCGTGATTTGTTAGTGGTTGACGAAATATGCTCTATAAAATTTAATTTAGCATCCAGTAAAATACCAAGATCAGAAATTACATTCACTTTGTCTAGTGCAAAATATATTGCACGTTTGTATGACATCTTCGGAAGAAACACATGTGATTGCACTTTTTAAGGTTCAACTCCATAAGGTTAATATTACACCAGGAACTAAATGCATCTAAGTCTTTTTGCAGAAGAATATAATCAGCGTGACGATCGTATGTGCGAAAAATCTTTACGTCGTCTGCATACAATAGAACGTTTGAGTGTTTAATGATTTTCGGTAGATCATTAATAAACAGGGAAAATAACAAAGGACCCAGATGGCTCCCTTGCGGCACGCTGGATGTAACCGAAATTCCTTTGGAAGTATGCGTTTTAAAACGAACGTTTTGAGTTCTGTTTGACAGGTATGAATTAATCCACATAAGGCAATTGTCCGTAAATCCCATAAGATCAAGTTTTTTTTATTAAAAGTTTATGATTGACTTTATCGAACGCTTTACTAAAGTCGGTGTAAATAGCATCCGTTTGTTTACGTTGAACAAATCCTCGATTGAATAATGTTGTTAACACCAAAAGATTAGTAACCGTTGAACAACCCTTTCGAAAACCATGCTGAGCAGGATCCAGTACAGATGATACTTGATGGGAAAGGTGATCAGTAACAATTTTTTCAAAAAGTTTAGGTATAGCGCTAAGTTTAGCAATACCTCTGTAGTTTGCAACATTATTTCTGCAACCACATTTAAATAATGGAATAACAAAAGAATCCTTCCATATTTTAGGAAAATAACCATACTTCAATGATATGTTGAAAATTATTGTGAGAGGTTTTACCAGTGCCATGGCACATTTGTTAAGAACGCAACTCGAACCATATTTATATGAAAATTTAAGCTTTTTTAAACTTCTAAAAACTGTTGATCCATCAAGAAATGGAATTGATATACTCGCAGCTGGATACGGCACCTCTGATAGTTGATAAGAGTTGGATTCAGGTAAATTTTCATTAGAATATGTGGTGGAAAAGAAATCTGCAAACAAATTACTTATCGTCAGCTCATCATCAGAATCAAGATTTTGATACTTCATAACGGATGGAAATGCCATTGATCTTTATTTTGGAGTTAACAAACTTGTAGAAAGATCTTGGATTCGACTTAAAATTGTTACGAATTTTGTTTAAGTATGCCGAGTAACGTAATTGATTAATTGCATTGTATTGAGGACGACTAAAAGAATAATTGGCATAGTCAACAGACATACCAGACTTTTTATACCTTTTGTACAACTTGTTTTTCTTATTTTTAACTTGGGTCAAATACTTAGTGCTCCATGGCGGACCCGGAGTTTTAAAATCGAAGCTTTTAGGAATGCATTGATTCGTGTACAAATATAATTTGTTGTAAAAACTATTAATAATATTATCAATGTCTTTGGTAGTGCTAATTTGGATAGATAGCAGGTTCATCCAGTTTGTATTATTTAAAAGCCCGGTTAACAATTGGTAGTTCGTTTTTTCAAAACAAAACGATTTCTCCCTTACACAAAGGTTTGGTGAGACCACAGGATACGGTGGCATTAATATGTTGATTTCGATTGTAGGATGGTAACTATCCTCCGGAACAGAAATTGGATCAGATCGATTAATGGTAATATTAGCACACTCATTAACAAAAACTAAATCCAGCAATTTTAAATCATTATTAAAAATTCCATTTATTGGGTTAAGATTTAGATCAAGTAGGGTTTTTGCGAAATCTATGACATATGTATTTGTCCTCGACATTGGGATAAAATATCCGTCATCAGCTGAAAAGTTCCACGATATTGATAGCATATTAAAGTCCCCAACGACAATTAAAAAATCATTCAGGCTTGCAGCATTAACAACATTTTTGAGAGCATCAGCATGTTTTTGGTAAATTATTTCAGATGAATTCGGAGGAATATAAGAAGAAGTAAAAACCATTTTCTTATGTTTTAATTTAACAACGACACCAACGAATTCAATATCCAAATCAGGTTCAATTGTTAGAGCTTCGGATGAAAAAAGACTGGAAACTGCAATTGGAACACCACCTCCTCTGATATTACCACAACGATTCCGTCTATAAATATGGTAATTATCACAGAATATTTCAGAACTTAAAACATTATCAACCAGCCATGTTTCAGTAAAAATAATGATACTAAAGGTGAAGGCAAAACTTTGATTAAACAATGAAGACAATTTTGTATTTATTCCACGAACGTTTTGATAAACTATTATCATATCTGTAGAATTATTTAGTTTTTTGAAATTCTTGAAGTAGATGCTGGTAGACGTACAGACGATCTTCGATTTTCATTATGAATAAATTCTGTAACAATGTACTCATGGGCCAAAAAGTGGGATCAACTGTATATTTAAAAAGTTCATCAGGTACAGTGATTTTAAAAGAAGTAATTGATCTTGGCTGAGAGTATATATATTTATGCACAAAAACATCGCAAGTAGTACGAAGTTTAGATTTGATATAAAATATAACATCCTCAGCAGTCGTATCAGAAGCTAAACGAGAAACAAAAATTTTCTTACTAGGTGGAATAGCTCTCAACGGCTTCGGTTCAACATAATTAATGTTTGAAACAGGAACAGTATGTGAAGTGTGCGCATAATTACTATTATTGTCATTTTCGGGAACAATTGGTAATGAGTTGTTTTGTATCGGCGAAATATGAGAGGTCGAGGGTAATATTGGGTAAGGCTCCGATATATTTACCGAGTTAACTAACATCATAGGTGCGACTTCAGATGCGCTACTTGAAATATTTTCTGGAACAGTCATTAACTTCTCTAAGTGAATTGGAGAAGTTGAGGAATTGGAATCATCGGGCACAGAAACGATATCAGATTCAACAGAACTAGTGGCATTTGACGTCATAGTAACAGAGTTTTGAGTTGTTGCTGATCTTGTATTTGGTTTTTTCCGTTTAGGTGAGACAGCTTGTTGCGAACTGACATATTTATCCAAATTAGGGTAATTATTAAACAGTTTTCCAAATTGAGCAAGTTTGTCATGAAGGATTAAAAATTCGTTATTAATTTTTTCAAATTCATCTTTAGAATTCTTAAAAAGATTATAAAATTCAGTATTTATATTTCTGCAACGCGGACAAGTCCACTGAAGAAACTTTGAAGAATCAGCCAACGAATCCGCGTCTTGAGGTTTAAGACCGCTGCACTTTACATGGTAAGGATCAATACATAACCAGCAAGATACCATACGATCACATCCAGTAATTACACAATTTGAGTTCGAGCACGCCATTAGGTATAATGTTGTACAAACAGGAAACCAGTGTTATATTTAACAAAGTTCTATTTGGCTTTTAGTAAATACACAAACCAATTAATTTCACGGTATTGCCAGCTTCAACAGTAAGAAAACATATAAATATAACATTTGATCATAACACAAAAACAATGTAATTTAATGTAATTGCCTGTATTCGTACTTTTTGCAAACCAAACCACTTTACTTTATTACTTAATTAGGTAATAATATTAAAGAAAAATTAGGAAAATTTAATTTTTAGACACCAGCAGGAGCGGAATGCACATTTTCTAGACAGCCACGTCCGTCATCAGCACTCTTGTATCTAATCTACTTGTGTTTTAGTTGTAAGCATCATCTATTTAACCAACCAAACCCAGATAAAGGAATACGAGAAAACTTCTATTCAATTATCAATCGTCAGTTGGTGAGAACGAAGTCTACCACTACCTTAATCTTCCCTCTTGTTGAATATTTGTACTAATTTGTAATTTAATTAATTCTTTCTTAGAGAGAATAAAAACGAACTTAAGCTTGACTATAAATTTCATTATATGTAATACATAAATAGTTCGAATAATAATAATTAAAAATTTTCAAAATTAAGGGATTTATTTAAAATAAAAATTATTTCTAACAAAATGTTGTTCAAAACATTTATTTTAATGCTGTTTACTTCGACTATAAGCTATTTGGTAAATATGTGCTTAAAACAAAATGTGCTTTATTATACCCCTTAATGCTGTACATGTCTGTATAAATAAAACCACCGAATATAGCACTTTTACTTGTTTTGTTTCATTTTAAGATTTTTTACTGCCAGAATATTTCGTTTAGCTATATTTGATCAAAAGCAAAGCATATTTATAGGTAGATTCATTAGTACAACAACTACAACCACAGTCATTTTGTTTGTATAAAAAACCCTTTGTGTCATAAACAAAATATTAACCTCTTCAGGGACATTGGGAAAGATGAAATAAGTAAGTTTATTAATTTCACTCAAAAACGTTTGGTTAAATTTCTTATATTTATCATTTTTTAACGTACACTGAACCAAAAATTTAACTAAATACTGTAAAATGGGGTGTAGAATTGTTGCTATACAGCTAACAAACTTTTTAGTCAAATTTACATATTATTTTCGTAAAAAATATTTTGTTTTACATTCCTTATATTGAAGAAATTTCTTCAATATGACTCTTTCTTTTTGTTATTTAACAGGGTGTAAATATAAAATATAAAAACTTATATATAAAAAATAAGTTAAATTAACTAAAATTTTTAGTTATTTTTTATAAAATTCTATTCTTTATAATATATTTTTATCATTAGATAAAAATATGCAACATAATCGCAATATAAGCGCATATTTTTATCTAATGATAAAATGAAAACAAAACTGCATATCATTAAGCTTTTTCGCTGTTTTTCTCTTTTACGAAGAAAAAACGAATAAAGCTTTTAGTTTATGTTGCGAGCATTTGATATGAAATATTTAAAATAAGAAAAAACATAAATTGAAAAATTTTCTATTTTATATGTCAATTCAATTAATTTTACTGAAGTTAAATTTAACGAAATATGTTGGAGCTATAAGTAGTTTTTCGCTATAATAATGAGGATAATGCTCATTGCTATAACTTGTCCTTATAGTACGTGATAGTTAAAAGTGGGTTTTAGCTTACTTTTAATAACGAAAAACTTTGTTATCGCTCGAACAAAATCCTAACTTTAGCTAAAGCCAAGTTATAATAATGGGCCTTAGAGTTGGAAAAAAAACCAGCCAGTGTATAAATAAAGTAAGAATATATAGATTACTGTTGTTTTGTTTGAGCTTTGTTGCTTGTTGTTAAATTGTTTTGACTTATGTAATTCTTATTTAGTCAAATAAAATTTCTCAACATAAAGTAACTTTAGCTCATCTAAAATTTGGGTTAAGGTTTCCTGATGATGCTAAAACACAATTTTTTATTTTTTTCTGAACAATTTTTATAACACTAAATGATACAAGGAGACACGGGCAGATAAGTGTAATGTCCCAGTGTTGGGATTTGTGGTACAATTGTACCAAAATTGGTAAAATCGACACCCCAGTGATACACTGGTACACTTCATGTTATTTTGGTACAATTTCATATAAAATTTATCCAATAAATTTATTTATTTATAGTGAGAAATCGTAAGTTCTTTTTTAGCAATTAGATAACTCATTAATTATTCTTCTGTATGTATGGTTCATTTGTGTTTTTTACTTAATACCAAATTTTGGTACACTGTAATGTCCTGTGGCTGAAGTTTTCTGAAAATTTAATCAGTACAAACACTATTTCAAAAAATAAAATAATTTAAATTTAACATTTTATTCACTTTTGTTTTCTTTATTTCTTTAAAAGTAAAACTGGAGTGGCCTACACTTGACCATACCCAATGGAAACAGATATATTACATAAATTATGGATATATTACATAAATAATAAAAGTTCAAAGTATATTCGATTCGAAAAATTGATTATTTTTGGTTTGGGGTGTTAAGTAAACTACCCCTTGCCCCTTCTCGATTATGCCCAAAACTTATACAGCTCTTCATCTCCATAAACCAAAGGCACATACTGAATTTCATTTTGATATGTCATACGGGGTGACCTATAGAGCGTTTACAAAATTCGGGAGTAAGTGAACTACCCCTTTCCCCTTCCCGATTACGCCCAAAATTTACGCAACTCTTCATCTCTATATACCAAAGGTACATACTAAATTTCGTTTTAATATGTCATACGGTATGACCAGCAGAGCGTTCACAAAATTTGGGGGGTTAGAAAACTACCACTTGCCCTCTCCCGAGACCTCAAAACGTATAAATCCGTCAAAATCCCGACCTCGAATTTTTTCATGATTACTATACTTTACTTTATACTACGTATGGTAAAGTAAAAATGTAAACAATATAAAAATAAACATAAAACCACTGTTGCCAATTTGGAGATTTTGAAGCTAAATCTAGCGTTTTTGCAATGCCAATAGTGGGGAAAATGGTCTCTTAGCGATTAGCGGGAAATCTAGTGATTTTTAAATTGGTTTTAAGAGATACAATTTTTCCAATGCATTTGAACAAAGTTAACTTGGTAGGGGGATCAAAAACTTTTTTTGCACAGAGTAACAGTTAAAATTATTTTCATGACTTTGTGGTTCTTACCTCTTTCATGCACGACTAGTGCGGTTTTTTTAAAGTTAAAATAAGATATAAGTGCTAAATAACTATCTCTGGGTTAAAATTGTTTACACAATAAATCGATTTTTTAAAATATTTACAAATTGTATTGAATACCGTAAGTAACAGCACAAAAATAATCTTATTATTTCGAAAATATATGCGACGAATTATTCAACCAGGATGAGATGTAAACAAAACAACAACTTTATCTGGATGTGCTCCGGTAGGCAAGTAAGTGTTCGTGTCTTTTATTTTGTGGGTTGCATTTGTGTCAATTCAGTAAAATGTATTGACTACGAGTTTAAAATTAAGTTACACTTTTGAATTTAATTGCAACTGTATTGTAACAAAAAGCCCTGACGGCAGTAGGTTCTTAAAAAAAGATTTTCGACATTCTAGGTTCTCTTTGCTTACATTTAAAATGGGCTTTATCAATAAACGTTGAGAATAGAATTGAATTAAAAATGAACTAAACAGGCTGTTGTGGATTGGATTTATTTATTGAAACTAAATTTTCTAAAAATTTTACAAGTTGATGTTTGAGAAAGGTTTAACTGTCAAAAACGAATAAATCGTTCCTATATCTGATAAAAATTACTTTAAAGTTTGCCTAGAATGCGACAAGCTGTCGATTAACTGAATAATTTCCTTTAGTTTTTATTAATTTTGTTATACAATCGAATAATATCCATAATAAAATGGCATAATCTGCTGAACTAAAATCGCTTTAAAATTTAAATATACTAGAATTTAAAAGTAATTTTTATATTTTTGGCTATTTTTTTACTTTAATTACCGCTAAACAAAAAATTTAGCGGTTTATGGCGTTTAATACAAATTTAATACAAATTTGGTGGGAAATCGAAAGAAAAAGTTGGCAACAGTGCATAAAACATGTATGTATGTATGTATTTATGTATGTATGTATGTATGTATGTATGTATGTATGTATGTATGTATGTATGTATGTATGTATGTATGTATGTATGTATGTATGTATGTATGTATGTATGTATGTGTGTATGTATGTATGTATGTATATATATTAATGGTGGGAACTTGTGTATTTGGTGAGTAAAGTTAAATTTAAATGTTGTTTATTTTAATCCAGTTTTTACTCGCAGAATAACGTCTCGGTGTCAAAAAGATATATTCTGTTGGTCTTCTCACGCAGACTACTTTCAAGCATTTTAATACTTTTGAAGGCAAAGGAAAGAAGAAATCCACTACAAGTTCAGTGTTATTTTTTATAAATGGTGTTTTTTATAGAGGTATAGATCTTTAAGTTGGCATTACTTTTCAAGATGGCGACCGATTTAACAGTAGTCAAGTGATTTATTCTCAGTTTGGTTAGGCAATTCATCGTGAATAGACTCACGCCTGAACAACGCTTGTAAATAGTGCAATAGTGCAAATAGTGCAATTTCACGTTTTGGACCTGTGAATTGGCCTCCAAGATCTTGTGATTTAACACCGCTAGACTACTTTCTGTGGGGCTATGTAAAGTCATTGGTCTATGCGGAGAAGCCACAAACGCTTGACCATTTGGAAGACAACATTCGCCGTGTTATTGCCGATATACGGCCACAAATGTTGGAAAAAGTCATCGAAAATTGGACGTCCAGATTGGACTACATCCGCGCCAGCAGTGGCGGTCATATGCCAGAAATCATATTTAAAATGTAATGCCACAAGATTATCTTTCGGATAAATAAAATTCTTGTCAATCGAATAATCCATCGTTGTTTTATTGCAACTTAAGGTTCTATACCCCCTTTACAAGCGCAGCCTTGGATAATTGTAGAAATTTACTGCCTCAAAAGTGCCAATTTTTACAAAAAATAGATTAAGTTCTCAGATTTATCTTAAAACGCTTTATACCACCTTTTTCTAAATGGCTGCAAATTTTCAAATTTAAAGTCATTAAGATTTCTTATATTTCATATGTTTTGCATCTATTTCGATTTCTTCCTTCCTTTGTTCAGCCTCCTGAAAAAATATTTTATGTTATTCTTCTATGAATAATTATTTTATGACATCCTTCCATTGTTTTCTTTAATATCATTGTCGTCGAATGATTTTCAAATATTCTAATACGCCCTTACAAATGTCCTTACTTACGAGTTCTTAGCCCAAGCTCCAGCTTTCTTGCTTTATACTTGGTCTATCTAGTACCGTTTTTGGGTTTTGAAGAAAAACAATGTAACTTTAAATAAAGGAAAATGTGTATGGAAAGTTAAAAAGCTCATGTTTTTAGGTCATGTACTTTCGGCAGATGGTTTTGCTGCAAAACCTTAAAGAGTAAAAGTTATACAACCGTTTCGAGCACCAGCATCGAAAGTTAAGTTGCGCAGTTTTTTAGGATTAGTGACATATTTGAAAATTTTTGCTTGGCTTGGCAGATGTGACCCATCTCCTGAGGATATTACTTAGCAAAGAAGCAAAATTTGTACGGGGTCTCAGACAAAACGACGCATTGGGCAAAATTGGAAGACGATGCTTTTTAAAACTAACGTTGATGCAAGCCTGAGAAGGAGAGCTGGTTTGGTCGGTTAAAAGGTTTTATTATTAACTAGCGGGGTTATATTTTCTGCTGGTAACTGACCATAAACCTCTGGAAACCATTTTCAAACCAACATCAAGACCTCCGGCCAGAATTAGGAGGTGGTTGCTTAGAATGCAGGCTTTCAAATTTAAAGTAATTTATCGTCCCGGAAAAGAAAACATAGCAGACTCATTATGCAAAATGAAAATGAGTGTTGGCAGTCAAATGTTTCCAACCTTTCGTACTTTGTTTTCCGTTTGGAATTGTTAGCCATCGGATCAATTTTGCTACGTAGCAATCGAATTGTAATACCGACATTTTTAAGAACTAAAGTGTTGCATTTAGCACATGAAGGGCACCCTGGTGAATCGGCAATGAAGCGTCGTCTTCGTTCTAAAGTCTGAAGGCCATTCATTGACAGTGAGGCAGAGAATTTTGTAAAATCTTGTCATGATTGTTTTCTGGTGTCGCAGCCGTTAAATCCAATCCCAATGCAGAGACATCCATTTCCGAATGAGCCTTGGCAAATATTCCGAATGGCGACTATGTTTTAGTGCTTATCGATTATTATTAGCGGTACCAAGAAGTTGTTTTCTTGAAACGTATTTCCTCTGAAATCATTAGTAAGGCTATGAAAGACATTTTTCCAAACTTGGCTTACCCAAAATAATTAGAACAGACAATGGTAGATAGTATGTCAAAAATTAATTTTGTGCGGAAAATATATCGAAAATAAGAACACCACCATATTGGCCACAGGAAAACGGAGAAGCGGAGAATATGAATAGGTAAAACGGTTAAAAATACCCGCGGAAAACAAGCGCGATTACAAGGAAGAAATTCAGAAGTTTATACTGATATATATTATATATTATATATATATATATATATATATATATATAAACTTTATAATGGTATAACAGGTTCAGTAAAACTTTATAATGGTATAACAGGTTCAGCTTCGAATGAGTTTTCGAATGAGTTAATGTTAACACTCGTATTCGGAACAAAATTCCAAGTATTGAGGACATCGCAGAAGAAATAAACAAAAGGGAAAAGTGAAGACTGGCACAAGCAGAAGGGCAAAGGCATCAAACATTCAAATAGGTGACAAGGTGTAAATAAAAAATGTCAGTTTTTTATCCCCAAATTTTGACAAAACATCTTATAAAGTTGTTTAGAAAAACGGGAGTGATGTCAAAGTTATTGGAGGAGGACGAACATACACGAGAAGTGCAAGCATGCTAAAAAGATTTTAGACGCAAGGTTTCCAGACAATACATCACTTCAACAACGCTTGAATGCGTCGAAAAGCGCAACTGAGATGGTTTCACCTTCCATCATTGTACAATCACCATCAGCCGATTTCAACCTACCAAAAGTTTTACATAACCCGCAGGGTTGCACTGAGAATGATGGCATTGACTTGGACAGCTCATTCTTTGCTGCTAAAGAACCGTTGAAACTAAAACTAAAAAAGTTGGAAGGGATGTGGCAACATTGAGTTTTATACTTTGGTTTTGAAATACTTTGAAATTTGTTTTTCTGTTTAATTGAGCACGCCAGCAAAAGAAAATATAAAAATATATTAGTTTTTCATAGAAAGCAAATAATAGCGATTGTATTTAATTTAATTCGGGTTAATACATGTAACAACTAAACAGTTAATTGTCCCTGCTTCTCGTGTCGTATTAACAATTTCTTTTTGCTGGACTAGATGTTGTGCGTGATAAGAAAGCGGTTATTTGGCCAATTGAAAGTTGTTCAGAATTACTCTTATGCGCTGAATTTTACCAAAAATATCAAGTGAACTGCATAAGCTGCTTGAAGAATTAACATCCCCAATCATAATTTCGATTTATTTAAGTTCAAAATTTTATTAAAACACATTATATTCACTTAAAGTACTTTTTTAACAAAAATGTAAATAATTAAAATGACATTTAACCCCATCAATGAAAAAAGACGGTTATATACATATATTTAAAAACGATGGGGTTAACCAAGGTATATTTATCTTACTAGGTAGTGTCGCCCTCCAGCTGGTTTAGTAGTTCGACATGTCAAAAGTTGTATGTGTTCAGCAATTTTATAGTGTAGAAGTGAGAAGGCAATAAAACACATACACGCCTTCTCAATTTTCTTCTATGTTTTTTGACATTTCGAACTACAAAGCAACAACAAAATGCCATGTTGTTCTTGTATTGTTGTATTTGTTGTAGGGACGCCACTACCTAGTAAAATAAATATACCTTGGGGTTAACTGAGCGATGCCATTGTGATGCCACTTTGTTATTCTGGTAACAATTAGTGTTGCCAGTCCAGAAATATATATAGCAGCCCACGTCCGATTTTACAATATTTGAAGAATTTTTGCAAAAACTCAATACTACAAACTTCTGCATTGTTGGTGACTTAAATGCTAAAACTTTAGACAATGATGTTTTACAGTTTTTACCGCATATAAGAGAAAATAGATACTCGAAAGACATTGTTATTAGTTTGATTGAAAATATTGGAGGTATTTTAGTTAATAGATAGATAGAGATCTTGAAGAAGAGTTTACCTTTTGTGGCGTTATGGGCAACTCGGTAATTGATTAGTGTATCTGTTCACATAATTTCATGCAATATTTAAATGATTTCGTAGTTGCTTTAAAACCGTACTCAGACCATATGCCATTACGCCTAAAATTTAACTGGTAGTTTTACAATGTCGAAAGAATTCGTACAAGTACATTCAAAACAAAAACAAAATTTTTTATTTTGTTTTTGTTTTAAATATAATTGTAAGAAAGAACGAACTCTGTCGATATGGTGAAACAGGCCCTAAATTAATTATTGACGATGTAGGAAAAACCGATACTTCTTGCCCACGAAGGCTACGTTGGGATGCAAAGTCAGCAGGAAAACCTTATTACGCTTACTTCTAGCATCCGCTTGTGTATCGGTTGATTATTTAGTATCATTACTAAAGCACAAAATTACATAGACCAAAGAAACCATGGTTTGATTGGAGCTGTGCTCGTGCTTACATGCTGAAAAAGCTAAGGTTATTAAAAAAAACACATTTTAGGAAACAAAATTTACTATAGTACGGCAAGAGTAGTAGCAGTCAATATAGAAAAACTTAATGTGGTTAGCTCAAGTAGTGCCTGGTGGAAGCTTTCAAACTCTATGAAATCCCGCTCGCAGATAATTAAAGGTGCATTAGATTCAGAAGATTTTTTTGCTTATTACAACACGCTTTTTAATAGCACGCTGGTCCCAACCATACTTCACTGACCCTTTACTGGATTCGCCGATTGAATTTTGCGAAATTTCTTCTGTGTTAAGGACACTTGAACAAAACAAAGCACCCGGTGAAGACAACATTAGTTATGAACAGTGCGACCATTTGGCACTTTTTTTAATTTAGCTGCAATTTTTTCATTTAGCAGTTAGCTTTATTTTTAACATCTTTCAATTACGTATTTAGCATTTTTAGCATTTTTAATTTTATAAAAATCATACAATCACTTTGGTTAATTTTTTGACGATTATAAGGAATTGCCATGTATTTGACTTTGCAATTATTCCAATAATGGCATACTGCATTATTCTAAAATCGAAAGAGTCTACACCTTACAAGTTTATTAATAGTTATTTTATACCACAATTACTTTTTGGCCCATTAATTGCAAAATAAATAAATTTTTAAAATGGAATATAAAAAACTAATCGATTAATCGAATACTTGTTTAAGATATATTCGATAAATCGGTAAAATGTTATGTTTAGTTACTAAAAAACTGCATGAGCACAAAAAATGAAGTGCATGAGACTCTCATTATAATATTTCGCTGAATTCATGTTCAATGCACACGAGTAATGCTGAGTGGATAATAATAAACAGCCAAGACCAGCAAGCTAAATGCTCGGAGTTTCTATAGCAAGTTGAAAAAGTTAATTTTAAACAAATAACAATGACAAGTTTATTGCTCGAGTTCAAGCAGTTTTATGTTTTGACTGAAACACGAATTCAGTTGGAGTGTACAAATAAAAAACACAGGACTTTTTAACAACATTACTTACTTTCAATTTAGGGCCTTTATTTCTTAAGATATAAAAAAACCACTAGTGCAAGCAAAAAGCACTAAGTCATATTCAAAAGTTCTACACAACTACCAAAGAAAATACACCGAGTGTTTTAAACATAAGACAAGTAAACACGGCGCTCTCTAGTATAGAAAATTCGTTTCACTCAGTCAGATAAATTTTTATAAAACAAAAATTAGTTTGCTCAGTAATAGTATGGTATGAGTAGGCACTTGCTCATTTTGTGATTTTTGTGTATCCTAATTCAAATATAGGATACTTGTTTACGCACAAATATCTTATTTCCAAGAGTAAGTGGAAAAAAAGCATGGAAAGTACGTAATTTTACTTTAAGACGCCTTTTATTTTTGAAAGAGGCATATTTTAGTAGGGATGAGATGCTTTATATAAAGTAAATACATAAACCATAACTGAAGCACTAAAAAAGTCAGGGACATTGGTGTATATTGCTTTCAAAGCAAAATCGAACAATATATTGTAAGAACGCTGGGGAAAGGGCGGGCACAGCTAGTATTAATAATGCGTATATGGAATTAAACCCTTCAGAAATAAATAAGAGCCACTCAAAGTTAAGTTTTAGGTAAACTTTAAATTGAACCTTTAAAAAAACTACAAACGCTTTATTCTGGGTTGAAAGTTTGTATGAACAAAATATTTGTCCTTTTATAACAAAAAATTAATTATTTGTTGCTAAATCCTGAAAACCTTTTACTTTAAGACTTATTCATAAATAAAGAGACATATCCTTTGTTCAGTTTCTTAGGGCTCTTTTTTACCCCTTATTGTATTTGAATCAGTTTTGTTTTATTTAAATGATATATTATATAGCAATTTTATGAAAAATAAATAGTGTATAAGGGATAAATTCATTAAAATTATAAATTTTAAATTTTAGCATTATTTTTTAGCATTTTGTAATCTTTTTTAGAAATATTTTAAACCAGATCTAGCTGCAAAATATTTTTAGATCTGGTCACACTGGTGATGAATTCTACAAATATCTCCCTGACTGTTCGTAGAGATGCTATCTATTTTCAATATAATATTCTTAAAAGAAAAAATTCCTGCGAACTTTTTAAAAATTTGTGCTGTCTCAGTATTTAAAAAGGGTACCCAAATCTAGCAACATACTCTCGTGGTATATCCATCATGAATTTGGTATACAAAATCCTTAACACAATTTTATTAAACAGACTACAGCTAACAAACTAAAGATTTTTAATGCCAGTTTAAGGTCTATTATATTCTACGCGGCCCAAATTTGGGGCTATGCACGCTACGAGGATGTAAAAAAGGTGCATAGGTTCTTTATTAAAAAGACGCTTCGTTTGCCGCTCACCACAACGAACTACACGTTATATTTAGATATTGGATATAACTCTCTGTATATTTCTTCCCTAAACTTACAAATTCAATTATATCAACAAGATCTTGAAGATGAACCAACAAAAACTACCCCGTATCTTGGCTGAAAAAATTATTGAATTTAACATCAGCTGGGCAGAAGAATGGTATAACCTGCAATATTCACCAGATGATCCGATCAAGCCTATTTGTGTCTACTGGAGAGACTATATATACAAGGCATCAAATTCTCTTCATCAGGGTTGTCAGATTTATTTTCACCTATTTCGCCAAAATCGCCAAAACAGTTTTTAGTTAAAATTTGCCAAAAAAAAAAAGTCGCCAAAATATATAATAATTTGGTTTTTTATCTAAAATTATTAGTGAACCTTAGAAAGGTTAAATTTTTACCTGAACATATCCATCTATAAAGTATTTATCACCGAGTTCTTATTTAGAATATGTTTTACAGGAATTAATTTTATTTTACATTACTAAAGATCAACATATGAGTGTCATATGCCTTATTTCAATTCACAAAATTTATAGCATGTTTCGAAATCGATCTTATCCAGCATTTAAATTAAAAAAAAAATCCGATATTTATTCAAAATTAAATTAAAGTAAAAAATATTCCTTTAAATTAGAGAGAATATAAAGAACTTAATCCTTACTTCAAAACTTCCTTTGTATTTAAAAAATAATTATAAAAAATTCATTGGAATTACCAGCACAAAGTACAAAACTTATCTAGCTGTACATAATTAGATAGAATATCATATATTTTATAATCTTTCTAAAACAAAAGTTAATATTTTCTATTATGGTTGATAAGTATTCAAAAGTATGTTAGGATTTATAAAAATTTTTGAAAATAATAAATTTTGTTTGGAAATTTGGAATTGCAACATTTTAAAATAGAAAGATGTTTGCAAACCTTAAACAAAGTTTCTAGAATCCAGAATAAAATCATATTTAGATATTAAAAACATTTTGAAATATGAAAATGGAATAATGTTCGTGAACTTTAAGTAAATTAATATCTTCCGCACGTTTCCGGTTTGCATAAGTAAAATTACATTTAAATATGAAGTATAATTTACTTTTAAAACTTCAATTTCTTTGTTATCCATTTTGTATTCCTTAATTCAGTTTCTAATGTAGGGCAAAACTCAATGAAAAATCGCCTATAATATCGCCAACTATTTTAAAAATCGCCAAAAGTCGCCATGTCGCCAAATCCAAAATATGATCGCCAAATAAGATTGAAAATAGCCACGTTTGGCGAGAAATAGCCATATCTGACAACCCTGTTCATCATGACTTACATCGTTACCTAAATTACGATGTAGTGCCGCTGCTTACTGCTAACATTCCATCATATTCTACTGGCTTGATCATTAGAGCTGGGACGGCTTATTAGATCTTAATGCTAGATCATATAGAAACAACGATAATACGCTCTTCACCATTTGTAATTTAAATGTCGAGGAAAACACGGTGCACTTTATAGATGTATGTCCAGCTTAATTTAGATGAGGTGTTAAAGATACTAAATGGCATTAACTTTGATTTTAACATTTAGAAGTATGCTTAAAATGTAGAAAATTAATATTAAATGGATTTGATATATAATTGATCAATCACTTTAATAAAAAAATTAATGTAAACTAAATATCTTTTAATATAATTGCCAACCGCGTAAACAGCTATAAAGCTATGCCATATATAGATATGAAAATTTTATTGTAAACATGCTATGTATGTCAGTATGTTTGTATGTCCTTTATAGAATCGTAAACTATGCTTCTGATCATGTTATGATCTTAAGCAAAGTTGTTGCCCATGAGCCGGCGAACGTTTCTAAGTTGGTTCGATTAACTTCCCACAGGTGGCGCCACGGAAAATTACTCAAAATTAATTAAATCGTGGGCTGTGCATTTGATGATGGTATGATCTTTAGCAAAGTTGTTGCGCATGAGCCGACGGAGGTTCCTAAGTTGGTGGGGTTAATTTCCGACAGGTGGCGCCACAGAAAATTACTCAAAACGAATTAAATCGTAAACTGTGCAATTGATCATGCTATGATCTTTAGCAAAGTTGTAGCGAATGAGCCGATGAAGGATTGTAAATTGCTGCGATTAATTTCTGACAGGTGGCGCCACTGAAAATAACTCAAAATTAATTAAATCGTAAGCTGTGCATTTGATGATGGTATGATCTTTAGCAAAATTGTTGTACATGAGCCGACGGAGGTTCCTAAATTGGTGGGGTTAATTTCCGACATGTGGCGCCACAGAAAATTACTCAAAACGAATTAAATCGTAAACTGTGCAATTGATCATGCTATGATCTTTAGCAAAGTTGTAGCGAATGAGCCGATGAAGGATTGTAAATTGCTGCGATTAATTTCTGACAGGTGGCGCCACTGAAAATAACTCAAAATTAATTAAATCGTAAGCTGTGCATTTGATGATGGTATGATCTTTAGCAAAATTGTTGTACATGAGCCGACGGAGGTTCCTAAGTTGGTGGGGTTAATTTTCGACAGGTGACCACAGAAAATTGCTATTTTTTCTGTAAAAGTGCTGAAGGGAAAATTTTCGCGTTAGAGGTAGTCAAATAGAGCTAAAAATAGCGCGAAAATAGTTAAGTTGGCATCGCTGAATAGAACACTAATGTTTGCTTAGGGCCAGCAACGCGGACCGGTCAGCTAGTAAATAATAAAATAAAATTGTATTAAAATGGTTTATTGTTTTAATTTAGGGTTTTTTTGTTTATTGCAAGCTTAAAAAACAACGACCGTTCTTTTCAACGAATAAAAAAACGCCTCCAACCATTAAATGGATTTAGGCACAAATATGAAGATTCCACAGCTGGCTTCAACAGCAGTTCAATTTGATATTAGACATCAGAAAAGGAAAGGTAAGTGTTGTGTGTGGTGTAAAGCGATTATGGAATCCTATGTCAAACAAAAGGATATGAGGGATCATGGTCTGGAAAGGGCGGCTGGAGAGAACATCTTGCTCTCAATCTTCAAGTTCCGTTTATTTTAGTGATATTGTTGTAGTGTTCATAGAACTCATTTATTGTACTGTCCTTTGGGTCATGGCGAAGGATAGTTCTCACACCGTTAGAAAGAGTACTCAACACATAGCTGGTCGCACAATAATTCGCCGCGGCGTCTCCAGGTCTCAAACAAAAGGATATGAGGGATCATGGTACGGAAAGGGCGGCTGGAGTGAACATCTTGCTCTCAATCTTCAAGTTCCGTTTATTTTAGTGATATTGTTGTAGTGTTCATAGAACTCATTTATTGTGACAGTCCTTTGGGTCATGGCGAAGGGTGGTTCTCACACCGTGAGAAAGAGTTCTCAACACATAGCTGGTGGCACAATAATTCGCCGTGGCGTCTCCAGGTCTCGTAACAATATGGTAAGTGACGAAGGTGGCCACTGGCGACGTCATGAAGAGAATTAAGGAGAAAGTGAAACCAGAGTAGGCGGCGGTGGCTGTCCGTTCAGTTAGAAGAAGAAAATCAGGAACTATTCTTGTGGCTAGAAAAAAACTGAAAGATTAAACAATTTTACAAATTAGGAAAAGTTTTGGAGATTAAAGAGAAGCAAACTAAAGTAAAACTCGAGATCCGGAATATCGAAGGTTATTCAACGGGAGGAAGTTTACACCGCCGTGAACTAGATCAGGGAGAAATTACAGTGAAACTGATGAATGTTAACGTGCGGGACCAAAAGAAAGGTTTTGTGTCGTTACTCACAAAAGTATTAAATAAAAAAGTAGAATTTTAGGGCGTGCAATACGGGCACAAAGTCCTGTAAAATAAAAATATAAAATATAACGAAAAATTAAAATATTCTCATATCCTGATTCTTTGTATAGTTTGTATAAATTATTACAATTGAACCTACCTCGTTGATAAATACGAAGAATGCTGAAAATGGATGTACATTCTGCTAGTGTCTAATTTTTATTTATCTCTACAATATAGCCAAAAGAAATATTTGTTCAATTCACAAGACCCTGTTATCATGGTACCGTTAAATATCTCCCATATGAAATAAATCCCAAAAAAAAAAAAGAAATAACTCCCAACAAAAAATTCAAAAATCCCATACAAATTGGAAGTTATTTCATAATAACTCCCAATTTTTTGGAGGTTATTTCATAATTTTTCATGAAATAGCCTGCTATACAGGAAAGCTTTAGTAAGCGAAGCCGGTGTTGGTTATACTATATAGGTTAAACCCTTCCATACGGCCGAAGGCCGGCTACACAGGGCGGGATGGCTCAATGATCTCTCTGTGGTATATGGAACAGCGGCTTCGCTAACAAAATATTGTCTGTATAGCCGGCCTTTGGTCATATATCTATGATATATGGTATGATATCAAAGTTATGGACCTCCCTCATCGGGAGGTACCTGTTATACCATAGAGGTTAAAACAGTTAATCAGTGCCAGGGTGCAAATATAATTTGTATTGGGAGTTATTTCATTTTTGTTGGGACTTATTTCATTTGGGAGTTATTTCATTTTTTTTTTGTAAAAATATAATTGTTTTGAATTAACGGTTAAGTTTTTGGATCTTATTTCATTTTCGCGTTAGGAGTTATTTCGTTTTTTTTAATTTGGAAGTTATTTCATTTTCGTTGGGACTTATTTCATTGGGAGTTATTGCATTGGGAGTTATTTCACGGTACTTGTTATCATAGATTACATACATAGAGAGTCAACTCTCAAAATTTCAAAAAAGTGGCTATAAATGGCTTCACATATGCGGGTGAATTCAACACACATAGGAGAGTAAAATTTACTTACATTAAGACACTAATGCGCGATATATCGTTGCACTTTCCAAATAAGTAAATAATATAAAAAAAATTTCTCTTATAATTCATTCAGAATTTAATGTATTTCCAAGTTTTTAACAATAAATAAATTTAATTTTATTGACATTTGATAGGTCAAATTTATTTCTTCACAGCATTGCATTTTTTGTCTTCTAGGGGATGAACATTTTCAATACAAAATAATAATTATTTAAAATTACTATTCAATATAACGTTTTTCGCACATAAATATATTAGCAAAAATTAAAAATTATATTTTTATTTAAAAACAAAAGTAATATTTAATTTTAACATCTAAAATTGAATGGAAAAAAATATGTTTTTTTACAAATTATTTTATACAACTAACTATGTGCAGTTTAGGTGCTGTGGGGAATTTATTTTAAAAACCAACATTTATACAATTTTGCCTACCAATACATTCTTAGACTTAGTTTTTTGACAAGAGACTTAGGTTTTTGACGTTTCAGTTCTCTATCTATGTGTTATCTATATATGCCTGTTATCATTTTATAGGGTTTATCGTCAATTTATTTTATAATAGTTTATGCTTTTTGTTGGTAATTTGCTTTGAAAAATTTTTTATTATTATACAATTTCATTTCATATGCTTAATAAATATATGCTCATTTCACGAGCTCCCTTGTATCGTTTAAAGTTTATTAAAATACACTTTAACTCAAACAACTTGAGAGCAGGCTTTGAAATTGTAGAATTATATCGTTTTTTACTCAAAAAATAATAATACTCAAATTAGAATAAATATTTTGAACTAACGTTACCATTTTTGGATTTTTCCTCTCAAATTTGGTAGATCTTTTTGGGATTTTTAGAATAGTAGGCTATAGTTAATTTTGTTAAGATTGAGAAAATATATTACTTTTGAAATAGTTTTTATTGTAAAAACTACTATTAATACAACATTAATAAAATAGAATAGGATACAAAAACCAAAACTTAACTGATTAGTATCTTCGAGTTCGCACGAGGAGATATATGTTTGTATTTTTCTTAAGTTAGTTCTAAGTCAGATAAATAATCTCACCAAAGAATTCCAGCCAGAAAGTTAATGTTTACAATATTTATATTCAAAAATAAATTCTATTTTTTAACCAATTTGAGTAATTTTACAACAAATAATTTGGTCATTAGTAACAATACTGAAATTGATTGAAAAATTGAAAATTGCCACATAATGTCTTTTGGCTTAATGCCCCTATTACCGTTTACAACTCAACTCAGTCTTTTAGACAACTCAACTGAGTTGAGTTGTCTAAAAGACAACTTGAAAGACAACTGCTACTGATGAGTTGTAATTTTTTTAAACTTTTGTTAACCGAACTAACACAGGGTTGTAAACGGTGAAACTACAACAGAGTTGTAACACAATTTAAATTCAACTTAAAAATTTATGACAAGTTGAGTTGTAATTGATAATACCAAATTGAAAAATATCTACTGAAGTAGAGTTGAGCTGTAAACCATAATAGGGGCCTAAAATCTGAAATATGCATTGATAAAAATTTTAATAATAAAAAGAAATTGAATCATGCATGGGAAGTAGTAATTACAAATAGTTTACAAAATAATTTTTACACAATTTGTAATTTTAATAAAGATTGAATAAATTTGGGATATAAAAGCACTATAAATATGTAAAATTAAATATAAAATAAAGACACCGATGATAACTTACATAATACGAAGATTTTCATAATTTATTCAAATAAAAAACTTAGTCCCAGGTATGGTCTCGATACAATATTTTTAAAACATATGAAATGCAATTGTATATTTATAACAAATTATTCAAAGCAAATTACCTACAACAAATATAAACTATTGTAAAATAAGTTGACGACAAACCCTATAACATGATAACAGGGTCTTGTGAATTGAACAATAGTATCGAGACCCCATACCTGGGACTAAGTTTTTTATTTTAGTAAATTATGAAAATCTTCGTAATATAATGTAATGTGAACTACGTTGCCATTGCTAATAGGTTTTATTCTACCAATTTTTTTTATTAATATACCATAATCCTTAAAAACCAAAAAAAATTTAAGCTATCTGAAAGCATACATACATACATACATACATACATACATACATACATACATACATACATACATACATACATACATACATACATACATACATACATACATACATACATACATACATACATACATACATACATACATACATACATACATATGTAATTAGTTAAAGTACGGCTTTATCATAAAAAATGAGAAGCAACATTGTAAAGGTTGCATTTAAACTAGGAACAATGAAGTCATACTTTCTGTAGAAAATACTATGGAAGACGTAATTATTTGTAAAAGTAAAAAATTTTGGTTACAAAGTTTAATATTTTTAATTTCAATTCAAACATTTCTTTTGAATGAATTTTTTATCAATGCCTATTTCGGCTTCTAAGCCAAAAGATATTTACATATACATATATGTGAGAATTTAAAGTTTTTCATTCAATTTCAATATTGTTACTAATGACTAAATTATTTTTTTATAAAATTACTTAAACTAGTTAAAAAATAGAATTTATTTTTGAATATAAATATGGAAAACATTAACTTTCTGAGTGGAATTCTTTGGCGAGAATATTTTTGATGGGTTATGTACTACCCAAAATAATACAAAGAGCATTTGTTGTTGCAAAATTATGCACAAAAGCCATATTGTATGACATACTGTATTCAATTGAGTTGTACAGAACAATTTTCCCAGAATTTTTTTAATTCAATTATTTTCTGATCTGCCTTAGAACTAACCTGAACTTAAACAATACTTTGGCGAGCTCGACCATTCTAATCAGCTGACTTCTAGTTTTTTGTACGCTATTATATTTTCGTTATGTTGGATTAATAGTACTTTTTACCATAAAAACTAATTCAAAAGTAATATATTAGTTATAGACTACCATCCTAAAAATCCCAAAAAATTCTACCAAATTTGAGAGAAAAATCCAAAAATGGTAACCTTGGTTGTCAAAATATTTATTATAATATAATAAGTGAGTAAAAAACGATACACTTCTACAATTTAAAAGCCTGTTCACAACCTGTTTGAGTAAAAGTGTATTTAAATAAACTTTAAGCGATGCAAGGGAGCTTGTGAATTGTGCAAATTATTTATTTAAAAATATTACAATTAATATATTTGTTCAATTTACAAGGCCCTGTTATCATGTTATAGCGTTTATCGTCAACTTATTTTACAATAGTTTATACTTGTTGTTGGTAATTTGCTTTGATAAATTTGTTATAAATAAATATATGTATGCTCCATTTACAATCTCCTTTGTATCGTTTAAAGTTTATTGAAATAAACTTTTACACAAACAGTTTATGAACTGAACAGGCTTTAAATTGTATCATTGTTTTATATAATAATATAATAAAACAGCACACGACAAACGAATTTGAGTAGTTTTGTTAATTTTAAGAAGAATTTGGTCAAAAGTAGTAAATACTGAAATTTATTGAAAATTATCGCAGAGAAAGTACACATAAAAGTACATAAACAGAAAGTACATGAATAAAAATCTTAAATTATCCGAAATTTTTAAACTGATGTCAAAAATACTATATTTTATATTGCATTTTTTAATCAAATATACCCGGAAACCTAATTTATGTCAAACCTTTTGCAACCTTCACAATTTTGGGCCCCATTTATTTATATTTATTTAGCTGTGTCCGCCACGTCGTTAGCATCCTAACAATATTTTGTTCGGTTTTGCTTTGAAAGACTCTTTCTTATATAGTGCTTCAGAAATGGTTTATGTATTTACTTTATATAGATATAACCATCCCTGGATAATTCTAATATTTATAAGAAATTCGAAAATTATTGTAGAGTTTTGTAAATAGTGTTTCAAATATCCCGCTGACAAAAAAAAGCTATTGTCAAGTTTGCAGTGCCTTTAAATCGGTCAAATTGAATATCCAACATTTAAACCATGATACTAAAGTACACACAATATTGTATTAAAATTCATCCAGTAGTTTTTACGTGATGCAACACAGACAGACGTAGAGACATAAATTCTAAAAATTGATGTTTTGTATTGCATTTCGATTACTAACTGCACCAGCAACAAAATTTTCAAAAAATATTTTATGTAGAGAAATGTTCCTGTTACAGTTTTATTATATGCATAGATATAGATAAAGTCATGCTTGTATTAATTCCATGTGTCTACTTTCACAATTTTAGCCTTAACAATTGTATTGGTTTCAAAGAATTATGGTAGATTTCAAAAAAAAATTGGTAGAATAAAAACCTTTAGCCTCGGCAACGTTGTTTATAATAAAAAAACGAAATTGAATCATGCATGGGAAGTAGTAATTACAAATGAAATCACCCCTATTCTACATTTCGATTTCGTTCCCGCATTCAGTTACGCACAAATCGAAAAAGGTATTCCAGCAAAAAACTGAATCAAACCAAGTGTTTTTCTATGAAACGAATGAAATACTAACAGAAAAAATAAACAATTGTTCGTCATTTTAATAAAAATCAAATTTATTTTTATGTAAATTTAGTGTGAAAAACCCCTGACAAATAAATTCAATAAATAAAAGTTAATTATTGTAGAATCGTCAAATATTAATTAAACACATAACTTAATTGCGGAAGTCAAAAGTAGCCAGAAAAAAATTAAGATAGGTACCTATTTGTGCCAGTGTGAAGGACCCTGCACCATTGGTGGTGATATTTTAAATTTGTATGCTTTATTGTAATAAAAAAAAAATAAAGTTTTAATTTATAGATCTACGTGCAATATCATCCTTCGTTGCCGTTCAATTCGTAAGCTTTCATAATGCTCAGGTGCTGCTGTTTTCCCGCAAGAAATTCAATAAAACTGCAAAATTTTAGGACAAAATCAATAAATAGTTTAAAAAATATTTAGTGTATATCATATTTATATCCTTTTTTTAATTACATATATCATAATATCAAATCAAACAATCCTAAAAATTTTAATGAAATGGAACACAGAATACCAAAGTTGACAAACGGAGAAAATTTCGACTAGGGGTGCATACAACAAAATTTTTACACACTTTGTTATTTTAATATAGATTGAATAAATTTGCAGCGTAAAAGCACTATAACTATAAAACATTAAATATAAATTAAAATAAAGACACCGCACTCCAAATATTATGTAAGTTAAAATAACTGAAAATGCAATTTAAAATAAATGAAAACTCTGTTAAAAACCGGTCTACTCATTATTCATTTAAATAAACTGAAAGGTTTTGTTAATTTTAAATGCTAAAAAAATAACTGATAGAATCCGTAAAAACAAATCTTTTATTTTAACGACATAAAAATTAACTGAATATTCCGTAAAACTAAATGATATTTCCGTTGATTTTGTTTTTTTAACTGTAATAAATTTGACCTGAAATTCCGTAAAAATAAACGATTCTTCCGTTGCTTCTGTTTTTTTTTTAACTAAATTAAACTACAAATTTCGTAAAAATAAACGACATTTCCTTTATTTTTACTATTTTTTATTTTACATTAAAATAAATAAATAAATACACATTTCTTAATCTCAAAGCTATAATCTTTTAATTTATAAGTTAAAGATATTTTTACCAGTAATCTTCATCAACTTATGAACCGAAAACCACAATCAGGAGCTTAACTAAAAAGAAAATTATAAAAAAAATATATAAAAATATACCTAAAGGGAATAATTAAAAATACAAAAATAGAATGCAGTTTCATAATATCCTAGCTATCACTGAAAACAGTTATACATAAAGCCCCATAATAACCATGTTTTGGAGCTAGTAAAGAAGAGTCCGAGATTCTACCTCCAGGAACGAAAAAATTACATGACGTTATTTAAAGTATATCTTTAAATACTATAGTCTCTAATACATGACTATTCCAAACGGCTTAAGAGTGGCATGGTTGCACTTGTTTTTTCACCATTAAACTGATATTAAAGCGAGTATTTTTGATGAATCTTGTGCCAAAAAATCAGAAGGACGTCAGATTTAAAACGTTGCAAATTCTGTGACCGACATTTGAAAGCAAAATTTTTACGATAATGGCAGAAGAAAAAATTTTCATGTTAAAGGTATTCTAAGAGTAAAAGTAGGGATATGGATAATATATTCAAAGTGCCATAAACGACAGAAGTCATCTAAGAACAGACAAACAACTGTTACAGGGAATGCAGTCCCTGCTACTAACCATTCCGGTTGAATAGAAAACCAAAGTATTGAAAATGACCTTTTCACTAAAACGCTTAATATTCCTTAACAACAATTGGAGGTAATGCAACGTCCTGCACGTTTGGTACATAATAAGGCAACTTTAATATATGGACCTAAGCAAGGATGTAGAAACAAGATTATGCCATTTTAGTTGACGTAGTTTTCCCACCCTAAGTGTTGCCAAGTGTCAATTACAATTAAAATCACAATTGGACTAGAAGATTGGCGTAATTTTGTTTCTAACTATTAACGAGTGATTTTTTAAGAGCTTGAGAACTTTTTTTTAAAAAAAAACGCATAAAATTTGCAAAATCTCATCGGTTCTTTATTTGAAACGTTAGATTGGTCCATGACATTTACTTTTTGAAGATAATTTCATTTAAATGTTGACCGCGGCTGCGTCTTAGGTGGTCCATTCGGAAAGTCCAATTTTGGGCAACTTTTTCGAGCATTTCGGCCGGAATAGCCCGAATTTCTTCGGAAATGTTGTCTTCCAAAGCTGGAATAGTTGCTGGCTTATTCCTGTAGACTTGACGTAGCCCCACAAAAAATAGTCTAAAGGCGTCAAATCGCATGATCTTGGTGGCCAACCTACCGGTCCATTTCTTGAGATGAATTGTTCTCCGAAGTTTTCCCTCAAAATGGCCATAGAATCGCGAGCTGTGTGGCATGTAGCGCCATCTTGTTGAAACCACATGTCAACCAAGTTCAGTTGTTCCATTTTTGGCAACAAAAAGTTTGTTAGCATCGAACGATAGCGATCGCCATTCACCGTAACGTTGCGTCCAACAGCATCTTTGAAAAAATACGGTCCAATGATTCCACCAGCGTACAAACCACACCAAACAGTGCATTTTTCGGGATGCATGGGCAGTTCTTGAACGGCTTCTGGTTGCTCTTCACTCCAAATGCGGCAATTTTGCTTATTTACGTAGCCATTCAACCAGAAATGAGCCTCATCGCTGAACAAAATTTGTCACATTTGAACATTTCGAACCGAACACTGATTTTGGTAATAAAATTCAATGATTTGCAAGCGTTGCTCGTTAGTAAGTCTATTCATGATGAAATATCAAAGCATACTGAGCATCTTTCTCTTTGGCACCATGTCTGAAATCTCACGTGATCTGTCAAATACTAATGCATGAAAATCCTAACCTCAAAAAAATCACCCATTATTTTTGACTTAGCTATTATCCTACGGTACTTGAATTACTTACCAGATTATATGCGATTCCTGTCGGGAGTACTAAATTTTTTATTTAACACGTTTTTATATAATTTATACATATGATTTATTCAAACAATTATTTTTATTTTTTTTTTTTTTTAAACTGTCAAATAAAGTTTTAACATACATACTTAGTTTTATTTTGGTTTTAACCGTTTTTCCAATTTAAAATAAATGAATATATTAACTTTAACGGAAAATCAGTATTAGTTTTTTTTGTAAATAAATGTTGGAATCAGTAGAAAAATAAAATTCTTTGCTTTTTAAATGTTTATTCAGTTAAAAATAAATTTACGGAATAATTTTTAAATAAACTACAATCAGTTAATGTAAAAATATTATGAGTGCGGTGATTACTTACTCTCAGGTATGGTCTTGATACAATTAGCCAATTCACTATGTCTGCTATTGTGTTCTATTGTCTTATTGTGATAAATATTTATGGCTGTCATAAAAATGTTGGTATTTCTCATTAAAAAATATATTGTATGACAATAGTACTTTGAAACCTATGACCTTTGAAACTTGGACCTCGACTAAGTTTTTTGTTTGAATGCATAATGAACATCTTCGATATATCTAGTCACCAGTATATTTATTTGACTTTATCTGCAATAATTTATAGTTTATTTAAAGTTACAAATTATGTATAAATTGTTTTGTGCTATGTTTGTAATTACGAATTCCCATGTATGATTCATGTTCGAGTTATCAGTATTTTGAGAATGTATGTATATTTTTGTGAAGAAGAAAGTCAAAATGGTTTTTTAATTTTGAATTTAAACTGAATTTGAACAATTTTAAAAATTGGAAATGGTGCTCAAGGTATATTTATCTTACTAGGTAGTGTCGTCCGCCCAGCTGATTTAGTAGTTCGACATGTCAATAGTTGTATGTGTTCAGAAATTTTATAGTGTAGAAGTGAGAAAGCAATAAAACACATACACGCCTTCTCAATTTGCTTATATGTTTTTTGACATTTCGAACTACAAAGCAACAACAAAATGCCATGTTGTTCTTGTATTGTTGTATTTGTTGTAGGGATGCCACTACCTAGTAAAATAAATATACCTTGATGGTGCTGTTCATATTGTAAGTATACAAATATGTTACATTTGAATATAAAATGCATAAATATCTTCTGTGCGTTTGCATGAACTGATTCATCTAAGTTCAAACCCAATCGAATTCGCATAGATCTGATAAGAAAGTGGACAGTTGCGGAAGAAACACTATTCGATTTTTTTTTTTGCACTTATGTACATCTATTCATTAATTTGCATTAATATTTTTTAGACACGAACAGCACAAAACTATTGCAAAAGATTTTCTGTAGAGAGAAACATTGTTGCAGATTGGACACAAGTCCGTTCTAAAGTAAGAAATTTAAGGGCTAGTTTTATACAGCCAAACAGTGGGAGAATACCACAGGTAATGACAATTTCGATGGTAGTACCATAAAAAGTAAGAAGTTTATATAAGTATGCATATACACTTTGCTAAGAATGTGCAATTATTACAATGAGCTGGAGCAGATTTTTGAGCGTAGAGTCGTAGAATGCAATTCCATAGATGACACTATGTGTTTCGATAATTTTGAGATATGCACAGAAATCGATGATGTCACGATTACTTCTGACAGCTCTGTGCTGGGCATCGTACAATCCAGCAGCAAAAAGGGAATTTATTCGCGAACTGTGTCGGAAATAATGGCTGTGCAAACTGAAATGATGGATATTGAAAAGGAAAGATATATTTTGACAACAAATTAAAAGAAAGGAGGTACACGTTTTGGCTAAAACATTGCAACTCAAAGAAAATTAATTACTCTTAAAAAAAACAGATTGAAAATCAAAACGAACTTAAACTAAAGGAAATAGAAACTCAGAAACAGTTGAAGATGATGGAAATAGAAATGAAGGAAAGGTTGGCGAGGGAAGAACTGAATTAAAAAAACAAAATTTAAATTAATACATTAAAGTTTTGTTGTATTTTTTATTTATGTACATACATACATATGTAATGTAATTATTTAATTTTTTTTCTTTTTTATTAAACACTAGGTTGATCAACAATAAAACGAAGCAATTCATTTATATTATTTACTATAGCAACGTGTGTTTGGGAAGAATCTTCAAACTCATCACCTCTGCTACTAACTTTCAAATTATAGTTTACAATCGCATTATGAAGAATACAGCAAATCTTGATCCAATCATTGCATTCCTTTTTATTTTGATCTGTAATCAGCCTAAATTTGAGCTCCTAGACTGCTAAATTTCTCTTTAATAATACCAAAACAATTTTTAATTCTGACTCGATACTTAGAAAAATACTTCTTAAAATTCTCTCTAGCTTCTCGAGAATGCTCCGAACTGTATTTTCTAAAGGGTGTTATTAAAAATTCTTTTAACGGGTAGGCACTATTTAGCAAGGAGGCAATTTGAAAAAAAATTTGGAATCATGAACACATCGCACAGACTGAAATTCGACAAGGCCCCTGACCCTAATGCAATCCTAGGAGAGGTAATAAAAGAAAATGAAGATGACATCCAAACTCACTATCAGCATATGGACCACTTTGTTTGCTGGAGACAACTGGAAAACTTTACGAAAGTCTAATAAAACCCCGACTGAATGAAGCTATAATATTTAGAGGTGGATTCTCAGAGAGGCATCATAGTTTTAGACCAAAGAGATCCACCATAGGGGCCGTGAACGATATGATTCATGCGTTTTAGGAAACATAATCTAGACCTCACTCCACCATACCATTGGTATTATTGGCTACACTGGGCGTTAATAACGCCTTTGACAGTCTTAGATTAGAAAAACGCTTTCGCATTTCGGCATACTTGGCGAAAGTTCTAAGAAGCTATCTTATAGACAGAGAACTTATTTAAAATTCAACAGAAGGTCAGAAGAAGATGTAAGTAAGTAACTCCAGGTACTGCACAGGCAAGTAATGATAAGGACCAAACCATGGGTAGATGAACACGGTTTACAACTGACTACTTATAAAATCAAAATACTCATTCTAACTAGACGTCATGTACCTGTGAAAATAGATTTATATATTAAAGGTTCACAGTGAGAACAAAGAAATTCCTCACCTATTGCGGAATAAGGTTTGACTTAAGCCTAACGTACCTGGATCAGATCCAATGTACTATAAGCAAGGCATCGAAGATCACAGAACAGCCGGTTGATGGGTAGCATAGGTGAACCGTAAACTTCTGATGGAGGGAACAACTGTGTTTTTTCCAATGGAAGCGAGATATGAGGCGAAAAAATGAAGGTGGAGCAAAGAGCTAAGGCCTTGCAAAGAGCAGCTGCTGTCGAGAATATTATGTATAATAAGATAACAGTCGAGAGTAACTGGTGAGCAGTTGCTAAATATTACGATACAAGCTTGTATACCAAGAAATCATATCTGGACGCTGCAAAAAGGGCAGCCGAAAATTTGAACGCAGATAGTTTAATTGCTGCGCAATCAAAACAAACATCAATATCCTGCTGAAGAAGAGCGACGCACAGTGTCGTGTTTTCATATAAACGGCGGCCAAAAATAGAAGGAATTATCGTAGAAGAATGAAAATTGGTACACATTACTATTATAAGTAGGAAAGGAAAAAAACGAAGTTTTGAAAAAATCGGCCCAAGGACTCGCCCACCTCCCATATATCCTGAAATGAAAAAAACTTATATTTTCCAAAATTGTTGTTGGAATTGAACTAAATTTGGCTCGATTTGTCTCTAATATATTCCGGATAACTTTGATAAATTTTATGAAATTATCTCAAAGGACACGCCCACCACCCTTATATCCTTGATACGTAAAAGATGCAATTTGTCCACGAAAATTGTCAATACCTCTTTCACATTTTTTTAACTTTTTCAATAAGTTTCCTATTTTTATCTGTTCCGATCCGATAAGATTGAAATTTTGCATGTAAATATATTTAGTAAAAAATTATTTTAATTTGTAAATTGTGATCATATAAGAGCAAAATTTTACAAAAATTATTAATTCAGTGAAAAGAAATTTAAAAACATGAATTTTATTTATTTAACATAACATATTCAATATACATACACACATAAAATATATACATAGTAGGTATTACAGGCAATCAAAATATATTAACAACTATCACTGTCATCACTTTCAGATTCTACCAGATTCGCTGTTTTTATGCTCTGAAATCTTTCTTTTGTAACTAAATACTCTTTCAGATCATTTATATCACTTTTCCTTAAAAGTATTTTCTGACTATGCATCGAAATTGATGGCTCTGACTGCAGAATAAGATAATTTAGTAGGTCTCCCATGGAGGCAATCCTACTTCTTTTTCTCGTATGTTTCAATCTTGCATTTCTTATAATTTTATGACTTGTCTCTATTGCTTCTTCTGATAACATTCCAATGGGAATAGTGGAATATTTAATAAAATCTATACCATGAACTAGAATTTTATGCACAGTTGCAGGCATATAATACCAAGGATATAATTTGAAATATAAAAGTGCTGTATCTTTTAAAAGCTTTTCAAAATTTGATGTATGTATATAATGACCACTTGAAAGTGTTCTTAAAATAATAGAAAAATTTTTTATTAAGCTTACATCTACATTAGTAATCTGAGCTGAAAGTGCGACTTTGGAAAAGAAGCGCCTTGCAGTATTGCCATCATTCGTTGTGCCATACCCCGTCTTAACCTTATCAACTATAAGACCCATTTCAGACTTAAATTTTGCTTGAATACCTCTCTTTTGCTCAGCAACCTGATCTTCTGATCTTCTTTTCCTACCACTCTCCATTTCTTTATAGGCTGTTTGTAAGAAATATGCAAAATGCATTCAAAACATTTGATCCATGCATGTAATGACGACAATCCGTACTGATAGCACTGCTCATTCACAGGCCTTTCGAAAATCGATAAGCTGCTCATTTCAGATGGCTTTGCTCCACATAAAGCACAAGTTGAACTACTACTGTTTCCACTTAATACATTTAAAACTGCACCATCTATCATTGTCAACTGCATTTTATAGTGAACGTTAAGATTTTTGTTTTTTAAAATGTAATTATATGTATCTAGGCCTTCACTTTCTGTATTTATGCTATCCCTTACTGACTGTATTATACTTGGATTCTCTTTTGTAAAAATAATTATAAGTGGTCTACATAACCTAGAAGATGAATGTCTATCATTCATCTTCTAACTATTTGGTCATCTGCCCAATCCAACAAGCGTAAAGGAACATAAATTCATCACTAGCTTCCTCATCTTGAAATTTTTGTTTGTATACACTATGCCCACTACTGCCATCAAATCCCCACTTGCACTCCAGGACTATATCATTGTTGGTATCAATATCATTAACATCTAAAATGCTTCTTACGGTTTTATCCAAAATCTTCTGTAAGGGTACCTCTGCAGAAGATTCTGTTAATTGAATGTCATCAGGCAAAATCTTTTTTTTAGACTCTGCAATCATATAGTATGATGGAAAGCAATCTTTGTGAATAGAATTTACTACTTTCCTCATCATATTGTACTGCCTAATAGATAAAACCAGATCAATGTATAATGCTAGAGCACTTTCAACAGAAATTTTTTCATTTGTATTTGAACCTGTTAACCTTTCTGCGGCTTTTTTAAGAGCTTCAGATGAAGTAGAAGCGACAAGTTCCTCCACTCGCCTCATTTTTGATCGCATTGAACCCTCTTCATAAGAAACATTCGGTCGGCCTTTACGACTTGTACTTGATTTCTAATATAGTATAAAGTAATTAAGTTTTCTTGCAATACCAAAACTTTACACGGATACTTACATTACAAATGATTTCACAAAATAGTTCGCTATCTAGCCAGTCACTCAACTCAGTTTCAAATCTGTCTCTAATGCGATGATATTTAGACCAATTGTTAGAGAATTTTAATAGAGTAAGCTTTATTTTCTGTTGTTCACTTTCTAATAATACTCGCTTAAAATGCTTTTCGACAAAATCTTTAACATGATGCATAACATCGCATGGTCTGTTTTGCTTTATCTCTAGCCACAATTGAAAAATAGTGCGAATCCGCAATGAGGTTGACACTGAAAAACAATCATAAAAGAAATTCGTGCAGAATCGAGCAGCTGAATTTTAAATATATTAAAATACATACTTGTAGCTACAAAATACCAAAAAATTGGAAAAGTGTTATCTCTACTTTCTTTTAAATTCTCTATGAAAGTTCGCTGTTGCTGAAAAATTTTGACAATGTCTCACTACTATCTTTTTCTAACGGGATCTGACATATGATCAATATTTGTAAACAAAAACATGTTGTAATTATAACTAGAAGCATAACTTACCACCCTGTTAAAAATTTTGGTAGCCGTTACATTCAAATACTTAAATTTTTAGTATTATAAATGAACATGAAATTTGGGATTTTCCCATAAATTTCGTATGCTGTACACAAACCTTGACTTTGAACCACTATAACTTTAAAATTTGTAAACATTTTAATAAGATATTTTAGATATCATCTAACCAGAGTGTTAAAAAAAATATAATAATAATGGGTGATTTTTTTGAGGTTAGGATTTTCATGCATTAGTATTTGACAGATCACGTGAGATTTCAGACATGGTGCCAAAGAGAAAGATGCTCAGTATGCTTTGACATTTCATCATGAATAGACTTACTAACGAGCAACGCTTGCAAATCATTGAATTTTATTACCAAAATCAGTGTTCGGTTCGAAATGTTCAAATGTGACAAATTTTGTTCAGCGATGAGGCTCATTTCTGGTTGAATGGCTACGTAAATAAGCAAAATTGCCGCATTTGGAGTGAAGAGCAACCAGAAGCCGTTCAAGAACTGCCCATGCATCCCGAAAAATGCACTGTTTGGTGTGGTTTGTACGCTGGTGGAATCATTGGACCGTATTTTTTCAAAGATGCTGTTGGACGCAACGTTACGGTGAATGGCGATCGCTATCGTTCGATGCTAACAAACTTTTTGTTGCCAAAAATGGAACAACTGAACTTGGTTGACATGTGGTTTCAACAAGATGGCGCTACATGCCACACAGCTCGCGATTCTATGGCCATTTTGAGGGAAAACTTCGGAGAACAATTCATCTCAAGAAATGGACCGGTAAGTTGGCCACCAAGATCATGCGATTTGACGCCTTTAGACTATTTTTGTGGGGCTACGTCAAGTCTAAAGTCTACAGAAATAAGCCAGCAACTATTCCAGCTTTGGAAGACAACATTTCCGAAGAAATTCGGGCTATTCCGGCCGAAATGCTCGAAAAAGTTGCCCAAAATTGGACTTTCCGAATGGACCACCTAAGACGCAGCCGCGGTCAACATTTAAATGAAATTATCTTCAAAAAGTAAATGTCATGGACCAATCTAACGTTTCAAATAAAGAACCGATGAGATTTTGCAAATTTTATGCGTTTTTTTAAAAAAAAGTTCTCAAGCTCTTAAAAAATCACTCTTTAGTAATTTCTGTGTGGTGTTGTTGTTGTTTTTTCAAGCAAGATAACAGCAACGCTACGCATTACAGCCAACGTAGAAAGATAAACAAGTGAAAAGTAAAATAAAACAAACCTAACAACCGGAAACGGAAAGAAAAATTGTAAAAGTCGTTGTCGTTTACAGCAGTAGCATTAAGAATAAAAAACTATAAAAAATATCAAAATGCACAAAAATAAGATCAAACAAAAAGCAAATAACTAAAAAACATAAAACTTGCTCACACACCCAAATAATTTATAGTAAAGTTAGGAATTCTTCGTTTTTGTAGTTTAAATGGCTACGATTTTCATACAAAATGCCTTAACTGCATATAGTAGGATGTACCTAAAACATATTTGTATAGAATATTCGAAGTTTCAACAGTATTTCCTACTCGTTACCATTATCATTGATTTACTATTTGAAACAAGTCACATTTTAATATTTCTTGAGGGGAAATATAAAACTGTACTGTTGTTAAACACCAATTTTGACCAAAAATCAAATTGTTTTCTTAACGTATTTCTGAAAACTTCATATAACAAAGTTTGCAATAGTGACCTCTAAAAGAAGCTTTTTTTTAAAGGGATGTTATTTAATCAATGAATAACAAACTTCGATTATTTAAATGACAATTCTATTTACTAGTTTGGTTAAAATAGTTTGCAAAAAATTTTAAGAAAATTATTCAAGGTTGTTCAACATTTTAACAATTTTTTCTGAAAACCCTCAAGTAAAAAAGTTAATAATGCAAAACTACCCAAGTGTCACGAAGTCAGTTTAATCGTTGTGAATTACGATGATTGCATAAATTTCAAATTTCGAATTGGTCGATTTTTTTGGATTTTTTGAAACAATTAAAAATTTAATAAATTATTCAAACAATTTGAAGGAACATAAACTAGCAAAATGTTTTTTTTTTTATTTTTCGACTAATTCCAAACTTCTTTTCCGGAAATCTATAAAGAGAACTGTTATTTCTTTTTATTTTCTTTATTTTCTCGGATTCGTACTTGCTTATTTGTGTATGTTAAACATGCTTTCATTAATTAATACAACACCATGTCTTCAAAATAAATACATATGTATTTTATATGAAAAAATAAAAGAAATATTAAAAACTAAATAAAAACTAAACAGAAACAACTAAAGAAAAGGAGTAAAACATCTTAAACAAGCGTTAAAAGATTTTAAAAAAAGAAAACTACAACAAATAAACAAATATTAATCTGTATAACTGTACTATGAGTGCATAATAATCTCTACCAAGGCATGTCATGCATACAAGTACTTACTTACCTACTTAATACATACATACATTCATAGATAGACATCTTCTATAGTTTTATGTATTAAATAAAAATAACTCCTAGAATACTACTACAAATACTGCTCTTCTTCTTATGAAACACTGATCACTATTTAGTAAACTGTAATAAAAAAACCTCCCACTATTACTTCTTTCGTCTACCATCGCGTAGTGTTACAAAAACTTTCTACATTTAATGCTACAGCAGCAGCATAGAAAAAATTCAACAGCA
>OX451216.1:110360915-110765650 GCA_949628195.1 Phasia obesa | reverse complement strand
GAATATGCACTCTTACTTGTTTTAAGTAATAATGACCCACTTAATACTACGAAACGAAAAAATAAGTGCTATCTCTAACGCCTGAATTAAGAACCGGTTTTAGCAATTTCAACCCAATGTGCGATGGGACGATTTACACCATAATTCAAGCTTTCAACATTTGAACTCAGAACAGCTTTTGAAAAATGAAAACAATAACTTGTTTATAATAAAATGTGTCTGTCTGTTCTTTGGCATTGTGTTCTTCTTACGCTTCTCTGAAACTTCCATCATCAGTAGAAACTTTGACAAGGAATATATACAATAATTTGTCAATTAGTTCGCAGAGGTACAACCAATTTGATAATATTTTGGCCTATTAGAAGCTGTTGTTGTCAGGATTTTAGAGATGTACAAACCATTAAAGATTTTTTTATTTGTATCAAACATTTATAGTATTGACAGTGTTGGGCACCATTCAGTCAGCAGGAGCAGTGCTTTTCGATATTAGCATTTATTCATTAATTGCTGAATTAAGTACAAAATATTTTGACTCTTCCGCACTGAGCGCTGTATGGTAAGAAACCTTTTGTAGGTCATAAAATGTTTTTGATTTTAAAGTTGCTTTAAATAAATTAATTGCTATTATTTTAAATAAACTTTATTGTTACTATTATAAATAAATTATTATCTATATATGTACATATACATCTAATAAAACTGCAACTTGCTGTTTTTATTTCTACTGGATAAATTTAAATAAAATTTTATGGAAAGGTACCTTAGTACCTTGGTTAAGATATAGGATCTGTTTTTCCGTAAAGATATCTAATGTCCAAGAAAAAAATAGAGAAAAAGTAGTGAAAGTAACCAATTTCTACCGATTAAATGTTACTGCAGACAGCATCTTTGACTTTTAAACACTATCTACAGAACTCTGTAATAGTTTTAAATAAATTTAAGAAAATAATTTGTAAATACAATTTCAAAGAATAGAGATAACAAATTTTTATAAAGCCTAAATTGCGCTAAAGAGTGTTTGCCCTATAAAATCCGTAAATTAAGCGGTGCCTAAAATCTTAAAACTAGAATTGGTAGTAGGATCAAGATGTACTAACCGTCATTTGCGCGAAATAAACTGTTCAGGCGCTACCCGCTAACAGTCTTTTATAATGCCTAAATGAGCAATTTGTCATGCAAGTAAAATATCAAGAACTTGCAAATATGTAAAATAAACTGTATAAGAAATATTGTTTATTAAATTGTCTTAGACATTTCTACATTGGCATTTAAGCTATATTTCGAAAATCTTTTAAATCCACCAAAACCATAAGTTCAGATATATTATGCTCCAATATACAGAGAAAATGCGTTTCTTGATAGTCCTATTACAATTAATGAAATAAAAACAACACTTAATAAGGTTAAAATAAATAAAGCCCCAAGTGACGATAGAGTCTTTATGAGTTTTTTATTAATGCTACAGATGAAATCTATATGGATCTGGTGAAAATCTACAAGATTTTTAATAATGTTATAATTGACAATTCGTTGACGAAAACCTACAAGAAATGAGATCCCAGTCAGCCTGAAAATTATAGAGGAATCTCCTTTATGAACTTTGCTGTAAAAATTATGATTGGAATTTTAATGAACGTTTGTACAACTGGATAGAATCCAAAAATATACTGATAGAATGCCTAGCTGGATTTAGAAGAAATTATTCAACATTTATTTATTTATTTAGCATTTATAATTTATTTGCTATAAGTTAGCAGCGAAAAAGAAGGTTTACGATTTGTTCATTGACTTCAAAGCAGCATTTGAAAGTGTTTCCAGAAAATCCCAAATTTAAAAATTTTATGGAATGGGTATATATGTATATAGAAACTATATACAGCAATACACAATCTGCCGTGTGGACTAAAGCTGGATGCTTGATTCTCTCCATTAATTTTTGCTTTAGGCATAAAAAATTTACACGAATACTTGGAAGGAAATCATAGACTTTTACTGTAAGCTATTGTTATATTAGCCGAAACGGAGGAAGACTTAGAAGAGAAGAAAATGGGTTTTCAATGGATTACAAGTAAAAATCGCTTCTGAATTTAATTACCTTGGTGTAGTATTTACGACAAAGTTGAAGTCAATAAGCACGTCCAGAAAAGAAACATGCAAGCCAAAGATGCAGTTAATTCAACGTGGAAAAGTTTGTTGGATAAACAAGAGATAAACTTTAGGATGAAATGGAAAGTTTACTTAGCGGTATGTAGAGCAATAACAAGCATACGCGGCTAAGGTTTGGGGTTTCAGTCTTTGAAGAAGTAGATAAAATTCAACGTTATTTTATGAAGAGAATTTTAAATTTACCAAGCATCTCCAAATTATATATTGATGTTAGAAAGTGCTGCTGAGGACAGTCATATTCTTACTTTGGAATTTAATCTGAATTACATATGAAGAGTAATGTTTAGGTACTCAGAAAATAGATTACCACACCAACTTTCCGTAATTTTGTTGAAGTTGTTGTGGCCGGAAGTCAATCCTACAGAATTGCAGTGGACTTTCTTTAACACTGAGCTAATCAAAAGGTTAAAAGGAGATTCTATAAACGATAAGTTGCAAAGAAAAAATGATAACAGTACACGAATTTACAGATATCTAGATCATCAAATGGGAATACCGTACATAAATTCTAATTTCAGGATAAGCAAAATAACCTAGATCTTTAAAGCGCGTGGTGGGCTGATCGAGCTCAATTACAACTCATTTGATGACTCAAACACTAAAGTGAACTGTACTCTCTGCAATATGCATGAATGTGAGACACTGTAACACTTCATTGGTACCTGTCCGTCACTTAAAGAATTTAGAATTGCGATCTTCAAAAAAATAAATTTAAGTGATGAAGACATTATAAATATTTGGAATTGGGCAAGAGACGGAAGACTGGACAAAACTAGTTACTTATACCAAATCGGCCTTAAAATATAGAATAAAAGCTTAATTAAATTTTAAAATAATCCCTACTTTAGGTAAAACCAAGAAGTCTGGTTTATAAAGATCATTCGACAGACGTTTTACTCAAACATGTTGAAATTTTGGTTCCTTTAATTTTCTTTTATACAAATTAAAATAATGTAACAATTGATGTATTAAATTTATGTAAATAAAGAAAATTATATTATTATTAATGCCTGAATGCCTAAATCCGTAAATTAAGCGGACCCTAATATCTTAAAACTGGAATTGGTAGCCATTAGTAGTAGGAATAACTGTCATTTGCGTGAAATTAACCGTTTAGGTGATGCCCGCCAAATTGAGCTAAATAGTATTGTATTCAGGGATGGGTACCTCTATATCAACTGTCTTTCTATTGGCTAATAATTCTGAATATGAAATATTAATTATGAGACTTTCAATATAAATTAGGAGAGTTTATGTGTAGGGCTACCAATTTTTGCTATTAGCCTATACAGACTTGGCAACCTTACATTGGCCGAACTACTTCATCTAATGGGAAAACATACAAATGGCGTAACCTTGTATTCAATAATTTTTTCTTTCAAAACGTTGGTTGCAAAGTAATTGAACAAAGTCCTGCGTAACTGTCTAAAGTTAAACAATGTCAATTTTTCCAAAGTTAGTGTAGCCAAAAACGGCGGCTTCCCCCTTAGGTCTGGTCTCGCCCTATTTTGTGAGTAATAAACTAATAAATCAGACAAATCCCGACTGAGTAGTACTAGCACTACGGAAAAAACATTTATTCTTATTCTTGTTGTAAAACATTCTGTGTGTAAATTATAACTGCCGGTCTGTTACGGTTCAAAAATAAGGCCTTATAGGATCTAAAACCGAGTCACCATCAAAACAAGCTTAAAAGTAAATTTTGTATTTTATACTTGTTGTTGAGTGGAAAAGTTGTACATAAGTACCTGTGTAAGTTTAAATTATCTATTCTGGTTCTGTTCTGGTTCAAAATATAAGACTATGATGATGATCCAAAGATCGTGTTACTTTTATCTCCTACTGCGCACAACGAATATCTATTCTTCTATGTACATACTTACTCTCTGTGTTCCAGTGGATGGATTTTAATAAAATTTTGTTAGGAGGTACCTTAGTATCCTGATTCCAATAAAGGATACTTTTTCTTCGCAAAAATATCCAATTCCAAGATAAAATGGAAAAAAAAGTGAGAGTGCGCAATTTTTTTTAGAGACATGCATACACCTTTTATTTGTGTAAGCTTATATTTTAAAGGTACTACATAGTTTACAGCGTCTACTTTACTAGGGACGAAACATTTTATAATATAAGTATATACTACATAAGTGGATTGGTGGATTGCGTTCAAAGCAAAATCAAACAAAATATTGTAAGCACGCTGACGAAGTGGCGAGCACAGCTAGTTTGCAATATTAGTAAAACAAATGTGCGTGTGCGCTCCTTAATATTAAAAATAAAATAAAAAATAAAAAATATAGATGAATTTGACGCATCTTCTCGTATGGGATTAGGTAGGGACTAAAAGGGAAAGTAAAAAGGATTTGGATTTACATAATGATGGTGCGGCCCGTAATAACTTATGCATATGTGGTTTGGTGGCCAAAAGCCCTTTAGATAGTAATTATGTGTAAGTTGGATGGGGTTTAAAGGATTGGTTGTAAGGGTATATGTGCTGCAATACACACGGCTCCACCACAGGCAATGTTGGGATTGCTATCGTTGGACTAATTTAATAGATCAACGGAAATGTCAGCTTTGCGTATGAAAAGCGATGCAATTTGGCATAGCTTTGGGCTGAACATCGGATATAAGACCATTCTGAACTTAGTCAGTAAGGAGGTTAGGAAAGCTCAAATGCCGATGAAACGCATGAGTAGAAAGAAATAGTCGAAAGACTGCATCGGACACACATTGCGGAAGGCGTTTATGGAGAATGACATCAGCATTTTTACTCACGTTAGAGCATTTTTACTCACGTTAGAGAAATTTGCGTGCATGGAAGAAATTATCTCATTGCACTTGACTTGGTAGTTGTAAAACGCAAGAGGCAAGTGAAAGTGTACTCGAATCTAGTGCTGGAATGTGTTTTAAGACAGGTTTACTTTGGATAATAAAGTAACTTTTATGAGGGTTAAAGACACAAAGGCACAGCTGGAAATGAGGTAGCGGGCCAACTAGCAAAAATGGGATCTGCTATGAATTCCTGTGGACCAGAACTCTGAGAAGCACTGGGTAATGGCCTAATGAGACCGAAGATCCTGCAATGGCTGAACGCACTAAACCTGAAAAGGTGTAGGGAGGCTAGTACATGTAGACAGGCTCAAATGGTACTCAAAGAGCCCCTTGGAAGGAAGGCCTATAAGGTGCTTAGATATAATAGAAGTGTCTTAAGCTTGATAACTGCGTTAGAGACAGGTCGTGGAAACTTCATAAATCATCTAACCAAGATGATACTTGCAGACTGTGCATGGAAGAATGTGGATGCCATGGATTCCGACCAGTCGACAGTATGAAAGGCTGGTTGTAGCACGTGACTCAATGAAAGTGAAGTTGTCGTAAATTACAAGTCGGTTGCTTATAATCATGGAGGACGGAAGGGAGTCGAAAAGGGAGCCATTAAAGACCACACCTGCTTCCATATACCTTATATAATTTTTTTACCAGGGGTCGGCAACGTTTTGAGTCAGAAATGACCTTATATTTGAAACGAAAAAAAGAATATTCTATTAGTTTACATAGTCTGCTTTAAATGTCTGCTGCAACAGAAAGTAACTAAAATAAAATTGACTAAAATAAAATAAATAAAATTAATAACTAACCCTCTTTAGCATATTGTAGACTGTAGGCAACATACCATACCGTTCGAATGACTCAAAATTAATGGAAATAATTTATTTAACATAATCGGTCAATGCATCTCTTGGTTTACACACTGAGCTAGCAATTTTTATTAAAAAAAACAATTAAGTCGCACTACTTGCCGTAAAGTGAGATCTGATTTTTGACTGTCGGTAGCTACAAAAAGCGCCGGTTGACTGGGATTTCAAAAAATAATAAAAAATTTCTCTTTTTGTGATTTGTGTTATCCATAACTTGATAAATTAAGGAGGAAAGTGTTTAATTGTGGAATGTTATTTTTAACATTGTTTTATTTGGTAAATAAGGTATGCTGACAGTAGGCTACATCAATGTGTGCAATTTCATTTATTGCTTTTGAAAACAAAAAGAGAAAGAGTAATTGTACACTTCCCATCGTGAAAAAACTCATTTATCTTTTATCTATCTATGTTCTATATATATATAAAGCACAAAATGTGTTTGTATGTTTGTTTGCTTGTTAGTTTGTTTGTTTGTTTGTTTGTTTGTCGGAAAGCTATAGCTGCCTACACCAGAGGACCGATCTTTCTAAAATATTCATAGTTTGTTATTATATATACGGTTGGTAAAATAGGGTACTCTTTTTTTGCTATTCGGCATGGGCGTGGCACCTCTCATACAAAGAAAATATATATCATCGTGTAGCTTGGTAGCAGTATTAGGTAGCGCCTTGAAATTGTGTACTCCTAAACTCTATATTAACATACATAGTTTAGAGAAAGATAGACTGGATAAAAGTAGCCTCCCATCTAGAGAAGTGAATAAGGTAGCAACTTTGAATTTCGCACCAGTAACCCCCATATTAACGTACATAGTCAAGTTAAACCCGGACTGAATTGGAATAGTGTGCGTGGTACCTCCCATACAAAGTTAAAAATTATTATCTTGTTTCTGGCAACAGCAATAGATAGAGCCTTGAAGCTTTACCCGAGTAACACCTATGCTAATACGCATAGTCTACCATAATACAAAGTGGATTGAGGGAGTGGGCGTGTTAGTGGGTTCTCCCATAAAATATAAAGTTATGATCATGTTAATATAAGAGATTGGATGGGTCGTACCTTGCATATAAATTAAAACATTTTTGATGTGAGAATAGCGTGCGTTTTCGAGTTAAAGGTTGGCCATACTTTTCTTACACATGTTTATTGTATTTTTTTGGATGGGTGTATCGAAGCGCACCGGGAATAGCTACTTACTATTTGTAGAGAAATTTTAAGTAAAATTTGATATGATTTATGTAGAACTTAGGCTAATTTTCTAAAACAAAAATCAAAATCGAAAGAACATATCGCACTTGATCAACAAGAGGGTATTAACTCAAAATATTTCGCTATTTCTGCTTTAACTGTTGGCACGTTTAGAACTTTGTGGATGTTCGATTTTTTTATATACCAAGCAGCAGATGTTATCATACGTAGAATCTTATTTTGGCGCCTTTGGATTTTTTCTATATTGCTAGCTGAGGCAGTGCCCCATAATTGAATGACAAAACACCAAATTGGTTTTAGAATTGACTTGTACAATAAAAGGGTCCCTCCTCCCGGGGGTTCCAATTGTCATTGCAGTACATTCTCAAATGCCTTGACGCGGTTCACTGGGGGAAAATAGGGGCACCAGTCGCTAGGGTTCCTAGAACCTAAATCTGGAAGAAAATGTCTGTGTCTTAAAACACACGGGTCCTCTTCGAGGCCCGACCAGTGCCCAAAGGACTGGTACCACGGGAATCGGTAGCCCCACAGAGAGCCTATCATCTCTTTGACCGGTTGTTGGTGAGGTCCCCTTCGGGGGTACACGTGGTGGTTGTGGTTTAAGATCGATTTATGTAGGTATGGTGCACGGTCGATCAAGTGTGCTGTTGCACTCTCAACAGAGGAAGTTTGGATAGTCTCCAAACAAAGTAAGGCGCCGGTATCGCTGAGGTAGCGTTTGGTTATTTTTGTGAATGAGGGGCACGATGCCCTACGCAGTGTGAAAGTTAAGTGAGTACATTATCCTTCGTTCACCTTTATTCTCTATTTCTTCACCATTTTTCTAAATTTAATACGTGAACGCTTAAAAAATGTCGTCAGGAAATGTCGATGTGTGGACTCGGTCACTAGTTGGGATGTCTGAAGTATACAAAAAATATAAAATGGTTCTCAATATACTACCCTGGTTAAATCCGGCTTCAATTAGCTTAGGTGAGCTTACAAAATTTCCTTCTTTCACAATAAATTTTCGATCGGTTAAACAACTATCCAACAGCTTATATAAGTTTACGGGCAAATTCAGTTGTAACTTGTATATTAGGCCAGCGTGCCATACCTTATCGAATACTTGAAAATCATCGATAAAAAGCGGAGAGCAGTATTTTCTTTCTTCAAAGGTCTTCTTACCTACGTTGACTAACCTATGAGTTTGTTCGATTATGCTGTTTTTTTCTGAAGCCGAATTGATGGTTTGAAATACATCCTTTGTCGCCTAAAATGAAGTTCAGCTTAGTTATTAAAATCCTCTCAAACAGCTTAGATATATTTGATAAAAGGCTTATAGGTATAAATTTACTTTTGTGTGGTCTTTTCCTGGTTTAGTTATCATAGGCGTAAAATGGTTTTAAAAATAAAAAGAATAATTTTGCGAGATATAGGAGACAACTCAAAAACCATCTTGTTACTGGTTTTATCTAACCCAGGGGCTTTCTTGGTGTTTAAATCAGTTATTGCCCTTTCAATGTCACTAAATTGAAATCTTAAGGGTACTGCAGCACTAGCTTGGACAGTTGGCAACTCAACTGCATCACTCAATACATTTGGAGTAAAAACCTTTTTCAAATGTCGAACAAATAGATTGCCTTTACCTCCAGACGAAGTTCGCAAAGGAGGCTTATAAACAACTGGCCTTTTAAGGTTTTTACACTCACGCCATAATGAAATATCTGATTGAGGTGGGTCTTCTAAATAGTTATTCTGCCGTTTCGTGCATTCTTTAATTCTGCTTTTAAATTCTTTTTTCAGCCAATAGCCTCTTGACGTCTGCAGAATAAATTTGATTGTGTCTAATTAGTTCTCTGGTTACTGTTGCATGTTGGGCAGCTGATTTAAGGATTTGATCAAAAAGAAAAATACTTTGCTCTAAGTCTTTTGGTGTTCTTAGAGGGACGTTTTTCGAACTATGTATACTCAGATATTTTTTTATATTTCAACTAATTTATATATTGGTGACACGATATTTTGCTGGTTCAATATATTGACAATAGTGGGTGAATGATCTGAGGATAATTCTAGTGACGCTTCACCTTTAATTGTTTCTCTTGGAATACCTTTAATCATGCCAAAATCAATAATATCACGGATTTTTTTTCGAGCAGTAGACCAATAGGTGGGTTGTAATATGACTATGTATAAGATTTTTTACAATTTTGTTTTCCATTTTATTTAATTTAATAAATATATGAATTTCTTAAATTGCGTTTCAAAGAGAAAAAGCTTTTGAAGAGAAAAGTTAAAAACATGAACGTGTACTTATGTAAAATATATAAAACATTTTCAAAAATAAATGTGGTCGAACTCTTGTATATCTAATAAGGCTATTCTTCTAATGTTCGGCTAACAGAAGCTAGATTGCTCCTTCTGTAACCACGATCGTTAAGTATTTTGCGAGCCAGCAGATTTGGATGCGTTTCCAACTTTTTGAAATATTTCATCAGTAATTAATGGAGTGTTTAGATCTTTATGAATGTTCGACCAATTATTTTATATACTAATTCTTTTTAATGAGGACAGAACCTCCAAATTATTTCTTTTTAGACTGAAACGTTTAGCGGTGAAAATGCGCTGAACTAGTATTTTATTACTTATTTGTTTTAAGAACACCTGCAGACTAAAAATAAATGTTTACTTTATTTTTGTTTTTTTTTTTTTTTATTTTATTATTTTGATAACCACTACGTTTTAATTTGTGTACCAAAAAATTAAAACTTTGAAAAAAGTTAAAAAACCTTAATTGTTTTTTCAAATTTCAAATTTCAAATTTTCAAATTCATCTTTATTTACAGTTTTCATTTACATATTTAATAATTTTTCGAGATTTTATCACTAGATATTACAACGAATTACATATATACTGAATCACAGACATTGGTATATTTTGCTACTTTATAATAATGCTTAAAGGAAAAATAGGAAAACCTTTATCTGACAACAGAAATAGCCAAATATAGTTAGAAAATATATATGATTATAATTATATTATCTTAAATAATACATTATATACATATCATTTTCAATTTGATGATTTGTAGTTTTATTATGCATTTAAGCCGACTCCATACATTCTCTTATCAGTTGATAAGGAGAATTTTCTATAGCATCGTGATATTTACTGCAGATTCTTTTTATGAATTCAATAATTATTTCATAACCAGTTTCGCTGTGAAGAAGTTGCGTTGAATATCTCCAGTGTTTGTTGTTTATAATCTTTAGGCATTTGTTTTGAATTATTTGAAGTTTTTTTAAGTGTGTTTTTGCCGCTTTATACCAAATTGGACTTGCATATGTTAAAGTCGGTCTAATTACACCTTTAAATATTAAATTTTTGTTTTTTAAGTTGAGTGTTGAACGTTTACCTAGTATTGGCCACAGCGCTCTGATAATTTTTAGAGCTTTTTTACAAATTTCTCCAATATGCTTTGCAAAGTTAAGCTTCTTGTCAAGACATATACCAAGATATTTGACATCATTTTGTATTGTAACGTTCTCATTTTGAAATCTCAGCTGGCGGTTGGGAAGTCGTTTTGGTGAGTTGTTATATGGAAATATTATGGTCTGAGTTTTCAGGGCATTAATTTTAATTTTCCATTTGTAAAGATATTTTCTGCAGGCTTGAAAGCCTTTTTCCATTTTTTTAATTAGTGCACTCGTAAGTTTGCTAGACGTCAGAAGAGCGGTGTCATCTGCATAGTACGCAACCTTTAGGTATGAGGGCGGAGAGAAATCGGAAGTATAAATTGAATACAATACTGGAGATAATATTGAACCTTGAGGTAAGCCTCTTGTAATTGATTTGGGAGAAGAAAGTGTGTTATTTATAGCCACAGAAAAAGTTCTATCTGTAAGGAAGTCAGCCACAATCATGCATAAATATTTTGGAACGTTAGCTTTGATCAATTTATATATAAGTCCGTTGTGCCAAACGGTATCAAAAGCTTTTTCCACATCTAATATTATCATTCCGGTGGATTTTTTATTTCGTTTATTAGCTTTTATTATATTTATAATACGACTAATTTGGTGTACTGCACTGTGCTGTTTTTTAAAACCAAATTGTTCTTCAGCTACTGCTGGAGTATTTTCTATGGCATTACTAATTCTATTTTGAATTATTTTTTCATAAATTTTTCCTATATTACTAAGTAAACTTATGGGTCTATAGCTATTGGGATTATTTCTTGGTTTGTTAGGCTTAGGAATGGCAATAACTTTAGCTTTTTTGAAATGTTTTGGAAAGTAATTAATTTTTAAACAACTATTAAAAATAATTACTAATACTTGTATTGCAATATTAGGAAGATTTTTTATTAATAAGTTGGGGATATCATCCAAACCGGGTGATTTAGATGCTTTAAGCGTTGCAATTAGGGTATTTATTTCATGCAAAGACACCATTGTTATATTGTCACCATAAATGTTAGTTGACTTGAATGTTTTGATTTTGGAATTCACAGTTTTATCTATGGAGTGTTTGTAGTCCAATGTGAGATTGTTGGTAACTGAAAAAGTATCTGATAGCAGTTGAGCCTTTCCCTCATCAGTTGTAATTTTTGAACCATTTCGATTTAAATATGGAATTTTCCTATTTTTTTTACCTCTTAAACATCGGCTGATTTTCCAAAATGATTTGTCACCTGGCCTTAATTTTGATAGCATTGTTTTCCATTTTTCATTACGATAGATGTTTATTTCTTTATTGATCATATTTGTCAGTAGTTTTACACATTGTTCATAAAACTTTACTTCAAAAGGTATGGAGGCTCGCTGGCTTCTTCTTTTAAAGGTTCTTCTTGTCGTTATAAGATTAACAATGTCGGCCGGTAGATTTATTTTGCCATTGAAGCTCACTTGAGGCGTGCAATTATTTCTTGCTTCTAGTATAATATTGACGAATTTTTCAATTTCTGAGTCAATTGTCTTTTTTGAACTGTAAATGTTAGTATTTATGGCTATTTTATTGTTAATAATGTTTCGGAATGCAGTCCAATCGGTATTTTTGTAGTCACAGTAACTCGTTTCTAAGTTATGCGCTGTTGTAGTTTCAATTGAACATACAATAGGCCTGTGGTCTGATGGAATGTCGTATTCGAGCACTTCTAAATTTATATTTAAAGAAGTGTTGCTTAAAACCAAGTCAATGACTGAGGGATTTCGATTACTTTGAGACGGATAAAATGTCGGACTGTGGGGATAATATATGAAAAAATTATGAGTTTGTTCTAGATTAAATAAAACATTTCCAGCGGTGTTATTATTATTGCAGTGCCAAGCTGAATGTTTAGCATTAAGATCTCCTAATATAATAAAATCTGCACCTGATGAAGTTAATTTTGTGATATCATTTGAAAAACTCCTTTTGTATTTTGGTGAATATGCCGTAGTTACTATAAGCTTTCTGTTATTTATTTCAGTTTCAATGGATAAATTTTCTATTCCTAAAGTATTTTCAATAGCTAGCAATTTATGTTTGACAGATCTGCGTACAACTAAAGCTACTCCACCCCCTCTTGAATCTTGTCTATCGTTACGATATATTAAATAATTTTTGAAATAAGTTTTGTGGTTTTCTTTGAGAAGAGTTTCATTTAAAGAGGCAATATAAATATTTTCTCTTTCAATCAAATTTTCGAATTGGAGTAAATGAGAATATGTAGTAATGCCATTAGCATTCCAGTGAAGAATTTTTATGCCATTCTGATTACCGAATTCCATATGCATATTTTACCATTGACATTATTACCTGTATTTGTTGAATTTTCGTTGTGCATTTTTGCAGATCGCTTAAAGCAGTTGTAAAAATATTAAAGAGTTCATCAATATGAAAGAGATCATTGTTTTCTCTCATAACATTAGCATATGATAAATTATTGTGAAATGTATTATTGTTGTTGTAATTATTTTTAGAGAGATCTCTACTGCTATACTGTGGAGAGATTGGTTTGTTATTATATTTATGTGAGTTTTTGTTGGTTGCTTTAGCTCTGGTTTCCAAATACAAGGCTCGTAATGGGCAATTGATATCATTTGCAGAGTGATCTGTGCGATCTTTACCATGTCGTTTGCAATTGAAACACGAAAATACTGCTGGTATTTTGTCTTGATTCCGTAATGGGCAATCATTGGTGTGGTGTTGATTAGCGCATACCATGCATGCTGGAAGACGATTACAATGTTCTCCTCCGTGGCCATACATTAAACAATTCCAGCATTGTGTTGGATTGTTATTTTTCCTTGGCTTATACTTTTTCCAAGAAACAATTACGTTGCATATTGCAGTTATATTGTTTAATGATTTTGGGTTGAAATTTTTTCTCAAAAATTGTACCTTATATACGGCATTGTTGATAGAACTATACTTTGTATTTATTTCAGTTATTGATGAAGGAGTTAAATTATAATCTTGAATATCCTTCTTAATATCGTCAGTACTAATTTTGGGGAGACCATGTAAGAATACTGTATACAAACGATTTTCCTTTGAATTAAAAGTATGAAACTCAATTTTTTTGTCCAACAGAATTTTTTTGCAGTTTTCATAACATTCAGTAGATTGTGGAAAGATCTTTGTTCCAATGGATGTACGTTTGTAAATAGAATCTTTACCCAAAATTTCTTGTAATTCCTTTAGAGGAATTTTGTCATCAGCAACTAATGGAGGAGGTTTAACTTTTTTCTCCTGATTTATGTTGGATACTGCATCCATTTCAGCATCGTTGAGATCAGCTAGAGCACTAAACCGATTTCTTGAAGTTGACGGAAGATCAGAAATCATACCTAAAGGCAGTGGCCGAGACCATTTCTGTCTCTTCATGTTTGATTTTTTTAGATTTAGAGTTATTGATTTGGCCCCCGGGGCCATAGCAGTGTTGCTATACCTGCTTGTTTATTGTAATTAGTCACACGTGTGAGTTCAATAAGAAGAAAATATGACAATTACAAAAATATATAAAAAGAAACAAGTTATTTATTTATTATTTCTTTGTGCTATTGACTATCCGCTTCTTTTTAAAGAGATGATCACACTCTACGAAGTTAAGTATCAAACTCAAACCTTAATTGTATTTATGTTTAAATACTTAGAAACAAATATTTTTCTGTCATTCGAGTTCAATTGTATTAAGTTATGTCAAGGTTACAAAATTCCATATAAAATACATTTTTTTTTACTTTAAAAATTACCATTGTTGTAATTACTTATGTATTTACTAATCTTATCTATTAATTTAAACATGTTTGTTTTTTATGTTAGTATTTTTTATTTGTTTTTTTTTTATATGTATTAATTTATTAGATTTAAAAAGTGTTTTTATCCTCTTTATACATTGGTAAACATTTTTGTAATACTTTATAAAAATGAAAGTTTTATTTTTCACAATTTTTTTTCTACTTCTCTGTTAAAATTCACTTGGGGGAAATTTTACGACACGACATACAATTTATTTAATTCTTTTATTAAATTGTAAATTTTAGATTCCGTATCATTATTTTTTTGTTTAAATATTGTTTGTTTCTTGGAAACACCATTAGTAGGGATAATTTATATTTAACCACTTAAAATGTCGTAGCGATCACAGAAAAATGCAGCAGCGATCACATCATTATGTCAAACATCTCCTTATAGTGGAATCGGAGGCTTTTAGTAGGAGTAAGTAAGCTAAGTAAAAGGAGAAATATAGTATTTAGTACGCCAGCACTGGATACCAGTCACCTCTAAATTTGCCAGCAACGTGGAGCTTTGCTCTTTAAACTTTCTTTCTTCTATCATATGGCTAGAGAGATATGTTAATCTAAAAGTCTTAATCACATTACCGTAAGATGCTATAATTTGTTCATAAAAGGGCAAAGGTCAACTGGGTTTTTCCATTGTGAAGGAAACAAAACACAAAATCGAGGTGAACATGTAAGGATCGCTGATATAATCAAGAATGAAGAACAATTCTAAATATGCGATTTTAGTCTCTTGCATTGAAAAGTATAGTAAAATACGAAAGACTAACTAACAGTTTTAGCCGGCCACACAGCAGCCTGTGGCTGAAGATGTCCTAGAAAAAAATTGAGCGTCAATCGGAGGTCTTCTCACTTGGTGAAAGATTTAAAGATGTTTCCTTATAAAATTCAGACAAACAAGTTATTAACGTCGACCTCCAAACACTTGTAACCTACGCTCAAGTGAACCTGAATCTTAAACATGAATTTAATTGTTAACATCATCTATTTAACTATTAGATTGTAATAAGATTTTCCCGTATTCAGTTATCTAAGTTTGGTTGATTAAGAAATGTACCGTTTTCTTGAAGTCGCATGTCAACCACATCAATATCGTCTAATTTTGGAAGAAAAAAATATGATATCATATTGCAAAATTGAGCATTAGCAACAGTTACTACCGTCGCGACGGTTTCTACTGTAATACTCATTATTATTTCTAAAATACGTTGTGTTTAAAGAATTGGTTTTAAAATCTTAAACAATTATAGAACGACCTTGAAATCTGTGGCAATAAGGAAAAAGTGCTTAAGTCTGATTTTTAAGTTTTGAAGGAGAGCATTTTTAAACTTTAAAATAAATTTTTTTAAAAAATAACTTATCTTTAAAGTTTACCTATGGGAGTCAAACGTATGATTTTGAAAAATATCTTATATCTACCAAAAGTACGCAGGCGTTGCAATTAATAAGTTGTAAAAGGAGTTTCTATGATTTTGAAAAATACCGTGTAGTTTCTTAAGCTTTTTTCTAAATACGATTCGGCATTGAAAAAAGATAAGCAGAAAGTTTTTTTGCTGTAATTTCCAGAAAAATAGTACAAAATAAAAGAAACTTTGCACATGGGTACTTTGAAGTACGGAGATTTTGAAGGTGCCAGTAACTTAATTTTTGCTTAAGTCGACTTAAGCACTTATTCCTTATTGCCACAGAAATATTGAGAAAAAAAAATATACATATGTATGTACATATTTATTGAATTTCTAAGCAGACGTTTATTTTTTAATCATATTATTCATTTTATTTGAAGTTCGACAGTGTGAAAACGAAATCTAATGTTTCGATCAGTACTGAAATTGAGAACATTGTTCTGTGTAAATAATTCTAGAGTAAAAAATAAAAAAGTTCTGTATTTTACTTGGTATTCAATATTTGTTCTATATTTTGTTATATGTACATTTATATACATACATACATATATCAACATTTATGATATTTCTCACCAATGAGATTTTTAAAATTTTATATTTATTTTTCACGCACATAAACGAACAACACAAATTATCTGTCTATGATCAGGCAATAACATTTTTTTAGCACTCATACATGATCAGTGAAAAACATATTATTCATGTGTGATTGGTGATAAATTAGCTTTTTCTCATTAATGCTGTTTTACATGAATGTTTGTATATTTTTCATCATTTATAAGATTTTTCATTTGTAAGTGTTAATTTATAAAATTTCTCACTTCTCACATTTTGTTACTGCATACAAAATGTGTGCATATACGAGTATGTACATTAGGGTGTCCCTTATTTTTGGACGTCATTTTTTTTTTGCGCATACCCGCTAAAAAGTTTCTAAATAATCTAAGAAGCACCAGAAAAAATTTTACATTGATACAAGAATGGTAAACCGTGGCGACTTGCGATCGTTTACATTGCTTTCAAAAAAATAAGCTTTCATATATATTTGTTTATCTAAAAAGGTGATTCTCCTTTTTGCTCAACTGTCAAATTAATGTATTGTTTGCGGTGGCAATTTTCAATTTCAATAGTGTGTTTTATAAAGTTCGGTGCCTTAACTAAAAAAATGTCCGTCGAATTACGAAGTGGAAAACAAAAAATTTTTCTCATCGGAATGCCTTGTCATCAAATTAATGGTGCTAATTTACCATCTAATAGACAAGTTCTCGCTGTGCTTTTTTACAATATGCGCGAAGTCAAGCTCGATCTTAGAGAAAGTGCAAATCTAGTAATTAGAGAATGTGTAATTTTTTGGGAGAAGGCAAGAATTCCTACAAAGGCAATTCCGAACTGTGTCAAGAAGCTTTTAGATAAATATACACTTTGGAAAAAGTTGCAAAAAAATTGTAAGAAAAGTCTCGATATTTATAGGACCCGTGAAAGTAATTTTGAAAGTGATCTTGATAACCTATTTGATATTGCTCATGCTGCTGCCCTTCAAATTATCAAAATAGAAGAGGATAAAGCATTTTTGAAGCTACAGAGAGAGCCGGGTAGACCGGGTTGCTTTGCTGGCATAGATAAAAACTTGGCAGACAAAGAGGAAAGATCTAGAAAAAGGTTATTACTCGAAGAAACAAGAAAATTAAGGCAACAAGAATTTTCGGAAGTTGCATCGACTTCTACATCATATTCTGAATGCAGACAAGTTTTAGACGTGGAAGAAATATTAAATTCTGAAACCGAAGATTCACAATATTCCCACGACGACGAAATCCAGCCAGAGGCAAGCACAAGTTTGCAGAGCGACAGTTCAAAAAGAGGAAGAAAAAATCTGATAACACCAAAGGTAGTCGCAGTTTTAGACAGGTGCCAGCTAAGTATAAGAGATTCTGTCTATATTATTCAGGCTATCCTAGAGGCATTGGATCTGAAATGCGACGATTTTGCAATAAATAAATCTTCCATTCAGCGAATTCGTACACAAATGAGAAAATCACGTGCAGAAACTATAAAAAGTGACTTTAAGAACAACGTACCTGATATCATAACCGTCCATTGGGATGGCAAACTTTTACCCGGCTTAGACGTGAGAAGCTCCAAAGAGGAGAGGTTGCCAATTATAATTTCTTATAGCGACAAGGAACAACTTCTTTCAGTACCAAAATTGGAGAGTTCGTCTGGTAAACACCAAGAAACAGCTATTAGAACAGCTCTATATGACTGGAATCTCATTGACAAGGTGCAAATAATCTGTTGTGATACAACATCAACGAACATTGGCCGTTTTAATGGCGCTTGTGCTCTTTTGGAGAAAAGTTTGGGCAGAGACCTGGTGCTTTTCGGTTTGTCGTCATCATATTTATGAGTTAGTGCTTAAAAGTGTATTTGAAGCCAAAATTAAGCAAAATGTTCGATCTCCAGAAATACCACTTTTTAAAAAACTAGAGACAATTGGAAAAATATAGATTCGAATAAGATTGAACCATGCATCGATTTCGTTAGAAAGCACATTCCTGATTAACAAATTTTATCCATCTTAAGGTATTACAAAGCGGCATTGGAAAAAACTTTTATAAGAGAAGATTATCGTGAATTAGTAGAACTCTGCGTTGTGTTTTTGAATGGCGATCCAGAAAAGAAAATAAAAATCAAGCCCCCCGGAGCCTTACACCAAGCACGATGGATGGCCAGAGCCATTTATTCATTAAAAATATGTTTGCTCCAGTCCCAGATCAACATAGATGCAAATGATAAAAGTGCTCTGCAGGACATTTGCTTATTTGTTGCGATAATTTACGTAAAGCCATGGCTCGAGTGTACAGAAGCTGTAAAAGCACCTAATCAGGATTTGGGTTTTTTGAAAGCTGTCAAAGGCTATAATGAAATAGACGAAACAATTTCGAATGCTGCTCTAAGTAAGTTTTGTAAGCACTTATGGTATTTAAGTGAAGAGGCAGTCATTTTATCACTTTTTGATGACGAAGTGGATGACAAAACAAAAACAAATATGGTTGTTAACTTAAACAGGGAGGAATCCGATATTGTAACAAACGATATATTCCAAACAGCGATGAAATGTCAGGATCGTTGTTTGGTGAGTCAAATTTATTTTTTTTTAATGTTATCTTTGTGTTAAATCATATTTTTTGAAAAATTAGTACTGAATGCTTTTATAACAACTTTTATTACAACCTTTCTTTATTTCAGCTAAAACACTTGATTGCTTTGTATCAGGTAAAAGCAAAGTATTTCTTGCAAGATTACAGATCGATGATAGTTTTCTTCGCTGCATTTCTGGAAGCCAAACGAAAAGTAAGTCTTTTATGAGTGGTAAACGATGCTGCTGAAAGAGCAGTCAAACTTGTGGAAGATTTTCACGGACTTATTACTGCTGATGAAGAGCAAAAACAGTTTTTGTTGCGCTGTGTTGAGGAACACAGAAACCTGTATCCAGACTGCAGAAAAAACACTTTAAAAAGAAGTTATCCCATATAATTTGGAATATTAAAATATTCTTAATAAAATATTATTAATGCATCTTTTCATTTTTTCATTGTTCTCATTTACTGTATTATGTAAAACTTCTTGCCTTAGTCGCCACGGGTTACAATCATGATAGAAGAGTAAAATTTCATATTTAGGTATAATTTTCTATATATAAAAAAATTATAGGGTATGCGTTTCGAAATTCGAAAAAAAAATTTTTTTGTCTTATAAGGGACACCCTAATGTACATACATGTATACATACATTCACTCAAAAATGAACAATTACAAAATGTTCTCTAGCATCTCACACATGAATGAAAAAAAGCAAAAAAAAAAGTAAAATGTACATACTCGAACATGAGTGAGAAGTGAATGAGCATTTCGGTACTACGGTATTAAGATACTTTTTTCCTGTCTGTCTGTACTCGCACCACGTTAAAACTACTGAATGGATTTTATTAAAATATCTTATTTCCAAGAGAAAGTGAAGAAAAAGCAGTGAAAGTACGCAGTTTTGCCGATGTGAATATTTAAGGCACCTTTTATTTTTAAAAGCGCGATATTTTAAAGATACTGCATACTTCAGAGCGCCTTTTATTTTTACAAAGCTTTACAATAACTTTTAGAATTTTATATAAATTTTAGAATTTTATCCATAGATGGTTATCATTATATAATATAATTACGTGAAGCTCTATAAAAGTAAGAGTCTTAAAATCTGGTGTGAATTACTTTCAAAGCAAAATCGAACAAAATATTGTCAGGACGCACGCAACGTTATGGGTACAGCTAGTACTGAGTAAAACTGTCAACTCCAAAAGAATCGTGATGTTAAAAATACTCATTTTAACTGTTCTAAAACTGGAGAGAAAGAGAAAACCAAAATGAGTCTTCACTTGCTGCAAAAAAACTTGCCCTTTATGAATCAGGTACAAGTCCTTACTTGAAATTATGTTATGTTGTATTTTGATTTGAAAATTAATTTTTGTAGGGTCGCCAACACTTAACTGCACAATTGGCGTAAATTTAAATTTTACCTCAATTTTTCGACACACCTTGCGAAAAATAATAAATATAGTTAGGCTGAAGATAAATATATTTTTGCATTTCTAATTAAATTACTTAATATATTTAAGATGTATAAAATTTAAAATTTTCTAAACACTACCATAAGCAGATAAATACGAACAGTGCAGATGACGGACGTAGCTGTCTAGGAAATGTCCATTCCGCTCTGCTGGTGTCTAAAAATTTAATTTTCCCAATTTTTCTTTAATATTATCACCTAATTTATAATTTAAAAAAAAATTAAATATAAAAATATTATATGTACAAGTATTAATAATAACTAATAAAATAAACACGTGTATTTTATTCCGGTGAGTTATTTTAGAATCTGTTTTGTGATTTTTATTGTTTAATTAAAAATGAAAAAAAAACAAATGTTTGACATTCTTATATTTCAAATGTAAAAAATTCTCATAAGTTGATTGCATTTATATCATCTTGCAAAACGTTTTTGCATGTGCAAGATTTTGTCGTTCTTTGACGCTGACATCATTATTAAAAAATATGTTTCGTAAGCATTTTATATTTAAGAGTACATACATAAGTACATATGTACATAATATGTATGTGGTCATTTTGTAAGTTTTACACTTCAGAGAATTAAAAGATATAAAAGAATACGAGGGTAGCTTACTTTGTCTTCACAATATCATATACGTTGCACCAAGAACTTCAACCAAAGTAGGTTGCTGATTGCTTTCACAAATAATGCCTTTTTAGAAAATGAGATACAATTATGTTAACTAAAAGGAGCGTATGTTGATTATAAGGTTATAAATTAAAAAAGGTGTTGAAAAATGTATGTTCTTAATAAGAACTTCTTATACCCATTTATAGATTTTCCCTCGATAGTTGGGTCAATGGTGAAATTGCGTAATGACTTTTGAGTGCATACTTTTTAAAATATAAAAAAATCATATTTTTAATGTTAAGAAAGCATTTGTTTAAAAGAAATCAGTATCTGAAAACATCTAAAACCTTCTACACCTACAGGCAGTTAAATAAAAAATATTTTTATATATAATATTTTTACCTAAATAAAATAATCGGGCAGCAAACAAAATAAATTATTGTAAACGTGAAGTAGCTCTGATAAAAAACTATCTTTGGGCATTAAAGTTCTTCCTCCTTAAACCACATTTGTCGGGCCATTATTTCATTTTTTACATATTGTTAGATTAAAAAAAAGACTGACTTAAACAATTTTACTGCTGGCAACCAGTGAAGATTATGACACATCGTTTTTCTTTAACAGGAGGTTTTTAACTAAAAATTGTTGAATTGCAGGCAAGAACTGGTAAGAGACTCTCTTAATATTTAAATATTAACAATATAAAAAAATCGTTGCGTCATGTTTATAATAATGCACCACAAGTCTTTAGTTTTTTGTTATTATAATTCAGCGATTGAATTAAAATAACAAGTTTTAAAGTTACTAACATCTTCCTTAAAATATTGTAATAACGTTATTTTGAGATTCTGCGTAAAAGAAGCTTAGCTCAATCAACTAAAGAGTGACAACTGGAAAGAAACCCGACTTAATGAAAAGTTTACAATTTGAATGAAAGATTTAATTAAAATAAATACTTGGACATTTTACTTACATTTAAGAAATTTATTCTGACAAAAAAAGAAGATCACAACAGTTTTATTTTGATTAAAGAGCAAAAAGAAAAAATAAAGATTTTTACTTGGAGGAACAATTGGCGATAAGCACTGCTGAGGCTAATTTAATCCTTGTTGGAATTTATTTGTTTGGAAGTTGTTTCATGTGAATAATTTCACTATTTATTGCTACCTAAACATAATGCTCACTACGTATTTGATGCGATTTTTAACTTTTTTAAAAACCTTGAAATCCTGGATTTAATCATTTTCAATATCATGAATTTCGTATGTTAGGAGAACTGGAACACTAACATCGACGGTTCTCTTTTAAGACATCTACATGGACGCCATAATGAATAATCTGATTGTGTAGTTGAATCGAGGTGTTTCAAGAAATTTTTCAGGGATGTTAAGTTGAAATTCCAGTAGTAGCTGTTTTATGCATTCTTTTAGTCTGTTTTTAAGTTGAGGTATGATTTGCACTTTCTGCGAATTCTTCTTTTTCACTCAAGAGCCGCTCGACATCTATAGAATAAATTTGATTGTATCTAGTTTTTTGTCGGGTTACTGTTGCATGTTAGGCAGTTAATTTGAGGTTTTTATCGAAATCAATAAATCTCTGCTCTACATCTTCTGGTGTTAGGGAACAATGAATACCTGATATTTTCTACATATTAACCAATTAATGTGTGTGCTTGTCTTTTGTGACACGATATTTTGTTGGTTGATTTCCTCTCACTGGGTCAGCAAAGTATCCTACAGACCACATTTGAGTACCCATCCAAACGCTGCTTCATTTCCGCACTACGTCAGCTATTTTACCTTCACTAACTAACCTGTCTGCTTGTCCAATCCTCACAAGTAGGGTTTGGGATTTCCTCGACTTTTTCATTTCCCGGGAAACGGGAAAATAAATATTAGCATTCCCGGGAAAAATGTATAGTTTTAATAAAAAATAACGACGAAATATTAGTATTAACAGTTTATAAAACTTAAAAACAATTCAGGTGACACAAATAACAAGATATAACAAATATTTAACAATACTGAAAAAGTATTTCAATAATATTTTTTTTTACAAAATATGATCTTAGAACTGTTAGTGCGTTTAACAAAGTCTCTTTTTAAAATTTTATTCCATTTAGTTAACAACCAAACTGCTGGTTGACGGTTCTACAGATTCGAATGGCTTGAATAATCTGTTGAAAAATTGTGCTAAATAAAGTTTTATGCCAGTTTTTGGCTCATTAGTAATTTCATCACATTTTAAATATTTAAGTAACGCAAACGTTTTATCATGCCTTCGTTCATTTATTTTTATTTTCAACAATCGTTTTGAAAATAATTGAATTAATAGCCAAAAGCTGCTCGTAGAGGTTCTGAACAATTACATCTGCTATTAACAAATTTGTGCCCCTGCGGCTAAAGGCCTCTACTGCAACTTTTATGGAATTAATTCAGCCACAAAATTTTCTAAAATGTGAACATATTCTACAACCCACAATTCTGCGCAATTGAAATCTATCAGAGTTTTTTTAAATGCGTTCTTCGATATAAGAAACGATTGGATCATTTCAACCATACTTATCTTGTTTTTACATCATGAATTAAACGCGACTCTTTGGCATATTCTTGTTTCTTATATTTCTCGTAACAGGCTGTTTTTTGAGGACTTTTTTTAAATAGTTTTATACTTTGTCTTGCACGATCTATAGCATATTTGTAACTTTCTAGAATTATTACAATTTTTAAAATGCTTGTTTTTTATTTAGCACAATAACGATCAAGTATTTGTGTAATACCAAAAGAAATGCTTATTTAAAAATAAGAACCACTGAAATATCTTTAAAATGCTCATGATTTTAAATTTCCCGTTTCCCGGGAAATTTGCAAAAATCGCATATGAATCAATTACCTTATCCAAATTTGAGGCACATTTTTGAATCTGTTTGGTTAGCTGGAGGTATAAACTCTAAATTTACTCATTCATCTGATTTATGTTAACTACTTTCACTTATCCTCAAAGGGGAGGTGGACATACTTAATGATATCCAATATTGTTGCATGGCTCAGTAAAAAGTCTGGATATCTTAACTATTACCTAACCCATTTTTTGACAGGACATGGTGTGTTTACTTACTGTCCAAACTATCAAAACTCGGTGGAAGATGCAGCTCACATAATGTTTGAATGCCAAAGATACGTTGGGTGAAGTGAACATGCAAACCGTCCAGAAGATTTCATCGAGAATGTTACCCAAATATGGGACACCATCAGCAGTACATGTTGTCATAAAATCAAAAACCTCAGACGATAAGGTGTAATACCAACGGTCCCCGCGAAGTAGTACCTAGCGGCAGATCCGTGGCGATGACAGTTGATGACACAAGGGGGTGTGGTTTAGTACGTAGGTGGCATTTGGTTTCGATACGAAAAAAACACATACGTACATACACAGACACATACATATATGCGAAAATTTTTCTACGAATTTTTCATTTATGATAAATTTACAAAATTGTAATTTCCGATATGTACATATATGAGCACTTGCGTGAAAACCAAAACATTTTCTCATTCATTCACTTTTGTATAGAAAGGAAATAAAATAAATTATCTCACTCATAAATAACAAATACAAAATATTAGCTAATCTCTCACACATGTATGAAAAAAAAAACAGAGAAAAACTAAAATGTACATACTCACCAGTGTTGTCCGGACAAGACTAAAACAAGGTTTTACTTTTATTTCCCAAAAGTTAAATTTTTTCATAAAATGTTACATTTTGAAATTTTTAGTCGTCTTTGTTGGTAGTCAGTCTGACCTTGAAATCACAAGCAATTGAGTATAAATTTATACATCTGAAATAATGCTTTAAACCTCACCTACTTATTCTATTATGTTTTGCGAAATTTATTTCCTTTATGATAAAAATTTTGCTTTACATATAAATTAATATTTCTATGTATACACTTTGTGATAAATTTGAAATGCATTACCAAACTTTAACAGTAAAAATCGTTTTTGATTTTCTTTTTTTTAGTTCTTTCTTTAAAAACTATCTGGTAGCATTGTCACAGTAAACAATGTGACAAGTATGCAATTAATATGCTATTTATATAAAACGCGGCAGGGCATGTCTCTGTAGTTCTTATCTTTATTTATTTATTAAATGTTACAATACAATTACAGATTATGTTCTAACTTACATTATCGATTATAATATAGTTATCATAGTAGCAAAGACCTTCACTAGTTGTGGTTAAACACCCAGAGCCTTTGTTGGGAATCAAACACACAACCCCCAGGTGGATAGACTAGTACACTATCTACCAGCTTACCCGGGCACCTCGTTATTGTCTTGAATAATAAAACATTTCACAGATATTACATTATTTTATGTTAGGTACCAAGAGTTACGAAAAGTGTAAAAATGTAACCAAACGCTAACTCTGATACTCACATATGTTGGAGCAATGAGTGAGCATATCGGTACTCTGATATCAGCTTTGGTAGGATTTTTTTGCTTTGGCAGGTTGGCCATACCTAATTTTGGTAGGTTTGGGAAGAATTCAATGTTGGCTTACATGAAACACTGCTTCCTTTAACTGCTACTTAACAACTCGTCGATTGTCGAAATTTAAGCAAGCTGAAACTATTTGTTTTATTTTAACGTGTTCTTGGACGTAAATACTATAGCATTTATTTTCATAACGATGCTAGTGCAACTATTAGCGGAAAAACACTCCTGTTATTTCTGTCCCTCAGATTTTAACGTCGGCGAACGTGTTAACCAAAAACCGCTGCTGCATCTATTTCAATGGTTAAAAATTTGCTTACTGAATTTCTTTGTAGTCGTACCAGGTGGCCCAAAAGACGACGTCAAGCCAGAAATAGTCAATTAAATTTTGAACGATCGGAGAATGAAAGTGCGTGAAGTGGTTGAGGCTGCAGATATCCCAGCCAAATTAGTATTTTGCATGGATTTTTATACAGAGAAAAAGATATGCGAGAGATAGTGTACTAAAACCATATTTTGTGTATAGTTACAAAACATGGTTTATTAGTGCGATTCTTTTACTGCATTTTTAGCTCGTTTGAATAATTTAGTAAAAAAAAAACTTTAATCACCATTATAATACTTTACTTTTTTTAAAGTATAAATATTATAACTCGTATGCTTAAAATTTTTTTGGACAAAACCTAAAATTGGCATTGATAAAAATTTTAATTAGAACGAAATTTAGGAAGTGATATAAAATATATTAAGATTTATATTGAATAACTAATGCATATAAAATTAGTTTAGACTTTTTGCGTGAAGATATTAAACATTACAGCCTGGTACTCTGATCAGTTTTTCATGCGGAATGCTGTCAAACTACATACATACATACATACATACATACATACATACATACATACATACATAACAAATTTGTATGAAAAGTTGCAGAAGTAGTGCTCTGTTTTTACTGTGGAAAAACATTGAAATGTTTCAGGCAACATTTTACCATTTTTTTTGTGGAAAATTTTGTAAAACAAACAAAATAATAGCAATAAAATCATAAAATTCTACCAAATCGCGAGATAGACACCACATTTTAAATGTCAAATTTTCATTTCGCAGAGTCTACCTATTACTGTTCAAAAAAGAAGGAGTTATATATGCAAATCACGTCACTGTGGGAAAACCCTTTAATTTTTACTGTTTTTGTAGGGGCCATAGTAATACACAATTTGTGAAAATTTCAAGAGTCTATCTATTATGGTTAAAAAATTAGGCCTTATGCATGCAAATCACACCACTATCGGAACACCCTTTAATTTTTAGGTTTCTTTTTTATTTATACTTGTTTATATAGCGAACTAAGTTTTAATTACTGTTTGTAAATCTTTATTCTATGCCTCCTACAGTTCAAGAAATAAACACATATTCGGAACACCCTATAAGTTTTAGTATTTGTTGCTATAGCGGCAACTGCGAAAATTTCAAGAGTCTACGTATTACGGTTCCAGAGATAAAAGGTTTAGTTTTTACCCTTTGGGCACGGAACCCTAAAAATGGATGAATATAAATACTGTATTATTCCAATTTTAATTTGATTAGCTACAAATGTTGTGCTATAAAATTAATTTATTAATGTGCAGTGTCAACTACTATATTGTAGATTATTCAGATTAGAAGTGTTAACAGTTTTCACTTCTATCGGCAGTCCCGCAATTTTTTTTTTTTTTGTATTCTAAAACAAAAAATTGGCAATGGCAGAGGTATGAGGATATGATATCCTTAGCTTCCCCCAAAATCTGAAGTGCACCTATATTTTTGTATAAGAAGTGAGACTCCAAATTCAGACAGGTAAAATTAAAATGAGTTTTACGGAGTTCCTTCAAAAAAAAAAAAATAGGTAAAAATTGTACTCCACTAATGTACAATATAATGAATAACAAGTAAAAGTGCTATATTCGGCCGTGCCGAATCTTCTATACCCTTCACCACGGTGATTTTATTTATACAGACATATTGTTGACTCTTTACTTAAATAAAGTCGTATGAGAAAAAATCATTATTCATGAGTTAAAGAAATAGAAGACAAATGAAAACAAATTCCGTTTGCTACAATTGTCGCCGTGTTATCAGCTACTTAATGATATTGAAGCCGACAGCTACATCGTAAACTCTGACATTGTTGTAGATATACTTATTTTGCTTTTATAAAATTAAATAACTTTTTCAAAAAATTATAAATATTTCCTCCTAAACTTTTTGTTTGCATATGAATTTGTAATTTACAATTTTGTGACATTTTCTTTTGTTGAATAAAATAGAAATTAGCCTAAGTTGACGACATCCACAACGGTGGCCGCGTAGCCATGTAGCTTTGCTGACTTAAAAATAATCGTTTTATTTTTGACAGTTTTTAGTCGGTATCCTGATAATGTCTATGTGTTTAATGCACCTAGGTTTAAAACAGAGATATCATCTATTTAAAAATTAAACGCATTTAAAAAAATATGTTACTCTATATCATACATACATACATATGTATGTATATTCTTAATATTAAAAATATGTTATGTTACACTCATAATTTTAATTTTCAGAGAAATATTGAAATTTTTTTTTCATTTTTCGAAAATTGAGTCTAAAAATTTCTTTTTAATATTTTTCTGTAAAATATCTTTTTGAAAATGTTTTGTAAATATTTTTGACAAAAAATTTAAAATTTTTTTTTTTAATTTTTTTACAAATTTTTTTTTAAAAATTTTACTGAAATTTTGTTAAATTTAGGACCTTTCTGCAAACTATATTAAGTTAGAATGGTCAGACTAAAGCAAAAAGATATCCTTAAAAAAAAATTCCTCATATTGACACATGGGGGGTCCTTTTAACTGCTCCTATTTATCAGTGGGTACCCTGTGGGTCCATTGGTTTTATAAATTGACTGGCAGTTTAATTTATTTATTTTTTATATTAAATGAACAAAAAGGTTTATTGTAGTTTTCTGTATTACAAATTTTCTAACAATGACAAATTAATATTTTATTTTTCAAATAAACAAAATACTATTCGAATGAAAAAACAAATTATTCCAACAATTGGCTACCTCTATACGAATTGATTTCTATTAAGGTCTCTAATACAAATCAAAGTAGAAAAACCCTACCAATCTAAAAGCAAACAAAAATCGCCCCTCGCAGGGGCTTATTGATCCCCCGAGATCTGTATGCACTCCTTGCGATCTACCTGTCGCAGTCTAATATTTATTTGACAAAAAAAGGCAAAACAGAATCATTAAAGCCGAAAAAAATTAAAAAAAAATTTAAAAAAATATAGGTGGGCGTGGTTTTTGGCCCGTAGCCTCCAAAGGAATGATCCGATGTTGCTGAATTGCAATACCAAAATTTTCGAAACTATGCCTGACAGATTGGTGTGCTTAAATTTTTTGTATCTTTTCTGGTGCCTTGGCAAATGACATTACCACACTAACACGGACAGACGGACATCGCTTAATCAACTTCTCTATGTATAAGGATCCAGAATATATATACTTTATGGGGTCGGAAATGAATATTGTAGAAATTACACACGGAATGACAAACTTATATATACCCTTTCCACCTGTGGTGAAGGGTATAAAAATTACTAGTTACTATGTTAACCAAAATTATTACAAGTGGCTGCTTAAAGCAACCAACAATAACAGTACCGCAGTATAGCTAAAAGAACAAGCAAGCCAATCAGCCAGCGCACAGTGGCTGAAAATCGTTTTTCGTTGGCCAGAAGTAAATTTTTTTTTTGTCACCGATTTTTAAAATTTTTACGTCATTTTGTAGTTAATATATCCAAATTAAGGTAGCCAAAAAATTATGTTAAAATATTGATAATTGTGGGCGTGGCATGCTGTCAAACTCAACTTTTTTTTTAATTTCAGAAAAAGGTGTTTTTCTTTGGTTTTTTATCAAAATTAAATGGTTACTACTCGCAAGCTATCATCGATAATGGTCTGCGGTTTTTTTTATAATGTTGGTAGGATTATTGTCTTTAGTTGTTGTAAGTAGACACAGCTCTAGCGTTTAATATTAGGGGCGTTATGAAATATTTATGAAACTACTATATTTTCCTCAAGTTTAAACTTTAGTGGAATAGAACTTCTAGGGAACAAAAGGGAACAAAAACGTATACAACCACGAGAAAGGTGAAAGTGTCCCCTTTAAGGCTATATATACCTTTGCACCCGCCACGAGCCGCCTGTAGAACACTTTTTTCATTTTAATGAAATTACTCGAAAAAAATTCATATACAATGGTGTATTAAATTTTCACTTTTTTGCCTAAAAGTTTATTTTTTTTTTGTTTAGGCTACGTATGACTAAAAAAATAAATATAATACCTTCGAAAGGGTTTAATGGCTTTGTTTTGATCAGCAAAAAATAAGTAATAAAATTATCACAATGGGCTCTACAGGAAGCATATGATCTCTTTCTAAATTTACCTGTTATCAAATGTTAGGGTCAACCAAAGTCATAAACAATTTTATAACAATAATTGCGACATTAAACCACTAAAGTTAAAAAACAACCCCATATTGACGCATGAGTGCAGTTTTGTTCAATTTAAGCGCTACCTGCTATGAAATTAAAGATCAGTGTGTGAAGAACATGTATCTAAAAATTTATAACAGTACGCATTCGTTAAGGGATTACTCAGTAATAACTTAATCCTTTAAGTGTACGGATAAAACATAACAAACGCAAATAAAAGTATTCAAAAGAAAATGGAGAGCTTCAGTTATAAAGAACTGGCCGAAGTGTATTTTAGAAACAAAAATCAGGAAGATGTTCTTAGTTACGTTAAAATAAAATTAAACTTAAATTCGTGTAGCACCGAAATGCAAGAGCAATTATATAATTTCGTCAAAGCACTAAAAAAACGCTACAAAGAAGTTATGTACAGTAAACAAAAATTTTATATAAAAAGTGCAAAGTGGTTAGAAGGTCAACTTACTGTCGCTGCAGAAACAGCAAAGCAAGATAAGGCTGGAAGACCACTCAAATCATTAGTGGACAATTGCAGCGATAGATCTAAGAGGCGGAAGCTTAAAGATATTAATGATGCCTTTGGTTCTACAAATATAAAAGAATCTTTCCTACATCAATTACGATCACAGAACCAATTTACAAAAGTGGATATCATTGAAAAAGTTGTTAAAGCTAGTCCACCGAGAACAAAACGGATTCTTAAAAGTATACCAACTCCGAATGATGCAATACAGTACACAAATGAGGAGGCATTAGCATTATTTCTGGATTTGAAATTAACAAAACAGCAATATATTAAACTCAGACAGCGTGCGATTGAAAAAGGCTCAAATATATATCCAGCATATCATCACATAACCGCTGCTAAAATGGACTGTTTGCCATTAAAGGACACTATTACAATCACACCAATTTCGGCAGAGGTACAACTACAATCTCTACTTGATCACACAGCCGCACGCTTGCTGCAATCAATAACAGGAAATGAGTTGAAGAAATACGGAAACACAAAGTTAATTCTTTTTTGTAAATGGGGATGTGATGGTTCTTCGGGACAAAAACAATATAAACAAGCTGTATGTGAAAATATTTCTGACTCAGATATGTTCATGGTATCATTTGTACCATTGCGATTGAAAAAGATTTTGGAAGATTCAGAGCCTTCGACTAGTACAACGCAAACAATGGATATTTGGAAAAATGAGACACCATTTTCTACGAAATACTGCAGGCCAATCAAATTTCAATTCAAAAAAGAAACAAATGATGTTATTAATAAAGAAATTAGTGATATCAAGGCCCAAATTATAGCACTACAGCAATTACAATTACAGTTAGATGGGCAGCAAATTGAAGTAAGCTACCAGTTAGTCCTGACAATGATAGATGGAAAAGTGGGTCAGGCTTTGACTAACACGAAGGCTGCATCCAGCTGCATTATATGCCAAGCAACATCAACCCAATTAAACCAAGTCCCAGCAAAATCATTAGATAATACCGATGCATATGAATTTGGATTATCACCACTACACGCAAGAATACGACTTATGGAACACATACTAAAAATCAGTTATGATTTGGATTTCGGGTCTTCAGTATCAATAAGAAACAACGTGACCAACAAAGAGTTAAGAAGTTCAAAAAAGAAACATGTTCAAGATGAATATCGCAAACGTGGACTGATTATAGATCAGCCAAAACAAGGGTCAGGCAATACAAATGATAGCAATACCGCAAGAAGATTCTTTTCAGATCCAGAAACAGCATCTGAAATAACAGAAGTGGATTTCAACCTTATTTTCAGATTTAAAATAATACTAGAAGTACTTGCGTGCAATGAAGAAATTGACTGTAGAAAATTTGGAAGGTAGCGCAGAAGATCCGAGTACATTTTACATTCGTCATGAAAGCTTAAAAATTAATTTTTTATGCAATCTAGGCTTAGGTAATACAATTTGTTAATTATTGACACTATTTATCATATAATATGCTATATAAACGCCCACAAAAAGGGGGCGGGGTCCAAAAATAAATTTTTATGATTTTCTGGCTCCAGGGTAAAGACCTTGAACCTTCTTTGACATAAAAATGTTTCATTTGCTTAACAAATTTACAAAAAAACTTGTAAAAATGTGTAGTTTTTCAGGGGTTGGTTTAGTTCTTCTTAGGGGAATTTTTTTCCCCCTGGTCCGATTTGGCCCATTTACGAACTTAGCCTGCCCTATCCTTCAAGATATATATGTACCAAATTTCAAGGGTCTAGCTCTTTTCGTTTAGACTGAATCGTGTTCATACAGACAGGCGAATGGACGGACGGCTGGATGGACAGACGGACGTATGGACAGACGGACATAGCTATATCGTCTTAGATTTCATCACTGATCAAGAATATATATACTTTTTTGGATCTTAGAGGGATATTTTACTATGTTACACACAGAATAAACCCATATTTCACTCTGAAAGTTAAAAAAATTAAAATGTTCAAATTTGACCTCGAATTCCTTAAAAAGTCCTCAATCAATTTTAATGTAATTAAAACTGAATCAAGATGAGCTAAATATCTATCCATTAAAAAAAAATTATTTCAATATCGGTTCAAAAGTTACAGAATTTTGGCCAACGAAAAACGATTTTCAGCCACTGTGCAGCGTGAGAGTGAGACGCAAACCACTCGAAGACCGAGCAACAAGGACAGCCTGATTAACCTTAAGCGATAACGACAATGACGTGCACCAAACGATAAATTGGGTTCAACTGCAGAATAGATTTTATTTCATTTTTAACATATTCAATTCGTCAATATTAACAAGTCAGATGTCCAACTTTAAACTCGATTATCTAAAAACTATACTTTTGAGTTAAAAACTTAAAAACGCTATAACTTCGTTAATTTCTTAGATTTTTGCCTTTATCGAAAATCATCGAAACCTTAATTTCGAACCCTGGCTTGATAAGTCCGTAAAAACGACGAAGAAAGTAATTTAGGTTTGGTGTTTATGTGACGGCGTCATCTCTTATCCAGTCAATGGATAGAACGCGTGTGTAACAATTTGAGCTGCGATATATTTCACAGAAGAAGACGAAACATAGTATTTCATAACTTTTTTACGATATACAATTTGTCTTCCATATTGAAATTAGATTGCACTTTGTCAATATTAGGCACAGGAAACAAATTTGTTCAATCTTAAGAAGTGAGTGGCAGTTGTATGAACCCTGCAATACACGCATGTATTCATACATTCCAAAACGCAATAAGTTGTAGGTGCTTTCCACATTGTATTGTGGTATCGAGATTAAGGGTCCTAAAAAAAGTTATGATACTAGATCATAACAGAAGCAAAGGTCTATTGACGATATGGATCGCCCTTAAAATTTTTAAAATATTCTTCATGTAGCAGCACTTGCAGCGTGGTCCACATGCTTTGTAATCCACATATGAAGTAATCAGCAGACCATAGAAGGCCATTCCTTCATAAAAGCCCATTTACGTGAACTGACTTCCTATTTTCTAATAATTGTGTTTTCAATCTCAGGTTGTCAATTCTTGCATAATTCATTTAATTTTTATGATTATAGACTTCACAATCCTTGTAATAGTTCTACTACGTCATCTATTAAGAAATCTTGCACATAGCGTAATCTTGTTTCTATCATAATTAGTTAAAGCTTATTCGATAAAATTTCAGCCCTATAAAAAGACCAACTAGAAAATCTAAGGTTTCAGTAGAAATAATTAATTTTCTTTTAATTTAATCAAAAATTATTGTTATGTATGACTTTATTTTCTTACAATAAAAAATATGTATAACATTTTTTTCATTGAATTAAAATTAAATAAAATACGATTTCTAAAAAAACCTATCCCGATATGTAAAAATAAAAATTCAAGAAGCCAGTTACAAAATAACAATGCTTTAAATATCTTTGAATAACAATAAATAAAACAGAAGAACATGTTATTTGAAAGGTATTAGCGTGAGATTTTGATACGAGTTTATTATCAGATGTTCTATTATTCGAATCTCCTATACAAGATTTATTCACTTCACAATTTAAGCCATCCATAAAATTGCCTGCCTTTTAAATTAACGTTCTTTGTAGCAAATAGTTGTTTACTTCTAACTAATATTTCACATAATTATGCAACAGATTAAGCCAATATTGCATGATTAAGGTCTTATAACAAAAATCATCAACGTTGACTGTTTTCGCATTTTTTTATTTTCCTTTATACAATTTGTCTAGTGACTTCTTCTGAATAGAAGTGATTCTTCTGAGTAGAAGATTTACAACATCTCAGAAATATAATTTCGTTATTTTTTTCATCAGACATGTCAGATTTAAAACTTATAAAAAAGAACAAATAGAAACTAAAAGTGTGAAAATTGTAAAAAATTATATACGAGGGTTACTTTCCCTCAGGAAGCAATCATAGACGACTGCTTTAAATTAATAATATCCATTATTAAGCATTTTATTTTACAGTCGAGTGATTAAGGTTGTGTCATCTGCGCCAGACTTAAAGATTATCAAATTTATATTTATTGCAGAAAAAGTTTCAAATCAAATATCTGCAATAAGAATCTAATGTTAGCAAGATTGCGCCGGATTCTGTGCTTCGAACTAAAAGGAAACTCTGTTGAAAAATAATAATAAATCAACTCAAAACTCGTTTTCCACTATTTCATACACACTTATTGATTTCCCCTCGTACAGTTAAAAAAAAAATATGCCTGGATTAAACTATAAAATAAATAAAAAATAAAGTAGGAAGATAAAAAGAATATAAAAATATATTTTTCTCTTCATAATTACCTAAAAACAATTTCATTTTCGTTGAAATTGAGTTTTTAGAGTTGTGTCAATAAATGAATAAAAAATGTTTAGTAAATAAAAAAATCTAAAAGATAAGATTTTTTGATATTTAAGAACTTCTCTAAACAACAAAACAACGCTATATACTTATGTTTTTTCATAAATAAATTTGATGTAATTTAAATTTAAGAAATTTAATAGAACATTGGTGGCAATCTAACAAAAAACAGGCCTCTTGTGGCGGTTGTAGACCGATTACAACTAAATTAATAATGGAATTTAAATCGTGGTTTTGCTGATTGTATTATTAAGCGATAAGAAAAGCCCGTAGATAATGATGAAACGATATTTTTCCTCGATACAGTATCGGTAGTAAAGTATCAATGCCGATATCAAACAAAAAGTATCGATTAATTATTTTTAATTGACTTTTTTCTAAATTGCTAAAGTTGATTTTTTCGGGCCTTGAAGGTTTTGAATATTGATAAATGTAAATAAAAAACTATTATTTCATATTTTATCCGTTTCAGGAAGAGAGATATGGCGTTAGTCATGGGCTGTGATTCTAACTCGAACAATAATGGGCAGCATAGCCAAAAACTACAGAGGACAACTTTTGTTGCAATTTGTAGAACGGTGCGATTTTGCTGGTACTAAACAGGGGGTAGAACCAACCTTAGTCGATTCACGACGGGCAGAGGTGATCGATAACTCTCTGTGCTCTGTTAATATGCTAAACAGGGTTAAGAACTGAAAGGTCACGGACGGACTAACCATGTCTGATCACAGAGCTATCCGGTTCGAGATTCTGTATGGCAGGAGACGGAGTAAAGTCCGCAGACGCATAAGAATACCGAAGAACACTGATCATACCTGTTATAATAAGTATCTTTCGGAACAAATGGGTAGTGCTCTTTCCGAGCACCTCGTAATACGATCGAAATTGAGCGTACTGTGGAGCTTTTAAACTACTCGGTTAAGCTAGCTTTCGAATATGCTTGCCCCTTGACAGTAGTGAGTGAGAAAGATCCGACACTCTGGTGAAACGGGGAACTTTAATCCATGAAAAAGGACACAAGAAAGGCCTTTAATCGGTACATGAGGGAGAGAGAATCAAAGTCATGGGACGATAACAAAAAAACAAAAAGAGCTGAAGAGAACGCTACCCGATGGTAAAAGTGACTGCACGGAAGCCAAGTCAGTAAGTAAACCTGACATCTTTTGGGTGTTGGCCGAAAAACCACACTCTTACGGATAGGCCCTTGAGGTAGATCTACTGATACCGCTCTGCATGAACTGGTTAAAGTTGCGGAAAGAGAAATACTCAATGGTGGTGCTGCATTGTCCGTGTTTACGGATATTCAAGGTGCCTTTAATAAAATCTTTATCTCGAAGTTTAAATAAATGTTATTAAACACATATAATTTATGCATTTTTATTTAGGAAAAAATTTTGAAAATAAGAAAAGGGGAAACAATTAAACACAATTTGTGTAAAATAACTAAACATACTTGCATTTTGCTCAAAATTTTCAAAAACGTAGTTGCCCAATTGCCTACGATTATCGACCTAATTTTCAACAAAAGTGTTTTAAAGTGTAGCCAATAAAGCTAGCAAATTAATGCTTTTCGGATCGGAAATCAGTGTCTTAAGGAAAGTGATCTGTCTAGGCGTTAAACTAAACGAGTGGGTGTCCGTAAAAGGTGAATCTCGACAAGGCTGCATTCAAGATTTACTTAATGATGGTGCGGTGGCCACAAGCCTCTCAGATTACAATTATGCATAAGTTGCATGGGGTTCAAGGGTTGCTTGGGTATATGTGGTGCACACAGAAAATTGAGGCAATGTTGGGATTGCTGCCTTAGACCTATTCATTAGGAACGCATGAGTAAAAAAAAGATAGTTGAAAGACTGCATCGGACACTCATTGCGAAAGGCGTTACACACAATAAGTGTTTAAAGAACGAAATCAGCATTTTTGCTGATGGTTCTCTTATAGACGGTAGAGCAGGAGCAGGTGTATTACTCAGCTGAGCTGAATTTGTCATGTAGTCTGCATTTGGGAGAGTACGTCTCCGTTTACCTGGCAGAATTGCTTGGGCAGCTGCATGCGTTGGATCTCCTGCTGGAATGTTGGGTGCAGGGGAGAGAGCATCTCATTGCACTTGACAACAAGTCGCTTATAAAACACATGAGGCAGGTGAAGGTGTAGTCCAAACTAGTACTGGAATGTGTATTCAAATTTAACTAATATGCCTCGGTTAATGAGGTAACATTGGTGTGGGTTAAGGGACATATAAGCATAGCCGGGAATAAAGCAGCAGAATTTTCGTGGACCAGAGTAGCGCTTGGTAATGGCATAGTACGAGCTAAGTTAAACTCAATAGGTAAACTCATTAAACCGACGTACTCCCTAAATTAATAATCCGTTTCCATCTTCATCAGGGATAAATTTTATTAAATCTGGCAATGATATAGAAATCATAAATACGATAACAAGGCATATTTAACCAAGTGGCAGCACTACGGCAGGTGACAACTTTTTGCTAGAAATTTGTTGTTCGTTTATTTAAACTTCTAAAATGTCAAAGTTTATTTACAAATAATAAAAAACTTGATTTACAATTTCCCCGTTGTGTGTTTTTTGAAAATAAACACATATAATCAAATAGTGATATTTGTGCAAAATTTATTAATAACTGCTTAATTGACTGTGTTTAAAAATTAACATTTGTTAAAGCAACTGTTCATAAACAATTTTGTTTCGGTTTTAACTTTCGATATGACTTGTACACGCAGTCTAAACACACCTTAAGTAATTATTTTTAATAAATAGTTATTTTTCTTATGAGTAAATAGATTAGTTCTTTTTTCAAAAAACTTAATTTAGCAAGAAAAAATTGTTGTCTCTTTAAAAACTTTGAAATTTTGTAAATTGTAAATTTTTTACTCTTCTGACTCAAAACGTTGCCGACCCCTGGTATAGACCTGCATATAAGATCATTAATTTTTATTTATTAAATGTTACAATACAATTACAAATTAGGTATATTCTAACTTAAAGTATAGAGCATGGTAACGAAGACCTTCAGTCGTTTTAGTGAAGACTACCAACTAGCAAGTGCAGGACTCAGCCAATGAAAGTTAGACTTTTGAAGAAAACAATTTTTAATTTGTTCTGAACAAAATTTTATTGAAGATTGAAAAAGTAATTTAAAAGTTAAAAATATTAATATCAATACAAAACTAGCCTACTTAGGTTTTTATAAACAAATTATAACAAGTGAACATTAAAGGGAGTTCTTAGATTGATATATTTCCCCTCAAGCTAAAACTCACAAAAATTAATGAAAAACTTATTTTTAATAAAAATAATTTGTATCTTCTAAACCTATTCTATTTAAGCAATTATTAAATTTAATTGCTGGTACATCAGTTGTTAAAAAATCTGCAGGCATTTCTTTTGTTGATAAATACTTAATTTCAATATCGCCTCTTTCTACTGATTCTCTCACCATATGGTGCGGATATTAATATGTTTTGTTCTGCTATGGAATAGGATTCTTTGCTGAAGAGTCTTGTACCTTCGTTGTCATTAAAAGTTATTGTTTCTCTTTGTGCCCCAAAAATTCTCCGTGTTGAAACGGTTCAGGACTTGATGAATGTACTTCCTTTGAGACTTTGCAGTTTCATTGTTCTTTATATTTTGCTTGAATTCTATTCCAATGCAATAATTTAGAAGACCAAGATCCTTCATTTCGAAAAATTTTGACAAATCCCTATTTTCTATTCTTTTCTATTTCCTTACCTTCTGCTTTCAATTTCTTTTGTTTGCATGGTACAATTTCTTCGCTCGCCCCGCTTTTCCAGTTAAAAGTCGTTTAGGTCTACCTCGCCCTTTCTTCCATACGGTTGGTGGAGAATATATTTCATCTTCTTCGCTTTCAGAGTGTATATTTTTAACGTTGTCAGGTTCTTCGGACTGAACTTGAGGAGTTTCTTCGTGAATTCTCTGGTTTGAAAATTCATTTAAATTGTTAAGCTTCGTATAATTTTAAATTTGTTGTTGCTGACTGCTTGGGGATTCTTCATTAGTAAATTCAGTAAAAATTTCTTCAGATGGATACGTATTCGAAAAAGTTACGTCTATGCTTCGCAGTACTTGTTTTCTGATAGGATCCCACGATATGGTTTTGATTGTATCGAATATGCTATGAAAATGCACTTAGTTGATTTAGAATCGAATTTTCCACGTTCTTTCTTCTTGTTTAGCATATAAGCATATATTTAGCATATATTGTGCCGCATTTTCGAAAATGTGTAGTCAGCCATTTTCGTCCACAACATAAATGGAGTTTCACAGGATAGACAACGAGAAGGGCATCTATTTCGTATATAATTCGCTGTAAATACTGCTTCAGCCCAAAAAATTGCAGAAAGATCAGATTGGATCATCATACACCGGGCTATTTTTATAAGTGTTCTATTTTTTCTCTCTCCTGTTCCGTTTTGCTGTGGTGTGTACTCTACGGTAAATTCGTGTCTAATTCCTTCATCTTTAAGGAATTTTTAAAAAAAATTTGTTAGTGTATTCAGCTCCGTTGTCTGATCTCAAACTTTGTATTTTTTGGCCAGTTTTCTTTTCTACCATATATTTGTATTCTTTGAATTTTTCTGGGACTTCGCTTTTATGCTTAATGAAATACACTTCATACCACCTTGATTTGTCATCAATAAATGTTACAAAACCTTTGCACCTTTGGAATCAACACGCATTGGCCAACATACTTATGTATGGACTAACTCTAGATGGTGGCTAGACCTCGTAGCATTGGAGAAAGGCTTTTGAGCTTGCTTCCCTTGACGCACACTTCACATACTGCTAAGTTTTCGTATTTTGACACTTTTACACCTTGTACTTTTCCATTTTTTAAAACATCTTTTCGATCCCTTTCGTTTAAGTGTCAAAATATTTCATGCTACTCCATTAATTAGCAGTTAGTATTTTGTCTCTCGATTTTAGATTTACTACAACAGCTTCCTTGTTGGTAAAAATTACTTTAAAGCCGGCCTGAGTTATTTTTGCTACCGACAATAGATTTGATCGAAGATCTGGAACATAAAGTGTTTTATCTAATCTTATCGTATAACCGTCTTTTGTGTTGATTTTTACGACGCCGTTTCCCTCGATCTTCGTGCTTTCGTTATTTGCTAATTTGAGAACGTTTGTTTTCGCAGGCTGTAGGTTTTCAAACTTACTAGCATTGCCGGAATACTATAAAGAAAAAGAATTGTAAGCAAATCATTCATTACCTTCATATCCATCTCATTTATTTTGTCTACAATGTTAAAGAAATTCTGTATGTGGTTTCGCAAGTCTTCTCCGTTCTTCATCTTCAATAAAATGAGCGATTTTAGAATACTTGCTATTCGTGCAGGACCACTGGACTGATATATTTCATGCAGCTTCTGCCAGATGTCCCTCGACGTTCCACAGTTCTTAATTTGTCTTAGTTCGGCCGAAGAAATGAACAGAATTCAATCCGATTTGGCTTGTGCGTCTTCAAGTTCCCATTTTCCGATTTCTTTAGCGGGTTTTTCAGGCTTTGGCAAATCCCCGCTAACATATTTCCAAGTGGTGGTCTTCACAAGCAACGCTTGAACTTGTATTTTCCATGTATCGAAATTGTCCCCCCGGGGGTTCCAATTGTCACTGCAGGAATGGCAAATGCTTTGACGCGGTTCACTCCTAGAGTCTAAATCTGTAAGAAAAGGTCACAAGTGTGCTGTTGCACTCTCAACAGACGGAGTTTGGATAGTCTCCAAACCCCTAAGCAAGATGTTATAATGTGCATCTAGGCTTGCCTTGGAAAGGCTGGCCATATTATATAAATTGCTACTCATTGTGACTGTATCACACACAAAAAGCGATTGGTGGCAATCGTAAAGTGTTGTTATACTACACAATGGGGGCGCTAGGCTACGCCTAAGTTTCACTCGGTGGTAAGACCACCGTGAGGTTAGGCCGAGTAGGCAGGTGCTCACGTTAATCTTGTTCCACAATTGTATCGAAATTGTGTTTTCCAAGTGGATCAATTCGGACACTGTTAAAACACATTTTTATTCACAGGTTTTTCGTTTATAAATATTCACAAGCGTTTACTTCTAAATTCTCTTTAATTTCGTTCTTCTATTGGGTGCAGTGGAAGCGTACTGGGTCCATAACCTTTTGAAGAAAAAAATTTTGAATGTGTTCTGAACAAACTTTTATTGAAGATTGAAAAATAATTTAAAAGGTGATATATATTAATGTCTATACAAAACTCGCCTACTTACAGTTTTTATAAACAAATTACAACAAGTGTAGATTAAAGGGAGTTGTTAGATTGACATATTTCGAACAGGTAGTACTTTGCGACCTAATTATTTTAAACTTATATAACAAGTACTAATATGCCAACAAGCAACCAAACCCACTCTTCGACTTTTCTAAGCATTTACGAAATCCCCCGATCACTTGATCGAAGCCGAATCCGTAGAAGCAAATCTTACATAGATAAAGTTAAATTAAGTACAAATAAAATGACCTACTGCCAGAAACTTCAGATTGCAGTCAATTTCGAATTCAAAGGCACAAAATTAAAATACTCGTTCTAAATACTCTGTGAAGCAAACATTAATTTTGTCAAGCACTGGCTGGACTTGAAAGTATATTTTTTATTTTAGACTTAAGATAAGAGTAATTATTGTTAGTTCAAATATATTAAAGATAGAATAAATAATGAACAAAAAAAATGGTTCTAAATAAGCAACATTTTTAAATTATGCAACAACGTATTTCCAAAACATCCAAACCCGCTGACCCTAAGAGGAATACTGCTTTTCTTGGTCGAACATCAAAAAGCTAATGATATTCAAAGAATCTCGAATTAATTTAATTAATTATTTAACAAGAAAAACGATATTGGAGGATGTAAAAAATGTATAAAATATTATTTTTATTCATAACTTAAAAAATATTTATCTAGTCTAACAAAGACAACAGTTTCTGCTCGTATATCAGCATTTGTAAAGTATTTTTCGTGACTATTTCTACATTCCAAACAATAAAATTTAAAAAAAAGTCTAGAAACAACAAGCCGTGTTTTATGTTTAAATTGTTTTTTTTTTGCCTGGAATACAGAAACAGACACGTATCTTTTTGAAACACATTGCTATCGTTAGAAAATCTGTTGTTTTGAACTTTAAAAAATCCTTAGTATGGAGTACTTACTACATACTCACAAATTGTTAGATTGTAATCTTTTTGTTTAATTTTATTTCTTATCAGTTTTGAACAATTTTTTTTGTTTTATATTATTTATTTTATCCTCAATTATAATAAAACTTATAGAAATTATTCATATTTTCTTGAAAAATAAAATTAATTTTGTACAGCCAGTGTTGGGAAAATATTTGTTTTGATGGCCGACTTCGTTATTTTTAATTCAATCATAGAGGACGGAAGAGGATCGAAAGAGGACATTATGGAAGAATATTTTAAATTCGTCTCTGGTGTTCGGCCAATAAATGTAATACCCCTCTTTCTTATTCGAACGTAACAACGATAACACAGTGCAACAGTGAAAAAATACACGGACTTGGCAGTATAAGTTCGATTCTATTACCAACGGGTAGTAAAACCCTATACTCAATTGTTATTCGTGGGCCACGAAAAATTCTTAAAATCAGTGGGCCTTTCAAAAAAGGTGTTATCAGTTTTAGTCTAATACCTCATTCGTACTAGGTGATAGCGCTTATTTTTGTTCGACAATAATGTAGATAAATTCGTTGAAAAAATTCTATTAACATTTTATGCCAAAAATAAATTATTCCTGCACTTTTCTTGAATAAGAAAATTAAAATTTTTTTAACTTTTTTCAGCATAACTTACAGGGATTCTTAAATTTTTACTAACAATATATTGGAAAATTTTAGAAACTGTAAAACTGAACAGCTTTTATAAACATACTAATACAATCTGAAGCTCTGTAGGCAACCTCATTGAGAATGATCGAATTTTTAATATATAAGAGAGCGGCAGGGATCTTTAAATTTGTTTAAAGGTTGAAGCTGAGTGTAACTGTATTCCATGACATCGTACGAGCATATGTTTAAGGATCGAAGATGGAGTTTCCGCCACACGAGGTACAGAAAATAGTTTCGAAAATTTTCGATTACAACGTCAGACTTCCCATTTTTACGTTGTTTTCATTTTCTTTCGGTCTTAATGATTCTATTTTGCATTTTTTGTTAAATAAATATTAAACCGCGACAGCTAGATCACAAGGAGTGCATACAGATCTCGGGGGATAAATTTTTTGTTTACTTTTAGGTTGGTAAGATTTTTCTGCTTTGATTTGTACTAAAGACCTTTATAAAAAGCAATACATATAGGGGTAGCAAATAGACCAGCAGTCAATAGCCCGTCTGGGTCAATATGAGGAAATTTTTTTAAGATGATTATTTTACTTCAGTCTCACCTAACGTAATAAAGATTGCAGTAGATCCTAATTTTTACGAAAAAAATATATTTCCCAAATATTTTGAAAAAAGCAGTTTTTCGAAAAATTAAAAAAAATTACAAAAAATTTAAACAAAAAATGTTCACAAAATTAAAACAAAAATTAAAAATTTTTACAAAAAATTTTAAGCAACTTTTTTTTAGAAATTTTTCCAAAAAATTAAAAAAAATTTTTGTAATTTTAAACAAAATTGAAAAAAATCACAAACTTTTTACAAAAAATTTTAGAAAAATTTTCCAAAAAATTTTACAAACATTTTTAGCTATTTTTACAAAAAATTGTACAAAATTTTTTTTATTTTATTTTTTATATTTTTGCCAAAAAAATTTTTTCTAAAAATATGGCGTATACAATATTTTGCTGAATTAAATTTAAAAATTAAAAAGAAAACTTATTCCACAAGATTAATAAGATTAAATTACAAAAAGTGGTTACCCACCTTAGGATATTGGGACCCATTTCATACTTGTTGTTTACTTCGGGTTCGAAAATCAATATCGGCTGATAAAACATCATTCGCGATAGCACCCCAAGTTCCAACACGATATTTATAGTTCCATATATACAGTTTGAAAAAAATCTTTGAAAAAGGAGAATAAAGGTAAATAAATAAATAAAATCTCAACAATCGGATTTTGATATCCATTGGCATACATCGCCGCACAGTGGGTTAAAAATTTGTATTTTGGAAATTATTCGGTAGCTCATTAACCACTAAAATTATCTAAATGAAATTTCAGAGGCAAAGAAGAGACATTTTTAAGTACATCTACAGACTATAACCCCATAGTGCAAAGGGGGCTTGTGGGTATGCCCCCATAGTAGGCTCGCTCGGGAATTCATTTTTTATTTCAAATGTCAATGAAAGTTTAGTTATAATTTAAATCTGATTATTTTTAAATTTAGATAGTACTTGAAATTATCTACAAAAATGTGCTTACATTGATAGGTTGTTATGTCTATTGGTCTAGTCCTTCTATATAATTATATTCTCTACCAATATGGTGTCATGGAATTCAGATGTGGAGCGATAAAGTTTTATTTAGGCTTGAAGATAAGTTCTTTAAGAATTTGTCGATTTCGTTTACAAAATTCCAGATTGAAAATGCAGAAGAAAAACCACAATTACAGAAGAAAAACGAAGAAATTTAAAAACGATTATCTACTATTTAATTTAAAATATTGAAAAATTTTGCTTTAAAGGGACCTCAATATATCTGTGCATTAAAAATAATGCACATATGTATGTATGTATGTATGTATGTATGTATGTATGTATGTATGTATGTATGTATGTATGTATGTATGTATGTATGTATGTATGTATATTTAGTAGATGCAATTTTTTTTCGGTGCATGGTGTTATCATTTATTTAATTGTCAAAACACTTTAACATTTATGTTCTGCTTAGTTTCCGGTTTTTGCTTTTTTTGTTGTTAAAACAAAAATAGCAGACACAGCCAATTACATTAAAAATCTACAACTGAAGTGTAAATGTGATAGAAAAGAACGGATAACTTATCTTTTTATTTATATTTATTGTTTATTTACGTGTATTATTAAAAAATATAAAAATTACTTGAATAGTTTTTTAATCAAATATTTGCTTATTTTTCAAAATTATTTGTAGTCGTTCTATTTTTTTGATTGTTTTTTACATTTACAAATAATGTTAAGAAATAAATTAAAAGTCCGTAACCTGATATTGTTGGAAAAATGTCAGCTTGCAGAAAAAAAAACAATTTATCGTTATAAATATGTGCAGTCAGTTAATTTTTCATATTTCGAAATAATTTTTAACATTTTACATAATTCAGTAAAGTTGCTTTGAAGTGATTTGTACAGGAAAGTAACAGAACTGCATACATATATTTTATTTTATATTTTATTCATCATTGTGATGTACGAAATTACCTTACTGTTCAATTATACAACTATGGTATGAAAAATGACACAATCAAATCTAACATAAATAATTTTCGATTTTTTCCATTATTGGTAAAAATTAAATTTTTTTTAATATGAATATATTTTGAACTTTATTTAAAATTCAATGTGGATTTTTGGTGAGTTTTAGATTTACGATGAAGATCGATTATTTGGTAAAATTGAAATATTTTAAAGAAATTTATATTTTTTAGTGAACTTTTGATTTTTGGTGAATTTTTTGATTTTTTTTTTTTTTTGGTTTATAACGATTTTTGTGTGAATTAAGATTATTTAGCAAATCTTTTTATTTATTACTTTTTTTAATATCAATTTTTTAAGGAGAACAAGTAATAGCGAATATTTGCTTACTTATAAAATTTTCCTAAATATTCGGTTCTTATTCCTGTATTGTCCAATTTAAGTTATACACCTAAAGTAATAAAGGGTCGTAATAAAAATTAACACTTTTTAGTTTTTGGCGATTGTGTTTGAGTCAAATCTTGATTTATTGTTTAATTTTCCTTTATTTATTGGAATTCTACTTTTGATAGAATTTCTTTTTTGATTTTTTGTCGATTCTATGGTACAGTTTGAGTTTTTGGTATAATATCCATAATATAATAAAATTGCAATTATTTGGTTACCTAACAATATATAGATACCTAGTAACAATTTTATATAAAAAAAATTAAAGAATAGTCCAAAATCGGTCAAAAATATCAAGATCTAAAGTGCCTTTATCATTACTTACAAATTTGGTGAAAAAGTTTTGGATTTTATTAGCCAATATTTTAATATATTTTTATACAATTTATAAAATAAAACATTGTATTTACATTTATCATATTATCATTTATCATATTACACAGGGCAACAGCAAAAATATGCTCGAGTAACTACTATATACATTTGATGTATCATGGCTACCTTAGTACAAAAATGGTAAAATTTTTAAATTCTATGGATAGATTTTTTTTTTTAAATTTTTTTTTTAAAATTGCAATTTTTTTGAGACGTTTCTTCAAATAATTAATGATAACTCAAAAACTACTAGTCCGATATTATTAAAATAAATTCAGAAAAATTAAGATTTGCATAGCCTTTAATTCGTCTATATATCGCGTTTCAATCGGATCAATAGTATCGGAGTTATAATAAAAAACTTAAGAAAAAAATATATTTTTTACGTAAAAATGGCAAAAATTTTCGTTTTAAAAAAATCATAAAAAATCGAAAACGGCAAAAAACTTCCAGATTCATTTTTTTATCGCATAGCGACATATAATAGCAACAAAATGAGATATCGACCATAAAAATCGATTGATTTTTTTCGAATTTATTCACATTTTAGTGAATTCGCTCATTTTCACAAAATTTTAGTTTTTTGCTTGATATACGCATTATAGCGGGTTTTCAAATGTGTGAAAAACATAAATTTTCCAATTTCAAGGGGTGCATGTCGGATTAATGTTAGATTTGATGAGAAACTTCCACCCACAAAATTTTAGTCGAATTCGACAACGTTAACACGTAGCGCATAGGCCCCAAATCTGAAAAAAGCGTTTAAATCGAAAATAATTGACAAATTTTCAGTTTTTGCAAAATTAACGCTATTTATTTCCCCTTTTGCAAAAAAGTGGATCTTGGTCCTTAGGGCAAACACAACGAGATTTACAATAAGCTTCATGTCTTTAAGTTTTCGAGTTATTACAATTTTCACTGGCCATTATATGTCCTTGAGAACTTGCCGAAGACAATTTACAAAAACATTTTACTTTTAAAATTTTTTATTTTTTTCTTTTTTAACAATAAAATATAAAATTTCGCTAAAATTGACTGATATCTTCCTATTACACAACGCAACAAAATAAAAAATTAGATGCTTTTGAAACCACTATACAATATCCAGGTACTGCCAAAGTGTTTTGGATGAATGAGAAATGTATGGCAAAACAAGTACGCGAAATACTGTTTTGGGCAAAACACGTATTTCTGTGGGACACGTGTTACTGTGGAAATACAGTATTGAATGTAGAAAATTGTTTGGAACAGATCTTTATGGCATTTTTATGATTTTCAGAATTAAAAAAAGTAAGCAATAAAGGAAAAGTTTTTTAATTTTTACGATTTCAGTAGAAATCTGATAAACGATGAAATGCTCCTTTTCTGTTGGCTACCTGTCGCCCTTGCTTCATTTTGACAATTGCGGCGGCAAAGTAATAAACGTTCATAAATTTGCGTGCACGCCGAATTGGGTTTTTCCGCTGGCTACCTGTAAAGATTGATTTTTTGCATAGCATTCCTTAATGTTTTTTACGATTCTTGGGAATAGGTAAAAAATAGGACCACATTAAGGGTTGTTCGAAATTTTAGTATCATTATTTATAAGAGCTCCTTGAGCCATTTCTATTCATTCAACAAGTGTTTGCGGTAACAGAAGCATAATTTTCAATCAGCCATGAGCAAGAAAACTAGAACATTTTTATGTAAAAACAATCCGGACTCATTTTATTATGTGTGCGGCCAATATATTAACGAAAAAAAACGGAAATGCTTCTCAGCTTCATTTCAAAAGTCATATGAAGATTGCTTTAATATAAATCCGAAGAATTTTAACGAACATTGGACGCCGAGTACTATATGTACTTCATGTCGATTCAATTTAACTCTAAGCTCATCTAACAAAAAGTAAGTATAGGTTAATACATTTGGAATATTTTATAAAATTTTTAATTTTCTGTTATAAAAATTTTTCAGACCACACTGGGGAATTTCGAAGCCTATGCTATGGAGAGAAACAACGAATCATGAATCTGATTGCTATTTTTGTTTAACTACAAAAACCGGCTTTGGAAAACATTTGCGATGGTCTTACCCTACGAGGTCTGCTGATGGGTTTCAACTTGTAGTTCTAAATTCACAGGAAATTATGGATGCACAAGATCAGGGACCAAGCTGTAGTCAAGTGCTTTCATCTTCACAAGGACACTCAACCTCAAGCATGTGTTCTCAATCAGGAAGTTCAGATCCAGAACTACCTATATCTGAAAATGACGAGTTCATCCCACACAAAAATATCTCACCGAGACCATGGAATCAAGACCAGCTAAATGATGTAATAAGAGAACTTGGATTGTCAAAAGCATCTTCGGAATTACTTGCATCCCGGATGAAGGAATCAAATCTCATAACGGAGGAAACTAAAGTTTCGTATTACCGTACCCGAGAAAAAGGCTTACTTCACTATTTTGCAGAAGAGGACGATTTTGTCTGCTGCACGGATATTCCTGGTTTGATGACTGCCATGGGCTTACATAGATATGATTCAAGCGAATGGCGTTTATTTATTGACTCATCAAAACGCAGCTTGAAGTGTGTCCTTTTGCACAATGGAAATAAATTTCACTCCTTGCCAATCGCACATTCAACCAAGGTAAAAGAAGAATACTCTGTAATTGCATTGGTCATGAAGAAGATAAAGTATAATGAACATAACTGGGTAATTTGTGTTGATATTAAGATGGTAAATTTCCTATTAGGTCAACAAAGTGGCTATACCAAATACCCTTGTTTTTTATGTTTATGGGACAGCAGAGCTAAGTCAGAACACTGGAAGAGAAAACAATGGCCTTATAGGGAAACACTGGACCCAGGTATGAGGAATGTTATAAATGTACCTCTGGTGCCCCGAGATCGCATCATATTACCCCCTCTTCACATTAAACTTGGTCTGATGAAACAATTTGTTAAAGCACTTAACAAAGATGGTGAATGTTTCCAGTATATTTCAAGGAAGTTTAAAAGTTTGAGTATGGAAAAGCTGAGAGCAGGAATATTTGACGGCCCACAAATTCGCAAATTGGTCAAAGATACCGATTTTCTCAGTTCAATGTCAGAAATTGAGAAAAATGCATGGGATTCGTTTGTATGGGTTATTCAACATTTCTTAGGAAATAACAAGGATGATGATTATGTTGCGCACGTTGAAGAGATGTTAACTCACTTCCAGAATCTTGGATGCAACATGAGCATCAAGTTACATTACCTTCACAGTCACTTAGATCGTTTTCCTGAAAATCTAGGAGACTTAAGTGAGGAACAGGGCGAACGATTTCACCAAGATATTCGGACAATGGAGGAAAGATGCCAGGGTCGCTGGGATGCACACATGATGGCAGATTTTTGCTGGAGTATTCAGAGCAACACTTCGTTATTCAATAATAGAAAATGTCATAAAAAAAAATTCCAAAGTTTGTAGTTTATAATATTTATTTATTTATTTCCTTATTTTATATGTTGTAATAAATTTAAATAATAAAATATAAAATAAAAGAAAATACATGAATAAAACAATGAAATGCATTTTCGATCTATTCCATCGATTTGACTTAGTTACATTTTTTTGTCAATTGCCTTCGGCAAGTAACTTGAAAACTGTTTAACCGATTTAAAAGATATGTAGCTTATTGTAAATCTCATTGTGTTTGCCCTAAGGACCAGGATCCACTTTTTTGCAAAAGGGGAAATAAATAGCGTTAATTTTGCAAAAACTGAAAATTTGTCAATTATTTTCGATTTAAACGCTTTTTTTCAGATTTGGGGCCTATGCGCTACGTGTTAACGTTGTCGAATTCGACTAAAATTTTGTGGGTGGAAGTTTCTCATCAAATCTAACATTAATCCGACATGCACCCCTTGAAATTGGAAAATTTATGTTTTCACACATTTGAAAACCCGCTATAATGCATATATCAAGCAAAAAACTAAAATTTTGTGAAAATGAGCGAATTCACTAAAATGTGAATAAATTCGAAAAAAATCAATCGATTTTTATGGTCGATATCTCATTTTGTTGCTATTATATGTCGCTATGCGATAAAAAAATGAATCTGGAAGTTTTTTGCCGTTTTCGATTTTTTATGATTTTTTTTAAAACGAAAATTTTTGCCATTTTTACGTAAAAAATATATTTTTTCTTAAGTTTTTTATTATAACTCCGATACTATTGATCCGATTGAAACGCGATATATAGACGAATTAAAGGCTATGCAAATCTTAATTTTTCTGAATTTATTTTAATAATATCGGACTAGTAGTTTTTGAGTTATCATTAATTATTTGAAGAAACGTCTCAAAAAAATTGCAATTTTAAAAAAAAATTTTTTTAAAAAAAATCTAATCATAGAATTTAAAAATTTTACCATTTTTGTACAAAGGTAGTCATGATACATCAAATTATATAGTGGTTTTAAGAGCACATGAAATTTTTTTATTTTGTTGTGCTGTGTTATCATTTAAAAGTAAACAAATTATTAGTTAATTGCTTATACATATGTATGTAATAAGTTTTAATAGTTTGCTTGTTGCCATATGCCAACAAATTCACTTTATGGTATGTAGTTACATATATAATAACCAAAGAACGTTACTTTATTTTTATACGAACTTTTATTTTCTTTTTTATCACAACCATATCGAAGTACATAGCAGACACTAAAATTGAACCAATTTTAATTAATTTCGATTTATCGGACCTAGAGGATAAAACCAGATACAGAGGATGTAGCGGTTTTCTAGGTACAAATGCTTGTGCATTTAGAGTGAAATAGTTTTAAGGACTAATATTGCACATAAATACATATACATATATTTAAGAACTAAACAACCTTTTAATTATATTTTTTATTATTTTTAATGAATTATTTTATTAAAAGTTTATTTTTCAAAAAAAAGAGTACTCTTTATAAGAAGAAAACAAAAGCGAAAAAAGAAATTATAAAAAAATGAAAAAAAAAATGTTAATTTTTTTTACAGCCTAAAATATTGAATAATCAAAGGAGTCATATTTTTAGCAGTCATAAATAAAAATATGTAGCGAAAGGGTTAAGCAATTTCTAGCCATTTAAACTATTCAGAATCAGGGTTGTCAGATATTTTAATTTCTCGCCAAACGTGGTGATTTTCAATGTTATTTGGCGAACAAATTTTTGATTTGGCGACATGGCGACTTTTTAACGATTTTTTTAATAGCTGACGATTTTTCATTGACTTTTGGTTAATATTAGAAACTGAATTAAGGAATATCAAAATTTAAAAATGATTTTACTTCTGGAAACTGGAAACTTTCGGAACATATGTATAAATTTATTTCAAGTTCACGAACATCTTTTCGTTTTCATATTTAAAGTTAATTTTACTTCTGAGAACTGGAAACTATGTATATTTAAAGTTAACGAACATCTTCCCATCTTAAAATGTTGCGATTCCTTGCCACTAACAATATTCCTTCCTTTCAAAGATTTTAATAAATCCTAACATACCTTTGAATGCTTATCAGCTACAATAGAAAATGTTAACTTTTGTTTTAAAAATGATGATATTCCATCTAATTACATGAGTTTCATACTTGCTGTGCTGGTAATTCCAATGAATTTTTTATACTTTACTTATTACATAAAAATGTAGTATTGAAGTAAAGCTTACGTTCGTTTTATGCTCTGTAAGTTGAAAGAATATTTTTTACATATTAGGTGATTAATTTTTAAAAAGGGAGCATAAAAATTTAAAAAGTGTAAAGTGTATGCTGCTAATTACTGAATAGAAAGATCGCTTTATATATTTGTCGAATTTTAGCTACTTCCATTAAATTATTTTTTGTGAATAATTAAGCATATTTTTAAAACTAAAAAATATTGTTTATATTATAAGCAAATTTTAACAAGAATTTACTTTGACGATTTTGGAGATTTTTCACATCTATTTTGGAGAAATATATGAAAAACATCTGACAACCCTGTTCAGAACATCTATAGTAATGGATATTCTTCTGGGCCATTCCATAAATTTTTTAAACTTAATTTATCAGCTTCTTATTTATTTTCTTCTGCTGCTGCAATTAGATATTTCTGGCATCTTTGTTAATTTTTCTGTCTGAAACAAATACTGAATAACTTTAGTTTTTGACACTAATAGCGTTGACAGATGACAGAGTTAATTTGCAATAAAAACTCACTTATGTGAATTAAAATTTTTCTCTGACAGACGACAGTTTTGTTTATTTTGAAAACGGCTGTTTTTTGTCAAGTATTTTTTTTTAGCATTTACATACATATGTACATATATTTAGATCAAATGTATAGATGGTACAAAGTGCGATTAGCAACTAAGCTTTTGGTGAAAAATCACCACTTATTTCGCCGTCAAAAAGTGTGTGAAAAGTTCCTTTAAATTTAATATCAAGATAGAAAATAATATATACATTTGTACGTTATTTGATAGAGAATGATCAAATTTTAACAAAATGTTTTTAATGGATTTTTCTTAAAATAAGTAAAAATATTATAAAAATTAATTTTTAAAGTCAGGCTTAAGTTCGTTTTTAAACATTTCTAAGTAGAAAGAATATTTTTTTTACAAATTAGTGATAACATTTTAAAGAAATAATGGGAAAATGTTATTTAAGACACTAGCAGAATGGAATGCATTTTCTAAACAGCTACGTCCGTCTTAAACATTCTTCGTATCTACTTTGCGTGGTGTTTAAGGTCATGATTCACTATCATACTCAGTCGTACGATCTGTCAAAAATGCATGTGTGCTCAAAAAGTATGATAGTCTGGCTTAGAAATGTATGTGTGTGACACACTTTTTGACAAGTCGTACGATTTGATAATCTTTTGAAAAAATTCATAAAATATTGTTTTTCCATGCGATCAGAGTTGCAAAAACTTGTTTTGTATGATAGTGTGGCATCTACAGGACAGAATTTTGTCAGATTTTTGGTTGATTAAATCGTAGGATTGTGTAGGATAGTGAAGCCTGGCCTTTAGTTATAAGCATCGCCTATTTAACGAACCAAACTCAGATAAAGGAATACGAGAAAAATTGTATTCAACTAACATCGTCAGTTGGTGATAACGAACACTACTGTTAGGTTAGATGTTTTACAATTTTCGGAACTTTTGAAAGCCCAACGTAACCATGTTTAATTTTGTAATATTTAGTAAAATTTTCGTAATTTTTGGTGCCTGATATAATACAATGTAATCAGTGAAATAGTTCATTACTGAAGACAAGATTTATTTGCCCCCGTAAGCTAGTAGATAGTGTGGTAGTCTATCAGCCTGGGGGTTTTGGATTTGATTCCCAACAAAGACTCTGTGTGTTTAACTACAACGAGTCAAGGTTTTTGCTACGGTGATAACTATATATGATAATCGATAATTTAAGTTAGAATATAATCTGTAATTGTATTGTTACATTAAATAAATAACTAAATATATAACGAAGAAAACTAACAATGAACAATTACCCAACACACATAATAAACAATCTGATAAATAAATCCTTAAAGAACAAAAATTACAACAAGGAGACACCTGAAAACGGAAAAACTTTTTACAGTGTACTGTAGTTTTTTTATAAAATACTTGTTTTGATTTATGTAATTATAATTTTAATCAATTTATTCCTTTTTATAAATATCATTTTTTTTATTGGTTTTGGAGCTTTATTTTTAGACTTCGTTCTCACCAACTGGCGATTGATGGTTGAATACAGTTTTCTCGTATTCCTTTATCTGAGTTTGGTTGGTTAAATAGATGATGCTTACAACTAAACACTACCGAAAGCAGATAAATACGAAGAATGCTGATGACGGACGTAGCTGTCTAGAAAATGTGCATTCCGCTCTGCTGGTGTCTGAAAATTAAATTTTCCCAATTTTTCTTTAATAATATCACCTAATTTGTAATTTAATTTATTCTTTCTGAGAGAGAATATGAACGAACTTAAACTTGATTTAAAATTTCATCTGTATGCAAAATAAATTGTTCGACTTATAAAAATTTCAAATATTCAATTTTAAATATTTACAAAAAAATTAGCAAAACATTTTCACAAAGATATTTTTACAGAAAATTAATTTTTTTTTAAATTGAGTGTAACAACATATTTGTAATAGTAATAATATACTCGTATGTATGTTTATAAAGTAAGATATTTTTTTAAACGCGTTTGATTCCTAAATAGATGAGATCTCTGTTTTAAAACCTAGATCCATTAAACACATAGACAATCAGTGTTGGGATCTGACATGTTTAAATTCCCAGTGATAAAATTGTACCAAATCTGCATCAATTGTACTAACATTTGACATTAAGGAAAAAACAAGCAAAGTGATGATAATTGACCTAATCAACGAAAATCAAATCGTATACAATTTTTTAAGATTAAGGTAAAGGGAATCCCTAAATTCCTAAAATAAATACCAAAAAATCCCAAAAATGGAATTATTAGGCTTTGACCTATAAAATCCACATGTGGACTGGTTCATGAAATACTTTCAGCAATAATTGGGAATATATATAGCAGTTTTCTTTTCCGATCACTTTGGTATTTTAGAACATATTGGCTAATGTCAAAATTTCGATGTAAAATAGATCAAATTGAAGAACCTCCATATTCTACCAGGATCATTACTTTTACACGAAATTTGGTTTAGGCTATAACCTTTTTATATATGTATATACAATTTTTATACATTCCTTAAGAATTTCTTTTATTAAAAAAAATTAATGGCCCTTTTTTGGCTAAAATCCACAATTACAATAATTTTGAAGTTTTTAAATTGAAAATCATCTACTTGTTAACTCAACGAAAATAACTGAAAAAATCGAACAAAAATTTAAAAAATCCTAGCTTAAAAAAAATTTAAGCCACATAGCTCCACCACTAAGCGAATGATCCGTAACTTTAAAACTTAAGCTGCTACGTCCATGTCAAATTTTAGATCAATCGAACTGGCTGCTTACAGATGGCCATTTACACTGTGCAATATTAGGATCTGGCTACTCTACAATTGCAATCAAGTGCTTGAAACTTCACTAGGTATAGCATATATAATAAAAATTCTAAACATAAATCAAGAATGTTGCAATTTAGACAGGGTTGGAGAACAATGAAGTTAGAAATGTAAAACAAAAATTTGTTTGTTTAAAAAATATTATTGAATAAATTTTAAATAATATTGTACCAAAAAAGCATTAAGTGTACCACTGTACCACTGATGTGTCGATTGTACCAAATTTGGTACAATTGTACCACAAATCTCAACACTGTAGACAACATCAAGATAAAGACTACAAACTGTCAAAATAAAATACACACGCTAATCGGTAAACGATTATTTTGAAGCCCGCAAAAAAGCAAAATAGGTATTTCTACAACAATGTAAGCAGCTGACTAAACGGGGACAATTGAATTTAACGGAATTTGTTTTCATGTAGCAGCATACATACACATATATATATATATATATATATATATATATATATATATATATATATATATATATAATATATATATATATATATATATATATAATAATATATATATATATATATATATAAGTCGTATGATTTAGAAGCGTAGCCGCTGCTACGAATGCGCTCGTGTTTCACTCAAAGAATAAAACTGCTTGAACTGCAAGGTCATTGTTATTATGTTCAACATTTACTCATACTTGTTTAAAATTGCTTACCAGCTCAGCGCCCTTAGCTCCTTGGTATTCGGTGTTTATTATTGTCCACTCATAGTTACTCGTGTGGGACATTACCATTTGTGAAGTTTAATCTTCTTTTTGAAGTTTTTGAGATGCCACAAAAATTAAAAAAGATTATTTATATTGATATTTTTAATGCAAACATTCGGTCGACTTGAAGATTTTTAAAAGAAATATAGTAACACTGCTCGTGTGCAATGAACAGACATATGAAAATTCAATAAAATACATATTATAATGAGTGTGTTATGAGCTTCGGTTTTTGTGCTTTGCAGTGCTTTAATTAGCAAAGTAAAAAATTTATAATTTATCATTTTATGAACCGTAATAGACATTAAAAATTTATACCGAGTATGTAGAATTTGTCCGCCATCAAAATATATTAATAGTGATGCGATTTTACTTACGTATACGAACTTTCTTTTGAACCGTAATAGGCACATTTAAAATTAACTCCGAGAATGCTTTACAATGTCTGTGTTAGGATCCGACGGTGTTTAAATTGTATCGCCCCAATATTAAAATTCTACCAAATCAGCGTCAGCCCTACCAAAATTTAGCATTAAGTAAAAAAAAAAACAAATAACATACACACATTAGCTCGATATTAAAATAAGACAAATTGAAACTATTATATATTTTTGTTTCAACAAGTGCCTAGAACAATACCAAAGGAACCGGATCTTTATCCGATAGAGTATGCCTAGAGTTATTTGGAAGAAAAATTAAAGAGTCATCTACTTACTAAAGAATACCTCACGATTTCTTACTAGAAAGAATGGAAAAATATATCAGACAAATACCGCCGGAAACAAATTGAAGCGATGCAAAAACGTTCAATCGCTGTAGTTCAGCAAAAAGACCTTGCACCTAAATTACCTAGAACTTATATATAAAAGGGTTATCAAAATAAATTTAAAAAATACCTGCACATAAATTCAAGAATGTTGCAATTTAGTTAGTTCCAGACATGGTTGGTGAATCTTGAACTCAAAAATGTTTACTATTAAAAAAATATGGATTAGATAAAAAAAAATTTAATGAACAAATTTTGTATGAAACAGTGCCAAAAAAAACATGAAGTGTATCACTGTTGTGTCGATTGTGCCAAATTTGGTACAAGTATAAAAAATAATCGGCCCTATTCCCGTTGGCGTTGTAGTTTGCAAACGAAATAAAAACGACAATTTGGCATTACCGTTGGCGTTAACGACACTCGTCGTAAATATATCGTTATTCTCTGTTTTGAAACGAAGATAGAAACGACATTTAATTAGGAATATACCAGAGACGTATTCTCAGAAGTACAAATAGATGCAAAAGATATTCTTTAAATTTTTGTTAATTTTTATTTAGAGCTTTGTGATCAGGTATTATCAAGATTTAATTTTTTAAATAAATTTAAAGTTATAGGCCAACTTAATTCTTATTATATTATTAATGCTGACAAAAGATGTTTTCTATTTTGTTGAAGAAAGTGAAAGATAAGAAACTGAGTTCAAGCGATGAAAATTATTATACCTAAAAGATACTTATCCTGCTAAAACATATACGTAATTATTTTGACATAATATATTACAAAAATACTTGTTTTACGGCATTCTTCACCAAATTAGGAAAGAGTATTTTTTCATTAAGAAATTCATTAAATAAGATGTCTTTGGAAACAATATTATACACTTACAAAATATTATTTAAAGTTAAACCAACTAAATTAGAGGATTTTTATATTTTAAAAGTGCATTCTATTTAAGGCCAGGATTCACTATCCTACACAATCGTACGATTTAATCACAAACAAATCTGACAGAACTCTGTCCTACTTAAAAAATCGTTTCAAAATGGCGTTGTAGATGCTACACTATCATACAAAACAAGATTTTGCAACTCTGATCATTTTATGATTTTTTCCAAAAGATTATCAAATCGTACAGACTGTCATAAAGTCTGTCACACATACACTTTTAATCCCCACTATCATACTTTTTGACCACACATGCAATTTTTGACAAATCGTACGACTGAGTATGATAGTAAATCCTGGCCTTTACATGTGATTTTGTTGGGAATTCTAATTAAAGTGTTTGTTTGATCTCTGTATTTATAATAATGCTGTAAGATTTTTTGATTCAAGAGTTTATTTTGCTATGTTTAGCCTTTAACAGGATATGTTTTATTGGTAAAAAAAAGTCGTTTTTTAGTTTGACGTTTTTATGACGATTTTAATAAGCTATTTTAACGATAATGACAACTTTTTTCCAAAAATATTACGATATTACTTTTAAAAACCTGGCAGCTATGATTGCACAGTGGAGTCGATCTCTTAATAAGTAGTAAAAATAAATAAATTACAAGCACTAAAAGATTTACTGCTGAACCAACTCTACCATTACCAAAGAAGCCTAGCAAAGTATGTACCTATATAGCAGCGAGTTCTGAAGGAACAGGCGTGAAATGCAAGCAATTTATCATAATTTTAAACAAGCCATACACGTTACGATGAGTTGTACAACCAATTCTAGGAATCAGTTGTAAGCGCTCCACAAAGGATACAATTTAGCGTGCGATTTCATGTACAACTTCATTTAACAACCCAGCTCTCTCAAAGTAAGGTTGAGTTCAATATTCTCTCATACGCTATAATTGACATCTTCCGCAAATAATACTTAACATTCAATGTTAACTGCAAGGTGGTCAAAACAATACTAAACACAAATACTACATAAAATTGTAGTCGATATTCACACAAACGTTGCGACGTGTGGGTCCAAATTGACAAAAAATTTAAATTTTTGATCTTTCGTCCAACCGACATACAACTTGAATACAATCAGCCCACAGACGTTACAATTCGTGTACATTGGAGGCAGTCAGGTGAGGAAAACTTTTTAATAAATCTTCGCATTTACTGCCACCGTAAATTTCCTCGATTTGCAATGAAACATCTGGCGATCTTACCACACAATCAAATGTTAGCTCGGAGTTTTTAATAAAATTTTAATCAAGCGTAAAAATTTTAAGGACTTGGACTTGAAAAACATGTCACTGATGGAACACCCTTTAGATATTAGTAATTGTTACAGAAGCTGAAGTACAACATCTACTGTAAACATTTAAAGAGTCTACCTATTACGGTTCAAAAAATAAGGCTATTTACGTACAAATCATGTCTCTGTCAGAACACCTTTTAATTTTGTTATTTGCTATTGCGGCCATGGCAATTCTCTTTCTATGAATATATCAAGAGTCTACCTACTACTATTAAAAAATAAGTTACTATACCTGAAAAACATGTCACTGTCAGAACACTCTTTAATTTGTAGAAATTGTCATAACGGCCAATGCAACTCATCTTCTATACAAATTGGAAGAGTCTACTTATTACGGTTCAAAAAATATGTCGTTATACATGCAAAAGACGTCACTGTCGGAAAACCCTTTAAATTTTTATTGTTTTTATAGTGGTCATAGTAATACACGATTTGTGAAAATTTCAAGAGTCTATCTATTATGGTTAAAAAATTAGTCAATGTTTATGCAAATCACGTCACTGTCGGCACACCCTTTAATTTTTACTATTTTTTATAGTGGCCATAGTAATACACCTCTTGTAAAAACTTCAAGATTTCAAGAGTCTAGCTATTATCGTTCAAAACTTAGGCCAAATACATACATTCAAATCACGTCACTATCGGAACACCCTTTAGTTTATAGGTTTAATATTGTATATTTGCTTATACCGCGAACATAGATTAAATTGCTGTCTGCAAATTTGCCTCCTATAGCTCAAAAAATAAAGACATAAAGGCAAATAACACGTCACTTTAGGGGAACACCCTATAAGTTTTAGTATTTGTTGCTATAGTGGCTACAGTTACACACCTTCTGTGAAAGTTTCAAGAGTCTACCTATTATGGTTCAAAACTTAAGCCTTATACATGCAATTCACACCACTTTCGGAACACCCTTTAATTTTTAAGTTTATTTTTTAGACTTGTTTATATAGCGTACTAAGTTTTAATTACTGCTTGCATATTTTTAGTGTATTCTTCCTACAGTTGAAGAAAAAATCACATATTCGTAAATAACACCTCTCTATCGGAACACTCTATAAGATTTAGTATTTGCTACTATAGTGGCCACAGCTATACACCTTCTGTGAACATTTCAAGAGTCTACCTATTATGGTTCAAAACTTAGGACTTATACATCTAAATTACACCACTATCAGAACACCCTTTAATTTTTATTTTTTATAGTTGTTTATATAGTGAACTAAGTTTTAATTACTGTTTTTAAATTTCAACTGTATCCCACCTACAGTTCACGAAATAGGCAAATATTCGTGAATAACACCTCTCTATCGGAACACCCTATAAGTTTTAGTATTTGTTGCTATAGCTATTCATAATCTGTGAAAATTTCAAGAGTCTACCTATTCGGTTCCAGAGATAAAAGGCGCTGACAGACGGACAGACATTGTAGCGAAAACAATAGGGTTACGTTTTTACACTTTGTGTACGGAACCCTAAAAAAGCAAATTTGCCTTACTGCATTCGTTTGTTAACTCAGTTAATATGAATTCAGCTCGTTTTAATTTTTCATGAGTAGCCGCGTATTTTCAATATTCTAACAAAACATGCCAGTTTTCCAAAATTCCTTCCGCAGACTTTTGATGGGATAACCGTCTGGTTCACACAATTTTCTTCTTTTCTACACTCAGCATTTCCTGAAACATTAACCATTTTTTGTTTATAATGATGGCTGCTGAGTGACATGTGCTTTTGATTGTAATAACATTTGATTACACCGTGCAACACGGAAAAAAATAACCATATACGGACACCACTACGAGACCAAAAAAAAGACCCCTGTCTCCCAGTTTTGCCCAAAGTCCTCCAGGTTTTTTTTTATGGGCCCTCAAAGATGTGGGGCCTCGATGTCATTTTTGCAAAAAATTATAATTTCCTCAAGCTCATATTTTGCAAACCATTTGAAATTTTGATATACTCTCTGAGGCTACGTTGTAGCTCTTGTCATAAAGAACAAATTTGTATATTTTGTTTATTAAAAAAGAATAATTTTTTTTCGTAGATTTATAGCTAAAACTTGTTTTTTTAATGCGTCTTGCGTTGCGTGTAGGGATTCTGTTAAAAATATGTTAGGAATGCTAAAAGTGTTGAATTATAACTATTTTTAACCAAAAAACTACAGTGCATTTAACGAAAAATACGTAATTTTTAAATATACTGTTTTTTCGCTGTCCTTTTTTTCTCACGCTTTAAACTTCTCCAAAAAAGAAAATAGCTACAAAAACGGAAAATTCCCTACAGCCTGACTTTTTATATAAAACCTTTTTAGTAGGTTTTGCAATAATACTATTGCGTTTTTACCTTACGGTGGGTTCTTTTAATTGCAGAATAAAAACACATAGACTTTAATTTCACTATATGTCACTTTATATTTTCAGCTTTGAATAACTTCTTTGACACCACTGTTTAAAACACAGTTTGAAAAAAAAAACACTAAAGTACGCTACGACAGTTTTCTGTATTGAAGTTTTTGAGATCAGTACACAAACACATTTGTTAGAAAAAAATACAAAATGCACAAAAAAAAATTTTAGCGTTTGTGCGTGTGTACGCAAACAAAATAACGTACACCAGTGTTGTCAGATTAGGGGATTAATCCCCAAATCGGTGATTTTTATTTGCTAATGGGGAATAAAAATTGAGTTTGGGGATTGGGGAATTCGTTGAGGATATTTTCAATATTTTGGGGTTTCTTATTTCGATTTAATATACTTTTTGAATTATTGTAATTTTATCTTTATTTAAATTTTTCGTTAATTATAATTTAAAGTATGTCTGATAAATAAAGATGAAAAAGACTTAACGAAATTATTTAAGCAACAAAAGTCAATTTATTGAATTTGCCCTGAATGAATGGACTTTGCTAACGATTTTAAGAAAGAACTGAAATCTACAGATGCTTCACTGTCATTTATTTAAATACGTGCTTTTTATATTTTTCAAAATTTGTGTGTTACAATCGATAACATAAATTAGTTCAATAATGAAAATACTACAACCAGCAGTAAGTTTTTTAAGAAACAGTGATATTTTGGGCAAAAGTTTATACATATCAAGACGCCGCAGAAACGACCTTGTTTTTAGACCTCACTTTGCATACCAACTACCAAGCTTTTCTTATTTCGGCAAAGAAACTAATAAAATATTTAATATATCCCAAAACTAGTTGCTCGAATCTTTGTTAAAAAATAATATACATACATACGTACAAGTTTATTTTTTTTAAGACAACAGTACCTGCAAGGATTTTCGCTTGTCTTCAGAAAACACCCAGTCTTTGTTATGAATCGATCCCGCAATCCCCAAACTGATATATAAGGCGCTTTATCAATCAGTCTATAGAAATTTGTTGTAACCGTCTTAATGAATATACTGCTTATTTTTTTGGGGATTTTTGGGGATAACAAATTTCAAATAGGGGATGAAACCCGAAAAGTATCTGGGAGCCCTGCCGTACACAACGATCGATGAGCACAAACACTAAAATAACGTACTGTTCTTTTTTAGCGTACTTTTAGTGTTCTTTTATGTATGTGTACTGATCTTTAAGATTTTAGGTAGTGAACTTTTAGTGGTTGCTTTTTTTTTTTCTATAAAGTATTTTTAGTGTTTGCGTAGAGTATTTTTTAGTGTTTGCGTAGTGTTCTTTTAGCGTACTTTTTAGTGAATTTTTTGTGTGGTGATTAGGTGATAATATTAAAGAAAAACTGGGAAAATTTAATTTTTAGACACCAGGACGAGCGGAATGCACATTTTCTAGACAGCCACGTCCGTCATCAGCACTCTTGTATCTAATCTACTTAGGGTAGTGTTTTAGTTGTAAGCATCATCTATTCTGCATTTACATGCAAAATTTTTCTTATGAAGTAATAACCCAACTAGATTGACTACATTCGTTGAAATTCTCTTACCTGTCACAAATGGGCTATATGTGCGTATGAAATTATGAACATCAAATTAAAGTGAAAGAAGGGTTAAGAGGTTGTAAGGATTTCTGGATTCCAATGTTAGATTATTGATCAAAAAACTAAGAACGCAAACGTATTTGAATATATTGAAATCTAGCAACTATAAAAAACCAATTATAGACTGTCCTACCAGATGGAATTTAACATTTGATATGCTTCAAAGGTTACTTGAAATTAAGGATATAATAGAACCTTTATGTAATGAAAACTCAAGTTTGCAGCTGAGTCCTGACGAATGGGAATTCGTAAAGGAATTTACAAAACTTTTAAACCTGTTTATAATGCTACACTCAAACTGCAGTTAGAACAGCTTTGTTTCAGTGAATTATATATAATTATAATGGACTTATTAATACAAACGGAAAATCTACCAGCTGGTGAAATGACGACATTACTTTTAAATTCATTAAATAATCGAAATGGCAAATTACTTGAAACTGAATTTTTTAATGCTGCCGTGTTCTTAGATCCACGAATTAAGATTTGCATGGATTTAACACAAAAAGACAGAGCAAAGAAATATATAATTGGATTATATAAACGGATAAATGCAATGAAAGGTAAATATTTAAATAAATTTTTTTAACGTAATATAAAACGAAAATTGAACTGCAATTATACGTTATATAATATTCCCGATGATGTTAACGTTTTAGCGAAAGAATATCTGGAGGTGCCATCTACTAGTAATAAGGCCAAATCGTTTTCAGAATTTTTCCTAATCTGGATCCTGGCATTTCTCAATCCAATTCACCACTGTCCGATCTTGAGATTGAACTCACCTTATACGATCGGGAAGCAATATATCCGCTGAATTTTAATATTTTAGAATATTGATGCGGTAAAAAAAAAATATTTTATCAGATTTAGCTAAAATAATTTTGGCAGTACCATGTACACAAGTAAGCGTAGAAAGAGTTTTTTCAGCTTTAAAATATAACTTATCCGATCAGCGAAATAGGCTAACCGCATATAACGTAGAAAACATATTGATGGTAAGAGTCAATGGAGAATTTAATTATACAAACGTAGACGGTTAAAACCTTTAAAAGTAATAAATATTTTTCTCTCAGTTTTATTAGAAATTAATTAAATTTTGCTTTTGAATTGTTTCTTATCTTATTGTATACATAATTATTAAGAATATTAACATAAATAAAAGCAATAATAATACTAAAAAATAATAATAACGATAATTTAGTAATAATAATAACGATAATTTAGTAATAATATATAATTTAAATGTAATATATACTTTTACTGTTTCTTATTTAGTTCCTTTAAGTAATTACATACATAAATAAAAAATAAAAAGTTTTAATTTAAATTATACTTACAATAAACCTTTATATTTTTAAAAATTTTAATTAATATTAGTCGAACTGTTAATATATTACATACATATAATCAAGCTTAAGTTCGTTTTTATTCTCTCTAATTAATTAAATTACAAATTAGGTGATAATATTAAAGAAAAATTGGGAAAAATTAATTTTTAGGCACCAGCAGGACCGGAATGCACATTTTCTAGACAGCCACGTCCGTCATGTGTTTTTATATGTTTTACACAAAAAATATGTTAATTCTTATAAGCAGATTTTTCTAAAGTGAGATGTTTTTATGCACAGCAGCTGTTATACCTGAGACTTGTATTTATCTATGGAAATTTATATTCACCCTGATCATGTAAGTCGTACTCACGTCGAATCTTTGTTACTTTATGAATATGGCATCACTGATGTCGATTTACGACAGAAATGCGACTCTGCCGACGATCTATTACAAATGTAGGCATTTTGTATGCCGTTTTTTCATGTTAAATTCGAGTAAAATATTCGTAGTCAATTTTGCTTGTGAGAACATTGTATTAAAGAAAAAAAGTTAAAAAAGCCAGTAAAAAATGGATCTCAATAAAAAGTAAGAAATTTTTATTAATTGTAACAAATGTTTTTATTAAAAAAGTGTTTTACTTCATAATTTAGGTTAAAAATTACAACTCCTAAACAATTTGAAAGGCTGGTCGATTTAATGGTAGAAACTCCAAACATGGCAAAAGGGTACCATAAGAACAGCGAGAGGGCTATTATAAAGGACCAATGGAACGAAATAAGAAGAAAATTAAATAGCATTGGTCCTCCTACTCGCGAAACCGAAGGATGGATGAAGGTTTGGGCAGATATGAAGACAGGTATTAAAAAGAAACTCGTACACAACAGAGTTGAAAACCGTCAAACTGGTGCTGGCCCATTTAGGCAAAAGGTGTTGACACCATTAGAAGAGGCAGTCGCAGGACTACTGCAAATGGATTCCGTCATAGAGCCAGAAGGACCAACATTCGGTGTTGAATATGCTCCCGTTAATCTTTACGAAGAAACGCATGCTGAGGATGTAAATAGTGAAGCTAGCGTGGGGAATATACATTTAGACTGTCAATCCAATGTACAAAGTAGGAAGAGAAAGATACACTCTGAAGCAGTAGAGAAGGAAACACTTCTGCAGCAACAGCTGAAAGTTCAAAAGGATTTGTACACCGATGTAAAGAAAACTTTGGCAGAAATCGAAAGATACAGTCGGAAAAATTTGAAAGTTCAAGAAGACCTGTTAAAACTTAAAAAAAGGAAACTAAATCTGTACGAAGAAGAATTAAAGAAGAAAGAGATCCGAAGGTCAGCAAAGTTAAAATTAAGATTGGAAGAAATAGAACTTAAAAGACGTAAGGTTGAAATAGAAGAGAGCAGACATTCATACAGAAGAATGTCATAAAATCATGAAGAAAATTGGTCGGAGTACTTTATTTTTTACAGAATACCTACTATTTTTAAAATGAATTTGTCAGAGTACCTATTATTTTTAAAGTGAATTTGTCTGAGTACCTTATTTTGTTTTATGTAATTTTTTTATTTCTATTTTTAGCCAAAGGCGCTTCTAGTTCTTAAATTGAATTAAATAAATAGAAATTAATTAACTGAATAAATTCATTGAGTTCATTATATTTAATCTGATATTAGTAGCTGTGTCCTCAAAATGTTATTGGCTATCGTCATCTGAATATTCTTGATCTAATCCGTTGTCAAATTCACTCGAGTCGAGCTTATAAAAAATACATATATTGTGCAAAGCTGCGCACACTGCTGTAATTTTTCCAGCCATTTGTGGAGAGTAATGGAGCTGTCTTGCTCCTAGCACACAACGGAACCTATTTTTTAAAACACCGATGCTTCTTTCCACCACATTTCTTGTTTTTGCATGGACTGTATTGAAACGTGATTCTGAGCTGCCTTCTTGTGTTGCTCTAAAAGGTGTAATTAAATACGGCTCCAGTGGGTACCCTGCATCTCCTTTAAATGTATAAATTTTTGATTTGTAGCACTATATGCAATTTAAACTTACCTAACAGCCATGTATTCCTCTCCCCATTTGCAACAACCATTTGTCTGAGATATGGCTTTAGATCACTGACATTCCATACTAAAGAGTCATGCGCCGATCCTGGATGATGTGGTGAAATATACCGGATCCTTAGTTTATGGTCACAAACCTGTTATACATATTTGATTGTTAGGCAAACATTTAATATTTGGTTTGATTCTTACTTACCACCATTGCATTTAAGCTATAAAAGCCTTTTCTGTTATAATATTTAAATCGTTCCGATAGGCGTGGAGCTAAAATCTTGATGTGTGTGCCATCAACACAACCAATTACACCGGGGAATCCCGTATTCTCATAAAAATATTCTTTTATTTCCGTCTTTTCTTCTTCTGTCATTTGGAACAAAATCCATTTAGGGCAAAGTTCTGCATACATTGCATCTACGCACTCTGGAAACACATTGCTCATTGTAGACTGTGCAAGACCCACATTGATGTCTTTCCCGGCACCCCTCTGATAACTTCCTTCGGCTAGGATTCGCATTGTTGCTGCTAGTCGCAATGTCTTACTTATTCGCGTTGATCTGCATGCATTCCCAAGCCTAGGTGAAATCGTCTTAGTACGTACCGTAAAACATCCTTGTTGAGTCTGAAGTTGCTTATAAATCTGCAAAAGGTACATTTTATTTTTTTCCTGGATCAAAGCACATCATATATACTTACATGGAACTTGGAAGGGCAAATATGTTTGATCGGCACCTTAGGTTTCTACGAAAACTTCTAAGTTCACTTACGCCGTGGTCATCTTCTTCATCAGAACTTGAAAAATGGGCAATGCTTAACATTTTGTTTAAAATAATACACGACCGCGAGAATTTTTTTTTATTTTTAGTAATTAAGATTGGTTTTATCTTTTTCTGACAGGGTAACTCATAACACAAATAATTTGTAAAAAAAGTCTATTACAAAAAATACTCACGTCGAAAGTCTTACATGATTTCAATTGAAAGTAAATTCGGGTTCGACTACGACTGTTGTCACAATTCGACTACGACATACGTGATGAACGTGATTAAAAAAACACCATTTATATTTATATCAGCACATTTATCATCGTTAGTTTGTTAGAACGAATTTTAATACTATCTACCTCTTCTGTCTTTTTTGGTTCTTATTTATTCATTACTACTTATATGTATTTATCGATACTTATTTTGATTTTTAAGTATAAAAAGTGCAACTTAATTCTTAAATTGCATGTACATATGTGTTCCAGGAATCCTTACAACCTCTTACCCTTCTTTCACTTGAATTTGATGTTCATAATTGTACTAAATTATGTGTTTACATACGCACACATAGCTCATTTGTAACAGGTAAGAGAATTTCAACGAATGTAGTCAATCTAGTTGGGTTATTACTTCATAAGAAAAATTTTGCATGCAAATGGAGAAATGTTGTCCTTCCAAATTTTAGACAGATGCTAAAAACTATTACCTGCATTTTCTTCATATTTTAAACTATTCTTATTAACAATGATTTTGTCATAAAACCCTTTCATTAAAAGAATAACAAATGACAAATTAAATAATAGTTTTCTTAAACATTTTTATTAATTATGAAAATTTTAATTATTATTTAGTCGAACTGTTTATGTATTACATACAATGAAATTTTATAATCAAGCTTAAGTTCGTTTTTATTCTCTCTAAGAAAGAATTAATTAAATTACAAATTAGGTGATAATATTATAAGGTGGTAAATATTAAAAGTAAAAATATTCAACAAGAGGGAAGCTTAAGGTAGTGGTAGACTTCGTTCTCACCAACTGACGATTGATAATTGAATACAAGTTTTCTCGTATTCCTTTATCTGGGTTTGGTTGGTTAAATAGATGATGCTTACAACTAAAACACTACCCTAAGTAGATTAGATACAAGAGTGCTGATGACGGACGTGGCTGTTTAGAAAATGTGCATTTCGCTCGTGCTGGTGTCTAAAAATTAAATTTTCCCAATTTTTCTTAACATGCCTTAACAAAAGTCAAACTTCATATAAAAAACCAGTATTAAAAATAATGTTTTTTTTATGAAGTTTGTCATTTGTTAAGTCATGTTAATGGCTAATGGTGACGGAGGGTAATGTTTTTCCAAGTCTTAACATGGTTATTTAAACATTTGTTATAAAAACTCTTATAACATGACATTGACGTTGTTGTTGTATTTTAGCTTGACAGTATTATTTGCAAACAGCGCCATCTGTTGCTCAACTGTACCACTACTACCTGCTGGGCAATAAGCATTCAAACAACATTGTTGGAAAACAGAAAGTTGTGTTCGCCACCTAATTCCGTTGCTCTGCCGTCGTCATGTTTATGTTTTGTTTAAATTGATAGCTAGTGAAGACACTATTGAACACGACAACTGATCTCTTAGATGTTTAAAACAATACTGCCATACCGCTCGCAACCATGAATTCTATATATAGGTGAGCAATAAAGCCTAGAATGTTCTATTCGTCTTTGCTGTATTTATAGTTATGTATGTATATACGTACATATGTATGTACCTGTGTACATTGCTGAAGAGAGTGCGTGTTCTAGTGATGCCGTTTGGTTATATTTTTTACAATTTTCGCAACTTTTGAAAGCCCAAATTAACATGTATAATTGTATTATATTTAGGACCCCGCAGATTGCAGACTTTTTATCGGCCAATAGTTAAGTTGGGTTGGTCTTAGTTTGAATTGAATCAGGAAGCCTATCAAAATTTTTTATCGGCCTATACTAAATCGCTGTTGTGTGCGCATATGCATTCTCTCCATACTGATCAAGAATCCGACCAAACTATCGACCGATAAAAAGTCTGCAGTCTGCGGGGGCCCTTAGTGAAATCATCGTAACTTTTTGTACCTGATACAAAATAATGTGATATCTGTAAAATAGTACTTGTGTCATTACCTAAGACAAGAACTAGATGCGCTCGTAGGCTAGTAGAGAGTGTACTAGTCTATCAGCCTGTGGATTGTGCGTTCGATTCTCACCACACTCTAGGCGTTTTACCACAACGAGTGAAGGTCTGCGTTTTTATGTTCGATAATTTAATTTAAAATATAATTTGTAAATGTATTTTAACATTTAATAAATAACTACAAGAAGAACAAGCCCTGATAGTCGCGTTTTACAAAATTGACATATCAATTTAATTTGCATAACAAAGCAATATCATACTTGCATTCGTTATTAAATTCATTTTATAAAGTCCTCTCATAGGAAAAAACTATAGTTTACTGTGCCTATGCGACCAGTTAGTTTATAACTACATTTAAAAAAGGAAGAATTGAAAAAGAAGGAACAAAAGAGGAAGAAAATCAAAAACGATTCTTACTGTTAAAGTTTCTTAATGCATTTCAAACAGAGCTGTAGATGAATCATTCATTTTTGAATTAATTCGCGAATCATTCATGCACTGAATTACCAAATTTTGAATTAATTCTTTTCACACAAAAAAAATAATTGAATTAAATTTGAATCAATTAAAATGAATTAGGCAGAAATGAATTGCAATTCGTTTTCAATTCAAATGAATTAGTAAAATGAGTTGCAATTCATTTTTCAATTCAAATGAATTGTAATTTATTTCCAATTCAAATGAATTGAATTGATTTAGAATTAATTCAAATGAATTAGTACAATGTATTGCAATTCAATAAATGAAATCAAAAATGAGTTGTAATAATTGTGGTGGGTCACAAAGTTTCAATAGTTATTAATTGTTTCTTGAATATTAAATGTGTCTTGTCGTTTAGAGTATTTTAAAATAAAAATCAGTTCTTCTTGATGAAATAAACTCCAAACACCATGTTTTCTTTGATAAGGCGCAGATCCAGGACAAGCCTTTTCCATTTTTTTACTGAATATTCCCCCTAGATCTGCTCTTGAATTATATTGATTGCAACTCATTTTTGATTTCATTCATTGAATTGCAATACATTGTTCTAATTCATTTGAATTATTTCAAAATCAATTCAATTCATTTGAATTGGAAATGAATTGCAATTCATTTTACAGATTCATTTGAATTGAAAAATGAATTGCAACTCATTTTACTAATTTATTTGAATTGAAAACGAATTGCAATTCATTTCCGCCTAATTCATTTGAATTGATTCAAATTTAATTCAATTCATTTTTTAGTGTGAAAAGAATTAATTCAAAATTTTCTAATTCGTAACGAATTAAAATCAAAAAAGAATAATTCATTTACAGCTCTGATTTCAAATTTATCACAAAGTGTATACATGCGAATATTAATTTATATTTAAAGCATAATTTTTATAACAAATGAAATATATTTCGAAAAAACCGTAATAAAATTAGCAGGTGAGTTTTAAACCAATCTTTGAGATGTATAAATTTATACTCAGGTCAGACTACAAACAAAAGACGACCAACAATTTTAATGATAAATTTCCAAAATTTAACTTTTTATACTTTTTACTTTTTTTTTACTTATTTATTTACATGTAAAGAGAAGATATGTACCCTTAGAAATAAAACAAGTGACCAAAACGAGAACTTGAACTTTCTAGACCGGTATATCGCAAATGAAAGCGCTAAGGAAAGCTTTAAATTTTTTAAATTAATTTATTTTGAATATTTCTCTTCAATAATACAAGAAAGAAAACCTGTTAACTTTTACGGTCAGGTTGGACCTTTTTGTGGAAGTCCTTATATGCAATCACTAGGTTGGAATCATCGTACCTGCAATTCTATTTATTTTAGTAAATTCACTAAGCTATGGGCGGCATTAAATATTAATTAATTTGTATTACTAAAATTTAAAGAGAGCAAAACACAGATAACACTTATTGAATATTCACAAGATGTGGTCTTTAATTCCTTTTATTGTTTAAAGTTAGAAATAAAATATATATTGTATATAAATATACATAAACAATAATAAATTGTCATTTAAGTGTATGTATTTTCAATCAAGCTTTTTTAATAAGGTCAATAAACTAAGAGCTTTAAGACAACTTATACCTATTACGTTTGATTGCATTTTATTTAAATTTAAAAGCATAACTTTAGCACAAATCTGAAATGAGGCTAAAAAAAATAACTTGTTTTAATCTTTAGAAATTGAATTTTTCGAATAATACCATGTTTCCACTGCAACCTTTATTCGTAATTCGCTATCTCATTCGTAAATCCACAAACTGTACGTACCTTCTGAATTACGAAGAAATCTGTATCTTCTCTAATTTTTATGGGAACTTTAAGAAATACATAGTTGTCAAAATAAAAAAAGAGCAAAGCAAAATTAAATTGAAATAAAATCGAAAAAAATTTACTTTAAAAGTAAAATTCGATTAATTATATAAAATGAAAATTAGACAAATGTGATGAAAAATATCCAATGTTTTTTTTTTTTTAAATTGCATTGTAATATAAACGCAAGTATGTCATCGAAAGCGTAAATGCATAATAATTAGCGACGTTGAAATTTGTATGTTACATGGAACGTTTAGAGTTCAAATTTTTAAACTTTTTATTGCATAAAAGGTTAGTTGTATTAAAAAAAATGTTCTGAAGGAGTGAATGCTTCTTAGATTTTTTACTAAGGTAATATTTGCTGTATGAAAATTTGTATCATTTTGTTGGGTTACAAGTGTTTATAGTACTCAAGTTTAAGTAGGTGAATTTTAGATTATTTCTACTGAAGGATGACTTACAAAACTTTGTGATCTAACTGGTAAAGATTGAGGTAAATTACTGACATTGAAATTCTTGACTTTTATTCATGTACTTATATGTTTCTACCTTACATGAGCATTTTGAAGCAATAACTGTTAACTTTGTTCACTAGTTACTGTTTCAGGCAAATACCTGTGTATATTTACTAAAATTTAATTTAAATTACATTAGCCCTTATTTGTGTTTTTGAAACAATTTTACTGATGTTTTATCCTAGTAAGAAAAAGTTAGTGAATATTAGTTATTATTTAACGTTTTTTTTTTTTTTTTAATCTTAATTTCATTTATTTATTTTTTAAAAAATTTAATTAAGAAACTACGGTTTTAACAAAGTGCAGTTAGCCACATATAAAAAATTTGAAATAAATGCAATGCAAATTCATACAAGGTAAACTCAATGACGAATTCGACATCATACGGTATTTCTTGAGTGTCAAAATTATAATCGCCTTATTCCTAATTTGTTTTGTGTTTTATGTTTATTTTTATATTGTTTACATTTTTTAAAGCAATAAACAAAACCAAAAGTGAAAAAATTTTTGCAATTTAAATTATTTTATTTTTTTTTTATATACTTTTCACACATACATACATATACATATATATATAGTGAGTTCGTCTCGTACAATTTTTATTATGGCATCGTGGGGGTTTTTTATGCTCAAGTTTTAAAGCATAGTGTCCTATAGAATCTAGTCTAATTTCTAAAATAACTTTAATCTTGTTTTCGACTTTTTATATGGTTCAGAAATTGTACATGGTATACCTGATTTGTTACGGTTACCTATCTGTATTAGTAAGCTGCCCAATGAGGCTTTAAACTCAGGAAGAGACATAGTTTGCTCTTAATCCTAGTTATGAATTCGAAATTGATATATTGCAAAATTGGAATGCAATCCTGTGATAAAACTTTTTGATAATTCCTCTAAAAATAATTTAATTTAAACATATTGCCACATATTTGCCAAAGTCCCTGAAGAGGTTAATATTTTGTTTATGACACAAAGGGTTTTTTTTACACAAACAAAACGCCTGTGGTTGTAGTTGTTGTATTAATCAGTCTACCATATTAATATCCCTTGAATAAATGTAAATAAATTTTCTCAAAGAACAAATGTCAAATCGAATTAAGAATGTGTTGTGGAAACGGAGTAATTCAAAAAAGTAATACAAAGCGAATGAAGTAATTCAAGTTATAGTGGAAACATTGTATAAGTACCACCTTATAAAGTTAAATAATTGTTGTTTTACTAACTGCAAAATCAATATTTTAAAATTTGAATATAAAACTTTAAACAAACATGTCGAAAAACCAACGAACTTGTGTGTATGTCATTTGCTTATGAACCGGATTAAATATCAAAAAAAGCAGGAACATTCCAAAATGTTCATTAAATTCGGAAAACACTTTGAAATGTATTTATAAGAGAAAATAAGGCCCCAGACAAATTCATGCTTTTCTCTTTAGTTTTACAAAGTACTTTCCTTCTTATTTGTTATTTTAGGAGTATCTCCTCAAAGCGAAATATACATGTTACAATAGTAGAGAGAAATTCCCTAAAAAAATTCCAGAATTGACTTAGGACCACTAGCAGACACGTAATAAATGTGGTTAGACTCTGTGATAACGATGAATGTTGGCAATTTGCAATCGGCGATATGAAATCACCACAGTCGAAATTAAAGGCAGTACTCAAAATCAGTGAAAGTAATTTACCAATCAGGTACCAGAAATAATTAGGGAACAATTTGGATCGAAAAGGGATCCATAGAATTATTGCTAAAGTATATACCTTCAATTTATCTTAAAGAATACTTTAGATAATCGTAATGTTCTATACAATACTACTTCCAGCCTATATGGGTTTTTCTCATACTTACTTATTATCCCTACAAGAATAGTGATTAATAGATTTAGTTCAAATTTGTACTAAATAATTTCTTTAGTGCATTTATATATGTGTGGCAACATTAACATAAACATTTTTATAGTTTCCCGAAATTTCAGTTTCTCCCCGTATATTATATAATATAATAAAAACAAACCCCTTAGAATATGCAATTCTAATAAGGCGAAAAATATCAATGGTGAAGAAGTTAATTGGTTGAAGATACATAACGGGATAACGGTTTTAAAAAGCAAACCATATAGAATGTTCTCTAAACCTACATTTAGTGAGAAGACCACAAAACTTTGAAAATATAGGACTAACACGTTTATGTCATCATTCTGGACCCAGTACATTCGAAAAATTTATTTATTACCATATATCCCTCCAATACACCATGACTATTTTCAAAAACTTGATCATAATGAAACAAGTTTAAATATATTAATAGTAAGAGTATAAGTAATGTTAATTGACTGTTAAATGGAAATCATGGTATAATAATACAGGTATATGCAAGGCGAATTAAAAAAAAACTAAGCAAACTGTTTTTGCCCGACTGTGTCAAAATATTTTACTAAAATATAAACCCCCGTCTTCATTTGCTATCAACATGTCTTAACAAAAGTCAAACTTCATATAAAAAAACTAGTATTAAAAATAATGTTTTTTTTCATATGAAGTTTGAATTTTGTTAAGACTATTAATGAATAAAAGATGTTTAACACGACGTGTGTTTGTCATATTACTTGTCAGTTTGATAACCCATATGTAATTTCATGTGTTTGTCAAAATAGGCATTTTACATACGGTTTATAATTTTTGCTTTCAAACGTACATGTGTAATTACATCTGACATAACGTATAATATATAATTTTTCCGCCACACAGTTTTGTATTGCTTTTGGTACCACAAAAAACCTAAAATAGCAAAATATCAAGTTGGCATTACAGGATGTCAGATGCTTTGTCACAACCAAATAGAACACGTTCTAAATGAAAAATGTCATATGTATTGTACACATGGAAAATACACATGTTATGTTTGAAAGGGTTCACACGACGTGTTTAGAATTTTCACATGGAAAAGTGACAAGTCATATGACAAATACACGTCGTGTAAAACCACTTTAAGGGAGACGGGGGGTAAAGAAAGACTTAAATAACATGAGCTGTGATTAAACTAATTAAACATAATAAAAAATAAAATTGATTTGCTTTAAATAATTAAAATAAATAATATGTATGTAAAAGGAAGAAGGTTTTATATATTTAATACTACGTATATAGAAGTATAAAAAGATTTTAGATATTTGTTTGACATAAGTAATGATTTTAAAAATTTATAAAGATCAATCACCAAAAATTCATTTTGATCAAGATTAATATTGCTTAAGTTCAGTTTTCAAAGTTATTCTGGTTGGTTACCTATACAATCCATAATAGAAAGATAACCAAGGCACACTGCCATTATTCTAAAGAACCACTACATTGTGGATTTCAATACGTTTCGCCTTCATTAAGGGACTCTGTAGATATACAAGGACCCTGCAGACATAACAAGGGCACCTAAATAAATATGCAGTACTTATGATATGCATATGACCCTAGCAGCAGCATCAAATCATTTTGACAATGTTATGTTATTGCCATCAGGTTATTCCGAATACCAAATTTTCGGCCACGAGAATTGAATTAAATTTAGATGCAAAATTTGACTTAAAAACACAGATTTTTTTCTTTTAAGTAAAAATTGCAAGTTAAATGAAGAATTGAATAAAATACAGCAGTTAGTTCACAAGGCACTGAGTAATATAAAAAACTGTGTTTTTTTAAATTATTATTAATTTTTAAGTGTGCGAACAGAGTTTTATACAAGGTTTGACATTTCCAGATAAGCAAATTGATACAGCTGTTCTAACGGGTTTACCTGTATTATTATACCATGGTTGAAATAAAGCCTTTTTATTTTGTCATTTTTTATTTTTATTGTTTAATAAATAAAAAAAATAAAAATTTCAGAAAAATAAATTGGTTTAGGAAAAAGGTTTCCTGATGATCTAGCCTAAGCAACAAGTGAAATTGTTCCCCAACAAATATATATTATTATTAAATGTTATGGGTAATTAGCATATTAAAAATTTAAAAAATATTTTAATTATTGGATAAAAATATTTTAATAATGTCTTAACAATAAAAATATAATTAAAAAATATGTTAAAAATTATATTAGTACATTATAAATTGAGATTTCATACATACATATATGGTTGATTCTGAGATTACCAGCTAACTTGTTGTCCTCGTGTATTTAAGTAGGGAAAAATAAAATGTATTCCACTTCATTATTTACTTTACAATTATGCTTTATAAGTCCTGTGGAGTCACTAAAATAATGTTTCCTAAAATTGTTTTCTTCTTAAAAAAATTGGCTACCAAAGTGTTTAGATGTCATTACCTTATCTGTCCCTAACACTACTTTCACTTAAATTTTGCGATATTTCTAACAAAAATAGTATATAATTTTTTTATATACATAATTAGTGCGAAGTAAAAAATAATATTAAATTATTTCTTAATTTTTTAATTATTAATAGTTTTATAAATGGTTATCTTTTGTCCCTGAAAGTACACGTCATTTCCCTGTAAAATCGCATATTAGCTAAAATTTAAATTTTTAAAATGTTGTTAATTTGTAATATTTCATATGTGAAAGAAAATTATATATACTGCGTATACATGTGGCAGAATTTTCGCCAAGAATAATAATATAATTCTTGCAAAAAAAACCGACTTCAAAACAGACAAACTTAAAATTGATTAAAATTGAATGTTTCTTTAAGACGGTAATTATACAATGATTATATTATATTCGAGGAAGATTGTAGCGGGATTTTTTAAATGTCGTACCACAAACTGTCAATGCAGATAAAAAAACTTTTTTTTAATTCAATAATCTAAAGCAAATATCAGAGTATATAGGGGCACAAGACCCCGGGGTTCTGTACTTTTTCAGGTCAAACCAATGCCAAACGACTGTCTGTGTACAGCGGATCAAAAGTTTGGCTATATACATAAAATTACACTAACTCTTGCGACACCCTGTAATTTCCGAATTCAAATTTTATACTTGTTATGGCGGTCGTAGCAATACAGGTTCATCAAATTACATAAACTATTGCGACACCCTGTAATTTATAATTTTAAATATTTGTACTTATTATAACAGACATAGTAATGGACATTCTGTCTAATTGTTAAGTGTTTGTCAATAACTGTTTAAAAGATAGGGTCATATATATCAAATGATGTCACCTATTGGGACACCCTTTAAATTCAAATTTTAATATAAATACTTGTTAAAGAGGACTTTGTCATACAGATTCTTTGTAAATTTTAACTTTGTGTCCATATACATCAAATTACATCAACTATTGGGACACCCTTTAATTTCCAATTTTAAATATTTATATTTTTTGTTATACCAGACATAGTAGTGAACATTCTGTCTATTTTTCAAGTGTTTGTATATAACGGTTCCAAAGATGAGGACATAATGGTCAAATTACATCAATAATGGAGACACTCTTTAATTTATAGATCCAAATTTTGTACTTGTTGTAATAGCGGACTAAGCAATATAGGTTCTTTGTAAATTTCAATTGTCTATCTATAACAGTTGAAGAGTTTGGCCATATGTATCACTTTTACATTAACTATTGGGACACCCTTTAATTTCCAAATTCATATTTTACACTTGTTATTTTAGCGGACTTAGCAATACAAGTTCTTTGTAAATTTCAACTGTCTGTCTATAACGGTTCAAAAGTTTGGCCATATATATATCAAAATAAACAAACTAATGGGACACCCTTTAATTTCTAATTTTAAATATTTATACTTATTATAACAGACATAGTAACGAACATTCTGTGCAACTTTCAAGTGTTTGTCTATAACGGTTCAAAAGATAGGACCTTAAAAGTGAAATTACCTACGGGTCACCCTTTAATTTAAATTTTATTTTTTAATTACTTTTTGTTATTAGGAGCTATAGTGATACGCACTTTTTTTAATTTTAAATGGGTGACCTATAAATTTCATAATACACGTAAAAAACATGTATGTTGTATGGGGACACCCTTTAATTTTTAATCTTCTTTAAAAATGGGACTAATCTGTAGCCATAGCCTTTCTAATGGCGCAAAAATTTTTAAAATCGGTTCAGAAATGACCAAGCTCTGAAGGCACAAACATATAAAAAAAACAACACACAGACGAATTGATAACCTCCCTCTTTTTTTTTGAAGTCGGTTAAAAATTAAGTCAGTCGCATTTTGCCTTTCGTAATGAGCTTTCACACTTAAGATTGTCATTCCCCGGTGTTGTTTTTTAAAAAAAGTTGAATATATTTCATAATTTTGTGTGTTTTTTCTTAAAATTATTATGAATATCAACTTTCGATTTATGCCAATTTTTTAAATGTAAGTACTTAAGTTATAATTAAGGAACGTTTTGCCGATATTCGTCATTCCTCTGCCAAAATTACGAACAGGGGAATGACGAAATGTTCTAAAATTTTTTTTATAATTCGGTTAAATGTAGAGTAGCTATTCTTTGAAGGATTAACGTTACCTATTTGAAAGACCAATATCTGAAAAAAACTGCAATGCCAAATAGTATGTCGAAATTAGCCCGTAACATCAGAATCAACCATATAAGCTTAAGACGTATACTGTTCTGATTCGATCAGAACAGTATACGTTTTACATAAGCCATCAACATGTCAACTTCATATAAAAAACCACTATTAAAATAATGTTAAGAATATTCGAAAATCTTTATTCAAAAATTTTATTTACTGAAATAATTTTTTATCAGTATTCTTAGGGCCCAATATTATAACTTGACAATAGCTAAAGGTAGTATTTTATCGGAGACGGAAAGCAACTTGTAACTACAACGTACTTTAAAGGCAAGATATAGTAACGAACCTTGCCGTTTAAATTTAACGAAAAACTAGTTATAATCCCAATAAAATCGTAAGTTTAACTATTAACCGAAAAATGTAAGTGTTTACAAATTTAATTTCAATAGAGGCCTACATTGATCCATTTACAACCAAGAGTTTTGAAATGTTATATGAAGACATGGATAGGAAACCAAATACTTTTATATAAAAATATATTATTAATGAAATTTATTACTAAATAATTAATTGCTCTCTCTGCTGCATCGTTTGCCCACACACTAATCGTCACTTTGCTGCCAATGTACATCAATAGATAATCGCGTAAAAAATCTCTTTGTCTGTGAGGAAATGAAATTCTTTTGGTTTTTGTTACAAAATTTATTTTCGAGACTTCTTCTGTTTTCGTCTTCTTTATTGATAACCAGTTGTTGGACCAATATGGAAAGAAAATCTTTTTTACTTCCAACGGCACAGTTTTATCACAAAATGAAAGGCCCACTGTTTCTTTTGCTAAATACGACAAATGCTTCCTTAGTTCTTGCAACTAAGTGGCGGACACTTCTTTGTCGAAATAAAAAACAAAGTTGGCTGCGTGCAAAATGACCTATTAAAAATCGCCCAAAAGCAAAAATGAAAAATAGCCCAAGAAATCTTCATACAAAATGGATTATATTTCATATAAAAAATAACCCAAAAATTTTGAGTGCAAAGTGTTACAATGTTCTGATTAAAATCAAGGCCTTGTTTCGAATCTTCAATATCATTTACATATTGGAACCAATAAGGAACACAAATGATTATCAGGAATAAAGAAATACTGTGAAGACTTTCCAATTCCGCTGCTTTCATTTTAAATTTCTCACGAAACCAACAAGTTTTCAAGCTATAAAAACGGTTATCGTGTGAAAAGGTTTCATGATGAATTGAAAGTATTCCAGCACTAGGATAATCAATTCCAATTAGTTATGACTGTGGAGTAAATGGCTCGGCTCACATGGTTCAGTTCGTAACGTGCTGCAGAAACACAGCAATTCTTTATTATTAGTTGCTAGAAATAAAGCCTGTCATATCAGTGCAAACATTGAGAAGCGATATCAAATTTCCAATAAACACATTTTTGTAACGACGAAGCTAATATTTTACTAAAATAATGGACACAAAAATTTTGGTACAAGATTCCGACAGCATAAGAATGGAAAATATAATACAGCAAAAAATAGATAGAGATATGTGTAGTATGGTATATCAACCAAAAGAGTTTCGAGCCATTGCTCGAACGCTAAAAAATCGTTAAGGTCTGAATATAAATTTTATTCGTATATATTATTTGTTTATCCTATAAATTGTAAAAGCACGTAATAAATACTAAAGTTAAAAATTAAAGGGTGACCGATAAGAAATGTAAAAAATTTAATCTTAGGTGGGAATCTCATAATTTCTTAAAAAGATTTGAACATAAACTTCGTCAGTCCATCCAATCCGAAATACTAGGTTTCTTTTTATATGTTAAAACTTATACATGTTTATATTTTTTAATCAAATTCCCACTCTCTAAAGATCAACTATCTAAAATTCTTTATGGAAGTTCAGTATTTTTATCAAAAAGGACAATTTGGTTGCCTAAAATATAAAATTCTAGACTAAAATGCAAGGTATATTTATCTTACTAGGTTGTGGCGTCCCTACAACAAATACAACAATACAAGAACAACATGGCATTTTGTTGTTGCTTTATAGTTCAAAATGTCATAAAACATAGAAGAAAATTGAGAAGGCATGTATGTGTTTTGTTGCTTTCTCACTTTTACACTATAAAATTTCTAAACACATACACCTTTTGACATGTCGAACTACTAAATCAGCTGGGCGGACGACACTAAGATAAATATACCTTGCTAAAATGCCTGCTACAATTTGAACATTCGTTCCCGTATGCCTGTTTTGTCATTGAAACAAAATTATGTCAGTTATTGAATAGATAATCTATTTTTTATATTAATTTATTTTAAAACACTTTTATTTAATTATGTGGTTTTTATTTGTTTTTGTTTAATCTTAAAAAAAATAAATATTGAAATACAAATAAGTTTTTAAAAGCAGACATAATGACGAATGAACACAAAAAGAAATAAAAAAAAAATTACGTGTCTGTGGAGTAAGATTTCTTGGTGTGTTTATTTTGCAGGTGTACGAAGTTATCGTGTTATTATTTATTTTAGTAATTTAAATACTATAACACAAATCACTTTCATACTCTATATTGCCGCGTTGTTGGGAGAAGCTAGAATTCCAGGGGGGAAAAATCATTTACTACATACATAAATATTAAATATAATATCTTAGAAAGATATATATGTATCTCAGGGTCGAGAAGGTAATTCAACCGACACAAAAAGTACATATTGGGTCTCATTATTGATTCCGTTCCGCGATTGCGGAAAGCGTTTTTTGTGCGGAAGCAAAATTTGCAATTATTGGTTCCGTATTTTTCCATTGTTGCGGTATCATCTCTACAATGACGATATTGCCATATTATTAATTCTGCAATGTAGATATTTGTCTTCATTTTACTTACGTTCAAATTTTGTAACGAAAAGATGACGGAAAGAACAAAAATGTAAAAAAATTGTTTTTATTTTATGTTTTATTTTTGAAAAATATTTTTATAGGAATAAAAGAGAAAAATACACATATAAATTGCAACTAGAAGCAATGGTTAAAACTTAATGCAAAGAAATCAGGGCACATTTGGAAGACGACATTTTTTATAGAAAGCAATTTTCGCTAGTCTCTTCTCATTTGCATTCATGCTTATTGATATCCATTCAATGCACAACAAATTCTCTAACTTGTTTAAAGCTTCAGCCAGCACTTTACAAAACGTTGATTGCGCTATATTAACACTAAAAACCTTAGCAACACTATGCCGAAAGTTTATCTTTTGGAGAAAGTGCTTCTTAACGATCTTTATTTGAAATTTTTTTTAAACGCATTATATGTTTAAAAGCGTACTAATAAAGATAAAAAATGCGGCACGTTGAGCACTTTTTGGTTGAAGAAAAACCATTGAAAAATCGTCACCTAACGCTGGTTTCTATGTATAGGAGTATAATTGATATAAACAGGGTTGATAAAGTTGGTACAATTATAATATTTTTTGTACACCAATGAACCATTTGCTACAATTTATACAAGTTCACATGTTTCTTATTGAGAACTATTTAAAATGCCAACTGTTACTTATTTAAAAAACTGAAAAAAAACTTTAAATTTTAGCCATTTTCGTTCTGATTTTATCCACGAGTCGTTTATTTTTACCCTATTTGCTTCTTATTGGCTGAGAGTGTGATAGGTCCTGTGCCTATAATAAAATTTATGGATGCAAGACATTCCTGGACTATATGGATTTTATAGAAATAACCGCCAAGCAACAATATTACAAATTAGTAGCAACACCTTTTTTGGATTGTTATAACTTTTTTAGCACAGAAAATATTGAAAAGTGTACTTTTGAAATATGATAAGTTTTGGGCTAATATTTAATTTAGATTATATCGCATCAGCTCAACAAAATTGTATTAGCTCGACCTCTAAAAGTTTCACTATTTGTGAAGAAGAACACGCAACGCTTATTATTCACCACAAAAATCCCACTTTGTTTTGCTTACTCTTTTTATACCCTTCCCTACAGGTACAAAGATTATATATGTATAAGTTTGTCATTCCGTGTGTAATTTCTACAATATTAATTTCCGACCCCATAAAGTATATATATTCTGGATCCTTATAAATACAGAAGTTGATTTAGCGATGCCCGTCTGTGTTCGGGTTGAAATGAACTTTGTCAAGGCACCCGAAAAGATACAGAAAATTTAAGCATACCAATCTGCCAGGCATAGTTTCGAAACTTTCGCTAATGAAATTCAGCTACATCAGACCAATCAATTCGAGGCAGCTGAATATGTCTGTATAAATAAAGTCATTGTGGTGAAAGGTATTAGAACATTCGGCACGACCCGAATATAGCACTCTTACTTGTTATTTTAAAAAATATGCATTTAAGGTAAAACTAATACTTTAAAATTGTGAAATATTGAGATTTGTACTAAATGATTTTGGTAACTATACTAATGACAAAATTTCATGAAAATAAAAAAAAGTCAAAATTTAATAATAAAGATTTAACAAAATTGTGTTTATTTTACTATGATTCCAAAATCTTCTCTACCAAATATATTTAGTACATTTTTAGTCCAAAAAGTACAATTTTGGACTATCATTGCTGAACCGATTTAAAAAGTTAATGCTTACAGATTGGTCCTATTTTAAAAAAGTACATAATTTTAAAAATTAAAGGTTGCCATCACACAACATATGTAAATGTATTTTTTTCGGGTATAACCGTATTATAGCAAAAATTAATACAAAACTAAACAATTATAGGGTGTCCCCATGAATTATTTGACCTACATATCAGGCGCTACTTTTGAACCGTTATAGAGTATACAATTTTTATTTGGAAAATAAAGAGTATCCCAACAGTTGAGTTATGTGGCTAAACTTTTAAACAGTTATAGACAAAGATATGAAATTTCAAAGAACCTATTTTTCTAAGCGTACTATAACAACAATTATAAAATATGAACTTGGAAATTAAAGGGTGTCTCCATAATTGATATAATTTGGCCTATTTTGCAGTATCTTTGGAACCGTTCCGTGTCTACTACTATGTTCGATATAATGACAAGTATGTATGTACATACATATATTTAAAATATAAATTAGAAGGTGTAAAAATAGTTGATGTAGTTTGACTTATATGGTCCTATCTTTTGAATTATTTTAGGCAGATGCTTGAATTTTACACAGAACTTATGTATATTACTATGTCCGCTATAGCAAAAAGTATAAAGTTGGAAACTAAAGGGTGTCCTTTTTATATGCTCAGTAACAGGTAACAAATAATATAATAATACGAGTAGGCTACTGGCATTTGTCTCTTTCTAGTTCTCTACTATATTAATGTATGCAGCAACATTTACAAGACCACATAATCAATTTGGAAAAATGGTTAAAGAAATGGAGAATAAAGGTGAATGAGCAAAAATGTACTCATATAACTTTCACACTGCTAGGGACTCATGCCCCGTATTTGCATAAATAACCAAATGATACCCCAGCTTTCATTATACATCTTGATCGGCGACTTATTTGAAAAAGCCACATAGAATACGAGGTAATACAAATTACGTTAAAAGCAGTCCAACTAAACTAGATTATTAGAAGAAACTCTACCCTACAAGTTGATCCTCAAATCAATTTAATTTTATGGAATTCAATTTTGGGGGACACAGCGCCAAAATAAGATTCTACTGATGACTACATTTACTTTATGAAAGGTAACCCAAAAATTTTCTAATTATGAAAACTGCCCAAATGTTGATCGCCTATTTTTGAGCGATTATAAAGACATTTTTCAATAAGAGTGTAAAAATAATGATTAATGTCTTATAATAATAATTAATTAATAAAAATATGATCTTCAATACAAAGTAGCTATGAAGTTAATCCTAAACCGCAGAAGTGTTAACATTAAAAATTTATCACAATTTAAACTGGCAAAATTAGCAAGTTAGTTTCTCTATTTACTTTTCCGAAAAAATGCTAAATTTACAGATAATAAATTGACATCACATTTAAATTTGTACCGATTTTTTTTATACATTTTTTTTTTGTTTGAGTTATCATTTGGGGGCTTGTACAAGAATAATGAATACAATTTATAATAATTAATATTATCTATACATATAATAAAACTTTAACAGGACCAGTTCTGTACATGAAATATTTTTTGAAATTTGGTTACTGCTGCAGATAGTAATCTAAATGGAATACAAAACAGACATTTTTGTCTGTCTGTCAGCACGTCTGTCTGTATTCAATTCAAAATGTTGTGAGGAGGTAACCTAATATCTCAGTTCAAATGTAGGATACTTTTGCGTGCAAGCACGCAATTTTACCGATTTAAAGGTACTGCAAACTTGACAGCACCATTTATTTTTGAGAGCAGTATATTTTAAACAATATTTACAAAACTTTATAACAATTTTAAAATTATTTTGAACACGATTTGAGTAGGGTAAAAGGTGCCGCCATTCCAAATGCCACGGATCCAAATATATTGAAATAGAAACTGTATTATAGAAATAAAAGGGCCATTGAGTCAAAGAAAAATCATAACAATATCATATACATATACATATACATATATAATATTTTTCATGTTTTAATAATCCACTTAGGCATTGAAACATAAAAAAAATATATAAAATAACGATTGACAACAAATGTTTGTGTTCTGCATTATTTTAGGCGTAGTTTTAATGAAACTGAAATAATAAACTTAAAAAAACAATCAATAAAATAAAAAATGTACATGTAGCACATAAACACAACACACATAAAATTACCTGTTAGTTCCGGCAATACTGAAGATCAAATATTACTTCTGTTCCGATAATCCGTCTAATACACAAATGATGTTATCTTCCACAATTTAAGCAGTATTAAGTTGTGAAATTTGCTGTAGATATTTAAATTTATGATAAAAATAAAAACGGTTGCATTATAAAAGGACACCTCAATCATGAGAGGTTAATTTTTGGGACACACCAAAGCACTTTATTAACTCTACATCAAACTAATAAACGGTCTAATTTTTTAATCTAATGACAATTAACCAATATTTACGTAATTATAAATGATCCTTAGAGTCGAAATAAACATAAGTTCAAAACACAAATTTCCTCTCAAGACTTAAAACGCTAACCAATATATCTACTGTAGCAGGATCAGGAGGAAGATACTAAGGTACCTTGATTCAAATAGAGGATACTTTTTTTCGTAAAAAAATCTCATTTCTAAGAGAAAATGGAGGAAAATAAGTGAAAGTACGCAATTATTATTTTGTCAGCAAGAAATTTATAACACTATTTACAAAACTCAACAATAATTTTAGAATTTTATATAAAGCCTATGTTTTTTATTTATTTAATTTAATTAAGTCTATAAATTTGCAATCCTTGTGTAATTACCCAGGGATGGGTACCTTTATATAAAGTAAACACATAAACCATATCTATATCACTATAAAAAGTAAGAGTCTTAAAATTTGGTGTAAGCACGCTGACGAAGTGGCGGGCACAACTAGTCTTGAATAAAAGAGCAATAAATTTAAAGAAAACATCGCATTGCTCTTACTTAACAGGAGATTCTTTCCATCTGTTACTAAAAAATTGCACACCTAATTTGAACAAAAAACAAACTTTTTAAAGTAGAGCACTGTTCATATATAATTCAGACGCACACTCTGTTGATTAAGAAAATAGTTTTAAAAATTCACAGATTGCGAGTCGAACTTTATTAGACGTCTTAGTTTGTCCATTGTAAGGGCTGCCAAGTCTGTAATTAACAAATTGCTTGAAATAATTATTTGTGAATAGCGTAATCTCGTTTCTAACATTCATGTTTAAAAGCATGTGTTTAGAATTTACTGGAAACCCTTTACTTTCTATATTTATATTATTACTTGCGAAAATTCAAGAGAAACAGCCGAGTGACAGTCCTCGGAGCGCTATCGAATGAATTATTGCGGACTTATTTCTTAAGTGTCATCAACATAAGTAAATAGGGAATCCCTAATTTTGTTCGTAAGTTTTCAGTTTGGATAACAACGGCTCCATTTTTAGGGAAAAATTTAATTTTTGAATTTTACAAAAAGGCAATTTTCAATATATTCGTCATACTGGGTTTCTTGGATCGAATTATTTTAAAATTTTGAATATTTTAGTCCGCATACTATACTTCACTTTTAGATTTGTTTCATCATACCTTGTTAAACAACATTAAGATAAAACTAATTTAAAGAGGACCTAGAGAAGCATATTATTTATAGTAAAGCAAACAGTACAAACAAATCAAAAAGTATTTACAAAAACATAGAAAAGAACTTTTTCGTCTTAGTTCTTTTTTATTTTATTCTTATTTTTTTAATGGCCAATTTTTATCTTGGTATTTAAATGTGAATTTGGTTAATTTTCATTTAAATTTAAGTTGTATTATTGTTTATTGTTCTTATTTAATTGTGATAAAAATATGGTAGCATTACAAAATATCAAAACAATTGCAGATACTTTTGCAGAAAACAGCTGTTCAGCAAGAAACTTGAAATTGAGTTGTCAAGAAAATGTTTTTACAATTTTTGCTCTTGTTATTTTTTTATTTTTATATTACTGTTAATATTTATTGGCCAAACATAATTTTTTCTAAAGTCGAGTTTCCAATGATGTGTGTTTTAGGGAAGAAGGTAGACTAAAACACTTTCAGTGAACTAAGAAAAGAATGTAGCGTGACAGTCTCGCACGAAATGGTAAGGCAAGTCTTTAAATAAAACGGATGTCGCTGTAATTCACGAAAAGATCAAAATGTTGCATTTCTATAATGGTGGGCTCAATAGAGTAGGAAAACCCCTAAAAGCGTTAACATAATTGCAGTAGTAACTTTTGGAAAACTTTCTGCAAAAGTTTGAAGGTCTATACATATGTATCTAGTAAAGGGGTTGGAGTAATTTGTTTCATTGTGAACACAATAGTTGCGAATCAGTACCTGAATATATTAAATGGTTATCTAATTTTTAGGGTTAATAAATATAGAATTTATACTGATAGGAAGCCGAATTTTAAATTTTATCAGAATAATGACCCCAAATATAAGGCTCTTTTAAATCTGTGGCAAAGTACTCTATACTCCAGCTCCGGGTGCTGACTTATTTATCTAGTTGAAAATTTGTGAGCTTATCTGAAAAACTGTTTCAAAGAGGTGTTCCAAAAGCCAAGATGAGTTAAAAGCTGTAATTTTAGAGGAATGCAATAAAATTCTAACTTAATGTGTGCAAAAATTAGTTTATTCCATCAAAGGTTTTCTGCAAGCCGTGATTGATGCCAATGGTTGTCATACAAATTACTGATTGTCACACACACGGTTTAATATGTTTTAAAAATAATCTATGTTATAAATTAAATTTAATTTTTGTTGGTTTTTAGTAAAAAAAGTGCATTAAAAATTACTTAATACTTAAGTTAACAAAATACAAATTAAGTAATAAATTTTATTTCATAGTTTTTTGGATAATTTTAAAACTATCATCCCTGTACCAATGAAGAATAATACCTATACATAAGTGATAATTAATCAATAAATTGTTTTTGTCAAAACTATGAAGTCTTCATTTCGATGAACTTTTTGGGCCTGAAATGACATCTAAAGTATGGAATACTATTCTTGATTTTTTCTATTATAAACCTACGCAATATTTGCTAGACGTTTTATGCTTTAGTCTCAATGTTTAAAGTCCAACAGACGATAAAATTCATAAAATTTTTCCAAGAAAACATTTTTTTAGAAAAGCAGTTGATTTAGATAATCTGTGGACAGTAAATAGCTTTTGAAACATTTTAATTTGTTAGCGGCTTTGCAATCAAAAGTAAAGTGCGTTCAAATTTTAAATGAACAATTCCTCAAATTAATGTTGCCATTAAACACTGACCTTGATCACAATGAATGATCTGTTTTTTTTTTTTTTTCTTTTTTACTCATTCACATGCGACAATAGTGATAAAAAAACTGACACCAGTTTGTTTTTGTTTGTTGTTATTTTCTTCTTCTTTACTCATATCAATAAATCGATCATAACATACACACATATGTCCATGCAAGTACATATGTTTCTATCAATAGTTTTGTATGTTTATATGTATGTTTGTGATACAATAGACGTACCGGCACTTTCTGTTTATTTTCATTTGTATTTTTGCTTCTATTAACATGTGATTAAATTTTTTAATGGAAATTGAATTCAAAACGCATTTTTTTTAAATATTGTTGAGGATTTTAGTAAAGAGATCTTTAAATTTCCGCACATACTTATGCATAATGCCAAGCCATAAAGAACTGTTTCACCCCGGACGCAATAGAAGACTAAAAAGCACTTAAGACCAATAAATTTAAAAACGTTCAACAAAAAAAATAAAACGAAACTTGCTGAATGCACGACACGACTAATATAAGCAGCGTTAAGCGAGCAACTAAATTAAAGTGCTAAACGCATTTTGGACGCCTTCAAAATGCTCGTCATAATTATCACCTAAATGAAGACTAAGCATAACAGAACGACATGAAGACTAAGCATAACAGAACGACACACGGGCGCTAGTATAGTGGCAAAGACCGAACGATTGACTGACTGACTCGACTAGCAAACAATATGAATATGAAGACTTCAACCATTATGCTGACGTAGACGCCTACTGAGACAGCAACGTATGTTTTGAATGAATTCAACAACAACAGGATAGAGAAAAATATGAAAAGTAATAGTCTAATTACAATTGAAACTGCTGCTGATAAACCACATCAAAGCTATTGTGAAAAGAGGAAAGACACATTTTTTGGCATTTGTCATAAAAATTAAATCAAGTTTCTCTTTACAATTAGACAATTAGATTTCAACGAATATAAGTAAACAACATATACTCGGCATCGTAAAACCTTATATACACTTCACCACGGTGATTAAAAAGTTAACTTTATGCTCTTAGGTTTCGCAATTTCATTTTTACAATTATACAAGGTGGCGCTATTAAAATAATCGTTACTAATTACACAATTTTTATACCCATCACTACAGTTTGTCATTCCGTCTGTAATTTCTACAATATTCACTTACGACAACATAAAGTATATATATTCTGGATCCTTATACATAGAGAAGTGGATTAAGCGATGTCCGTTTGTGTTCTGGTTGAAATCAACTTTGTCAAGGCACCAAAAGAGATACAGAAAATTTAAGCCCACCAATCTGTCAAAAATTTCGCTAATGCAATTCAGCAAAATCAGACCATTCCATTCGAAAAAAAGCCTTTTGCTTTAGACCGCGACAGTAGATCGCATGGAGTGCATTGGGGGTTCAATATGCCCCAATCTGACCATGCTAACGCAATATAGATTGCAGAAAAGTCCTAACTGTACAACAAATTTTTACAAAAAACTTTCGATAACATTTTTACCAACAACTTTCGGTAAAATTTTAACAATACATTTTGAATAAAAATTAAAAAAAATATATGTATATCTTTAAAATCATAAAAGTAAAAACCGATTGTATAGGTAGTATTAAAAAATTGAGAAAGATAACAGAATAAGGGCATATTTAACATTACTATGGTGAAGGGTATATAAGATTCGACACGCCCGAAAATAAAACTCTTTCTTGTTAAATTTGTTTTTGAATATTTCTATTTTAGGGAAATTTTGTGAAATTTTTTGTTTTCAACAATGTTGTTTGAATGCTTATTGCACAGCAGATAGTAGGAGTACAGTTAAGCAAAAGATGGCGCTGTTCGCAAATATATACTACCGTGAAACTAACGTAACATTGTCATGTTATAAAAGTTTTTATACAAATGTTTTAACAACTATATTAAAGCTTGGAAATAACATTAATATGGGCAGTATACATTTAAAACCCCGTCTTCATTTGCTATCAACATGTCTTAACAAAAGTCAAACTTCATGTAAAAAAAAACAGTATTAAAAATAATGGCCCATAATCATAGTCAAACACTAAAGTCGGTTCCTTTTAAAAACAACTTTAAATTAAAGAACTGCTTTAACTGAGTTGACAACTATAGTCAAAATTAAAGCATATTTTAACTTAAACCAACTTTAAGTGGATGCCACATCAATAGCAAGAAATGTTTTCATACAATCTGCAATAAAATACAAGCAGATGCCATCTCTAAAAAAAAAGAAAAAACAGAAAAAATACGCAAAAATTTGTTTACTTTTTGCGTTGTTTTTTATTATTTTCTTATTATTTTTTTATTACTTTTTGTTTTTTATTATTTTCATACATATGTACAGTCACACAGATAATAATACGTACCCCCTATAAAAGTGTTGTTTTAACAAAATTATTCGTATCCAATCGAATTTGCATTTTCATTTAGATGTGAAACTGCACACTCTCTTCCACAAATCTCAAAATGTTCAACTATCTATGCGATTTTGGCGTAGATTCGCATTATACACATATGGCAGCGCAGATAATTATACGTACGACGCTTAAAGTAACGGAACTTTTTTAAGTTTTACAAAAAACCAACTGCATAAACGTAGCTCAGGGGTCTTATAGATATTAATTAGCGAATATTGCGTTGATTTTAAAAGTGATATTAAATATTATTGTGAAAATGAGTCGAAAAACAAAAGACATTTGTATTGAGATGCGAGAACATATAGTAAACTTAAGAAAATCTGGTAATTCGTTATATTCAATAGCTATTGGGCGTGCCAAGTCAACAGTACAAACAGTGCTGAAAAATTTTACTGAGACGAAATCGCTAACAAGTAAGCCTAAAACTGGTCGTATTCCAAAGATTTCTCCAAGAGCAGCCCGATATATAACGCAATTGATAAAAACCCTAGAACTACAGCCGTTGATATTCGTAATGCCTTGGAAAATGATATCAATATCAATGTGCATTCCGGAAAAGTTAGAAGTGTTTTAAGAAAAAGCGGATTCCATAGCCGAGTGCCAAGAAAAAAACCATTTATTAGCGAAGTAAACAAAAAAAGCGCTTGGATTTCGCATTGGAGCATATGGACAAATCAACGGATTTCTGGTCAAAAATAATTTTTACTGATAGAGCAAGTTTAATTTGTTCGGCAGTGATGGAAAACAAAAAGTTTGGCGTAAACCAAATAAAGAGCTGCAACCAAAAAACCTCATACCCACTGTAAAGCATGGTGGTGGTTCGGTCATGGTATGTCGGCAAATAGAGTTGGAAAATTACGATTTGTTGAATCAAATATTGACGACTTCGTATATTTGGACATTTTGAAAAGCAGTTTGAAAGAATCAGCAAGCAAATTGGGTCTGAGTTGTTCTTGGTATTTCCAGCAGGACAATGATCCAACGCATACTTCGCCTATTGTCAAGGAATGGTTGCTTTATAATGTACCGAAACAACTTCATTCGCCTCCCCAATCACCAGACTTAAACCCGATAGAGCATTTGTGGGATGAATTAGAACGTCGCATACGTAAAAGAAACATATCGGAATAAACAGGAACTAAAACATGGCATTGAGCAAAATACGGCTGAAACAACAAAAAAACTGTCATTTTCTATGAACAGCAGGTTGAGAGCAGTAGTAGAAGCTAAGGGGGACCAACAAAATACTAGCTTAACAGCGTTACCACTGTAAATACTTGATTTAATTAAATAATTTTTCAGTGTACGCATAATTATCTGTGCTGTGAATTTCATTTTATGCGTTTTTTGTAAAGTTGAAATATTTTGAGTTATATTTAAATAAAAGAATAAATATTTTAGTTCATAACCATATTCATGATATATTCACATTTTCATTTACGACCAATATTTTAGTAAAATAACAAATTTTTAAGGGGTACGTACTATTACAGTGGCTCAAAGTTATAATGGAACAGCTTGGATGTTTAAATGTCGACCCTGATACCAAATTAAATACACTTTTTAGCAAATAAGTTTTTTATTTTTAGAAGATTATTGGCTATATATTTATTATTAAAAAACAAAAAAAAAATTAAAATATTTACATGAAGTAATAAAATTAGTAAAAGTTTAACAAAACACAGCATTTCAGCATCAAAGTTATAATGGAACAGATCATGTAATTCATAAGAAGTTTTTGGACAATGCTAATTTAATTCATATTTAATACTTAGTTGGGAGCCCTTTTTGTTTAATTACCGCTTTCAAGCGATTTGACATTGAATCAACTAATTTAGAACAGAAGGAAACCGGTATTTTGTTCCACTCTTCCTTTAGAGCTACCACCAACTCTACTCTGTCATTTATGCGGTGATTTTTTAATTTTTGCTCCAAGTAATTCCAAACATGCTCGATAGCATTCAGATCAGGTGACTGCGGCGGAGTATCAAGCACATGGGGACAATTGTAGAGTAACCAACTGCGCACAACATGAGCCTTATGCTTTGGGTCATTGTCCTGATAAAAAATAAAACTGCTTTCTATTCCGAGCTTTCGAGCGCTCTCTTTTACATTTGATTTCAGAAGGTTTAAATAATATATTTTGTCCATATTTCCCTCGATGACATGTAAATTACCTGGCCCAGCAGCTGATATTGCACCCCATACCATTACTGAACCTAACCCGTGCTTAACTGTAGGACGGAGGTTTGCGCTATTTAACTCTTCATTAGCTCTGCGCCACACGTATGATTGTCCGTCTGATCTAAAAATATTAAATTTACTCTCATCAGTAAATAAAACATTTTTCCAGAATGAGAGATCTTTAGTAATCATGTTTTTCGCAAACACCAGTCGCTTTTGTTGATTTACTTTACTAACAAAAGGCTTTTTTCTAGCGACACGTCCATGGTATTGATGTTTTCTAAGCACATTCCTAACTGTTTCAGGGTTGGCTTTTTTTCCAAGATACTTCTCTGCCTCTGATGTTAGTTTTGGAGCACTCGTATGAGGGTTTTTCTTGATGGTTTGTAGTAACCAACGTTCATCTGACTCTGAAAAAATTTTGCGCCTACTTGGTTTTGGCTTATTATCAAAGCTTGTGACATTTTTGTAACGCTTAACGATGTTAAAAACAGTTGTTGGTGCTCGATTAACAATTGCACTAATTTCGCGTATAGTTTTACCCTCTTTTGATAATCGAATAATGATTTCCCTCTGCTCAACCGATGTTTGCTTACCTCCTGGTGCCATTGCTCCTGTTGCGACTCAAAAAAAACCAAATAATGTTACAAAACTCTTCTAAATGCTTTTCTAAAATCTAACGGCACAAATTGATAATCACACGAAGTTAGACGCGGTTGTAGCAATGAAGTTGCCATATTTTTGAAAAGTGTTCCATTATTACTTTGAGGGTAAAACAGGTGTATTTTTGTTTAATTTAATTTAATTTTTGTTGTTGATGCAAATAAAGCTATTTTTTTTTTTTTTGGAAATAAATATAATATACATAAGCTTTTAAAATCATCTATCATTCTTCTTAAAAGTTTTCTGGTTCATTTGGTAATAGCGTCGAAATTTAAAAATTCAAGCTGTTCCATTATAACTTTGATCCACTGTATCTGTGTGACTGTATATTGTAAAACTAAATAAAACAATAACTAAAATTAAGGAAATGGAAATACAGTTAAAGGTAAGTCAATTATTTGATATTTTATGTTACAATTAATTACATTACGAGTTTTTAGCAGGAGCAAAAGCAGCCACTAGAAAGAGAGGCAAACAGGACCTCATGCCTTCTCTTATAAATTTTGGGCTTCCTTAACTCCTCTAAATCCTTAAGTATTGCAAAATCTTGTAAAATATTTTCCATTTTTCACTTTTTTTATGAAATAAAAAACACAATTAACAATTTTTTTAAATATTAATTTTTTAGTTTTTGTTTTATGCGGCAATCAGCTGTGTGATTTAGAGTGATGCTAAAAAGAACTTCAGCTTGTTTTAATTTTAAAACATGCTTTTGAGTTAAAAGTATACTTTTACTTGTCTATAGTTAACAAAATTTTTAGTTTTAACAAAAGTAAACTTTTTATTTCTTAAAGTCTACTTTATTGTTGACTATGATTATGGGCCAATGTTTTTTTTTCATGTGAAGTTTGACTTTTGGAAAGACATGTTAATGTATAATGGAGACGGGGAGTAAAAAAATAAATATGTACGTATCAGTGTTGAGATCTGGCAGTGTTTAAATTGTACCGCCCCAATGATAAAATTGTACCAAATTAGCATCAATTGTACCAAAATTTAGTATTAAGTAAAAAACAAATAAAATATACAAAGAGCAGCTCGATATTAAAATAGGACAAATTGAAACTTTTATATACTTTACTTTTCCAGCAAGCACTTGAAACTTTACCAAAGCACCGGATCTTTATCCGATAGGGTATACCTGGAGTTATTTGGAAGAACAATTAAAGAGTCATCTACCTACTAAAAAATACCTTAAGACTTCTTACTAGAAAGAATGTTCAAACGCTGTAGTTCAGCAAAAAGACCATGCAACTAAATTACCTAGTACTTATGCTTATACTTATAAAAGGGTTATCGAAGTAAATTAAAAAGATCCCTGCACAAAAATTCAAGAATGTTTAAATTTAGTTAGTTCCAAACAGGGTTGGTAAATCATGAACTCAAAAATTATTAATATTAAAAAAATATTGAATAAATTTTATACGAAACTGTACCAAAAAAACGAATGAAGTGATGTGTCGATTGTACCACAAATCCCAACACTGGTACATATGTATATTACATAAAATAAAATGGAGAAGAAAGATTCCTTTCCTGAGTTAATAACCGGTAATTGAGTAATTTTCTTGCATGTTCATGCGTTTATTTTATATGTATTTACTTTTAATTATGGTTTCTGCAGATGCAATGTTCGATTGATTGAAAGTAGTAGCGGTTAAATTAATATCAGATTCGCATAGGCTTGAGATATGCAGGTTTTTCTTTAAAATTTCAAATTTTGCATAGTCTATTTGGTTTAAAGTAAAAGAATCGGACATTTTTTCCAGAAAATTTGAAAAAAGCCATTGTTAAGCTATTTCAGGACTAGTTTAATAGCTGTATGAATATGCTTTCCACATAATAGTCCATTCCGATTTTTATATGTTTTAGAAATATATGTATTATTCGGGTTTCTTTTATAAAATATCTATTTAATATATTTCAAAAAACGAAGATATAAATAATATCTAATTATGCATAATTAGTATTCCAAATATAATTTTTAAATATATGAATGTTATTCTTTTAAATTGAAAAAATATTTTTTTTATAAATATTTCGAATAATAAGACTAAGGGCCAGTTTTTGACTTCGTATTTAAATTCGAATTTAGTTAATTTTCATTTAATTTTTAAGTTGTATTTTAATACAATTTCAGTTTTTCAGTCTTATTTCAATGTTCTTACTTAATTGTGGTAAAAATATGGTAGCACCACATATCAAAACAATTGCAGATAATTTTGCAGAAAACAGCCGTTCAACATAAAAAGTTCATTGTTTTTGCAGACAAACAATACAAACAACATAAAAAATGTCTAAAATGTACCTAAAACTGCAAAATTGTTGAAATACGTGTAATATCAATATTTTTATAGAAATGTATCAATATATTTTAATTAATTTATGTAAAATAATAAAAAAAAACTGTCAATGTCATTCATTGACAAAATCAAGTTGATAAAAACATAAGGTTATGTGTAAAACTTAAATAGACTTTAAATGCACAAGAGTGGTCAGTTAAGTTTCATATGAGAGCGTGGTGAAAAACTAATTTTCATATTTAAATACAACTTAAAGATAAATACGAAGTCAAAAATTGGGGCTAAGGCCCATTTTTATAACTGGCCTTTAAAGTACATTTTAGTTACTTTAAGAAGAAACACCAACTACTTTTGACAAAATAAATTGGTTCTTAAAAACGTAGTGGCAACTTCATACCTTTCATTTATTTGTTTACTTTTAACAAACCATTAATTATCTGTGCAACAAACAAATGATAAGATTTTATTTCCATTTTTATTTTTCAAATGCAAAATTAAATTAACATAAAATTATTTTTTTTCCTAGATTAGAACATACGGCAACTTTATAGATGAGAAATCATGGCAACTTCAAAGACTTATATCTAATGTTAAAAGTCCCCTTTTACATTTGAACAGAAAATGGGCAGACAGACGAGATTTGTAGGCAACGGGTTGAAGAGGTAGAGTGTGTATTGCATTACTTTCTATACAAATCTCGTCTGTCTGCCCATTTTCTGTCCAAATATAAAAACAGTGAAAGTTAAAGTCTGCAAAGCTATCGAGAGTCGGCCCATTCGATAGTTTACTTTAAAACTATCGATACTATCGAAGTTTTTAAGTGGTAATTAAAATCAAAAAAAAAAAAACACGAAAATCGAAAAATCATAAACATAAAAGGCGTAAAAAAGAAAACAAGAATTTAAAAATGGACCCATATGCACATATTAAAATGTTATATAACTATTACTGACCAGTCTTGCTGTCGAATTTTAACTCTATCAAGAGGGTAGCTGCATCTATTACGAGGGTAGTTTTATAATTCCATGACCTTTTGTATTTCCAGCGCAGTAATTTTTAACGCAAGACTGATCCCGTGGGTAAGTGGTAGCTAATACTGCCGAGTTCTGCGCAAGTTGCGTCTATTACGACGCAACGACGCTCATCATGCAATTTGATAATCACATGACATTTTTTATATCTAGTGCAGTAATTTCCAATGCAATTCTGATCTCATTAACGGTTATCAAATACTAGACAACTGTCTAATTTTGGGCAAGAACTCTAATACTATCTACAGTTGAATTTTGAGCTAGCATCTATTACAAGGACAGCTTGCTAATTTCTTGACTTTTTGTAGTAATAATCGCAGGAATTTTAAATGCAACACTTCTTCTGTTACCTGTTATTAAATACTGGACTACTGTTTTGTGTTTCCAGCACAGCAACTTCTAATGCAACACTGTTCCCGTTAACTTTTACTGTCAAATTTTGGGCGAAGTACGCTTGCTTTCGTATTTGATGAATATTTCATTAATTATAATATTTCATACCATCGATGAAAATAACTTCATCAACAATTTCTTCGATAAAAGAATCGAGCAATTGCAGTTTAAAGCTTTCCTTCAACGAAACATTTATTAAAGCCAAAATTCCAATATGTTTATTTATGTTTTGCAACAAGTACTGCAAACTCAAATAAAAAGCCGTTCGCAATTCATGTGAAATGTTTACAATTGCATAAATTTGCAATATCAAATGCACAAAATTGTGATTTAAATAATAAAATTGTATATCTATATTTTGCTATTTACTTGCTTTAACCTGTAGTTTGTAAAGAGAATGAAGACTGTTAGACGGCTGTCAGTACGTCGGAGCCGCCGTATTTAGGTAGCTAAATTTCACTATTAATTGTTACCAAAGTATATCAGTTTAATAATGTGGCACTCTTTATTTGAAATGATTTACTTTATTTATATTTGAACATTTCAATCTGAGTCGAATAAGTTGCTAGGAATGTGACGTTGACACTACACTTAATCAACTTCGTATTTCTATTTAAAATTTGACGATAGTATCGATAATCAAAGCCTATAAATTGATAGTCAGCCGAAAGAAAACTATCGATACTATCGATTGTTTTCCACATCTTGCCAAGAGATTCTTCCCTTTAGTATATTAGTCACTTCTAGCTTAAACTTTACTTATAATAGCGAAAAACTACTTATCTCTCTGATATAATCCTAACTTTAGCTATTGGCAAGTTATAAATATATATATATCAAATATATTTTTAGTATTTTTTAATCAAAAATAGCAAATGGAAATCTAAGTAACGTAACGTCAGTAACGTCACGCTACATACTAGCGCTAATTAAAAAATAAAAAAGGAAGAAAGGTTTTTAAATTTTATAACTTGGAAAATATATTTATATTAATCCAAAACCTACTAAAATGTTTTATACAAAAAGTCTTGCCCAATTCGCAGAGTTAAAAAACATTGTAAATGCCCGTATGCAGCATGACAAATAATTAATTCTTTTGATATTGATATTCTAGAATATAATGTACATATTATGTAAGCCTCGGGAGCAAGGGCGTAATAGTCTTCTTTCAAATTTTAATTATTTTATACCATTCTAAAGATAAAGCATGGTGCCGATTAAAATTATTGATAATTTTTGTTTACTGTGTTTTTATTTCCCTTACTGTCAAAAAAAAGCCCAATAAATATTAAATTAAATATAATGTGTTGTGGAAAAATTAGATAACTACTTTGTATCGATAAAAAATACTGGCATGGAGCGTCAGACGTTTTGCACGGAAATCAAGCAGAAGGTGAACCCATAATGCAATATGCAACGGCATTACAAAATCTTAGCATATCATGCGATTTGGAAAAAGAACGAAATGCACCCTATTTATAATTTGAGATATCTGTTGCACCGCAAAATAAGGGTAGAGGAACCGCATAAGCGATCAGAACCCGTACAGTGTCTAAATTGCCAAGAATATGGTCATACTAGGGAATACTGCAAGTTGCCTCCGGTTTGCGTTGTGCGTGTAGAGCTACATTGTTCCGCCCAATGCGACAAAGCAAGGGATGACTCGAGAGTTAAAAAATGTAGCAATTGCGGTGGAAATCACACCGCTAACTACAGAGGCTGTCCAGTTTTTACCATGGTAAGGAAAACCACCCAAAAATTAAATACTCCTGCTAAACACCCCCAATATCGAGCAAATGCTCATTATCCTCAGTTAGCCCAACCAACAACCCAACATTTTTCATACGCGGATATGCTAAAAACCCATCATGTTTCAGTATATAAAGCGACACCGACAAATAATTCTACTCCAAATTTGCACCCAGAACTACCATCATCTGGTAACTATAATCATCTCTAAGCAAGCATCGAGACATTAGTGCATTCGTTAAACAGTTTTATGAGCTCCATGAGCAGCATGATGCAAGAAATGGTACGCATGCAATCTATGATATTGCAGGCGGTACTAAACAAACCATGAACTGTTTAAAAATATGTTTCTGGAACGCAAACGGCTTACGCCAACATAAAAATGAACTCGAATACTTCCGCAAGAACCAACAAATTGATGTCATGCTGATTTCTGAGTCACTTAACAACAAATAGCTTTTTCAAAATCAATAGCTATATTTTATATGATACTAATGACACCCGTGGAAGAGCATGTAAGAGTAACAAATATCTGTCTTGAAGAATTTCATCAAAGCTTAGTTATTTCTTCGATTTACTCACCTGCTAGAAATATCGGAAAGTGACTTCTACAAATATCTAGGTCCCTGTTTCATAGCATCAGGTGACTACAAAGCTAAACATACGTTTTGGGGATCACGCCTAATAACTCCAAAAGGTCGTGTTTTGTTTGACACAATTTCAAAAATGCGTCTGAATGTGATATCGAGTGGACAACCCACCTATTGGCCAACTGATCGACAAAAAATACCTGATGTTATTGATTTTGGCGTGGTTAAGGGTATTCCGAGAGATATGATTAAAGCTGAAGCTTCACTTGAATTATCCTCAGATCATTCACCCACTATCGTCTATATATGGGACAAACAAAACATTATATCACCAACGACTAGCACAAGCATTAATTGGTTGAAATATAGAAAGTATCTTAGTACTCATTGTTCGAAAAATATCCCGCTAAGAACACCTGAAGACGTAGAGCGGAGTCTTATTGATTTTGACCAAAACCTCAAATCAGCTGCCCAACATTCAACAATAACCCGACAACAAGCTAGACACAATAAAATTTATTCTGCAGATATCGAACGGCTCTTGGCTGAAAGAAGAAAAATTCGTAGACAATGGCAATCACAGAGATCTCCTGAACTCAAAAGCAGACTTAAAGAATGTACGAAGCGGGAATCTCGAATAGTAGCCTCCCTGAAAAACTATTTTAGAGACCTAGACGCAACTCCTCAATCAGATTATTCATTATGGCGTGCTTGTAGAAACCTTAAAAGGCCAGTCTTACGTAAGCCGCCCTTGCGAACTACATCTGGAGGATGGGCAAGGAGTAATACCGAAAAAGGCAATTTATTTGCTGGACATTTAATAAGGGTCTTTACCCCAAATATATCGACTGATATAGTTGAGTTTCCAATTGTCGAGGCTAGTGCTGTAGTACCGAAAAGATTTGAATTGGTGATATTGAAAAAACAATAACGGATTTAAACACCAAAAAAGCCCCTGGCATTGATGAAACCAGTAACAAGATGTCACAGAATCGTTCTTTTTATTTTTAATGGTATTTTAGGTTTTGAGTACTTTCCCACAGAGTGGAAGGTGGCCTTGGTTGCCATGATTCTTAAACCAGGAAAAGACCACACAAATATTGATTCATACAGACCTATAAGCCTTTTATCAAATAAATCAAAGCTGTTTGAGAGGATATTAATAACTAAGCTTAACCCTATTCTAAGCGACAAAGGATGTATTCCAAACCATCGATTCTGCTTCGGGAAAAAACATAATACGATCGAACAAACTCACAGGTTAGTCAATGTTGTTAAAAAGACTTTTGAAGAGAGAAAATACTGCTCTGCGTTTTTTATCAACGTTTCTCAATCATTCGATAAGGTATGGCATGAAGGCCTAATATATAAGCTAAAACTGAATTTGCCTGTAAACCTATATAAGCTGCTAGATAGTTATTTAACCGAACGAAAATTTATTGTGAAAGAAGGAGATTTTTTTAGCTCACCTCAGCCAATCGAAGCCGGAGTTCCCCAAGGTAGTATATTGGGGCCCTTTTTATACTTATTGTATACTTCAGACATGCCAACTAGTAACCGAGTTCACACATCGACATTTGCTGACGACACAGCTTTTTTGAGCATTCACGAAAGACCCGAAGTAGCATCACGATATTTACAAGACCACATATCCAATTTAGAAAAATGGTTGAAGAAATGGAGAATAAAAGTGAATGAACAAAAATGTACTCACACTGCGTAGAGAATCTTGCCCCCCTATTCGGATAAATAACCAAACGATACCTCAGCTTTCAGACGTCAAATATCTCGGCATACATCTTGACCGGCGCCTTACATGGAAACGCCACATAGAAAGTTAACACAAATGAAGATGAAAGCAGTCCAACTAAACTGGCATATTGGCAGAAATTCTACTCTCGCTTTAGATTGCAAAATTTTATTATACAAGTCAATTCTAAAACCAATATGGTGTTATGGCATTCAATTATAAAAAACTCGAACATCCGTAAAGATCTAAACGTGTCATCAGTTGAAGCAGAAATAGCGAAACTTGCTATAAGGTATTTAAAGAAGCTTGAAACTCATCCGAATCCAGTGGACCGTAACATACTAAATGAACCTGGTTACATTCCACTAAGAAGGAGGGACACTGCTTCTCTCATCCGTACATCAGAGGGATAATCCGCAAATTACAGTAACCGTGAAACATACATTTTTTTGTCCAGCACTGGTTGGACTTAACAAGTATATTTTTAGACTTTAGATATGAGTAATTATTGATAGTTCGATTATATTGAAGATACAATAAATAAAAATTGCGAAAAAAAAAATGCGATTTGGGGTGATTAGAGACGAATTAATCAACGAGTATAGAAGCCGCTAAAGAAAGGGTGATGGCAATTGAGCAGGTGTTTCAAAAGAGCAAGAATTTCAATATACGAGTATATATGGTTTAAAACAACACAACTACAACTCTTTAAAGAATAACAACAGCTGTGCAAAAAATAATCTAAAAAAAGAAATATGATGGCCAACAACAAGTCAAATGTCAATCACATCGTAGTGGGTGCCCAGCTGAAGATGTTAAATACTTATAACCTTTTAACACTGATTAAAATCTACCATCAATTTGCGAAGATGTTGACATCATTAGAATTACACAAGGCTAAAATTCAAAATGGCTGACTTCCAAAACGTATGAGTGCAACGTTTGTATACAGTTGTGCTACCGTATTTAAATTATATATACATATGCAAAGTTCCGAAACAATGCAACCGTGTGCTTTGTTTGTTTGTTGCCGTTATGGAATTTAGGTGATGCGATGCATTATATTTGTGACCCGGTCTATGAAAAAGTGGCTTATGACTCAAAAAAAAAATTTCGAAAAAAGATGTTTTGCATTTTGAACAGTCATGCTCAAAAGGCAACCAAAAAATGCAAAAGAGCATAAATGAGATAAGTTCGTGTGTGTATATAAAGAGCGATGTTTTTTTCAATGCAAAGCACAAACCAGTTCTGACCCAGCGTTGTCAGGTTTTTGGGGATTTTATCCCCAAAAAAATCCCCAAATCGACTTTGACTTACCATAACTTCTGTTCTAATATTTGAATATTTTCAATTTTGGACTTTTTTAAACCTGCGACTTCAACTGCAACAAAAAAATCAAGAAAACGTAAGGCCTCATCTCCAGAAGGAGATTCGAAAAAACGAGCAACTTCAAAGGTTTCAACAAGGATAGCGACGAAGAAAACTACTTAATACTGCAAAATAAATATTTTTTGTGCAAAACAGCTTTTTTTTGGTAAAATCGTTTTTGCAGCGTTCAATCCTGTTTTTAACCGACTTCAAAAAAAGAAGGAGGTTATCAATTCGTCTGAATGTTGCTTTTTTTTTTTATGTTTGTGCCTTCAGAACTCGGTCATTTCTGAACCGATTTTGAAAATTTTTGCGCCATTAGAAAGGTTATGGCTACAGATTGGTCCCATTTTAAAAACAGTTTAAAAGTTTAAAAATTAAAGGGTGTCCCCATACAACATACATGTTTTTTACGTGTATTATGAAATTTGTAGGTCACCCATTTAAAATTAGAAAAAAGTGCGTATCACTATAGCTCCCAATAACAAAAAGTAATTAAAAAATAAAATTAAAAATTAAAGGGTGACCCCATAGGTGACGTAATTTCACCTTTATGGTCCTATCTTTTGAACTGTTATAGACAAACACTTGAAAGTTGCACAGAATGTTCGTTACTATGTCTGTTATAATAAGTATAAATATTTAAAATTAAAAATTAAAGGGTGTCCCATTAGTTGGTTTATTTTGATATATATATATGGCCAAACTTTTGAACCGTGATAGACAGACAGTTGAAATTTACAAAGAACTTGTATTGCTAAGTCCGCTAAAATAACAAGTGTAAAATATGAATTTGGAAATTAAAGGGTGTCCCAATAGTTAATGTAAAAGTGATATATATGGCCAAACTTTTCAACTGTTATAGATAGACAGTTGAAATGTACAAAGAACCTATATTGCTTAGTCCGCTATTACAACAAGTATAAAATTTGGATAAATTAAAGGGTGTCCCAATTATTGATGTAATTTGACCATTATGTCCTCATCTTTGGAACCGTTATAGACAAACACTTGAAAAATAGACAGAGTGTTCACTACTATGTCTGGTATAACAGCAAGTATAAATATTTAAAATTGGAAATTAAAGGGTGTCCCAATAGTTGATGTAATTTGATGTATATGGACACAACGTTAAATTTTACAAAGAATCTGTATGACAAAGTTCTCTTTAACAAGTAATTATATTAAAATTTGAATTTAAAGGGTGTCCCAATAGGTGACGTCATTTGATATATATGACCCTATCTTTTAAATAGTTATTGACAAACACTTAACAATTAGACAGAATGTCCATTACTATGTGTGTTAAAATAAGTATAAATATTTAAAATTATAAATTACAGGGTGTCGCAATAGTTTATGTAATTTGAGGTATATAACCAAACTTTTAAGCCGTTACAGACAGACGGTTGAAATTTTGCAATGAACCGGTATTGCTACGACCGCTACAACAAGTATAAAATTTGAACTCGGAAATTACAGGGTGTCGCAATAGTTAGTGTAATTTTATGTATATAGCCAAACTTTTTATCCGCTGTATACAGACAGTCGTTTGGCATTGGTTTGACCTGAAAAAGCACAGAACCCTGGGGTCTTGTGCCCCTATATACTCCGGAAGTACTGCTCCCCAGGTAGAAAATCGACTGATATTTGTTTTAGATTATTGAATTCAAAAATTAGTTTTTTTTATCTGAATTGACAGTTTGTGCAATGACATTTAAAAAATCCCGTCTTAAAGAAACATGATTTTAAGTTTGTCTGTTTTGAAGTCGGTTTTTTTTTGCAAGAATTATTAAATTTTTCAATTCCATTTATATTGATTCTGGACTTTCAATAAAATTATATTTTTCTTTCATTTGTGCTCTTCTTTCTTTATATTTTTCTAAGCAAGTTAGGACTTTCTTTTTTTTTTTGAGTCATAAGCCAACTTTTCATAGGCCGGGTCACATTTATTGTTTACAAAAGTGAAAATTGAAAGCGGCGCTGTTAAAGTTTTGATGTTTAATTTTTTTAATTTATTAGAGAGTTCCAATGTAAGTTTTGTCCAAAATTCGATGTCTCTAAAACAGCATATTAATAGAAAAAGATACGTTTTATTAGCACAAAAAAAAAACTGCAACGAAGAAAGACACCAAAAGATATAAACTTGTGGAAAGTTATTTTAAAAATGCCTTCAGAATGAAAATTTCTAATTTTAAGGTGAGTGCATAGATGTTTTACTTATACAGTTACTAATGCTAGAGCCTTTGTTGCTAAAGAAAGACACTGGGCGGCCTTGTCTGCCCTTTTCCAAATCGATTTACTTAACCCTTTGGAATTTAAGAAATCTAAACAGATTCAGGGAATTGAGTGATCGATTTGGTACAGGAGCAGCAACAGCGTATAGGTCATTCATAAAAACAATTAAAGTGATTTTGTTGCTCAAGAAAAGAGTCATAGCAGTTCCATTGACTGATATAAGCCAAAGAGTGACAATAGAACAGTTTGAAGCCAGCCGCGCACTTATATTCCCTTTTGTATTAGAACGTATTTATGCATCAGTTACTACAATAGAAAAGGGACATTCTCTATAATAGTTCAGGTAATATTATATTCCAATTGAATGTTTGACATTATTCGCTATCACGAATGTTTCAGGCCATTGTTGATAGTAGGATGCGATTTCTTGATGCTTTTGTGGATTATCCGGGGAGATGTCATGACCCTTCTGTGTGGAACAGCCCAATTCGACAAGCAATCATCAATAAAAGGATAAAAATACCACCTGAATATCGTTTGTTGGAGGATGGTGCATAGATATACATATATTGTAGTATAGCCAAAAGTCAAAATTTTTGTTGGGATTTTAATACAATTCTAAAATGGATATCACCGCTGCAAAATGTTGAATTCTTTCATACCAAATACGTATATATACCGTAAGAACACTTCGATCTAACACAATTTATAATTAGTACAATCTTTAATAAAGTGATAAAATTTTGACCTGATGACAAACTCGAACGGCTTCAAGAGCTGGACTACTTGCTTTAAAATTTTGAGTTCGTAGGCTTTCACCATATCAAGACTATGTGGTAGCTTTAAACAGAAGTTCGCAAGCCATGTTCGACACACATACATATATGTACATATGTATATAATTAATTCTGCATGTTATACGAGTATATTGAATTCCTGACATATTTAAATAAAAAATAATGTGTTTGTCTATATCATATCGAAATAGCATTCCAAGTTTTTCTGAATTTGTCTGATTGAAACATACTATTTTTGGCCCGTTTTATGATTTCACATGTTTTGTTTAATCAATAGATTTCTTTAGTGCAGGAACCATAGGGTCTCCTTGCAAATATCAAGCGTGACAGTTGCATTTGGTATTATTTTATGTAATTTTACGTTAATATGATTTGAGTATATTTGATCGATACGATATCGGTATTTTTTTTACCGATATCTACTTCGTACTCCGTGTTATCATGTGTTATTGCAAAAGCCAATTAAATATCTAAGTTATAGTAATAAAATATATTTTCGGTTTATAAAAGGTTTATTAAACAAATATTGTTTGAAAATTTGTTTTATAAATCGAATATTTTTTATAAATTTAGGCCATAGCTATATGTAACTTAAACCTTATAAATTGTTACACTCTACTTACATTTAGTGTAGAAAAGTTGCTAGTATTAGGTATAGTAAGTGTAAGGTATAATAAAGTAAATTCTTGTAAAACTGTCTAGTAAATTCCTGTAAAAATATATACGGTATATATCATCACCTGAAATGCCTAACTATGTAAAAATTTTATAAATTTTTTTTTTGTAAAAATGTTATAGAAATCTTTTTTAAAATTTTATAGATTTTATTTTTAATTTAATAGAAAATTGTTTGTAAAAAAGTTATAATTTTTTTTTTAATTTAATACATTTTTTTTTAAATTTTATAGAAAATTTTTTCGTAAATATTTTAGCTTTTTTTTGTAAAAATTTTATAGAAAATTTTTTCCTGCAATGACAAAACACAAGCAAAATACCCTTAAAAAAATTTCATCACAATGGCATCCCCCTCCCTTGTGTCTTTTGACTGCTCCTAGTTACCAGTGGGCACCCTGTGGGTCTATTGGCTACCTCTATGTGTATTGATTTCTATAAAGGCCTTTAATAAAAATCAAAGCAGTCTAAAAACAAACAAAATATCGCACCTCGTAGGGGTTATTGATCCTCCGAAATCTGTATACGATCTACTTGTCGCGGTCTAATATTTATTTAACAAAAAAAGGAAAAAGAGAATCGTTACAACCGAAAAAAATAAAGACAACGTGAAAAAATATAGGTGGGCGTGGTTTTTTGCGCGCAGCTACGAATAGAATCATCTGATATTGCTGAATTGCAATCCTAAAATTTACGAAACTATGCCTGGCAGATTGGTGGGCTTAAATCTGCTGTACCTCGTCTGGTGCCGTGGCAAATTAAATTTTAACACGAAGTGCTGGGGTTCGTGTTTAAAGAAACATGCGGGGGGTTAACACGAAAATTATTCGTGTACTTAGGCTCAAGGCTGCAATCTGAGGTCTTCCATTTGGGTCGGGATGTTGGACTGTATTTGATGATATTTCGATTCTGTGAACTAGAGAATGGTGCTTTTGTTTGCAAATATGGCAAACATATTGGCTTTGAGACTTCTTGAATTCATGTGAAGTTCCTAGGCAATTGGTGCATCGCTTTTGCTTTTTGACAATCGTAAACCGTTTGTTCCCTGGCATTTTTAAAAAGGTAGAACAAATTATAAGAGGATGCCCGTCAGAACAGAGTATACATTTCACAACTGTCTGTTTAGTAACACTAGTGCTATAAGTTTTAAGCTTCTTTTGATCTACCGATTGTGGTTCTTGATATTGCCGCTCTTATCGTTGTAAAACAAGTTGGGGTTCAAAAAGGTGGTCCGAATATCTGCCGATTCTAAAGTTTGAAATCTTGATGTCAAATCCGCATCCATTTGTTTCCAAGTTGGCAGCTCTGTGCTATGTGGTAGCGACTGTTCCCACAAGCTAAGGGTAATTTCTGGAATACATGTTGAACAGATGTAAATGAAAATTATGTCCCAGTTATTGGTGTTAGAGGCTAAATCGACTCGAGGTGATGATATAATGTTATCGGCAGTATTAGGACTAGATTTCTTACAAAGCATTTCTAAAAGGTCATTTGACTTTGACAGAAACTTGACATGAGCTTCAAATGTTGAGTACAAACTCGACTTAAGAGTCTCGATTTGCACTTCGTCCTCGATTTCATTAATTCTATTTAAAATATCGTCATAGCGAGCTCTAAAATCAGACCAAAGGCGGACAATTTCGTCCTTTTGGACTTCGAGAGTACTAACCGAATGTATGTCACCAGGATGATTTGCAAAATATGCCTGAAATTCTACCACACGATCGGAAGCACGAATAAAAGAATCAAGGAGAGACATGGCTGTACTGTATAGAAACAAGCAGAATTTTAAAAAGTATATTAAACCCCCCAAAAAAAGAGTTGGACCACTTAGAAAACTTCGGTTAAGTGTTTTAAATGCGCTTCGATTACGTTATGTTAAGACACAAATTATATTTCGCCCAGATAATAAATGTGCAAGGTATTTTCAACCAATATATTCTTTAAGTTATTTTTAAGAAAAGTAATATAAAATTTAACAATGATTGTAGGGTGAGGCAAAAGCGTCTACACAGTTAGCAAGTAAAAAAAAATGCAGTCGGTTACAACAAACAAGTTAATAGGGTTTATTTATGCCAAAAATGTGTTTAATGATTTTTAAGTCTTATAAGGTTTTTTCCCTTTTAAAACAGGAAACAAAATTTATATTTATTTGCGTAGTATGTTGTTTTTTGCTCGTTGAAAATTGTTGCAAAAAGTTTATTTTCTGGATTTTATATACACATATAGTTTGTTTTATTTTCGCTTTACTTGATTTTATTTTAAATTATTTTATTTTAGTAATGTTTTTAATGTTAAAAAAAATTTATTTAAATTGCATTCGATTTTAATAAATTTTTAAAAACCTCTTAATTTTTGTGGTATTTTCATACAAAGAAATGTTCATTGGTATATTCATCTAAGTGTAAAAAAAACAGCGTTTTAAGTTGTGTTTATGTTTAAAAGTAGAATTGTGTGTGGTTCGATCTTGATATTAAGTTCGATACAAATTGTTTTGCTTCTTTGTTGTGCTAGTAAGTTATAATGAATGACCTTCCTGTCGAACGAGTTTTAACAGTAGCTTTTATTTACAATTTTACGTAAAAGTTTGATCAATATACATATGTATGTGCCTTGGATTAGCACTCCCACTTACAACTTAAGGTTGTGTAAAGTTTGATCCATGTGTCTTGGATAAGCACTCACACTTACTGCTTGAAGTTGTGTATGATCACAAATTATTTTATTGCAACACAATTTGAAAATGTTGTCAAATAAGAAAGTAAATATAATGGGTGATTTTTTTGAGGTTAGGATTTTCATGCATTAGTATTTGACAGATCACGTGAGATTTCAGACATGGTGCCAAAGAGAAAGATGCTCAGTATGCTTTGACATTTCATCATGAATAGACTTACTAACGAGCAACGCTTGCAAATCATTGAATTTTATTACCAAAATCAGTGTTCGGTTCGAAATGTGTTTTATCGACAAATTTTGTTCAGCGATGAGGCTCATTTCTGGTTGAATGGCTACGTAAATAAGCAAAATTGCCGCATTTGGAGTGAAGAGCAACCAGAAGCCGTTCAAGAACTGCCCATGCATCCCGAAAAATGCACTGTTTGGTGTGGTTTGTACGCTGGTGGAATCATTGGACCGTATTTTTTCAAAGATGCTGTTGGACGCAACGTTACGGTGAATGGCGATCGCTATCGTTCGATGCTAACAAACTTTTTGTTGCCAAAAATGGAACAACTGAACTTGGTTGACATGTGGTTTCAACAAGATGGCGCTACATGCCACACAGCTCGCGATTCTATGGCCATTTTGAGGGAAAACTTCGGAGAACAATTCATCTCAAGAAATGGACCGGTAAGTTGGCCACCAAGATCATGCGATTTGACGCCTTTAGACTATTTTTTGTGGGGCTACGTCAAGTCTAAAGTCTACAGAAATAAGCCAGCAACTATTCCAGCTTTGGAAGACAACATTTCCGAAGAAATTCGGGCTATTCCGGCCGAAATGCTCGAAAAAGTTGCCCAAAATTGGACTTTCCGAATGGACCACCTAAGACGCAGCCGCGGTCAACATTTAAATGAAATTATCTTCAAAAAGTAAATGTCATGGACCAATCTAACGTTTCAAATAAAGAACCGATGAGATTTTGCAAATTTTATGCATTTTTTTAAAAAAAAAAGTTCTCAAGCTCTTAAAAAATCACTCGTTATATGCATGTACGTACTTAACACACATGAAAAACAATTCATGTTAGAAAATTTAAGTAAATTTTTGCATTTGTTCACAATAAATCTTGTTCGATTTTCGACTTTGATGAGGGAAATTTTGTTCAAGAAAAAATTAATAACCGTATACCTATACCACTTTTTGTTTTTGTTATTTTTTTATCAATTTAAAACTTTTTTTTTACACTTTATGAAAATATAATCTCTTTAATCTCTCTTACTTGCGTTCGATAAAGATGGTTATTTGCGGGGGGTTTCGTGATATTCCACGGGTTTTTAGGATTATCCACGGGATTTTCAGAATTATTTTGTTCGCTTCAATTCAGTAACAGCGGGGCTGAGTTTAGAATTTATACTTGTTAAATTTTTACGATATTCCATTCCGGTTCGATTGGACCAAAAACTGATTGTGTAGGAATCCTACAAAATTTTAACAAATAAAAAGCAATTAGTTGGGGGTTTACAATTTATTGGTACAGAGTGTACTCGGGGTGTGAATAACAATTAATTTCAAATTAATAATATTTTTTGTATGTAGCTACAATTTTAGAGAATATTATGAAACAAACAAATGAAAAAAACTGGTTTTTCTCAGTACACTCACGAGCATGTAAATGTACGCACTTATTCTAATCTTCAACTTAAAGCCATACATAAATACATACATACATACATACATACATACATACATACATACATACATTCATACATACATACATACATACATATATACATATATACATACATACATACATACATACATACATACATACATACATACATACATACATACATACATACATACATACATACACACATACATACATACATACATACATACATACACACATACATACATACATACATACATACATACATACATACATACATACATACATACATACATACATACATACATACATACATACATACATACATACATACATACATACATACATACATACATACATACATACATACATACATACATACATACATACATACATACATACATACATACATACATACATACATACATACATACATACATACATACATACATACATACATACATACATACATAAATACATACATACATACATACATACATACATACATACATACATACATACATACATACATACATACACACATACATACATACATACATACACACATACATACATACATACATACATACATACATACATACATACATACATACATACATACATACATACATACATACATACATACATACATACATACATACATACATACATACATGCATACATGCATACATACATAAATACATATATAAATACATACAGTGATATTCCATAAAATAGAGCCACATTTCACTACATATTTCGAAAAAGAAAAAAGTATACTAAATCTTCATAAAAATGTTAAGGTTTTTATTTTTGTGTGACCGAACAACTGCCCTACTAAAATGCTATAGACATGTTTTTATAAAAAAAACTTAAAATGAAAAATATACGTAAAAACAATCGAAATTCAAAATTTTAGGTGTGAAAAATAATAGAGCCATCCACTTCAATTATCTAAAAAACACAAAATTCGAAGAGATGAATAAAAAAATATACTTTAATTATCTTTATTACCTTAATACTAACTGGAATATAATTTATTTTTGATAACGGCTAAGCACCGTTTTGGCGTAGGGTCAACAAGTTTTTGTCATGGCTCAATCGGAATATTACTCCATGCTCCTTTTACTAATGCCCACAAGTGATCTTTATTTGTTGCAAGTTTTCCCTTAAGAGCTAATTTAACTATTCGCTACAAGTTCTCAATGGATTTAAGACTGGTAACTGAGTAGGCCAACTTAAAACATCAAACCTATTTTTTTTTCAAACCACTTCGATGTGTGTGCTGAAAGATAACCATGAGACCAAAACGTGACTATTAATCGAACGAGTTGGGACGTACAGAAGACATGATTACTAACAATAGCAACAAAAAGCAGTCAATCAAGGTTAAAGATGGATGAACGATGATGATGGCGTTTGTTAATCTTGGAAATAAGTTGAACGCAATGAACTCTATAGTTGCAGATGCGAGAAATATTCACAAGACGTTAAGGGATAACAAGCACTGGTAGAAATCTCAAAAAGGCACGCAAAATCATACTGGAAAAGGGTAAAATAAAAATTGGTTTAGTGTACTGCAGAGTGCGAATAAAGAAAAAAGTGAGGAGATGTTATAGGTGCCTGGAACAAGGACACATAGCTCGATTATGTAAAGTTAAAGACCGCAGCCATACATGTAGAATATGTGGTATTGATGGACACATAGCTAAAGAATGCTCAAAAGAACCTAGATGCATATTATGCCTTGAGGCTGGTAGGCTGAACACAAACCATTATATTGGTGCAAGTTCAGCTTGCAATAATTCAAATGACCACTAGGATACTCCATTTAGACTTAGGAAGAGGTCAAGAGGCGCAAGAACTTATGTTAAATAATGCAAAAGAGAAAGACGTGGATATTGTACTCATAAGTGAACAATACTCTAAACTAGATGGGATATTATGGTATCAGGATATGCTAAGGAGAGCTGTTCTTAACTCCAACATAACAATAAAAAAGAACGAAGAAATAAATGAAAACTTCGTGCTCATAAGGGGATATCCATTTCGAGGTTCCCTACTTTTTTAAAGAAAAAACACAGAAAATTCAAATTTAATGGAGAATGTTTATTATCATTTGAAAGAACATTCTTTGGCATTTATTTTTTGAAGATTATGTCTATCAAATGTTGGCCTTTGCTACGTCGCAGATTGTCCTTCCGTTGAGTCCAATTTTCGATGACTCGTTCGAGCATTTCGACTGGTAACTGACGAATGACACGCGTGATGTTTTCCTCCAAGGCCTGAATCGAAGCGGGTTTGTCCGCATAAACTTTAGACTTTACATATCCCCACAGGAAAAAGTCTAACGGTGTGATATCACACGATCTTGGTGGCCAATCGACCGGTCCAAAACGTGAAATTATGTGCTCACCGAAATGTTCTCTCAATAAATCTATTGATTGATGTGATGTGTGGGAAGTGGCGCCGTCTTGCTGAAACCAAATGTTGCCGAGATCAAGAGATTCAATTTCAGGCATCAAATAGTCGGTTATCATGGCACGATAACGGTCGCCATTGACGGTTACGTACGCACCGGCATCATTTTTAAAGAAATATGGACCGATGATACCACCGACACACAAACCACACCAAACCGTTGTTTATTCTGGATAAAGTGGCAGCTTTCGAATCTCTTCAGGTTGCTCTTCGTCCTAAATGCGGCAATTTTGTTTCTATACATACTCATTGAGCTAGAAATGGGCCTCATCGCTAAACAAAATTTGCATCGAAAACGTCGGATGGCTTTGGAAGTTTTCAAGAGCCCATAGAGCGAAGCGATTCAGGCGTAAGTCTTTCTATTATGAAATGCCAAACAATACTAAAATACAAAAATAACATGCCACGAATCACACGTGATCTGTCAAAAAAAGGCTATTGAAAAAAGTACCTCAAAATGGATCATCCATTACATGCAAATGGTATATGAATATATAGTTGTTACTATTCTCCTAACATGGAACTGGGAGATTTCCTTTGCAGATTGGCTATACTAGAAGAGTGAGACAAGTCCGGTAATAATAGGTGGTGATTTCAATAGGAAATCTAAGGAATGGAACTCAAAAGTAACGTAAGATAATCTGTCTCAGAGATGTTTACATCTCTAAATCTGATAGTATTAAATAGAGGTTATAGCCCTACTTTTAAAAAAGGGGATTATAACTCAATAATAGACATAACAGCAGCATCACCAAACAATGAAAGTAAAATGTATCAATGGAAAGTACTCGAAGATGAAACTCTGAGCGACCATCAGTACATTATGATGGAATCTAGAATACAAGTGGAAGAAGTTAGAAACATAAATGAGGAAGTCGATTGTCTTACTAATACACAGACAGAAGTCTGTAATGCTGCAATGCCCTGAAGCAAAAACTTTTGCAAATCGCGGAAACAAGCTTATTGATGGAATGAGGAAATTGCAGCCCTTAGAGCGAAATTACACAAGGAGAAGAGAATATCTATCTATCTAGAAGTAAGGGTGACCTGGAAGCAATAAATAGTTACAGAAAATCGCGAAAACTTCTGAGAAACGCATTAGAGAATCGAAAAGAAAATAATGGGAACTTTTATGTATGGAATTAAACATCGCACATAGTGGTATTTTGCCAATCTAGCCGGACATTACTTTTATTTTAGCTTATATTGGCTCTAAAAATGTACTGAGTGCCCCTAGGTTAATGAAACTTTCCAGAAAAATCTGTTATGACCAATAGGCTGTCAAAGCTAGAAAATAGGAAAAATCGGACTAAGGAGAAAAAAGTTCCCCTTGGAAGAACTAATCCTACCTCTGAAAAATGCAAGTTTTTTAGAATTCCGTACACAAAGTGTAAAAACGTAACCCTATTGTTTTCGCTACAATGTTTGTCCGTCTGCCCGTCTGTCCGTCTGTGAACGCCTTTTATCTCTGGAACCGTAATAGGTAGACTCTTGAAATTTTCACAGATGATGTATAGCTAGCTGTTGCTGCTATAGTAACAAATACTAAAACTTAAAGGGTGTTCCGATAGAGAGGTGTTATTCAAAAATATGTATTTATTTCTTGAACTGTAGGAGGCATGGACTCAAGATTTAAAAACAGTAATTAAAACTTATTGCGCTATATAAACAAGTATAAAAAATAAACCTAAAAATTAAAGGGTGTTCCGATGGTAGTGTGATTTGCATGTATAAGGCCTAAATTGTGAACCATAATAGGTAGACGCTTGAAATATTCACAGAAGGTGTATAACTGTGGCCGCTATAGTAGCAACTTCAAAAACATATAGGGTGTTCCGATAGAGAGGTGTTATTCACGAATATGTGCTTATTTCTTGAACTGTAGGAGGAATACACAAAAAATATGCAAGCAGTAATTAAAACTTAGTGCGCTATATAAACAAGTCTTAAAAATAAACCTAAAAATTAAAGGGTGTTCCGATAGTGGAGTGATTTGCATGTATAAAGCCTAAGTTTTGAACCATAATAGGTAGACTCTTGAAATTTTCCCAGAAGTGGTATAACTGTGGCCGCTATAGCAATAAATATAAAAACTTATAGGGTGTTCCGATAGGGAGGTGTTATTAAGAATGTGTGTTTATTTCTTGAACTGTAGGAAGCATACACTAAAAATTTACAAACAGTAATTAAAACTTAGTTCGCTTTATAAACAAGTCTAAAATAATAAACCTAAAAATTAAAGGGTGTTCCGATAGTGGCGTGATATGTATGTATAAGGCCTAAGTTTTGAACCATAATAGGTAGGCTCTTGAAATTTTCACAGAAGGTGTATAACTGTGGCCACTATAGCAGTAAATACTAAAACTTATCGGGTGTTCCGAAAGTGAGGTGTTATTTGCCGTTATGTCTTTATTTCTTGAGCTATAGGAGGCAACCAGTTAAAATTTGCAGACAGTAATTAACTGTATGTTCGCTTTCTATTAAATTAAACCTTAAAATTAAAGAGTGTTTCGAGAGTAACGTGCTTTGCGTGTATATAGCCTAAGTTTTGAACAATAATAAGTAGACTCTTGAAGTTTTTACAAGATGTTTATTACTATGGAAACTATAACAAATAATAAAAATTAAAGGGTGATCCATCAGTGACATGTTTTTGACGTATATTACCTTATTTTTTTAACCGCAATAGGTAGGCCTGATATTTTTATAGAAAGTGTATTACCATGGCCGTTATAACAACAATTCCTAAAATTTAAAATTAAGACATGAAAAAACTAACAACTTGAGTTTTTAAAGGCGTACTAGACATAGTACGGAACCCTACGTGTGTGAGACTAACTCGCACTTGACTGATTTATTTTAATTTTCCCGTCATTTTGTTTAGCAATTACAACTTTTAAGGTCAAAGAATGTTCAAAAACTTAAAGTTGGACTCAAGAGATTCTTAAGTGGCATTTTTAGCCCCGCCCCTTTTGTGGGCGGTTAAATAAAATATTATTTGAAAAAATAATGCAATTATTTAAAGAAATAGATTTTATACTTCTTAAAACCATAAAGATTTATTTTTATGGCCAGGGGGAGGTATTCCTCCAATCCCACCCCCAAAACGACCCTGTGAAAAAAAAAATTTTTTATTTTTTTGCCAATTTCCTAAAAATATTCATTTTTAAGCTTTCCAGTGCCTAACCAATCCCCGCCTCCCAAGAATATTATTAAAAATATTTTTGTAATTTGTTACTTTATAGTATTTTATTTATCGGAAAATAATTAATTTATTCATTGTAATAACTTATTTATAATTGTAACGATAAATTTTATATTATAACAATTAATTTATTTAAAACAACTTTTCCTTTGCACTAAGATGATGATTAGTGCCATGGTTCTTCTTCGTCTGATTCTTCAAAAACCTCTTCCGAATCTGAATCGTCTTCAGCGTTAAATGCTGGTGGAAGCATGAAAGAAATTTCTTCTTTCCTAAAAGGTAATGACCTTCTTTTTGGAGTGGGTCTTATACTAGTAATTAGTGGGTCAGAACTTAGCAAAAGCCTATTAATAATATCTAAGTTACACTGAACCCTTGAAAACTTTCTAGCAAAATTCTGCCTGTAAAGCCGGAAATGCTTGTTTCGTACCTCAGCCCCTTCTTCTGATAACAGCCCAATAGGCAACAATGCCTTATTCATAACAGTTGCATGTATTAAAATCTTGCACATTGTAGGTGTCATAGGATGCCACTCATAAGAGAAACGTAAAGTTTTGCAGTATCTAAGCAATAATCGGCAAACTCGTGTAATTGGACTTTGTGACCACTTGATATTATTTCAATAATAACGTTGATTCGGTATATGAAATCAAATTCAATTCCAGTTATTTCTGCAGCTAATTTAGGATTGGAAAAAAATCTTCTGCTAGTGTTACCATCGTTGGTATTTCCAAATCCAGCTTTCGGTACATCCACTATTAGCCCTAATTCACTTCTAAATATTTCTTGTATATTTTTTTCCTCGCTTTAACAATGGCTTTCTCCGTATCAGCTTTTATTTGCCATTTTTTCACAGTCAGTTTATATGCCAGGTGTAATATGCTCTCAAATAGGCGAATTCTGGCGTGCTAAGTAGATAGTCCGAAAGAAAGGGCATCTATGTCTATATCTCTTTTGATATTTAAATTGTTTTTTGTACAGGTAATAACAGTGTTAGATGTAATGATTTAAATAAAAACATCTACCTTCAGTTATTAAAAACCAAAACATTTTATGAATATAAAAAGGTTTCTTACTCGTATTTACCTATGTAAGATAAGAAAAACCAGAAAAGGGTGTAATTTTTAAAAAATCGCAAAAAAAAAGGTTTTTTTACAGTATAAAAGTAGAGATCGCAAATTTTATAGTGATATATAACATTTTTAGGATCGCAACGCCTTTAATACAGCGCAACGCCTTTAATACAGCAAACTGGAAAGAAATTCAAAAATCTATTAGGGGACGAGGTTTCTCTAACTATTTTATCGGTATGATAGGTAGCTATCGTAAAGACCGTTTTCTGGAATATGAAACTAATGAAGGCCAAAAGCAGTACACTCTGAAACTTAATGTATCTGTGAAATCCATCTTTGCCAGATGGAGCGAAGCTAGTAGGATTCGCTGATGACGTAGCCTTAGTGGTTGATAAACCGAGTGCCATCCTAATAGAAATCGTAGCCAACGACTGCTTAGGGCGGATAAGTAGTTGGCTTACAACAAAAGGTCTGAAATTCTCTGCAACTACGACAGAAGCAATACTTGTGACAAAAAGAAGAACATTTGTGTGTCCTACCATGAGTAGGAGCTTGAAATAGCTAGGTGTGTTTCTTGATAGTAAACTATCATTTTAAGAACACATGAAGAAAGTGTCAGACAAGGCGATGGGAACAGCAGCCAAACTTGCTAGTATAATGGCGAACATAAAGAGCCCAGGTCAAACAAGAAGGATGATATCTGCAGTTGCTTTTACCCAAGTGGTTTATATTGCTCCTGTAATAGATCAGCCAGTAGAACATAGTAAAAAATTATACCGACTATTGGAAAAAGTGCACATAGTATGTATCATAAGTACAATATCAGCTTACCGAACAATATCAACAGCATCGGCTTCAGTTCTAAGTGGCATACCTCCTATAGATATAACCCAAAGGAAAGGTCGGAGATCTATTATCAACGTAAGTCTGTATCAAGAACCCGTGAAGAGATATCAAATATTAAAAAAGAAGACAACAGTAGTACACTTCACAGTAGTACACTGGGTAAATAGGAAGCATGGGGAAGTAAATTTCTATCTTTCTCAGATGCTTAGTGGACATTGAAATTTTAAATAAAAAAGAACGCGTTTTGCGAAATGTGCAGCCAAGATGAGGATGACGTTGAACACACCATAGTAAAGTGCAGATTCTGGGAGAAGCAGCGTAGATCACTAAGAGTAGTTATGGAAACCTCACAAGGAAATTTGACGGTAGCCTGACGAAGGCCTTGGTAGAAGAACCACAAACGTGGTCTATTACGTCTATTTTTGTGGAGAGAATACTTCGAAAAAAACTGAAAAACAAAGAACGCAAGTGCTAATCTCATACGATTGTATCTTGGACGGGGGACTAGGAACAGGATGATGACTGCTTGCCTGCAGTAAATGAACCCACCCCGAAGTAATGCAAGAGTGGTCCCGGGGTGGTGGTTCCTGTGTAGGAACGTCCAAAAAACATACATACATACATACATACATACATACATACATACATACATACATACATACATACATACATACATACATACATATATACATACATACATACAATAATGTTTTTGCAATTGTAATGGAAAACATTGCTCTGGATGGCCCAGCAGATGTCATGGCAGATCAACTGATAAATGGGATAACACACGCTTGTAATGCATCGGCTGACAAACAACCAGTTAACTGGTGGAAAATTGCGAATTTGCGGATAGATTGTATACCTGCAAGAAGGCTATATATAAGGTCAAGAGGTAGACCAGATAATAGCTTACATCAGCAGGTATTTAAGACGAAAAGGAGAGCCTTAAAGCTAGCAATTCGTAAAAGTAAGCGGAGATGTTTTCTGGAGGTATGTGACGATGTTGAAAATAATCCTTGGGGAATAGCCTATAAACTGGTAACCAAGAGACTTAAGTGTTTAAACGCAGCACTACCTAAAGAGGAGTCGATCTATATCTTTTCCTAACAGGAAATGTCCTCATGGGAAGATAGTATCTCCGACGATGTCTATGATTTTCCTCCAGTTACTATATCTGAGATAGAAGCAGCTGTTTCAAAATTCAAGGATAAGAAGGCCCCGTTAAATGCTGTCCTGACCAATTTGTAAGGATGATAAGCGCGTGCTTAAGTTAGGGTGTTTTCCCAGCCATATGGAAGAGGCACAGATTAGTTTTACTACCAGAGGTTAAGAAGCCCCCAGATGATCCCTTATCTTATCGGCCACTATGTTTGATAGATACTTGTGGAAAGCTGTTAAATATATATTAGAAAGTATAGTGTGCAGAAGACTGGAATGTTGTATTGACGCCGTGAGTGGGTTATCTGAAAATCAATTTGGCTTTAGGAAAGCTAAATCAGCTATCAACGCTATAAGCGTGGTGGTGGAAACTGCCGCACGGGCGATCGAAGCATAGCTAGATGGCAATTGCGCTGGTCGACCGCTGCTAAGGAAAGATGGACTTACTTATTGATACCCGATATAAAGACATGGCTTAAAAGAGGACATAGTGACCTTAATTATTATATTACTCAACTGTTGAGTGAGCATGCTGCTTTAGGTCGTACTTGTACCGTTTTGGTCATGACAATGGCCCCTTCTGTCCTAGTTGGGGTGGAAATGTGCTGGAGGATGCTAGACACGATTTCTTTACTTGTCAACGGTTTCGAAATTGGAGGGTGAATTTGGAGCAGGAGATAGGTCACAGTGTTAGGCCCGATGGCATAGTTCAAGCTATGTTGTCTTCGTTGAGCAATTGGGCGATAAATTTGCAGATATTATCTTTAATATTTCTTTTTATGCTAGTGGTAGAGGCTCTGTAGTGATTGCCGGTAACTTTAAAGCATGGGCGACAGAGTGGGGTTACCCTAGTACAAGTTTTAGTGGAAAAATACTCCTTGAATCGTTTTCTAGTCTAAATGTTGTACTGGTGAACAATGTCAGAGTTTACAAAGTGGCTGTAGTCTTCAATATTCGGCCCTATTCCCGTTGGCGTTCTAGTTTGATAACGAAATAAAAACGACAATTTGGCATTACCGCTGGCGTTAACGACACTCGTCGTAAATATTCTCTATTTATATAACGAAGATAGAAACGACAATAAAACATTCGTTCTCTGTCGTCATCATTATAGTCAACGATATTGAAACGACTACAAGAATAAAAAATTTAAAATGAAAGAAAAGTAAATTAAGTATGTTCGAAATTTTAGTTTTTTTAATTCAAAAACATCCCGCTTAGGCTAAGGGTTTTCGAAATGGCATAAAACATACATTCAACCGAAATGACGGAAGTTCGGCAATAGATATTGCATTCGCCAGTACTAATATTTTGAGTCAAATTAATTAGTTCGTATGTGACAACTATATGCATAGTGATCATAGTGCGATCCTAATGAAGATGGATGAAAATACATCGAACCCAGTCACCGTCAACTGGAAGGGTAACAGCAAAAACAAAGAAATATTTAATCTTCATATGGAATGTATATGCCTCACCCGTTCTGCTATAGAGATGGCGTCACAGCTATTTGACAAAATTACTCAGGCGTGTAATGCCTCCATGGTTAAGAAAAGATACGTAGTAAACAAAACAGCTGTATACTGGTGGAATGAGGAAATTGCCCAAATACGTAGAGAATGTATACAAGCTAGAGGAAAGTATATAAGAACGCTAGGTAGAAATGATACTGCCCTACATCATTAAATCCTTGAGCGCCAAAAGAAGGTCTTAAATTGGCTATTATCCGAAGAAAGAGAACCTGTTTTCTAATTATATGCGACGACGTTGAAAATAAGCTATTTGGCATGGCATACAAACTGGTAAAGAAGAAATTGAAATGTCTTAATACAGCAGACCCAAAAGAGTCAATTGTACTCGCAAAATAGTAAAACATCCGCAACGAGAAGTGACAACGTGGCAGGACCTTGCTTCTGAAGAGGAATACGATTTTCCAATGGTAAACACATCTAAGCTACTACGGGTTGTCACCAATGTGACTTGATGGTATCCCAAATACCATGCTGAAAGAGGTAGTAAGAAATTATCCTGACCAATTCCCGAGTCTGTTTAACGCATGTCTACAACACGGTTCTTTTCCATCGTTGTGGAAAAGACAAAAGCTAGTGCTTCTCCCTAAGGATAAAAAGCCACTAGATGAACCGTCCTCCTACCGTCCCATATGTTTCATAGATACCTCTGGGAAATAATTGGAGAGTATTGTGTGTAAAATATTGGAAGAAAGTGTAGAAACAGCAGGCGGATCACCTGAATCTCAATACGGATTCAGGAAAGGCAGATCGACATTGGAGGCAATTACAGCGTTTTTTACCACAGCAAGGAAAGCGATAGAAGGGTAACGATCGAAGAACGGTTCCAAAAACTACTGCGTGGTCGTAGCATTGGATGTTAAATATGCTTTTAACAGTGAAAGCTCTCTAACCCGTTTCAATATACCTTACTATCTAGTGGCTATAATCAAGGACTATCTGCGTAATACCCTTATATATGAAACCAAAGAGAGAATGAAGCAGTATAAAGTAACAGGAGGAGTTTCTATGATCAAAAAATAACCGTTATTTTAAATTTTCGTGAGTATGTATGTTCGATTTTCGCATTTTTTTATGTTGGTACACATGTTTGTTATTTATGTTGACAATATCAGCCATTTTGGATTGTTAGTTTGTCTTTGACAGATAAAAAGGTTAGTCGTGTTTTACTATTTCAAAAAATGGATCAAGGAAACTGTATTAAGTTTTGTGTAAAAAATTAAATGGCCGCTGTTGGAGAATGTCTTGTATGATGAAGTATTAAGGTTCAATCTAACACAAAAAGTAAAACTTGTTGGCTTTGCGGATGACATAGCACTAGTAATTGTTGCAAAGCATGTAGACGATACAGAACTTATCTGCAATAGCAGTATTGAAATTATTCGATCGTGGCTTTCTTTAATGGGTCTATTGCTTGCTGAACATAAAACAGAGGCCGTTCTAATGAGTAGTCGTAAAAAGGAATACATTACCATACGCGTTGGTAATTGTGAGATTAAAACTTATCTCGAAGTTATAATTGATAATAGATTATGTTTCAAAAGCCACATCGAGTAAGTTGAAGCGAAGGCGGTAGTCACATACGCTGCACTGTGTCGAATAATGCCAAATACAAGAGGTACGAAATACTTGACGAGGAAAGTCTTGGCTGGGATTATCAAGAGCATAATATTGTATGCGTCTCCAATATGGGCAAATTCGACAAAGTTTAAAACTTACAGGCACTAGATTTCTTCTGTCTACAGACTGCTTTCAGAACAGTGACGGGCAAAGCTGCGTTGGTCATTGCTAGTATGATACCTTTCGTCTTATTGGCTAGGGACTCTGCGGTCACTCGGGCATCAACGGAGGAAACTGCACAGAGCACTGCGAGAGTAGCAAGCATTAACGAATGGAAAAGGCAATGGAATGAAACTACGAAGGGTAGATGAACATACAAATTGTTTGGCTTGAGAGGAGCCATGGACATCTCAACTATTACCTGACGCAATTTGTCAGTGGAAATGGCTGTTTTAGAACATATTTGTACCGCTTTGGAGGCGACAGTTCCCCGTTCTGTACGTTTTGTAATGGAGATGTGGCTGAAGATGACGAACATATATTCTTCTTCTGTCCATGATTTAGTCCCGAGAGAGTAAACTTAGAGCAGATGTTAGGGTGTATAATTTATCCTATTAACATAATTGGCTTAATGTTATCGACTCTAGAAAACTGGGAAAATGTATGTAATTTTATAAATTTGGTTCTGTTACAAATTCGTAGCCTTGAGGAGATTCGAAGAAGAGTCTTAGCATATATACATACATACATACATACATACATACATACATACATACATACATACATACATACATACATACATACATACATACATACATACATACATACATACATACATACATACATGCATCTATGCATACATGCATACATACATATATACATACATACATGTTTTGATAAAAAACTTAAAATAAAATATATACGTAAAAACATTCGAAATTCAAGATTTTAGGTGTGAAAATAATAGAGCCATCCACTTCAATCAAAAAACACAAAATTCGAAGAGATGAATAAAATAATATACTTTAATTATCTTTATTACCTTAATACTAACTGGAATATAATTTATTTTTGATAACGGCTAAGCACCGTTTTGGCGTAGGGTCAACAAGTTTTTGTCATGGCTCAATCGGAATATTACTCCTTGCTCCTTTTACTAACGCCCACAAGTGATCTTTATTTGCTGCATGTTTTTCCTTAACAGCTAATTTAACTATTCGCCACAAGTTCTCAATGGATTTAAGGCTGGCAACTTAAAACATCAACAATTAATCAATTAAGGCCAACTTAAAACATCAACCCCATTTTTTTTTAAACCAATCTTTTGCCCACTACGATGTGTGTTTCGGGTCACTGTCTTGATGAAACACACATTGAAGCGGTATTTTTTAATCAGCGTACGGCATCACATATCTGTTAAGCAGATTTGTGTCCATTCTTTCCTCCTCCATTCTTTTCATTAAAATAAATCAAGATAAAAAGGAAGCTCTGAATGCTTTAGAATGCCTACACAAAACAATTAAGAAAGAACAGACTTGAGCATACTCTAAAAAATAGCAGACAAAATTGTAATCAAGATATAATGAATAAACTCCTAATTTCTTCTGATCCATTAATTTCATCTAATATAAATGCAATAAATACAAGCAGCTCTTTCAACAATAATCAAGAAATTAGTAATTACATAATAGTAGATGAATCTAATAACACTGATTCAGACTCAGAAACATATTTCAGTGATAAAGAAATTGTTTACAATTGTTATGTTATTTGAATTTGTTTGTAACTTTATTATTAATCTTTATTTTAATATGTTTTTTTATCTTAAATAATAATTTAATTTTAAAATATTTTGTGTTGTCAAATTGGTAACCCTATGTCAAGAGAGATATGTGCCATAAATTTCATTAAGCTACCATAACTCCTTCGATTTTTTTTACCAGTTTTACTGTGCGGCAACGGGATAGGGCCAATTATTAAGTAGCTGACTACACTGCGACAATTGAGCCAACGGAATTTGTAGTCGTATGGTGGCTGTCGTATATATGTTTAACGCATAAGAAAATGTTTTGATTTCAGTATACATTAAATATGTATGTATGTCTGAGTCAACTTTAAAAATGATTTCATATGATTTTTTTGTTTGCTTTTTACCAAAAATATAAACAAAAAATATTTAAAAATACTTTTCTTGTTGTCCGATTTTTTGGCGATTTTTTGAAGCGGAAAAGACGATTTTTTATATTTTTATCGGGAAATTAACTTGACCTGGCAGCCCTGGTCGTTGTGAAAACTGCATCAAGGGCAATTGAGGGAAAGTGTTGGCGAAATGGTGCAAAGGAGTACTGTGTAGTTGTTACTCTAGATGTAAAAAATGCTTTTAATACTGCGAATTGGGAGGTTCGTTGACGTTCGTTAAACAGAGCGATCGAAAGTTTTTATGCTCGCAATAAACAAAAACATATAGTGTGTGAATTTTAAACAAACAAAATACCAAAACAATAAAAACCTGTTTGATACAGAACAACAAAGTTTGTGTAATTTTTTTTCATTCTTTTACATAGGCATTTTTTACTAGTAATAAGAGAAAACAAAAAAACAGTGCGAGGGCTCATTTATGAGTCACTCAAGTTTAAATATATCTGAGAAAAATGCGAAAATAAGCGGTAGAAATGCATATGTTATACTAAATTCTGATGAAAACAGTGATAACAACGAAATAAATAAAAACAAAAAAAACTGATGTGCCGCACACGTTCCTGTTCACCATTGTTGCTTAGTACCGACAACAAAATATATATGTATAAGTCATCTTCACCTTCTCAATACAGTATTTCTAAAGTATCTAAAGATAGGGACTCTAATAGTCTAAGTTCCCAAACCCGCTTTGCAATATTGGATAGCGAAAAGTAATTTTATGTGATTCCTCTTAAGCGTGGTAACATAAATGAAACAAAGATTCAAATAAATGATGAAAGCAACTTCCGAAAATTAATTAAAGAATTTGAAACCCGCAATAAGAATTTTGACACCTACCAATTGAAAAGTGGCAAAGGTTTGCAGGTAGTTATAAAAGGTATGGACCCTTGCGTCGATCCTGCTGAAATTAATGCTTGTCTACAAAAAAAAAATGAAGTTAAGGTAAAAAGCGTAGCCAATATTAGCAATCGTGAACCCCCAACCAATATTTCGGCTTGAATTGGAACCTGGTAATATGAGATTGAAAAAAAAAATGAAATACACCCTATATCTGCTACACCGCAAAATTACCATAGAGAAACCACATAGCGATCAGGGCCCATACAGTGTTTAAACTGCCAAGAATTTGGTCATACTAGGGCCTATTGTAAGTTGCCTCCTGTTTGCGCTGTCTATGGCGAGCTTCATGTTACAGCCCAGTGCAATAAAACTAAAGATGACATAAATGCAACAAAATGCAGTACTTCTGGTGGAAATTACACCGCAAACTACAGAGGTTGTCCAGTATATACAGTAGTGAAGATGTTTTCAATTCAAAAGTTACATACCCTTCCAAAGCATCCACAATACACACCAAATGCTAATTATCCTCAATTAGCCCACGTTTCATATGCTGATATTTCAAAAACAAAGCATACATCAGTTCTTAATGTACCACCAACATAAAATTACAACAACAATTTATACACGGATAATAAAGAACAAATTCCATCCGTTAACTTAAGTCGTCTTGAAGGTACAATTGATACATTAGTACAGTCTATAAACAATTTTAAGAACTCCATGGGAAATATGATGCAAGAAATGTTAAAAATGCAATCGATGATATTGCAGTCAGTACTTAAAAAACCATGAACTTTTTAAAAATATGTTTCTGGAACGCAAAAGTCTTATGCCAACATAAATATGAACTCGAGTACTTCCTTAAGAATCAACAAATTGATATCATGCTGATTTCAGAGACTCATCTAACGACAAAGAACCTATTGAAAATCAGTGGCTATATATTTTATGATACTACGGATCCCCGTGATAGATGCGATTTTTATGAGGATTACCTTCAAGAAACAAACATCTGCCTTGAAGAATTTCATTAAAACTTAGTAATTTCATCGATTTATTCACCTCCTAGATTTACTACATCAGAGTGTCAGTACAGCGATTTTTACAAATCTCTAGGTTCTTGTTTCTTAGCAGTTGGCGTCTACAATGCCAAACATACGTTCTGGGGATCACGGCTAATTACTCCAAAAGATCGGGTTTTGTTTGACGTAATTTCAATTTAAAGAGAAATGAATAGAAATGAAGCATCACTAAATTTATCCTCAGATCATGCACCCACTCTTGTTTCTATATGGAATCCACAAGAAATAATGTCACTGACAACAAGCTCTCGAAAAAATTGGTTAAGTTATAGAAAATATATATAATAGCGGAAAATGTACCGCTATGAACAACAGAAGACTTTCTCAATTTGAGAAAAACCTAAAGCTGGCCGCTCAACTAGGTACAACCAAATTTATTCTGCGGATGTCGAACGGTTCCTGACCGAAAAAATAAAAATCGGAAGAAAGTGGCAGTTACACAGATCTCCCCAGCTCAAAAATAGACTAAAAGAGTGCATGAAAACGCTTAAAAAGCTGCTAGCATCCCTGGAAAATTCTCTGACGGATCTTGACAAAACTTCACAATCAGATTATTCATTATGGCGTCCATGTAGATACTTAAAACGACTAGTCATACGCAAACCTCCCTTGCGAACTTCCTGTTGTGGTTGGGCAAGAAATGATACAGAAAAAGGTAATCTATTTGTTGGCCATTTAAAAAACGTGTTAAGTCCAAATAACACGACTGATATATCTAAACTACCACCTGACGATGTTAGTCCTGCAGTCACCTTAAGGCTTGAGCTTCGTGATATTGAAAGGGCAATAACTGATTTAAACACCAAGAAAGCGCCTGGTTTTGATAAAATGAGAAATAAGATGCTAATTGAGCTGCTTAGTATAGCACTAAAAATAAGTCTTTTTATATTTAATGCCATTTGTCGTCTTGAGTACTTTCCATCAGATTGGAAGATTTCTTTGATAACTATGATTCCTAAGCCGGGGAAAGATCACACAAAAATAGCATCATATAGACCCATAAGCCTTTTATCAAACATGTCAAAGCAATTCGAAAAGATTTTAATTTTTAAGTTAACCCCAATTCTAAGCATGATGGGGTGTATTTCGAATCATCAATTTTGATTCAGAAAACAACACAGTACAATCGAACAAACACACAGATTAGTAAATGTAGTCAAAAAGACTTTTGAGGAAAGAAAATATTGTTCAGCACTTTTCATAGACGTGTCTCAAGCGTTCGACAAAGTATGGCATAAAGGGCTAATATATAAGTTAAAGCTAAATTTGCCTAAAAACTTCTATAACTTGTTAAAATGTTATTTAACTAATCGAAAGTTTATACTGAAAGAATGAGACTTTTTAAGTTCACTACCTGGAGTACCCCAAGGTAGAAAATTGGGACCCATTTTATATTTATTGTATACTTCGGATATGCCAACTAGCAACCGAATCTACACATCGACATTTGCTGATAATACACAGAAAAAATTATTTTTCAGATTCAAACAATTAATTCGCATAAATAGAACATTTTTTGTTTGAATATGGTCCTATAAACAAAATTGTAAATTCAGACTATTAATTTTAAAATTAGTTTATTGAAAATATTCCCCGATATTTTCAAACAAATAATTGTGATATTTGGTAAAGAAATTTATTCACTTTAGAAAAATTTTCAAACAAAACATTTGTCTGAATCAGACAAAAAAGTTTACTGAAAATTATAAAAAAATTGTCTGAAACTAATGAAAAACTTTACTGAAATAACAAACAAATTTCAAACAAATGATTTAGCTAAATCAAAAACAATTTTCGCTTAACCGACTTCATATAAGGTGAAGGTTCTCAAATCGTCTGAGTTAACTCCTATTTTCATTTGAAAGGTAATGCTTATATATTAGTTCCATTCAAAAAAGTTCATCGGGAAAATCATGTATGATTTTCCAATTTCATATTTTAACAAACTAATAACAAAATTACCTTACAGATTAGTGTCCTTATAGTTGATGTAACTTGGAAATAAGGTATAATTTCAATAATCCGTTATGACCGTAACTATAAATATTTCAAATTAGAAATTAAACAGAATGTCGATAGGTGATGTTATTTTATGTATGTATATGGCCTTATCTTTTGAACCGTTATAGTCAGACACTTGATATTTACACAGCCTTCATATTGCTATATCCGGAATAATATATATAAGAGGCCAAATTTATATACTTTTTTGCTTTTTAATTTCATAAGGTTGTATAAAAGGACGTAGTTCCCCTACTAAAATATAATTAGAGGCTATTCAAAATTTAAAAGTTTTTTTAATTTAATTTTTACAGAAGATCAACATTTCCATATTAATAAATTTAGTTTGATTTTAATATAGTTTATTTGACCTTTTTAATAATTTGTATTTAATTATTTTTATTTTCAAGCTTTAGGTCGTTAATTATTTTTATTTTTATTGAAAATAAAGATAATTAAATTTAATTTAGTTTGATCAATTATTTTTATTACGGGAAGTGAACGAACAAAAATGCACTCATATAACGTTCACACTACGTAGAGACTCATGCCCCCTTATTCGCATAAATAATCAAATGATACTTCAAGTTTCTGAAGTCAAATCCTCGGTATACATCTTCATCGGTGCCTTACATGGATAAGCCATATAGAATCAAAGCTAACACAAATGAAGTTGAAAGCAGCCCAACTTAACTGGCTTATATATAGAAACTCTACTATCAGCTTAGATTGCATACTTTTGCTATATAATTCGATCCTCAAACCAATATGGCGATAAGGAATTCAGTTATGGGGCACTGCCTCAGCTTCAAACTTGGAAAAAATTCATAGGCGGCAAAATAAAATTTTAAGAATAATTACAGGCGCTCCTTGGTATATTAAAAACTCGTAAAAAGATTTAAACATGCCATTGATTGAAGCAGAAATCACGAGATATGCATTAACATATTTAAAAAAGCTCGAAACACATCCTAACCCGCTGGTTCGTAAGATCCTCACCGACCGCGGCTATATTCCAATGTAATCCAAAATGATGACATAAACCGGAAAATAAATTTGAGCCCGGCATTGGCTGGACTTAATTAAGTATAATTTAGTTTTAAGATGTGAACACTTATTGTTAGTTCAATTATATTTAAAGATTCAATAAATAAAATTAAAAAAAAAAAATGTGAATACGCTTGTTGGACTGAGCATCCCTACATACTTAATGGCCATAATAAGGGATTATTTCCGAAACAGAATCCGGATATACGATACTGATAAAGGAGCAAAACAGTACAGTGTAACAAAGGGCGCCCCCTAGGGTTCAGTTCTTGGACAGTTGTTGTGGAACGTTATGTATGATGAAGTTTTAAGGCTTAAGTTGTCAGAAGCGAAGCTTTACTATCACACTAACCATCTGTCTTATCTACTCCTATTCCTTTCCGAAGGAAGTAACACATTTAATATAGGCATTAACTGCCTGAGTGTTACTTCTCTAAAAAAAAAAGGTTTTCAGTTATATATAACCTGGGGACAAGTGTCTCGAAGTCACCACTTTTGTCAACTATTTTGGTGACCCTTTGTCGACATTGTCTGGGCTATCAACACCACCTGATATAAATTCGTCTTGATAAATAGCATTGCCTAGCGTATTATAAGTCACCAATTTCACTATTGACATTTCCTGCAGGGTATGTACACATATGTACATACACTTGTGGACAAACAATTAAGTTAACGATGGAATAATTTTTTTGAGTGTAAAAAAATGGTTACTTATTTGCTTTTGTTTTGTAGTTTTTGCAAATATTTAGAGTACTGTTACAGAGTTTTAAAATTATTAAAGAAAATTAGCACTTCACTGTTAAACCTTTTTTTAATAATCTGTAATTTGTTTACTCACATCGAGTTAAGAGGACAAATAATTAAGTTATTTAAATTAAAAACGGTAAATACTGGAATAAAATTCTTTTGATAATCAAAAAGTTGTAAATTTTATATAAAAATATTTAGGATCCCTCTTAAAGTCTATAAATTAAATATTATTCGGCTATGGGTAAGAATAAAAGCTCTACTCCCTCTGAAAGAGAGATCATTTGGAATTGCTTCCAAAATGTTGGATCCATTGCTGAGGTGGTAAAAACATTGATGTTATCTCGGGGAAAGGTAGTTAACGCCATAAATCATTACCGAAAATATAAAACTTTTTACAATTTAAAAAGAAATAAACAGCGCAAAATATCCCAAGGCGAAGACAGGATTATGGCCAGAATGAGTAAGGCTGATCCTTTCCTCACATCCACCCAGATAAGATCAAAAATGGAATTCGAACACAAGGTTAAAATATCAGCGAGGACCGTAAGAAAGCGTCTGACAGAAAATAATCTTCATGGTCGCATTGCTAGAAGAAAGCCAAACGCAACGTTTGCAATTTGCGAAAACCCACCTCAACAAAGACCCAAATTTTTGGAATCTTGTAGTGTGGAGTGATGAATCAAAGTTCAATGTCTTCGGAAACGACGGTAGACCCTATGTGCGACGGCCGGTAAACACACATTTGGATCCAAAGTATACAAAGAAAACTGTCAAGCATGGGGGATCATCAGTAATGGTATGGGGATGTTTTACATCGTCCGGGGTTGGTCCGTTAGTAAAAATAGATGGAAAAATGACTGGGGAAATGTACAAAACATTAAAGTTCTCGAGTGGCCGGCTCAAAGTCCCGATTTAAACCCCATAGAAAATCTATGGGGAATAGTAAAACGGGCAGTTTTAGCTAAAAAACCTACCAATAAAAATAGACTCTGGGATATTATTCAGGAAGAATGGAATAATATTACTTCTCAGCAGTGTTCTGGTTTAGTTAATACAATGCCAGCCAGATGCGCCGAAGTAATACGCCAAAGGGGATACCCAACAAAATATTAAAGGTATAGAATAATTTCAAATAAATAGAAAAAATAATAATATTATTTTTTTATTCCTTCTTCCATGTAACTTAATTATATGTACACGTAGATTAAAAGACTTAATTTAGTTTTCAAAATAAAATTGTGTTTCTGTGAATTATTTTTTAAGATTTTGTTATTAATTATCTCAAAGAATATTGAATTAATAAATGAAGTATGTTTTCGCTATTCTTTTTATCGAAACTGTTTTATTTTAACGCTCAAAGGTAAAAGAGCAGACGTGACTTAATTGTTTGTCCACAAGTGTACATAAAAAGAAATACATAAATATTTTTATATTCACATTTTAATTTGTGTATTGGTTTTGATATATTTTTTATCTGTCTGACACACCACAGAAAAACCATTGTAGAGTAACAAGCAATCTCGTTGCATTAATAAAAAAATAAGTGAATTGGAACATCAGTGGGAGTATTTCTTCTTTTTCTAAAGTATAAAAATATTAAAATTTAGGTGTATCCAAAACATGTTTCATAAGCTTATTTTACCCAGCGTTGCTTGCATTACTTTAGGACACTGGTAAAATGGTTAACCATTTAAAATCTTGTTTACTTAAGAAACAATTTTCAATATAATCGTATTATCAGCGCGACTTACAAGGTTCAATCTGTAAACAAATACAGTAATATGTGATTGTTCTAGATAATTACTCGCTTTCCTTCTTTCTTTCTTTCTCCCCTATAGATCGGAGTATTTAATCAGGCATAACATATTGCACCTTTCAGACAATGATCTACCTTTCAAATTCACTAAAATCATGAAATAAATCAAATGTTAAAAACAAATATAGCCTATTTCACTCTCTATATAAGGAATAATATACAATATACATACAGTGGTGTTCCATAAAATAGAGCCACCTTTTACTACATATTTCGAAAAAGAAAAAAATACTAAATATTCAAAATAAATTTTAAGGTTTTTATTTTTAGGCTTAAGTTCTTAATTATAAAGAGATAAAGAAAAATTAGATACCAGGAAATCAGAATGGAGATATATACCATTTTGAAATAAAAGAAAATATATAAAGAGAATAAAAATAAAGAAAAATGTTTACTTGGTAGTATAATATAAAAAGAAAATAGAGTTTACAAGTGTAAAACAATTTCAAAAAGCTCTATCTCCTATGAAATAAATGTAAAATTAAAAATTTCTCATATTCTATTTCTTTGATAAGTTTGTTTAAATAGAAAATTAATAACAATTGAAACTACCGGGTAGATCGATACGAAGAGTACTGATGAAGGACGTAGCTGTCTAGAAAATGCATTCTGTTTTGTTGGTATCTAATTTTTCTTTATCTCTTTATAATTAAGAACTTAAGCCTAAATAATTAATTTATTAATTCAAAAATAGTTCAAATAAAATTCATATAAAATAATATACTTTAAATATTTTCAAATTACCTCAGTACTTAGTAGAATATAATTTATTTTTGATTACAGCTAAGCACCGTTTTGGCATGTCCCAATCTAATATTCCATGCTCTTTTTGCTAATGCCCCCAAGTGATATTTATTAGTTCAATGTTTTCCCTTAAGAGCTAATTTAACTATTCGCCACAAGTTCTCAATGGGTTTAAAACTGGCAACTGAGCAGGTCAACTTAAAACATCAACTCCATTTTTTGCAAACCAATCTTTTGCCCACTTCGATGTGTATTTCGGGTCATTGTCTTGATGAAACACAAATTGAAGCGGCATTTTTCAATCTGCGTAAGGCATCATATAAATGTTAAGCAGATTTGAGTAAAAAATAGCATCCATTCTTTCTTCGACCCGTATGATAGGCCCTGTTCCATAATATGAGAATCATCCCCACACCATAATATTTTCGTCACCGTGTTTAATGGTCTTTATAGTGTATTGAGAAAAAGATTTAGGAAGTTGGTGTTTGGTGGTCTTCGTAAACAGTGGCTGCTTCTGTCAGAGTTAATTAAATTTATTTTTGATTCGTCAGACCACAAAGTTTCTTCATAGTAGAAAGTGAGACTGGCTCTATTAAATGGATCATATACAGCCAAGCTTTAACTCCAACGTGCACATTAGTGTAAGAGTAGCATTTATATATTTTAGAGTACGTCACAATTTTAGTTTTCGAGATATAGAATAATTAAGCCCTAAGCTTTTAATTGAACGCGTGCGTTAGTCTTGAAGAAGCGTAGATAATGTCTTTATTGTAGTTTTTCAAGTCTATCGGTCTCACTGAGTGTCTTTCAATAAGATACAAACATAAATACCAACAGAAATTCATTACATACATAGCTATTCCCGGTGCGCTTCTCTACACCCATCCACAAAAAATATAATAAACACCTGAAAGAAAAGTATGGTCAACCTTAATCTTGAAGACGCACTTTATTCTCGCATCAAAAATCTTTTAGTTTTCATGCAATCTATTTTTTACTAAACTATACGTATTAACACGATAATAATTTTTTACTTTTTATGGGAAAGACCACTCCCACTGTCCTAATCCAGTCTGTATTTTGCTAGGCAATGCACATTACTCTGAGGGTTACATGTGAAAAGTTTCAAGAATCTACCTATTGTAGTTCTCCAGGTACACGATCATAATTTTTCACTTAATATGGGAGGTAACACATCCACTGTCCCAATCCAGTCTGTATTTTGCTACACTATGCACATTCAGCCTGTGTTTAGCTTGACTATGTACGTTAATATGGGCGTTACTGGTGCGAAATTCCAAGATGTTACCTAATTCAGCTCTCTAGATACACGATTATAATTTTTTACTTTGTATGGGGGTACCACGATTAGTGTGCCAATCCAGCCTATGTTTTTCTAGATTATTCAAATGGGTTTGATACTTACTTTTACCTACCTTCAAGACCATACCTATTATAGTACTCTATGTAAACTATAATAATATTTCGCTTTGTATGGGAGGTACCACGCCCACTGTCCTAATTCATTCTGTATTTTGGTAGGTTTTACTCATTTGCACGGGAGTTACTCTTGCAAAGTTTCAAGGCGCTATCTATTGTAGTTCCCCAGGAACACGATAATAATTTTTCACCTTGGACGGGAGGTACTACGCCCATTATTCCAATTCAGTCTGTGTTTAGCTAAACTATGTACGTTAATATGAAGGTTACTGGTGCTAAATTCCAAGGCGCTACCAATTGCAGTTCCCTAGCTACAGGGTTATAATTTTTCACTTTGTATGGGAGGTACCACGCCCACTATTCTTATCCAGTATATCGTTCTCTAAACTATGTCTGTTAATATAACGGTTACGGGTGCAAAATTTCAAGGCTATACCTGTTACTGTTACCAAGCTCCACGATGATAAATATTTTCTTTGTATAAGAGGTGCCACGTCCATGCCGAATAGCAAAAAAAAAGTACCCTATTTAACCAACCGTATATTTAATAACAAACTATGAATACTTTAGAAAGATCGGTCCTCTGGTGTAGGCAGCTATAGCTTTCCGACAAACAAACAAACATACAAACACACATTTTGAGCTTTATATATATAAATATACATAAATACACATATATCAATGTATTTATAGTTTAACATGGATTAAAAATTGCTTAAATATTTATAAAACATATTTATCAAAACTAATTTCTGTTTCTACGTACGACATGAAAAAAAATCGAAAGAACTCTTAAAAAACTTAAAAAGTAAATATTGGACGTAATTTAATTTTCAAATCATCTTAAAATTTCCACAGCAAAAAAATTATAAATATATACAAGTTTACCACTAAACGTGATTTAATTTTGTTATTAATTTGGAGATATTCATTGGACTAAAAAAACAATGCAACTGGAATGGAATGCAAGCAAACATGTAATGAAATGAATTTGACATTTCGATTAAAATTTATAAATTTTACATTTTTTCATACAAAAAAATTACATTAATCTTACGGGATGTTTAAAAAGAAAAAATGATTGCGAAAAAATTAAAATGTATACATGTACGAGGAGAAACCAATAATTATTTATGTAGTTAATCCTTTTTTATCCTACTTAAGAAAGAGAAGGCTATCAATTCATCTGTGTATTTCTTTTTAGAGTTCCGTACCCAAAGGGTAAAAACATAACCCTATTGTTTTCGCTACAATGTCTGTCCGTCTGGCTGTCTGTCCGTCTGTCAGCGCCTTTTATCTCTGGAATCGTAATAGGTAGACTCTTGAAATTTTCACAGAAGGTGTGGCCGCTATAGCAACAAATACTAAAACTTATAGGGTGTTCCGATAGAGAGGTGTTATTCACGAATATGTGCTTATTTCTTAAACTGTAGGAGGAATACACTAAAAATATGTAAGCAGTAATTAAAACATAGTTCGCTATATAAATAAGTCTAAAAAAATAAACCTGAAAATTAAAGGGTGTTCCGATAGTGGCATGATTTGCATGTATAAGGCCTAAGTTTTGAACCATAATAGGTAGACTCTTGAAATTTTCACAGAAGGTGTAAAACTGTGGCCTCTATAGCAACAAATATTAAAACTTATGGTGTGTTCCGACAGAGACGTGTTATTTACGATTAAGTCTTTATATCTTGAGCTGTAGGAGGCAACCACTTAAAATATGCAGACAGTAATTAAAACTATGTTCGCTTTTTAAACAAGTATACAAAATTGAACCTAAATATTAAAGAGTGTTCCGATAGTGACGTGATTTGCATGTATATGGCCTAAGTTTTGAACGATAATAGATAGAATCTCGAAATTTTTACAGGAGGTGTATTAACAAATACATAGTAAAACAAATAGGAAAAATTAAAGGGTGTTCCGCCAGTGACGTGATTTACATAAATATGCCCTAATTTTTTAACCATAATAGGTAGACTCTTGAAATTTTCAGATGGGGTATTACTATGACCCCTATAAAAAACAATAAAATTTTAAGAATTTGCCGGCAGTGACGTGATTTGAATGTATAACGCCTTATTTATTGAACCGTAATAAGTAGACTCTTGATATTTTGTAAAGAATATGTGTTGCCACGGCCGATATGACAGTTATTAAAAATTAAAGGGCGTTCCAACAGTTACATGTTTTTCACGTATAGTGACTTATTTTTTTATTCGTAATAGGTACACTCTTGATATATTTATAGAAAGACAACTGCCATGGCCGCTATAACAAATAATAAATTTAAAGGGTGTTCCGACAGTGACATGATTTTTACGTAAATAACCTTATTTTATAAACCGTAATCTACCTATTGCTTGAAATGTTTACAAGAAAGTGTATTACCATCGCCGCTATAACAGCAATTACTAAAATTTAAAGGGTGTTCCAATAATGATGCAATTTTCGCGAATATGACTTTAATTTTAAAACTAAAGGGTGCCCCATAAGATATTAAAAAATTATCAGCTTGAATTTTTAAGTTTTACTGAACATAGTACGGAACCCTACGTTTGTGAGTCTAACTTGCACTTCACTGATTTATTTATATTTGTACCCGTAGAACTCAGTCATTTCTGAACTATTTTGAAAAAATTTTTCTTTATTAGAAAGGTTATGCTTATATTGCTCCAATTTTAAAAAAACAGTTCACAATTTTAAAAATTAAAGGGTGACCCCATTATTATTTTGTATTATGAACCATAAGCTCCCAATAGCATAAAGTAATAAAAAACTAAACTTAAAAATATAAGGTGTTCCCATATGTCATATCATTTGACCTATACGGCTCTATCTTTTGAACCGTTATGTATAAATTCTTGAAAATTGGTCAGAATGTCCATTGCCATGGTCTTTATAATTATAAATATTTTAAATTATAAGTTAAGGAGTGTACAAATTGCTTGGTTGGTTTAATTTGATTTGTTGGTTTAATTTGATTTATATGTCAAAACTTTTCGACCGTTATAGACAGACGGTTATAATATCCAAAGAACTTGTATAGTCCTGTACGTCTGCTATAACAACAAGTATAAAATTTTAATTTAGAAATTAAAGGCTGTCCCATGTGATGAAATGTGATGTATACATATGGCCAAACTTTTGAACCGCTATAGACAGGCGGTTTACAAAGAACTTGTATTACTAAGTCCGCTATAACAACAAGTATAAAATTTGAATTTGAAAATTAAAGGGTGTCCCCATAATTGATGTAATTTCACCTGTAATGCCATACAGGTGAACCGGAACCGGAACCGTTATGTACAAACACTTAAAAATTGACAAGTTGTCCACTGCTATGTTCGCTATAATAAAAACTCTACATATTTAAAATTATAAATTATAAGGTGTTCCATTAGTTTATGTAATACGTGTATGTGGCCAAACTTTTGAAGCCTTATATGCACTTGAAAATTTCAAATTATCTGTATGACCAAGTCCTCTATAACAACAATTATTAATAATTAAAATTATAATTAAAAGGGATTCCCAATAGGTAATGTAATTTCATGTATACGGTCTTTTTTTACTTTACCACACGTAGTATAAGGTAAAGTATAGTAATCATGAAAAAAATCGGGATTTCGACGGAATTATACGTTTAGAGATCTCCTGAATCCATTTTGGATATTTTCACTATGATGTCTGTTGTGTTTGCCACTATTTTTGTGGAATTTGTACAGGTCATACCGTTTGTCATATCAAAATGAAATTTAGTATGTGCCTTTGGTATGTAGAGATGAAGAGCTGTGTAGTTGTTGGGCATAATCGGGAGGGGGAAAGGGGTAGATTACCTAACACCCCAAACCGAAAATAAAAAATTTTTCGATTCGAATATACTTTGAACTTTTATTCTTTATGTAATATATCCATAAAAATATCTGTTTCTATTTGGTATGGTAAAGTTGAGTGTAGACCACTCCAGTTTTATTTTTTAGAAACGTAACAATAAGATAACATCTTCTGACCCAGATATTACAACTAAATCAACTGATAACAATTCGCGTATTATTGCTACTACTCCTAATAATCCTGTTGATAACTCCGCTGAGGTAATTCGGAACGATTTGATTATGCAGCCCACACCACATATAATTGTTAACACTGACGTCACTCGTGTACTTCGCGTCATTCCCCCTAAAAAACAGGTGTTTGTTTCCCGTTTTGTTTCTGAGACCACTGTTGATGACATAAATTTTTACGTTAAAAGAAAACTAAATATAAATGAGGACATTATAACATATAAATACTCTTATGCTCAACCGAGAAGTATCACATCGTTTAAAATTACTGTTCCACCTGAAATATTTATTCAAATAATTAATCCATCTTTCTGGCCTGAAAACACTCTCGTTAGAGAATTTATACCTAAACAAAATCAAATAGCTAATAACGTTATTATATTCACCGATACTTGGCTTAACAATTATCTCCTTAATACTGAAATCTTATGCACTAATTACAACATTTATAGACGTGATAGGGATACAAATACCAGAGGTGGTGGTGTTTTAATATCAGTTCATAATATTGTTTCATCTGAAGAAATAAACTTAAATATTCCGAAGGGAATCGAATTTGTTTCCGCACGTTTAAAACTTGAACATAAAATGGCGATATACACTCTGAATTCATACTAAGAAGTATATCATTTAATGTTCCACATCGGCCGACACGTTACTTTCAACCTCTGGCAATTAAATGTTTTCGTATGAACTTTGCTTATGCTGATCCACTGAGAAGAATATGTGCCAATTTTAATGAATTGTATCAATTTATTGATTATTCTTTAAGCTTAAACGTCATAAAACGCAATATTATTTTCCTTAATTGTTAAATTTTTTTCTTTTGTCTTTGCAAATTATTGTTACAAATAATTATTAAATTTCTTACTAAAGTCTGTATGAAATTATTATGTAGACTTTTATATACATTTATTTATTTAAATAAAAAAAAAACATTTTTATTACCTGTTCTTATATCCCACCTAGCCAAAACAGAATCATATTTATTTGCAATGAACACATAAAATTAATCGAATCTACTGCATTATTATCTAAGCCTGGTGATACAGTTATTATTGTTGGTGATTTTAAATTTCCGCACATTTCTTGGAAGTTCTCATCAGAATTATTTTTCTTCGTTCCATTTAACGCTCCCGAATGGATGGATCTATTATTAAATAAAATTCATGACTTATGTCTATTCCAGATTAATGGTGTGTGCAACATGTTTGGAAAATTTCTTGATCTGGTATTCCGACTGAATGTTCACTAACTCGAACGGAACCAATTGTTCTACCTGAAGATCGCTTTCATCCTACGCTGGCCTCTGCGATGGGTGGTCACCTTGATGTGAACTAAGAACCACCCACCCATAGCTCGCGGCGTCTGTACTCCATGTCAGGGGCGGCCGTGGGCAAGCTACGACTTCTTCTGGTCGACTTGGTCGGTCAATACCGTTCTGGTAGCGTCTGTTCCCTAGATTAAGGGCGGCTACTGGAGACTATTCGTCCGTCTTTTTGTCGGTCCATGGGGGTTGTTTTTATTAAATCCAAGATGTGTCTGACTCATAGTGAGCGGCATCTTGGTCTGCGTCTGTCTCCAGTGCAGCGGCAGTTTTTCATTACACCTCTGGTGGAGGTATAAAACACCAACCAGGGCCACGGAAAACCGGAGGTCCGTGGCCCTGAAAAGGGTGACAAGGAAAGAGACGACTCGGAAAGGACCGGACAGGACGAACGAAAAAGGCTAGCTGGCTTAGCGTCCTTAACTGGTCGGGAGAAGAGTTTGAAGCGGAAGCACACCTACCACGTTCGGAAGTATGAGGCTATGCTTAATACAACCGTCGTGGAGGTCAAGCCTAACAGGACGGATAGTAACCAGGAAAAGCATGCGAAGAAGGTAATAACCATTCCCCATGCTACTCCTGGACCGAACACGATCGTCACCTCTGCGATTCTGGATGAACGCCCTTCTACTTCTAGTGGGGCCTCATCTGGATCAAGGAAGGGCGATGACAAATGCGGTAAAGCGAAGTCTGCTAGCAAAGGCTCCAAGATGCTGACTGCACAAACCTCTAAAGGTCAAGCACCAGTCTCGAAGAGCCCCGCAAACAGACCTAGCGGTAAACGGCAAAGGTCGGGTGATACGCAGGTACCTGACGGTAAGCGGTTGAAGCCTTCAACTAGCTTAACGTCAGCTCCTGAGTTAAAAGTGGCCATAATTGATCGTAACCACCCCGGTGGTAAGATTACCAATGAAAGATGGCTGCTCTTAGAAGAAAAGATCCTACGCAGATTGATCGACGAACTCGCTCATAATGAGGAAGACTCGTTCACTGCGTTTGACGGCGCTAAGTGGTGAAAGGGCGTCAAGATCATCGGATGTGGTAATGAAAAGGCCTTAGGCTTCCTCAAAGACTGCATCCGTGATGTTGGCGAACTATGGCCAGGTGCCAAAATCGAAATCGTCCCCTTTGACCAGGTTCCGTTTCAGGCGACAGTTAAGGTATGGGTTCCTCCCCCTATTTTGGAGGATGAGGCCATCCTTACACTGATCAAGCCACGGAGAGTTGGACGATTGAAAGAGGACGCGCAAGGGACAAAGGGGAAGGAAACGATCTCTGGATCAAAATCGATTCAGAATCCCTCCATCTCCTACGTCCCTCTAAAGGCGTCATTAAATATGGGCTTAATCAGCTTCGGCTGATTCTGCCCGCAGAGAAACGCGATGGCAATTCCGGGCGGCATGAAGGTGGTACAGATTAATCTGCATCACTCCGAGGCAGCATCGGATGACCTGCTGCGTTTCATGGAGAGGGAAGATATCCACGTGGCCTTAATCCAAGAACCCTGGCTTGTAGCCAACAAGGTTCGCGGCGTCCAGTCACGAAAATATATATGCTCTTCTCTCCAACCCAAGAAGGTAAGATAAGAAACTGCATTTTAGTTAGGAGGGATGTTAATATGTTTCTTTTATCTAATTTCAGTACTTGTGATCTGACGGTAGCAGCGTTCGATCGCAAGGGTCTCCCGACGGTGATCCTGGCATCAGCGTATCTACCATACGATGAAGATGATCCGCCTCCACGTGCCGTACACAACCTGATTCATTGGTGCGATACAATGGGCTATGATCTCATCCTAGGATGTGATGCGAATGCCCATGATACTCTGTGGGGGAGCACGGACATTAACACTCGAGGTGAAAACCTATTAGATTATCTTCTATCTACTAATCTTTAGATATGCAATAGAGGTAATAGACCAACGTTTTTCAATAGGATCAGGGAACAGGTGATTGATATAACATTGGTAAGCGATAGGGACTCAGTTAAGATAATTGATTGGGGGGTTCGGCTTGACTGTTCTTTCTCTGATCACAATAGAATTGTTTTTAGGGTGCAACTTACCCTCGATGTAAGTAAACCCTTCAGGAACCCTAGGAACACGGATTGGGGGAAGTTCAGAACGCTCGTTGAACTTATGCCACCTCCCACTGAGAGACTGTTGACAAGCACACGAGAGCTGGATGACTCCACATCCTTTCTATCTAGGACACTCATCATGCACTGAACGGCATCCGTCAAAGAGACTTCACCAGCCATGGTGGATTCCAGTGCTCAGGCAGTTACACACAGAATGTAGGAGTCTTTTCAATAAAGCGAAGCGGAAAAAAGGACCCTCTGATTAAGCCGAATACCGCCGGAGTTTCAACAACTTCAAAAAGGAGATCAGAAGAGCGAAGCGAGAAACTTGGCAACGCTTTTGTGGAGACTTGGAAAGTACCACTGAGGCGTTCCGCCTAAGAAAGGTGTTCTCTAAGGATCCCGGCAGACGGAAACTTCACTGAAAGCAGTGTTGAAACCTTGAATCTACTAATGGAAACTCACTTCCCGGACTGTAAGGATGTCGAAGAAGAGCCGCTTCCTTCTGCGGCTATCTTTTCATCAGCTGTCCACAGTATTGATTTAGTGGATTCCATTGTAGATGAAGCTAGGGTAGCGTGGGCTGTGAGTTCTTTTAAGCCCTACAAATCCGCAGGGCCGGACGGCATTTTCCCAGCGTTACTACAGCAATCGATAAAGGTTATCATGCCTTGGCTGATTTCCATTTTTAGGGGTAGCCTGTTGTATGGTATATCCCCAAAGAATGGAAAGAGGTTACTGCGGGTGTTCATTCCTAAGGCTGGAAGAATAAACCATGGAACTGCAAAGGACTACAGGCCAATAAGTCTGTCATCGTTTTTATTGAAAACACTGGAGAGACTGGTGGACGTGTATGTCAAAGGTCTTCTATCGTCAAGTAATTTCTGCAGGGCACAACACGCATACCTAAAGGGAAGGTCGGTGGAAACGGCACATGATGTGGTCGGTACAATAGAGGATACACTGGACAGGAAGGAGTATGTTTTATCAGCCTTTTTGTATATAGAGGGCGCTTTCAACAATTTGAATATATCCTCGATACTGGACGCCATACAATATGTGGGGGCTGAACAGAAAATTATAGAGTGGACGGAGAATATGCTTCGAAGTAGAAGCATTATCTCCAGTCTTGGCCCTAGTACGATGAGGAAAGTTGTGACAAGGGGAACACCGCAGGGGGGAGTCATGTCCCCACTCCTTTGGAACCTTGTTGTAAATAAAATCCTCTTCAGACTAGGCAACGGAGGCGTTAAGGTGGTCTCGTATGCAGATGACTTTGTAATCCTTATCAGGGGTAAATTTTTATCCACGATAAGTGACCTTATGGAATCGACATTAGGCCAACTACTCGCTTGGGCGAAAGAGAACGGTCTGGGCCTAAATCCTGGAAAGACCGAACTTGTTCTCTTCACCAGAAGATATAAAATTCCGGAATTTAGACTCCCAAAAATGGGTAGCATTTCTCTGGAATTATCGAAAGAAGCGAAGTACCTCGGTGTAATCCTAGACTCAAAGCTCTCGTGGAAACGTAATGCTGAGAGCAGGATGAATAAGGCCCTATGTGCATTTTACGCATGCAAAAGGACCTTTGGCAGGAGATGGGGCCTAAAGCCGTACATGGTACACTGGATCTACGCGGCAGTGATTAGGCCCATCCTCACCTGTGGAGCACTCGTCTGGTGGAGAGTGGTGGACACTAAAGTTCACCTCTCTCTTCTGGATAAGGTCCAAAGGTTTGCGAGTCTCTCCATTACTGGTGTGATGAGGTCAACTCCAGAGGCTAGTTTGGGGACAATGTTGGATCTGAACCCTCTAGATGTCTATATCAAACATGTCGCTGCCAGGTCGGACTTAAGACTCAGGGAGTCGGGCGAATTAAGGCATTGTCGTGTTGGACATGGCACAGACTGATTACTTAACCCCTGTTATGGACCTCGACAAATCTTTTGTCGTGAAAATTCCAAGCAGGGATGAGTGGAAGGAGAACTCCGTAATTCGGAACAATGCGGTTTCAATATTTACGGATGGCTCCAAGATAGACACGGGGACCGGATCGGGGATCTTCTCTGAGGATCTTGATCTTTCAATTTCACTTAGGCTTCCCAATACCTGCACCGTGTTCCAGGCTGAAATTTATGCTATATTGGTAGCGGCAAGGAAAATTGGGGAACTTGCGACGGAGGCGTCGTCGATATTATCGTAGATAGTCTAACCGCCATTAAGGCCCTTAATTCAAAAGTAGTGAAATCTAAATCTGTGTTAGCTTGCATACAATCTTTAGCCCTACTTGAACGACATCGTATAAGGATAGTGTGGGTCCCAGGGTATGAGGGCATTCGTGGAAACGAGATGGCCGATCAATGTGCGAGGAAAGGTTTGAATCTGGATGTGACGGTTGCCCAAGGAGAAATCAATATCCCCTTGGCCGAAATATCTAACATACTAGGAGAATGGTCGCTAAAGGAAACGGCTCACAGGTGGTCTACATTAACCACTTGCAGATTGTCTAGAATTCTTTGGCCCTCAATTGATAAAAAAAAAAAACAAAGGCACTGCTGACCCTCGAGAAAAGCTCGTATGCTTAATACAACCGTCGTGCAGGTCAAGCCTAACAGGACGGATAGTAACCAGGAAAAGCATGCGAAGAAGGTAATAACCGTTCCCCATGCTACTCCTGGACCGAACACGATCGTCACCTCTGCGATTCTGGATGAACGCCCTTCTACTTCTAGTGGGGCCTCATCTGGATCAAGGAAGGGCGATGACAAATGCGGTAAAGCGAAGTCTGCTAGCAAAGGCTCCAAGATGCTGACTGCACAAACCTCTAAAGGTCAAGCACCAGTCTCGAAGAGCCCCGCAAACAGACCTAGCGGTAAACGGCAAAGGTCGGGTGATACGCCGGTACCTGACGGTAAGCGGTTGAAGCCTTCAACTAGCTTAACGTCAGCTCCTGAGGTAAAAGTGGCCATAATTGATCGTAACCACCCCGGTGGTAAGATTACCAATGAAAGATGGCTGCTCTTAGAAGAAAAGATCCTACGCAGATTGATCGACGAACTCGCTCATAATGAGGAAGACTCGTTCACTGCGTTTGACGGCGCTAAGTGGTGAAAGGGCGTCAAGATCATCGGATGTGGTAATGAAAAGGCCTTAGGCTTCCTCAAAGACTGCATCCGTGATGTTGGCGAACTATGGCCAGGTGCCAAAATCGAAATCGTCCCCTTTGACCAGGTTCCGTTTCAGGCGACAGTTAAGGTATGGGTTCCTCCCCCTATTTTGGAGGATGAGGCCATCCTTACACTGATCAAGCCACGGAGAATTGGACGATTGAAAGAGGACGCGCAAGGGACAAAGGGGAAGGAAACGATCTCTGGATCAAAATCGATTCAGAATCCCTCCATCTCCTACGTCCCTCTAAAGGCGTCATTAAATATGGGCTTAATCAGCTTCGGCTGATTCTGCCCGCAGAGAAACGCGATGGCAATTCCGGGCGGCATGAAGGTGGTACAGATTAATCTGCATCACTCCGAGGCAGCATCGGATGACCTGCTGCGTTTCATGGAGAGGGAAGATATCCACGTGGCCTTAATCCAAGAACCCTGGCTTGTAGCCAACAAGGTTCGCGGCGTCCGGTCACGAAAATATATATGCTCTTCTCTCCAACCCAAGAAGGTAAGATAAGAAACTGCATTTAGTTAGGAGGGATGTTAATATGTTTCTTTTATCTAATTTCAGTACTTGTGATCTGACGGTAGCAGCGTTCGATCGCAAGGGTCTCCCGACGGTGATCCTGGCATCAGCGTATCTACCATACGATGAAGATGATCCGCCTCCACGTGCCGTACGCAACCTGATTCATTGGTGCGATACAATGGGCTACGATCTCATCCTAGGATGTGATGCGAATGCCCATGATACTCTGTGGGGGAGCACGGACATTAACACTCGAGGTGAGAACCTATTAGATTATCTTCTATCTACTAATCTTTAGATATGCAACAGAGGTAATAGACCAACGTTTTTCAATAGGATCAGGGAACAGGTGATTGATATAACATTGGTAAGCGATAGGGACTCAGTTAAGATAATTGATTGGGGGGTTCGGCTTGACTGTTCTTTCTCTGATCACAATAGAATTGTTTTTAGGGTGCAACTTACCCTCGATGGGGGAAGTTCAGAACGCTCGTTGAACTTATGCCACCTCCCACTGAGAGACTGTTGACAAGCACACGAGAGCTGGATGACTCCACATCCTTTCTATCTAGGACACTCATCATGCACTGAACGGCATCCGTCAAAGAGACTTCACCAGCCATGGTGGATTCCAGTGCTCAGGCAGTTACACACAGAATGTAGGAGTCTTTTCAATAAAGCGAAGCGGAAAAAAGGACCCTCTGATTAAGCCGAATACCGCCGGAGTTTCAACAACTTCAAAAAGGAGATCAGAAGAGCGAAGCGAGAAACTTGGCAACGCTTTTGTGGAGACTTGGAAAGTACCACTGAGGCGTTCCGCCTAAGAAAGGTGTTCTCTAAGGATCCCGGCAGACGGAAACTTCACTGAAAGCAGTGTTGAAACCTTGAATCTACTAATGGAAACTCACTTCCCGGACTGTAAGGATGTCGAAGAAGAGCCGCTTCCTTCTGCGGCTATCTTTTCATCAGCTGTCCACAGTATTGATTTAGTGGATTCCATTGTAGATGAAGCTAGGGTAGCGTGGGCTGTGAGTTCTTTTAAGCCCTACAAATCCGCAGGGCCGGACGGCATTTTCCCAGCGTTACTACAGCAATCGATAAAGGTTATCATGCCTTGGCTGATTTCCATTTTTAGGGGTAGCCTGTTGTATGGTATATCCCCAAAGAATGGATATACCATACATATGGTATATCCTAAGGCTGGAAGAATAAACCATGGAACTGCAAAGGACTACAGGCCAATAAGTCTGTCATCGTTTTTATTGAAAACACTGGAGAGACTGGTGGACGTGTATGTCAAAGGTCTTCTATCGTCAAGTAATTTCTGCAGGGCACAACACGCATACCTAAAGGGAAGGTCGGTGGAAACGGCACTGCATGATGTGGTCGGTACAATAGAGGATACACTGGACAGGAAGGAGTATGTTTTATCAGCCTTTTTGTATATAGAGGGCGCTTTCAACAATTTGGGGCTGAACAGAAAATTATAGAGTGGACGGAGAATATGCTTCGAAGTAGAAGCATTATCTCCAGTCTTGGCCCTAGTACGATGAGGAAAGTTGTGACAAGGGGAACACCGCAGGGGGGAGTCATGTCCCCACTCCTTTGGAACCTTGTTGTAAATAAAATCCTCTTCAGACTAGGCAACGGAGGCGTTAAGGTGGTCTCGTATGCAGATGACTTTGTAATCCTTATCAGGGGTAAATTTTTATCCACGATAAGTGACCTTATGGAATCGACATTAGGCCAACTACTCGCTTGGGCGAAAGAGAACGGTCTGGGCCTAAACCCTGGAAAGACCGAACTTGTTCTCTTCACCAGAAGATATAAAATTCCGGAATTTAGACTCCCAAAAATGGGTAGCATTTCTCTGGAATTATCGAAAGAAGCGAAGTACCTCGGTGTAATCCTAGACTCAAAGCTCTCGTGGAAACGTAATGCTGAGAGCAGGATGAATAAGGCCCTATGTGCATTTTACGCATGCAAAAGGACCTTTGGCAGGAGATGGGGCCTAAAGCCGTACATGGTACACTGGATCTACGCGGCAGTGATTAGGCCCATCCTCACCTGTGGAGCACTCGTCTGGTGGAGAGTGGTGGACACTAAAGTTCACCTCTCTCTTCTGGATAAGGTCCAAAGGTTTGCGAGTCTCTCCATTACTGGTGTGATGAGGTCAACTCCAGAGGCTAGTTTGGGGACAATGTTGGATCTGAACCCTCTAGATGTCTATATCAAACACGTCGCTGCCAGGTCGGACTTAAGACTCAGGGAGTCGGGCGAATTAAGGCATTGTCGTGTTGGACATGGCACCATCCTACGACAGGTGGGTGGAAATATCTTGAGGGAGCAGACTGATTACTTAACCCCTGTTATGGACCTCGACAAATCTTTTGTCGTGAAAATTCCAAGCAGGGATGAGTGGAAGGAGAACTCCGTAATTCGGAACAATGCGGTTTCAATATTTACGGATGGCTCCAAGATAGACACGGGGACCGGATCGGGGATCTTCTCTGAGGATCTTGATCTTTCAATTTCACTTAGGCTTCCCAATACCTGCACCGTGTTCCAGGCTGAAATTTATGCTATATTGGTAGCGGCAAGGAAAATTGGGGAACTTGCGACGGAGGCGTCGTCGATATTATCGTAGATAGTCTAACCGCCATTAAGGCCCTTAATTCAAAAGTAGTGAAATCTAAATCTGTGTTAGCTTGCATACAATCTTTAGCCCTACTTGAACGACATCGTATAAGGATAGTGTGGGTCCCAGGGTATGAGGGCATTCGTGGAAACGAGATGGCCGATCAATGTGCGAGGAAAGGTTTGAATCTGGATGTGACGGTTGCCCACGGAGAAATCAATATCCCCTTGGCCGAAATATCTAACATACTAGGAGAATGGTCGCTAAAGGAAACGGCTCACAGGTGGTCTACATTAACCACTTGCAGATTGTCTAGAATTCTTTGGCCCTCAATTGATAAAAAAAAAAACAAAGGCACTGCTGACCCTCGAGAAAAGCTCGTTAGCACTTCTGGTAGGTGTTATAACGCGACACTGTATGATTGGACGTATGTCGGAGCGTATGGGAATCTCTCGTGGAGGATGCTGCAGAAGTTGTTTGGATGAGGAAGAGGAGGAATCAGTTCAACACCTTCTCTGCGATTGCCCGGTTCTTCAAGAGCGTAGGCTCAAATTTTTGGGCCAAAGATTCTTTCAGGACCTGGACTGTCTCAGAGATGTGACACTGAGCAGCATGTGTTCATTCAACGAAAAGCATTTTAAGTGAAAAAGTTTTCTGTTTCAAAAAACAAATTACGAAGAATTAAACTGACTTTTTCAGAATACAAACTGGCTGGATTTACTATCCAATGCCGATACTTTTCTATCGAATATTGATTTAGCAATTAATGTTTTTTATGATACTATTTTCAAATATATTCATGAATGTGTTCCTAAAATTGAAATCTCTCCTAAAACTGGCCCTCCGTGGATTTCCAAACGGTTGTCAAATTTAAAGAACATAAAAAACAAGTGCTTCAAAACTTTTAACAGGTCTGGATTACCTTCTGACTACACAAAATATGTTGTTTCACGTACTAATTACATTACAATGAATACGTTGCTTTACAGAAATTACTTAAACACCATTAAATACAATTTAAAAAATGATCCTAAGTCGTTTTATAAATTCGTTAACTCTAAGCGAAAAACAACAGGTTATCCAAATGCTATGAAATATCTAAATAATGAATCTGGAAGTAACTTAGAAATAAGCAATTTATTTGCTGACTTTTTTTCTACGACTTATTCTGATATTCCTTATAATGACAGTACATACCCATATCAGATCGCTGAAAACCAATTGATACAATTTTCTCCAATCTCTACATCACAGATTTTATTAGCCATAAATAGCTTTAAGCTGTCGTACAACAGTGGAGGACCTTATGGTATTCCTTCCTGTCTTTGAAAATATTGCGCAAATGCGATTGTTACTCCGTTTGAAATACTTTTTAAGAAATCTCTAGAATATGGTTACTTTCCTCAACAATGGAAAAACCCTACATAATTCCACTATTTAAATCTGGAAATAAATCTAATGTAACAAATTACCGAGGTATTGCTAAACTCAGTGCGATTTTTTATTATTATTTGAGAAATGTATTACGGAAAACATTAGCCACCAAGTGTCATCTATATTATCGCAGCACCAACATGGTTTCAGGAAAGGTTGCTCAACAACAATAAACCTTCTGCAACTTACAACTATTGTTAATATTGGCTTTAATAATAAGCAACAAACTGATGTTATCTACACTGATTTAAGTAAAGACAAAGTTAATCATGTTTTACTGAAGCTCTATCTTATGGGATTCTCTCCGAAATGCTTGAACTGGATAAGGTCATATTTAACAGATCGCAATGTGTTTTATTCAACAATGTCATCTCTAAAAATATTGTCGTGAAATCTGGAGTTCCTCAGGGAAGCCACTTAGGTCCTATTTTGTCTACACTTTTTAATAACGATTTGCCGAGCGTAATAGAATTCAGTAACGTTTTAATGTATGCAGATAACGTAAAGATTTTTCTAAATTATACTAAAATTTCTGAAAGAGATTATCTACAACGCGATTTGGATAAATTTTATGACTGGTGTAATGTTAATTCAATGGTCGTTAACTTAAAAAATGTAAGCACAAGCGATTCTCAAGATTATCTAATGATAATTGTCTATTTTCTTTGGGTGGCTACCTCACAGAGCATATAATAACCAAACTTTTGTACACATCCTTAGTGAGGTCTATTTTGGAGTATGGATCTATTGTATGGGAATCTGTTCAGAAACAGTTCATTTTATTTTGTCTGGGTAATACAACATGAAATCCAAATGTAAACCTTTCCCCATATTCTGTAAGACTTACTTCAATTAATTTGCCGACATTGGAAAGCAGGCGATTAGTGCTCAATCTAACATTTTTAATAAATTTGATAAACGGCTCAATTTGTTCAGAATACCTGCTAAAAAATATAAACTTTAATGTACCTTCTAGATCTACTAGGAATTTTACACCACTTCACATTAAGTGTTTTCAAACAAATTATGCAAATGCTGATCCATTAAGAAGATTATGTAAAAATTATAATGACTTTCACAATTTCATTGATTTCTCTGTAAATGTTAATATTATAAAGCGTAATATTATTTTAGTTTTGAATGTTATTCACTGAAGTTGTTATTTTAATGTTTTTGTCTGTAAGGAGAATATTAATCCATAGACCTCATTTATATAAATAAATATAACATAAAAATAGTTAATATTTACTCGTAATGGCGTACGTTGTGAACCGTACGTTGTGAACCGTTAATATTCACGCATAATGTGGATCGCTACTTCCTCTAACCGTTTTAGACAGACACTTGAAATTAAACAGAGTGTTTATTGATAAGTCTGCAATAAAGAAAATTACAGTTATAGGGTGTCCACATAGGTCACTTAATTTGGTGTATATGACCCTAACTTTTAAGGAACTATATATACACCCGGAATTTAAACATTATGGATACAGCTATATCCGCTTTAACAAAAATATATATAACAATTTGAAGGGTGTCCCCATAGGTGATATTATTTGAGCATATATATTTTATAACGGCACTTTAAACCGTATATACGGGTGTTCGCCAGGAAGGTATAATACTTCGTTTTACCGCAATTTTGGTAAACATTAGTCTTGACAGTTCAGGTTTGGCAGTCGTGAAGTTTATTATGAAAAAATATTCGATAAAGCAACGTGTTTTAATCCTTAAAGCAGCTCGCCCATGACAACCCCGATTTTCATGAAAAAATCATACTAAGTGACGAGGCACATTTTCATTTAAATGGATATGTGAATAAACAGAATAGTCGGTTTTGGGCAATGGAAAACCCTTAAATTATTCATCGTACAACTATTAAAAGTGACAGTCTGGTGTGCAATTTGGTCAGGACGAATCTTTGGACCTTACTTTTTTGAAAATGAAACGGCGTAACGGTAAGTGTGAATGGGGAGCGATATAGTGATATGATTGCATGAACTGCATGCTTTGTGCTTTATTAATATGTATCAACAAGACGGTGCCACATCGAATACAGCCAGGATTACAATGGAAACAAACAAAGTAGTATACCTTTCCGGAGGAAACCCTGTAGATAGACACATGAAATTTAAACAAAGTTTGTAATAATGGGTGATTTTTTTGAGGTTAGGATTTTCATGCATTAGTATTTGACAGATCACGTGAGATTTCAGACATGGTGCCAAAGAGAAAGATGCTCAGTATGCTTTGACATTTCATCATGAATAGACTTACTAACGAGCAACGCTTGCAAATCATTGAATTTTATTACCAAAATCAGTGTTCGGTTCGAAATGTTCAAATGTGACAAATTTTGTTCAGCGATGAGGCTCATTTCTGGTTGAATGGCTACGTAAATAAGCAAAATTGCCGCATTTGGAGTGAAGAGCAACCAGAAGCCGTTCAAGAACTGCCCATGCATCCCGAAAAATGCACTGTTTGGTGTGGTTTGTACGCTGGTGGAATCATTGGACCGTATTTTTTCAAAGATGCTGTTGGACGCAACGTTACGGTGAATGGCGATCGCTATCGTTCGATGCTAACAAACTTTTTGTTGCCAAAAATGGAACAACTGAACTTGGTTGACATGTGGTTTCAACAAGATGGCGCTACATGCCACACAGCTCGCGATTCTATGGCCATTTTGAGGGAAAACTTCGGAGAACAATTCATCTCAAGAAATGGACCGGTAAGTTGGCCACCAAGATCATGCGATTTGACGCCTTTAGACTATTTTTTGTGGGGCTACGTCAAGCCTAAAGTCTACAGAAATAAGCCAGCAACTATTCCAGCTTTGGAAGACAACATTTCCGAAGAAATTCGGGCTATTCCGGCCGAAATGCTCGAAAAAGTTGCCCAAAATTGGACTTTCCGGATGGACCACCTAAGACGCAGCCGCGGTCAACATTTAAATAAAATTATCTTCAAAAAGTAAATGTCATGGACCAATCTAACGTTTCAAATAAAGAACCGATGAGATTTTGCAAATTTTATGCGTTTTTTTTAAAAAAAAAGTTCTCAAGCTCTTAAAAAATCACTCGTTACTATGACCACAATAAAAAGTAAAAAATAAAATATAACAGTTTTTAAATTAAATGGTGTCCCCATTAAATACGTACATATGTATGTACATTAGTTGAAATAACATATCTTTAGATTTAGGGAGACGCTTTCACATACTAGTTTCGGCCAAATTTTGTTTATCTTTTATTAGACTTAAATACTAGTTTTTACAGATTACTATTTTTTAAATTTTTAGTTTAGAATTGATTTCCATCTACATCGGTCTGAAGTCGGTTTTTTTTACAAGGTTAGGTTAAGCAGGCAGCTGTAGTACACAGCTCACTTGGGTCCACGTGTTGGTCCCTTTGTCTTACCTGCAGAGAGAATAAGAAGAAGAAAAGTAAGAAGGGGGGAAATACCGTTGTCCAAGATGTTGAAGTCGTTGGTATTCCAGTGCAGGGCATAGGCAGAGGAGGTGTACGAACGTTGCCTACTCTTCCTCATCTTGGCAGCTTCTGCAAAAGTCGTTGTAGAGGAATAGACAATAGACAATGCACAGTGACCGCTGATATCAAGTCACGCAGTTGTATTTTCGGCATCCGAAGTTGACTCATCGGACCATCTGACCTGGGCCAGGTCATAAAGAGCACGGTTTATTCGTTGCCTGCATGCAGAGAGGGGAATGCCACAATAGACATCAATTGCGCCATCATGAAGCAGGGTCCCCTTCTTTGCTAGTTCATCAGCAACACTGTTGCCTAAGGTAATCCCATGTCCCCGCACCCATTTAAGGGTGACCGTTGAATTTTCCGCCATCGCATTTAAGGATGTCCGGCATTCCAGGACGAGATTTGATGTGCTGAACACACCTTTTAGAGACATGATGGCAGCTTTACTGTCGGTACAAAACCAGATATCACTATTCGATATTCTATGATACCTTAGCCAGTTTGCCGCTCTTTTGTTAGCAGATATTTCCGTTTGTAGAACATTACATTCATTTGGGAGTCTGAAACATATCTTGATTCCATATTCCTCTATATAGACCCCACCTCCAACCCTCACAACCCTTTTGGAGCCATCCGTGAACACGCAGAGTGAGCCAGGGGGTGGTGAGTGACCCTCCGTCAGGTCGAAATCGAAATTTCGCATAAAGAAGGGTTTTGGGATGCAGAAGTCTTTAAGTCCGGGGATAACATTCGTGATTCCTAGAATACTGGCATGGCCCATAGTGTGACATTCATTCTAACGGCCGTTCTTAGTGCTAGCTTCCTGGCTAGCTGGTCTACTGATAACCAGTTTAGCATAGCAAAAAGTGCCTTCGTCGGCGTTGACCTAATGGCTCCTGTTATTAGGATCGCCATATTACGCAATACGCTCCTACAATAAAAATTTTAGTGGTTTTTAAAATTAGAAATTAATTTGTAATTAATTATAAGGATGAAAATATAATCTTAAATATAAATGTTATTTCTTTAGAATAAATGATCTTTTCCTTTAAGCTGCTTGATCAAAAGTGACTTTTAGATATTTTAATTAGAGGAAAGCTCGGCTTATCCTCGTGTACAAATGGTTACTTAAAATTTATATTCGAAATAATTCACAATAGGTGTTTAATCGTTACGGTTACGAATTCTTAGTTACATTTCAACATATTAATTTCAGTGTGCACAAGTTTAAATACAATTTAAATTTGAAGGAAAATGAATAATAAAATGAATTAATAAATAATTTTGTACAAAAATTTCTTGTTATGAATTTTAGATTGTATAAAATCTACGAATTTTATACATTCCGGCCACTTTATGTTGCTTTAGCGGACGGTTGATGGCACAATACTTGAGCAAGTGAGCGTATTGCCTCGGATAAAATTTGCTGATCCGGAACAATAGCATTATTTTGTTCATGTTGACTTGCCTGGCCTTGACGTTGGTTTTTATAGTTGACGATTTTTTGATCGTTGATTCTTGTTCGTTTTCGGTTATTTAATGTCCTTTTGTGAGATTGTCTTCTATTTAAACGGGTTTTGATTTTTTTAATATTTTATATTTATATAAATGATACATATGTATGTAAATAATAACGGGAGCTGAAGTTTTTATCTGACCAATTAACTATTAATTTTGTGTACCACGCACTTGTTTTTAATTTGATAATTTTTCCCTTACTATTTCACACACATACATATATGTATGTAGGTATATTTTTAAACTTTTTTGTTTGATTTGAAAGATTTTATATTGTTTGTTTTTGCACAATGCTGTTTCTCTTTGTTATGTTTAACACTGATTATGTTGGTTTAGTTAATATTTGAATTTTCACTTTTTCTCTTTCAGGTTTTATTAGATTTGTCTTTTTAACTACCGAACGCGATCGCGATTTTTATGTAACTGCTTTAGTACTGTGTATGTACGTACATATTTCTTTTGGTATGTATGTATATACAGATTTAATGATAGGAAAGAATGTAGGAATTGATATTTACCTCCTTGTGGAATGGAATGTTTTTCAATTTAATAAGTGCTGATGACTGGTTAGTTTTTTCTTTCTTTGGCGACGAAGGACCATGATTAAAGTTAGCGTTTTTTAAGGGTTATATAGAAGCAAGTGGACTTTTTCTTGCCTTAAATTAGCTAACCTTAATACAAAAAAAAGTAATATATGTATATGTAAGTTCTCAGGATGCAGAGAAATTAGAGATGAAGGGTTGAAGTTAATAGTGAAAATAGTAGTAATTTGGGCAATTAGAGAAATTTACACTTGTTCTTACCCTTTTGGCATTTCTTACAATATTGACTTCTTATTTCCTTGGTAATATATAATTCAGTTGATGTTTATTTCCAATTTTAGTGGTTTTTAAAATTAGAAATTAATTTGTAATTAATTATAAGGATGAAAATATAATCTTAAATATAAATGTTATTTCTTTAGAATAAATGATCTTTTCCTTTAAGCTGCTTGATCAAAAGTGACTTTTAGATATTTTAATTAGAGGAAAGCTCGGCTTATCCTCGTGTACAAATGGTTACTTAAAATTTATATTCGAAATAATTCACAATAGGTGTTTAATCGTTACGGTTACGAATTCTTAGTTACATTTCAACATATTAATTTCAGTGTGCACAAGTTTAAATACAATTTAAATTTGAAGGAAAATGAATAATAAAATGAATTAATAAATAATTTTGTACAAAAATTTCTTGTTATTAATTTTAGATTGTATAAAATCTACGAATTTTATACAGAGATATTTGTCCTAGTATCCAGTGCTTTCCACCAGACGATGACTCCATAGAGTAAGGTCGGTTTTATTACCGCTTCAAGTAACCAATTCACGATCCTTGGGTTCATTCCCCAAGTCTTGCCTATGACTTTTTTACATACATATATTTCTGTGATGGCTTCAGACGCTCTAGCCTGGATGTTAATATTCCAGGATAGTTTACTGTCTAAGATTATGCTAAGGTACTTTGCACTATCTGATAGAGTTAGTGCTATTCCCCTCAAAACAACATAACTTTCGAGGAACAACCTGTTGTGTAGTGACCGGTTCTTAATATAAGTATGTACATATATTAAAAAGTTAACCAAACAAAATTAAAATATATTTCCTTCTTGACATTTATGTCAAGAAGATTTGGCACGTAAAACTGTTTTTCTAAAGTAAGTGGCAAGTCTGCATTTTGCTTCTTCTTCTTCTTCTTAATTATGCCGTTCAACCTAGAACGGCAGTATGATGAAAAAAAAAGGCTTCTGGAGACAATAAGTCCATAGTGAAGCCTTTACTTAATTTATGTTATATTTATTTATATTTTATAGTTTTTCGTTATTTTAGTTTTCATTAGTTTGTAAAATTTTCTTTTTTTTTCTTTTAAATTAGTTTATATGTATTTTATTTATTATTTTCATTATATATTTTAAGTTTCTTTTCATTTATTAATTTTCCTTGTAATATTGAGGTTATACCAGGATAACCAGAACGATTGCACATGGCTGATTAATGCAACAACCAATTAACTGCACTAAAGTACAGCTAATCGTGGAAGCCAATCACCCAGTGCGAGAGTGAGACGTAAACCAATCGAAGGCCTAGCAACAAGCGTCTGCATTTTGCATCTATGCTTTTGTCCTTCTTTTTGACATACCAAGTTTTTTTTAAGTTAACGGGATAATCGTACGATTTTCATCAGCGTTGTCAGCTTGGTGGGTGCTTTTTCAAATTTTTTCAAAACACATTGGTTTTCCCATTCAGCTGTTAGGCAAAAGACCTACGAAGAAATATATCAATTAATAAATACTGATAATGAGTATCCTGATAATACTGATAAAGAGTTCCAGTGATTGCAGACACTCGTTGGTTTTTAATAGAAAAGTCAAAGCAATTTTAAAAATGTGGCTTGAATTAAAAACTCTATTTAATATATGTATTTCCAACATCTCAACAATATTTTGTATCTAACCAACTAAAAAACATGTGCAATGATGATATAAATTATGTTTACTTAGTATATGTATCTGATATTTTAAAAGAGGTGCAACGTGTTAATCTTGCATTTGGATCAAAAAATGCCGTCCAGACTAAATTATTTGATGATTTGCACAATCTCTTAAAAATTTTGATACCCAAACTAACTGAGTTTGAGTTTGAAGAAGCTTGCGCATTAAAGAAAATAAGCAATGAAGCAAAGAAAGATATATCAAAAACTTGTTGTAAATACACCAAAAAATTAGTTGAAGAGATGCGGGCGAGACTGCCTTCTAATGTTGAAATTTTACAAAAAATTAACGTTTTAAAAGTAAAAAATGTTTTATCTCATTGCAAAAATGATATCATGCCATTAGCAGTACAATTTGAATCCGATATCGAAATATTGTCTAGTATTGAAAACGGATGGCGAATGGTTTACCTTATGCAATGGAAAAATATTGATTCAACATTAGAATTTTGGATTGAAGTTAAATGTTATAAAGACGCACTTAATATTAACCCTTTTCATACACTTGCAAATATCGCGTTCAAAATTTTGTCACTTCCATACTCAAATGCAGAAGTTAAGCACGTTTTTAGTTCAATGAATTTATTTAAATCAAAGATACGTAATCGACTGTCTTTAAGTGCTGTTAATGCATTACTTCAAATCAAAAATGGATTAAAACTGGAAAATTCTTGTTGTAAAACTTACGAACTTCCAGATAGCGTTAATTGTCGCATTAATAGTAATGATGATTACAAAACATCAGAATCAATCAAATCTGTTTTATGGCCAAATTAATGTACAAAAATGTATCAGATTGTACAAATAAATGAATGCAAAAATACATACTATGTATGTACTAGTTTTTTTATTCTTCTGCTTTTTTTTATTGTTAAGTTTTTTCTTAAACTATGTATATTGCGAATGATCGCTGATTTCTATTTAAAAAGTTGTGTATGCAATATATGAAATAAAAAAATGTATTATCTAGTACAACTGAATACAAACATATTTGTTTAGTTTTTTTATTTTCGTTAAGTTTTATGATTTAATTTTGTTTCGACTGTATTATTATTATATTTTTAAACCAAAAATATTATACTTTTTTTGGAAAATGAAATCATTCAAGATTTTAAATAAAAAAGAAATTCTAAAACTTGGTGCGTTTTCTCTTAAATGGTGCGTTTTTTTCTCCACTTTGGTGCGTTTTGAAATTTCAAAGTTGACAACGCTGATTTTCATGCCGTTATTAATAGATAGAAAAAGAAAAAGACTGAAGTTAATAAAAGGAGGAGAAATAGTCTGATCGGCCAACGCTGTCAGATTTGACGATTAATCTTCATTTTGACGATTTTTGCACTATTCCGATTTGACGCTGTTTTCTTAAAAATAAACGAATTTTTACAATGCCAAAATATGAGCGTCTTAAAATACAAAGTTTTGTATTTTTAGTGTAAACGATTTAAAAAATTGTGGAAATTAAAGTCAAAAAGGGCCAGTTTAAAGAGGATTATTATTCGCTTTCGAATAATATGTGTACAATTATTTCAAGATGTTTTTTGTCAAATTCCAGTGTTGAGATAAATCCCAAACATTTTAGAAGAACAATAGAATTATGGTGCCCTTCAAACTCAAGACGAATTTTATACATTTAATTTAATGCGTTAAAAACATCAGGCTACCTTTTATAGTGAAACCATTATATTCAGCAAAGCTACACGACCACCGTTGTGGCTGTATTCAACTTAGGGTAATTTCTATTTTTGTATGCGACAATTTTATTTTTTCAACAAAAGAAAATGTCAAAATTAAAAATTCATTAACATGCCAAAGGCATAGATAACACATAGATGGTCAACTCTCCAAATGTCAAAAACGTGGCTACAAATGTCTTCACACATACGGGTATGGTGTGGATTCAACACACTTAGGGGAGTAAAATTTTTATTCACGTTTAGGCACTATTACGCGTTATTCAATTTCACTTCACAAATATTAAACAATTTTTAATTTTTGCACAAAAATTATTTACCAATTCATTGCAATTTATATTTTTTAATACAAAATAAATTTAATTTTGTTGACATTTCTTTGGTGAAAATTTTATTTCTACACAGTATTGTATTTTTTTTGTCTTTAGGGGATGAAAATTTTCAAATCAATATAATAAATATTTAAATTAGCATTCAATGTGAAATTTTTCGCACATAAATATTAGCAAAAAAAACAAAATTCATATTTTTATTAAAAAGCAAAAGAATTATTTAATTTTAACATCTAACATTGCATGTAAAAAATTTTCTGTTTTTACAAAATATTTTATACAACTATGTGCAGTTTAGGTGCTGTGGGGAATTTTTTTAAAAACCCAACACTTATACAATTTTGCCTACCAATACATTCTTAGACTTAGGTTTTTGACAAGAGACTTAGGTTTTTGACGTTTCAGTTGACTATCTATGTGTTATCTATGGCCAAAGGTTTTGAAGAAATATTAATTATATTTTTGAAAAGTTATTTATAGGAGTAAAATCAGTAATTCTACAACAATGTCAGAGTTTACGAAGTAGCTGTCGTCTTCAATATAATTAAGTAGCAGACTACACTGCGACTATTGAGCCAACTGAATTTGTAATCGTTAAGCCGCTGTCGTCTATGTATTAAAGCATAGGAAAATGTTTTGATTTTAGTATACATTGAATATGTATGTCTAAGTTAACTTTAAAAGTAACTTCTTATGACTTTAGGATGCTTTAAAAAAAAAATAAAAAAAAAAATTAGTAACGAAATACTACCTTAGTTGTCCGATTTTTTAAAGCTAAAAATACGATTTTTTTTAATTTTTATCGGTAAATTGACGTTTTTTTTCTTAAATTGACCTGGCAGTCCTGTGATCGGCTTTCAGTTGGTAACCATTTGTGGAAAGTACCCTACAAGAAATGGATGATTGAAAACAACACATTATCAATGAAAACTCATACATAAACAAAAATAAAAAATTAATGTGAGTAGCAGAGTTGAATTTTTTTGTAAAATACAACTCTGCCACTGTAAATTGAGTCGTAAATTGTAAAATATATCACGCGTGTTTTTAAAATACTAAAATAAATATGAAAAGCAAAATAAATGCAAAATGTACTGTTAGTGCATAAAAAAGTTATTAAAAATATAGAATTTGTTAACATGGAGTCGTCAGCATTCTTTCCTTGAAGACACTTGTGGCTGCGGGAATAGTAACTAATTCAAATTTTTACTTTATTATTTTATTCTTTCACAGACTATATAAGTACATACTTGCATAAGCTAAAATCAACGTCAATGAATACTGTTGATATCCGCGCAAGCTGTTCGGAAGACCTACTTGGTGAAGTACAATGAGGAAGGTCGATGAGAAAAATATGCTTTCGGGAAGCTTATGAGAGTTAATAATCATTCTCGAGGTTGTACATACCTTTGATCTATCTTAAAATATTTTATAACATATATACATACCATATTTCTTCATCTTTCAGATGTTTTACAGCTGCAGGGAGCGATTGAATTTCAAAAAAGCCAAGCATAGCTTATACAAGTATTGTACATATATAGTCTGTGAAGAATAAAATAATAAAGTAAAAATTTGAATTAGTTACTTTGTGTGTGTATTTAAAATGCAAAATTTCTGTAAAAAAACACAATAATCTTGTTCAGCTGTACAAACCTTAATTTAATTAATTTTGAACTGCCTGGAAGACATCCAGGATTATAAAAAGAAAAGTGTCACAGCATAGAGACGAGATTATATCAAATAAGAGAAACCCCACAGCTATAACACTGCCACACGACAACTTACTCCACAAGTAAAGACAGAAGAGTTTGCTTCATATTTTTCAAGGGATACCACATCTGTCTCAAGTTTTACGAACTAAAAACATAATCCAGACCACTAGTGCGATTCACTATTCAATTTTAACGATTCGGAACTCGTTAAAAAATTATCAAGAAAACGGAAGACTTTGCTATTCAGTAATGCTTTTTAATAACACACGATGTTGTTATAAATCAGCTGTTTTTCTTAGCAAGTCGAGTATTGTTAATTAACTACACTATTTTTGTGTCGTTTACTTTATCAAAAGAAAAAGTTGGCCATTAGATGAAGCTGCTCTCGGCTGACGCACGGCTTCTTTTTGAATCAGTATTGGTTGCCATTCTACAGAATGTAAAATATTCTAAATGATTAAAACACATACATACATATGTATGTATTTCTTCTACCTTACCTTTTCTGGTAGTATGTTACGCGCTGACTAGATTTTAAATAAAATATTCTTTTCCACGAAAAATCCCTATAAAAATACCGAGTTAAAAAAATAGCATGATCGATTTAATTTTCCCAGCTAGCTACTCAGGAACTGGTTATGTGGTTCTTAACCCTGTTTTTAGCGCATAATCATATAAGTCTACTTCTCATGCAAAAAAAAATAACCAGAGTAGACCAAATATTACTAATAAAAGAAATTTTGTTTAGCTAGATGTTCAGCCAACGAGATGCAATTTTCCCACCCTACTGATATAAGAACAGACTCCAGTGACAATCCAAGCATCCTTTAATTTTACAGATTGTCCCAAAAGAAAATTCAAGACTTTTATGCTACAACATGCTTTGTATTGACTATCATCCCCAAATAATAATTAAAACTTTAGCAATGCATTTTTATTTTCTCGTACAATTAAAATTAAATAATCATTTATTTTCAAAAAAAAATATGCGATCACCAAGAAAAATAAGCATAAAATAAAAAAAAACCTTAATACATAGAACTAAAATACAACATAATTCATTGTTACTCTTTGGAGAACATATCTTAACTAATACAAAATATCAAATAAAAATAAAAATAACTCTGGAGGAATAAAATCTACATTTCTCCTGGAACAGACGGAATCGGACTTACTTATTCTAAATACTAATGAGAGTAATAGTAAATAATCAAATGCTCATTACTTACAGAAAATACAATGCCGTTGTTGTTTACTTTGTGTATTCAATTTTCTCCATGTTCCGCAGTTGGGCCCAGCAACGATGCAGGATAAATTTTCTAAAAAAAATCTTTTATATTTATGTTAAATATATTACTCTCAAAAAGATACTTTGGAGAAAAAAAAAATAAAATAGGTTAGTACAAATTGTAGGGTTTACCTAACAATAAAGAAATATTTTTTTGGGATTAGTAACTTAATCCATTTTAAATAGGAATTCTAAAACTAAAGTTAATTATTGGTAAAATTTCATTGTTTTAATTTATAGAAAATCTTTAATTTATATTTGAAAGCTTTTATCAAATTTTTAATTATAATAAGAATTAATTACAAATTGACATAATGGTTTTTTCCAAAGAGTTTATCTAGAGATTAACTTAAATGATAGCTTTAGATATTATTCAGTTAATGGGATAATTCTTTTATGATACATTGTATTATGTTAAATTATAAGTTTTCTTTTTTCTTTCTTTTTTTGATTAGATTATTATATTCTTATTATAAATATAATAAAAATCTTATTCACTCTTTTTTTGTTTTTTTATTTTATACTTATATAACTTGCCAAGGCCACGGCACGTGTTAGTTGAATGATGAAACTAATTTTGGTGATCCGCGACTCCTGCTTCCGACACACTTGTGTACTCCTTTCCTTTGGTTAGGGTGCAGAACTGCCCGTTTGATCACGTTGCGACCTGACTGCGTTCTATCGAACTTTCGAGTACAACTTTTTTTATGTGCATGGAAAATAGTGTTACAGAGAAAAGCAAGCATGGGAAGAAAGTCCCAACTTCCTGGTGTATTCAGTAAATGAATTACCTTTAATATTATTAATATTTAATATTATTTTTCTTTTCTTTTTTTTCAAATTATAACCATTAAGTCTTTGCTTATGATGTTAATGATTGGCAAAAATTAATTAAATACTTTTCTCACTTTAATTTAAACACAATGATTTCCTTCTTTACTTTAGGAATGTAAAATCACAATTGAAATATGATGGCATATCAAATAATAATTAAGCCAGAATTTAAGTGATGTGATCTAACGGGAGTCACATTCTTTAAATTTTTCTTTGTTGAGTCACATTCCTTGAATGTTTTTGCATTAATTACCATGCAAATATAAGAATGCCTTTTAACTGTATGTGCCTTTTTTTCTTATTCTCTCAGCTAGTATAAAAAAAAAAAAAACTTTTTATAGCATGATATAATAAATATATGAGCAAATATGTACTCTCAAGTAGGGTGTCCAATATTGCTTCAGTCAAGTTTACTCCCACGTAAATCCAATATAATTGATTGTTTTAATCACAGATTAAGCTCAGAGTAAAATCGTTACAAACCTGCTTCACCCAGAGGTCTACGATCGATGGGAGAACAGGAGAGATTTTTTTTATCAAAAATAAATATAGAAACGATACGCAATGTGTGGCTCGACCCACGATAAGCCGGGTAATAATTATTAAGGTTTTAAATCGGAAGCATGATATCTTCCTATGTATTCCCCATTTACGTTTTCAATGTCATATAAATTATTACCTATTCTGCCCCGAATTCTACATTTAAGGAACTTAGGCATAAACTTTTTGTTTATAGCTTTCGGCAAATTACTTACAACATGATTTTTTCTATAAACGAGTTGACCTTTTTGAAATTCTATTGGCCTTGTTCTTAGGTTATACTTTTTACTTGATTTTTCGTGAGCCAAAGTTAAATTCTGTCGTATTTTATTTCTCACATTCTGCATTTTATCAACATTAACAGAAATTTGAATATCATCCCCTGTTAAGCATCCCAAATTTCCCAGAATATTATAAGCAGAACCATGCTGGACCATGTTCTGTCCAAATGTGGCATAATAGGGCGAACATTTGATAGAAGAGTGATAGTCGCTTCTAAGTATTGACAAAATCTGAGGTATATATTTGTCCCAATCTCTATGGTCTCGGTGGCTTTTTAAGAAGCATCTTAGTTTGGTTATTATCTCTCTATTTGCGCGTTCAGACGCGTTTGCTTGGGGAGCGTAAAATCCAGTCTTTATATGGTCAATTTCATATAATATCAAAAAATCTTGCATTTCGTGAGAAACAAATTGTTTCGCGTTATCGCTATGTAAACATCTAGGTACACCATAGGTTGGAAAAATGTTTGTTTGGAAGAACGAAATTACATTAGCAGATGTCGCTGCTCTAAATGGCTTTAAAAATATAAACTTCGTGAAATGGTCTAAACATATAAAAATTACGGAGTTTCCGTTTTTTGTACGTGGATAGGGACCCAAGAAGTCACAATATAACCTTTCAAACGGTCTGTTTGTGAAAAACTGCTTCCCCATAAGAGGTTTCGAAATTCGGTTTAATGACTTTACTGTCTTACATATATCGCAGTTGCTTATATACGATTTCACATCATTAACCATCGTGGGCCAATAATATTTTTGTCGTATCCGGGTAATTGTTTTAATAAAACCACCGTGATAGGACACTACAGAGTCATGTGCAGCTTTAATGACTTCCTTAGATAATAATTTTGGAATCCATAATCGCCATAGGTTGTCTTCTTCATCCTCACTACCCTGCGTGAAATTTACACGTTTATAAATTAAATTATTTGAGACCATTAAATCTGGCAATGATTCCTTATTTTCAACAATACGGTTTTTAAGAGTTTTATATTCCTCGCTTACAAAATATGGAGAAGCCAAGTCTACTTCTAAAGGTATATCTGACACAGTTAGTTCATCTATGTACATTCGCGATAAACAATCTGGTACTACGTTCAACGACCCTTTCCTGTGCTCTATCTGAAAATCATAGCGCTGTAACTTTAAGCTCCACCGGGCTAATCGCCCATTCAAATCTTTCTGGGACATCAACCATTTCAGAGATGAATGATCGGTAATGATTTTAAACGGAAGCCCCTCAATATATGGTCGAAACCGGTTTACGCAAACAATCGCGGCCATACATTCAAGCTCAGTGACCGTATAGTTACGTTGAGCTTTATTAAGTTTTTGAGACACATAGGAAATCGGATGTTCTTGTCCGTTTTCATCGTATTGAAATAAAACTCCACCAACTCCAACTCGTGACGCATCACATTGAATTATAAATTCACGATCGAATCTTGCTTGGGCCAAAACCGGAGCAGAAGACAACGCATTTTTTTAAGTTTTCAAATGACAATATTGCATCCTGCGTTAAAGTGAAAGGTTTGGATGTTTTCTTTAAGCAATCTGTGAGAGGACCAGCAATATCTGCAAAGTTATTTATAAAGGCTCTGTACCAATTAGCCATGCCAATAAATCTTCGCACCTGTTTTGGTGTTTTGGGCAGACTAAAGTTTCTAATTGACTCTACCTTTTCCGGATCAACCTTCAATGTTCCATAGCCCACAATGTAACCTAGATAACGAATCTCCTTTTGACAGAATTTGCTCTTACTTATATTAATCGTTAGTTTCGCCGATCTCAAGCAACTAGCGACGTCTCTCAAGAGAGCTATATGGGAATCAAAATCTGAGCTACATATCAGCAGGTCATCTAAGTATATAAAAACGTTTTCTCTTAGGCGTGAAGGTATAACCTTATCCATTAGTCTGCTCATAGTTTGGGGACCATTACATAGACCGAAAGGCATATACTTAAAGTGATACAATGGCTTACCCGGGACGACAAAAGCAGTTTTTTCCTTAGAAGTCGGTGTTAATCTGATTTGTAAAAATGCGTCTTTTAGGTCAATTCCGGTTATAAAAAATGTGTCTTTTAACCTACTTATTAACCCATTTATATGAGGAAGAGGGTACGAATCTTTTTTTGTTATGCTATTAAGCTTTCGGGAATCAATGCAAAGACGAACCTTGCCAGGCTTTCGCACCAAAACCACTGGTGAGCACCAAGGTGAGTTTGATTCCTCGATAACTCCCATACCTAATAGTCGTTCTATCTCCTTATACGCTTCCTCCTGGCAGGGTGGAGACATGGGGTAATGCCTACACTTGATTGGAACTGCGTCCGCAGTGTCTATATCATGTTCTAGCAGGTCTGTACATCCTAATCCCATCTTTTCATACGAGGGAAACTCTAAAATTGTTTTCTCCAGAATAAGCTTTTGCTTGGGTGAAAGTTCATGGAATTTTGCGTCTTCCCTGGAACAAATTGCAGATTCGAGGTAAAAAGAAGAAACTGAGGGAATGATTTCAGGTGCGAGCGCAAATTCCCGCCAAAAATTTGTTCCAAAATATGCCTCTTGGCTAAGTGAAGGAACTAAATAAAACAAAATATCTTTAGTTACATTTTTAAAATGCACTGGTAATTTACAGTATCCTACGATGTTTTGCTTCGAACCGCTTGCAAGTGACAATGAAGATTCAATTGGCCGATAAGAAGCATTATTCCCTTTCAGAAATTCGATACAATTTCGTCCCAAAACGGATACGTTAGCTCCCGAGTCGAGTAACCCTAAAAGTGTATCATTAAAGACACCTACTTTTATAAAAGGCCGATCATCTGAACCATGTAACATAGTTGATTCTAACAACTTTCGATAGTACCTGCGCTTTTTGTAACGTCGTCTGCACATCATTATCTTAAGAGAGGGACTTTTGAATGACTTAAACATTTCCTTTGCTGGTGCATTAATTTTTAAATTCTTACTGTATTCAGGTTGTGTTGACACCTCTTGAGTGTTTGGGAAAATTTTTACGTTTAAGCAGTCTTTATTTGGAATGAGTTCGTTATATAAACAAAAAGTACTATTTGACTTTTTTAAATTTGTACCTAGTGCAAACTCGGGGTTTTGCGGGCTGGACGAAAGTCCCCGGTAGTCATTTCGTCCAGTTACTTGTTTCCCTGTAAGTTATGCTTGTTAGGACACGATGGTGTAAAAACACTCTTTTGACCACACTTAAAGCAAAAAGGAGTTGTTATCGCCTGATTGCAATAAATATAAGAATGACCGTAGGATAAACAATTCCAACACTTTATATTGGAATAATCCCATTTACCATTTTTCTTTGTGATTTGAAGAGCCGCAAGTTGTGGATCGATTTCACACTCATTATTTGGCTCACTAGATGGAGAAATGATTTCACTTACGTTTCGGTTTGGACCTACGGTTGTGAAAGACGATTTGTTATCCCGAAGAACTTTTTCGGCTTTACGAGCAGTATCCCTGAAATCGTTAAGGGTTCTGCAGTCGGAGCTAAATAACAAAAACCTCAAATTGGGGTGCAAATTCCTCTTTATAATATCAATCATTTCGGAATCGGGTAAAGGATTCTGTAACCTTAAATTCATTGACACGACACTAGTATGAAACTCATCATACGATTCCTTTATCTGTTGCTTACGTAACGAAAACTTTATAATAATATCATGTTCCGATTCTTGGTAACCAAATTCCTTAGTAAGGGCATGACGTAAAACTGGGTAGGATACATTTCGATTCTGTTTCATAAACACCCAATACCACTGCTCAGCTTTTGCTTCCAAAAGAACATGGAAGTTGGATAATAAATGCTCATCTGAACATCTAGTACGAGTACAGAGTGTTTCCACTTTAAATAAAAAATCTGAAACAGAACCATTTCCATCGTAAGATATTTTCCATTTCTCGAGTTTGATATTCGAGTCAGCGTTTGAGTAAGATCTGTTTACGTTAGAAGAGTGATCTAAGTTAGGATTATTTGCATTGAAATGAACCCGGTTTGGTTGTGATGGCTCATGGAAATTTGAAGCATTTCCATTACCCATTTGAGATATGCTTCCCCTGAGGGACGAAAGCTCTCTCCTGAACTCCTCTCTTGTATTTCTCATGCTTTGTTCCATCATTGAAATTAACGAGTCCCATGGTGTCAAAGTGCTTGATTTATTTTCTGCAGTGCCTGCCATGGGCCGGTCATTCATTAAATCCGAGTTTGCAAAACCTACGGCCCCTTGTTCCTCTAAAGGAAGAAATTCCTGTGGTAAAGAACCAGTATTATTGTCCATTATGACCTTGTTTTGAATTTGAGGATCAGGTGGTAGGGTAAGGATTAGGGATTGTTGTTCACCAGTTCTTTCCGAGTTTGTACTTATAGGTGAGTGGACAACACGAGTTTGGGATGTGGCTTGAGTATCTTGTAACTCAATAGAATTATTATTAATAGAAGCAGACAAACTTCCACCACGACCCTTTTTAAAAGAATTATTATTTTGAATGCCCCTATTTCTGGTATACATAGTGTTTAATTTAAAGATAACATAAAAAATTATATTTTACCTTGCAGTAACATTAAAATGTATGGAAAAAAAAGTGTGAATTCGTCTTTAAATCAGTTTGGACCCTAAAATTACACGTATAACTTTTATTTTAGTATTCTCTGGGAATGACAACTTTTACAAAACATGGCAATAAACTAATAGTCTTGAATAAATTAAGCAAATAAAACACCTCATTAGTTGTATTTAACAAGAAAATCTGATTTGATATATTTTTTTTTTCTTATAATTTTGCCAATCAGCAACATTTAAAAATCTTAACAAAAGAATCTTAAACGGACTTGAAAAGTGCATAATATAAAAAAAATAGAACTGTTAGCTAGTGCAATATGCACTTCATAGACTTCCTAGCTAAATATTACAAATGCAGTCAATATGTAACACTACAAATTTTGATGTATCGCAACTAAATTCAGAAATTTATTATCCAAATAATTAGGACTTATACAACAAAATTTGCGTTTGAAAATACAATTGAACGTACTGAATTTGTGTAAGTCAAAAAAAAAAAAAAAATATCAATCAATTTATGAGAGTGTTTTGTTTAGAGTATAAAAAAAAATTCCTTTTAACCTTTAAAGAGGCCGGTTTGTTGGCCTTTACGTTGGGCGCCATATATGTTACGCGCTGACTAGATTTTAAATAAAATATTCTTTTCCACGAAAAATCCCTATAAAAATACCGAGTTAAAAAAATAGCATGATCGATTTAATTTTCCCAGCTAGCTACTCAGGAACTGGTTATGTGGTTCTTAACCCTGTTTTTAGCGCATAATCATATAAGTCTACTTCTCATGCAAAAAAAAATAACCAGAGTAGACCAAATATTACTAATAAAAGAAATTTTGTTTAGCTAGATGTTCAGCCAACGAGATGCAATTTTCCCACCCTACTGATATAAGAACAGACTCCAGTGACAATCCAAGCATCCTTTAATTTTACAGATTGTCCCAAAAGAAAATTCAAGACTTTTATGCTACAACATGCTTTGTATTGACTATCATCCCCAAATAATAATTAAAACTTTAGCAATGCATTTTTATTTTCTCGTACAATTAAAATTAAATAATCATTTATTTTCAAAAAAAAATATGCGATCACCAAGAAAAATAAGCATAAAATAAAAAAAAACCTTAATACATAGAACTAAAATACAACATAATTCATTGTTACTCTTTGGAGAACATATCTTAACTAATACAAAATATCAAATAAAAATAAAAATAACTCTGGAGGAATAAAATCTACATTTCTCCTGGAACAGACGGAATCGGACTTACTTATTCTAAATACTAATGAGAGTAATAGTAAATAATCAAATGCTCATTACTTACAGAAAATACAATGCCGTTGTTGTTTACTTTGTGTATTCAATTTTCTCCATGTTCCGCAGTTGGGCCCAGCAACGAAGCAGGATAAATTTTCTAAAAAAAATCTTTTATATTTATGTTAAATATATTACTCTCAAAAAGATACTTTGGAGAAAAAAAAAATAAAATAGGTTAGTACAAATTGTAGGGTTTACCTAACAATAAAGAAATATTTTTTTGGGATTAGTAACTTAATCCATTTTAAATAGGAATTCTAAAACTAAAGTTAATTATTGGTAAAATTTCATTGTTTTAATTTATAGAAAATCTTTAATTTATATTTGAAAGCTTTTATCAAATTTTTAATTATAATAAGAATTAATTACAAATTGACATAATGGTTTTTTCCAAAGAGTTTATCTAGAGATTAACTTAAATGATAGCTTTAGATATTATTCAGTTAATGGGATAATTCTTTTATGATACATTGCATTATGTTAAATTATAAGTTTTCTTTTTTCTTTCTTTTTTTGATTAGATTATTATATTCTTATTATAAATATAATAAAAATCTTATTCACTCTTTTTTTGTTTTTTTATTTTATACTTATATAACTTGCCAAGGCCACGGCACGTGTTAGTTGAATGATGAAACTAATTTTGGTGATCCGCGACTCCTGCTTCCGACACACTTGTGTACTCCTTTCCTTTGGTTAGGGTGCAGAACTGCCCGTTTGATCACGTTGCGACCTGACTGCGTTCTATCGAACTTTCGAGTACAACTTTTTTTATGTGCATGGAAAATAGTGTTACAGAGAAAAGCAAGCATGGGAAGAAAGTCCCAACTTCCTGGTGTATTCAGTAAATGAATTACCTTTAATATTATTAATATTTAATATTATTTTTCTTTTCTTTTTTTTTCAAATTATAACCATTAAGTCTTTGCTTATGATGTTAATGATTGGCAAAAATTAATTAAATACTTTTCTCACTTTAATTTAAACACAATGATTTCCTTCTTTACTTTAGGAATGTAAAATCACAATTGAAATATGATGGCATATCAAATAATAATTAAGCCAGAATTTAAGTGATGTGATCTAACGGGAGTCACATTCTTTAAATTTTTCTTTGTTGAGTCACATTCCTTGAATGTTTTTGCATTAATTACCATGCAAATATAAGAATGCCTTTTAACTGTATGTGCCTTTTTTTCTTATTCTCTCAGCTAGTATAAAAAAAAAAAAAACTTTTTATAGCATGATATAATAAATATATGAGCAAATATGTACTCTCAAGTAGGGTGTCCAATATTGCTTCAGTCAAGTTTACTCCCACGTAAATCCAATATAATTGATTGTTTTAATCACAGATTAAGCTCAGAGTAAAATCGTTACAAGTATTTTGTATTTTTTTTAATATTGAAACATTTTTTTTAAATAATTACAATTTTATTTCTATTCGTATTTAAAATTAAAAAAAATAAACGAATTTTTGACAGCTGCCATGTACAAAAAAAAGTTAAGCGAAAATAATTAACTTCGCCGTGCTGCCACCTAGTAAAATAGATTCAATTTTTTAGAAATAAAATTAAAAAAAAAACAAATAAATCAGTCAAGTGCGAGTTAAGGCCCAACTATAATATGCATAAGCTAGCTTAAGCCAACTTAAGCAACTGTGCAATTACATATAAATCATATGTGGCAAACTATAATGTACTTAATAACACTTTTCGTTAAGTTTCGTCAAATGTCATTTGCTTAAGCAAAGTCAGAAACCGATCGCACATTCCGTACGGAAACAGCTGTTTGCGCTTTGTGTTTTACATATGAATGTACATTCGTAAAAAATTGCAATGGAGAACGAAAGTGAACAAATTGTATCTAAATTTAAATAAAATGTTTAAAAAAAGAAATTTCTATAAGAAAAAAGGAAGGCGTTGTATAATAATCGTAATTAAAAAGAAAGAGCATTTTATTGTTTATGAGTTGAGTGATGCACACCGCTGTATTTTTTAGTATGTACTTTTGGCCAAAATTACACAAACAGCAAAAAATTTTAAATTTTTCATCGAAATTTTCTTAAAACTATTAAAAATAATTATTAATTTGTATATGAGACCTTGATTTTGAAAGTGGTATAAGTCAAAACTTTTTAAAATCTAGTTTATCAGCTATTTCTAAAAAAAAATCTCCATAGAAAATGTTTTATAAAACTTCTTTGGATGACAATTCCGAATTCAAAGTGTTAGACCTTTCAACCAAAAGAGGAAGGTCAAGAATATACGAAAATATTGATTTGCTTTCACTATATACAACCATTACACCGATAACAGAAGAAAAAAAAATGATGGATTTCTACCCTATATCCCACTAATTTTCCACAAACTCTTTATTTTCTCTAAATACTAAAAATAAATTACTTAATTACAATGTAATGATTTTTAATAAAATGTTAATTTCTAACAAAAAATTTATTCTTGATGGTTTAAGTTATTTATAAAGTCATGCAGTTAATTTTGAAAATGGTATAAGTCATTTCAACGCTTTAAAACCACACTACCTTTTAAAAATGGTTATAAATTTCGCAATCATAATAAATACACTTTTGTTGGCACTATTTAATTGTCAAAATATTTTATTCCATAATACAAAAGTATTTTCTAATCCTTTAAAATACAAACCTCTTAATATCGCGAAACATAAAATATGTGACTTACACAGTACAACACATGATTTGCCAACTCAATTCTGTGAACTGTATGTGAAATTAGACCCAAAAAGAAGAATTTCTGCATCATTCGTTTTGTCTTCTTACCTACGATTTGAAGTTAGTATCGATTTGAAGTTAGTACTATCGTATAGGGGAATTTATCACGTTTTAGGCCCTGTTGTTTGACATAGCTCGACAACTACTAGCCCAATTTAGTTGAAATAAATTTTAAAAAATTAAGAATTACAATTCCCTTAATCTGTTCATATATTGTTTTCCTATACAAGTAACACTTTCGAAGTTAAAAATGAATGTATAAAGGGAAAAAATTATTTTTTGCCTAAAAATTTAATTTTTTTTTTTAAATACATAAAAAATCCAAAATGGAAAAAAGTTTCAAGTCTAGTTATTTTTTCGCAAAGTCACATAACCTATGAGCAAAATGAGACAAAGATCATAAAAATCGATGCACGCGTTTCGCTTTTATTCGCAATTGAGTAAAGGTATGAATTTTAAAAATCAGTTATAGCCACCGCCCTTAGAATAAAAATAAAAATATAAATTAAAAAATTATCATGCAAAAAAAAACTTTATTTATAAAAACTTAATGAAAATAAAATAATATGCAATTAATACGCAATTATAATATGCATAAAAACAAAATTTAGAACGGTTTCGGCTAGCAGGGACACAGTATCCGCACTCGGAGGTTTAGGTGCATCGGTATCAGCAGGGCGTTGCACTGGAAGTGTGTCAGTAAATGCAGCAGTGTATACTTTTGTTTTCAATTGTTATCTGTTTAATCCAGGACGAAAATTTATGCATGCATAGCACCTGGATTCATCATGTCCAGTTGTGTCTTCCACCCAAATTACTGGCTTCATAAAAGATAACTTTCTACTTTTTCCGTGAATCCATTTTAGAAAGGTAGTATAACAACTGTTGCACACTGTGTTCGGCGTAAAATTTGCACCACTTAAATCTGCTTCTCGAAATAATTACAATACGCGGTTTTGAATTGCTCAGTAAACAAATTTTTTCGATCTTTTTTCTGTATTTTTTGGACGATATGACCACAAACGTAACAATATTCATCCAAATATGGGCACTTGTTGTTTTCCATATTGATATATTTTATGTTTTGTTGTTATTCACTTTTAAAAAACTGGAGAAAAATCACTTTTACTGTTCGCGTTCGTCGGCACTGGCTGAATGCCAAAAATCGATCAATGCACACCTATAAATACTACGTATTTTTGAATATTTTACTGACAGGTACTTATAAATGGGCGCATATTTTAAGGGCGGCTGGCTATATACCTGATTCAGCACTTGTACGTTTCAAACTGAGCAAAACTTTCCAAATAATGACCACCCTTAAATGTGGGTGCAATTTCTGTAAAAAAATCATATAGGTAGCCACCGGAAAAACCCAAATAATAAAAAGGTCCACTTTCCGTTTAATTGTCCACGTACATTTATTACCGCAATCATAAAAATCAAATAACCTTTTGTTTATTCTTTTTTTTTTAATTCTCAGAATCATGAAAAAGGTGTCAATGTTTTCTCCAAATAATGTTGTGCATATCTCGAGCAAATTTTTGAAATTCATACATTTACTTAATTGTGAATAAATGACAAACGCGTGCATCGATTTTTATGATCTTTGTCTCATTTTGCTCATAGGTTATGTGACTTTGCGAAAAAATAACTAGACTTGAAACTTTTTTCCATTTTGGATTTTTTATGTATTTAAAAAAAAAAAAATTAAATTTTTAGGCAAAAAATAATTTTTTCCCTTCATACATTCATTTTTAACTTCGAAAGTGTTACTTGTATAGGAAAACAATATATGAACAGATTAAAGGAATTGTAATTCTTAATTTTTTAAAATTTATTTCAACTAAATTGGGCTAGTGGTTGTCGAGCTATGTCAAACAACAGGGCCTAAAACGTGATAAATTCCCCTATACGATAGTACTAACTTTAAATCGATACTAACTTCAAATCGCAGGTAAGAAGACAAAACGAATGATGCAGTAATTCTTCTTTTTGGGTCTAATTTCACATACAGTTCACAGAATTGAGTTGGCAATCAATTAACTGAAAAATGTTATACTGTGTTATACAACTATCATAATCAAGGGCTCATATGTATGGTATTAAGTATATTTAATATGTTTATTTAACACCTTTTTGTTAAAAATTTCATTTATTGAGAAAAAAAGTATTATTTTGCAAAAGTACGAATAAAACAAATGTGCAACTGTGGCATAATAGTTTCTAGATTCATGTAAGTACATTGTAGCCACCTAAAAGTTTTCAATAAGTTGCTTAAGCATTTGACAGACTTTTCGTTCCACTGATGGATCCCAGGAATGGTTGGGTTTTTGGTGTGCATCCGGTGTAGATTTTGTTTATTTGAGGGTAAGGCAGCTGTGAGATAAAAAGGAAGATGACTATAGTTAGCCAAAAGGTAAACAAAACGCAAAATATCTTGGGTTTGACAAGCAGTATATACATATTTGACAGCAGTATAATTTCTAAGTCCAGATTCTGCCCAGTATCGGAGATATATATATTTTAAAATTATGATTTTTCGAAAAATATGAAATTTTTAAGTGGATCCAATGGGTATATAGTTTCTACGTCCAGATTCTATTTGCATCACATGACTCTTTATTTAGCCATGCTAGAACTATAGTGGAGTCAGTCCATAGAAAAATCTTATCTTCGGGGAATTTTAACTGTCATTTTAACGAATCCACGATTTTTGCCAATAATACTGCTTCACAGAGTTCTAAGCGGGGTAAAAACTCAAATTTTACTGAAGCAAGTTTTGTTTTTGAAGCAAGAAAATGCGTTGTAGTCTGAAACGGGGAAGAGACGGAGCGAACATAGATACATATAAAATTTTTATTTTATAATTTTATTAAAATCTTTCAAAAATATAAAACCGTAAAAAATTATATTATATTTAATAATAATTCACTTCAAAATCGAGTTATAATTTATTATTATTTTTTTCTTATTTTTTGTCGTACTTATACTTTTATTAAAGCTTAAGAAATAAATGCACTGTTAAGAAAATAATTAAAGCGAGAATATAACAAATAAAACTTTTAACCGGGAGTGTTAAATGTATTTTTTGTATATGTATGTACGTAGGTACTTGTATCACCAAACTTCCAAAGCGAAAAATATAATTGAATTTTATTCCTACTAAACTCGAAAGAACAACAATTCACTGGAATTATGTATTTTTCTTGCAGTATTTTATGCACTTGTTTGTTCATATATTTTAAACAATTTTTTAAATGGATTGAAAATATGTATGTCTATTTATATTATTTATTTACTCACCGCAGTTTTCGTTTAGCGCACTCTATTTTTTTATTAATTTAACACTTTATTTATTAAACAAATTTCACCAAACACAACAAATACGAAGAATTTTAAACGAAAGACAAAACGCAAAATTAAATACACTTAAAGAAATATATTTTAGCATCCATGGTTTCGTTTTTAATGAGGATTGGTTTATAAATAAAACAAAGATACAAATTCCAAAGGAATGTATGTGGATATCATCCTTGGAGAAAAAATTTTCACTCCCGATTAAGAAACAAAACTTTTCCCCTTTACACATTATAGCAGACTTGGAGCAAGGCGCACAAGCGATGGAAGCTAACGTAGAAAAAGATTTTATAAGAACAAAACTAGCAACTAATATAACAACATATAGAAGAAAAATTAGGAATTCACCGAAAGAAAAATTCATACATGCAGCTTATGAGAAGACCAAAAGATTCTTAGAAAACAACAAAAATGTTATACTTATACTGTCAGATAAGGGAAACAAAACAGTATTAATGTACCGCGAAGATTATAGAGAAAAAATGAAGAGACTTTTAGACGATAAAAATACATACAAAACAATGAGGACTGACCCAACAGTTAAACTACAAAAGGATAATAATAATATAATCTCAAATCTTTACAAAGAGAACTATATTGATAAAATTCAAAAGCAACGTCTTCTATGCTCATCTGCGATAGCTCCCAGAATTTACGGTCTACAAAAGATTCATAAAGAAGGCACTCCTCTCCGCCCGATTGTATCATCTATGAATGTTCCTTGTTACCAATTATCAAAATATATTGGGCAAGTAATAAAGAATATTGTATCTTCTAAATATAACATTAAGAATTCGAGACAATTGAAAGACCAACTCAAATAGTAACACTTCAGGATAACGAAGTCCTAATATCATTTGACGTAGTTTAACTTTTTACAAATATCCCGGTACATATTGCTATTAAAAACATAATGAAGAAATGGAACATTATTGAAACATTTACCAGAATACCAAAATCAAAATTCCTCAAAATACTTAACTTTTGTCTTACTGATAATAATTATTTTGTGTACGATGGAAACATTTATAACCAAACCTTTGGAATGCCAATGGGAAATCCACTTTCGCCCACGATAGCCGACATATTACTAGATAACCTACTAGACGAAGCATTAGCTGAATTTGCCAATAAAAATATAAATTTAAAATACATAGTTAAGTATGTAGATGACATTTTAGCCATAATTAAACTTGAAGATAAGGATGAAGTTCAAAAATCCCTCAACATATTTAGACACAACATTGCAACGCAAAAATGACAAAATACTCTTCGATTGGCATGCAAAAGATATAGCATCTGGGAGATTAATGAATTTTAATGCTACACAACCTACTGCACAAATAATTAATACCGCCAAAAATTTTATTTTTACAGTTTTAAATATTAGTGACGATCAATTTTACACCAAAAACATAATTAAAATTACAACAATACTTAAACGCAACAGCTTATTAATAATTAAATAAAGAAACAGAAATTAAACTTAAAAACATTTATTCTCAAACAACAATACTAATGATAACAACCAACAAAAAAATTTTTACGGTGTAACATTCTTACCAGGTTTGACAGACAACAAAAGTTTAAAATCTATAATAAAAACAGATCAAATACAATTTTCACACAAACCAAACAGCACATTAACCAAAATATTTACAAACATGAAAGACAAAATAGAAAAACAAAAACAATGCAATGTGGTTTATGAAATAAAGTGCAAAGGCAGTGATGAACAAAGCTGTGATTTAATATATATTGGAACAACAAAACGAACATTGAAGACAAGAATGAGTGAACATAAAAACGATATTGCAAAACAGAAAGAAACAACAGCACTATCGCAACACATACTTAATACTGGACATCTAGCTGATTTCCAAAAGGTCAAAATTTTAGATATAGAATGAAAAGAAAGAAAAAGATACACAATAGAAAGTCTACGTATTCAGCAAAACATTAACAAAACTATGAACTTGAAGGAGGACACAGACAGCATAAACACTAACTACAGCGTTGCAATAAAGAAATTTTAACTGTGATATTTAAGTTGTGTTTGATTTTTAACCGACTTCAAAAAAAGAAGGAGGTTATCAATTCGTCTGAATGTTGCTTTTTTTTTTTTTTATGTTTGTGCCCGCAGAACTCAGTCATTTCTGAACCGATTTTAAAAATTTTGCACTATTAGAAAGATTATGGCTACAGATTGGTCCCATTTTAAAAGAAGTTCAAAATTTTAAAAATTAAAGGGTGTCCCCATACAACATACATGTTTTTTACGTGTATTATGAACATTATAGGTATTAATTTAAAATTAAAAAAAAGTGCGTATCACAGTAGCTCCCAACAACAAAAAGTAATTAAAAAATAAAATTAAAAATTAAAGGGTGACCCCATATGTGACTTAATTTCACCTTTATTCTCCTATCTTTTGAACCGTTATAGACAAACACTTGAAAGTTGCACAGAATGTTCGTTACTATGTCTGTTATAATAAGTATAAATATTTAAAATTAGAAATTAAAGGGTGTCCCATTAGTTGGTTTATTTTGATATATATATGGCCAAACTTTTCAACTGTTATAGATAGACAGTTGAAATTTACAAAGAACCTATATTGCTTAGTCCGCTATTAAAACAAGTATAAAACTTGGATCTATAAATTAAAGGGTGTCCCCATTATTGATGTTATTTGACCATTACGTCCTCATCTTTGGAACCGTTATAGACAAACACTTGAAAAATAGACAAAATGTTCACTACTATGTCTCGAATAACAACAAGTATAAATATTTAAAATTGGAAATTATAGGGTGTCCCAATAGTTGATGTAATTTGATATATATGGACACAAAGTTAAAATTTAAAAAGAATCTGTATAACAAAGTGTTCTTTAAAAAGTATTTATATTAAAATTTGAATTTAAAGGGTGTCCCAATAGGTGACGTCATTTGATATATATGACCCTATCTTTTAAACAGTTATTGATAAACACTTAACAATTAGACAGAATGTCCATTACTATATCTGTTATAATAAGTATAATTATTTAAAATTATAAATTACAGGGTGTCGCAATAGTTTATGTAATTTGATGTATATGACCAAACTTTTAAACCGAACCTGTATTGCTACGACCGCTATAACTAGTATAAAATTTGAATTCGGAAATTACAGGGTGTCGCAATAGTTACCGTCTTAAAGCAACATGCTTTTAAGTTTGTCTGTTTTGAAGTCGGTTTTTTTTTGCAAGAATTATTAAATTTATGTTTGATTGTTTTGTAATTTGTCAATAACTGTCATTAGTAATGTGATCATTATTATATTGTAAGTTAATTATTTGGTGTATATAATTGTAATAATATAAGGTTTTAATTTTTAATACGTAATAAAAAAGTTTTTTATTGACATAAACTGTGGTAGGCCTGACCAGCTTAAGATTATTTAATCAACAACACAACATTTTGATTTGGCCAATGAAAACTAACAACTATACCTTTTTCCTCCTGGTTATAAAGGATATTAATAAAAAAGGAGATTTATTTAAAAAGCACGCACCAACAATTAAGAAGCCAATTAGGTTCTCTGAAAATAAAATAATTTTCGAAATAAATTATTTTACTGTACGGGTGGAATAATTTATCCGGTTCGTTTGGGCCCAAATGTATTTCTCGTAAAATATTTATTTGAAAAATTAGCAAAAAAAAAAATAAGAAAAGAATTAGAAAAATTTGGGTTTTTCTTTAAACGTTATAAAACGTAAGTATGTATTTAAATAATTTAAATACGGTGGTTGAATTGTACAAAGTACCTTATTTGGATTACACACAAGTATTAATTTGTAGCTTAACAAAGGAAAATCTCGGTAAGTAGCGTATTAAAGTTGCAAGAGGGGTATTTGGGGCATCTAAAGCCTGATTTTTATGATGCCATGGTGAGGTTATGTTAGCCTCAAGAGGGAGGGGAAAGATTTCTGGCAGAATATCAGCCAGGGTGATGTTTTTGTGTGTGTGTGTGTGAAAATAGGAATGGACAAACTTGCTTCGGGCCTCATCTTCGTATTTAATTTTAAAATTTTTGTTAGCTGGCATAATTTTTTTTTTGTAGCTGCAGCATAACCGGATGTGTTGGCAAAAGGACCATCCCAAGACGGTGAGCCCTAGCTGGTGCTAAACACCAGCATGCCAGCGCGGCCAACTATCTGGCAACACATACATCTGTTTTTTTTTTTCAATACCAGCTGCTACAAAAGCTGAATTGAGTTGCCATTATATATGTAGATAGTGTTCGCATAGTATTAAATAGTGGCATTTGTTTTGTTTGTATTGATTATCAACAAAGAAATATTTTTCAATAAAAAATATTGTAATTTTTGACCTTTTTAACAATTTTATAATTATGTTTTTTTTAAGCTCTAGGTCTTTTTAACCGACTTCAAAAAAAGAAGGAGGTTATCAATTCGTCTGAATGTTGCTTTTTTTTATGTTTGTGCCCGCAGAACTCAGTCATTTCTGAACCGATTTTAAAAATTTTGCACTATTAGAAAGGTTATGGCTACAGATTGGTCCCATTTTAAAAGAAGTTCAAAATTTTAAAAATTAAAGGGTGTCCCCATACAACATACATGTTTTTTACGTGTATTATGAACATTATAGGTCACCAATTTAAAATTAAAAAAAAGTGCACAGTAGCTCCCAACAACAAAAAGTAATTAAAAAATAAAATTAAAAATTAAAGGGTGACCCCATATGTGACTTAATTTCACCTTTATTCTCCTATCTTTTGAACCGTTATAGACAAACACTTGAAAGTTGCACAGAATGTTCGTTACTATGTCTGTTATAATAAGTATAAATATTTAAAATTAGAAATTAAAGGGTGTCCCATTAGTTGGTTTATTTTGATATATATATGGCCAAACTTTCCAACTGTTATAGATAGACAGTTGAAATTTACAAAGAACCTATATTGCTTAGTCCGCTATTAAAACAAGTATAAAACTTGGATCTATAAATTAAAGGGTGTCCCCATTATTGATGTTATTTGACCATTACGTCCTCATCTTTGGAACCGTTATAGACAAACACTTGAAAAATAGACAAAATGTTCACTACTATGTCTCGAATAACAACAAGTATAAATATTTAAAATTGGAAATTATAGGGTGTCCCAATAGTTGATGTAATTTGATATATATGGACACAAAGTTAAAATTTAAAAAGAATCTGTATAACAAAGTGTTCTTTAAAAAGTATTTATATTAAAATTTGAATTTAAAGGGTGTCCCAATAGGTGACGTCATTTGATATATATGACCCTATCTTTTAAACAGTTATTGATAAACACTTAACAATTAGACAGAATGTCCATTACTATATCTGTTATAATAAGTATAATTATTTAAAATTATAAATTACAGGGTGTCGCAATAGTTTATGTAATTTTATGTATATGACCAAACTTTTAAACCGATACAGACAGAAGGTTGAAATTTACAACGAACCGGTATTGCTACGACCGCTATAACTAGTATAAAATTTGAATTCGGAAATTACAGGGTGTCGCAATAGTTACCGTCTTAAAGCAACATGCTTTTATGTTTGTCTGTTTTGAAGTCGGTTTTTTTTTGCAAGAATTATATATAAAAAGTTTAAATTTATTTTTATATTCAATATTTCGCTACACCATTCGGTAGCATCAGGAAACAAAAAATAAATTTAAAATTTTAATAAATGTTACGAGACCTGTACCGGTCAGGTTACCCTTCTAGCTTTGCCGGCCTTTTCTCTGGGGGGTGTTCTCAACCCTAATTTGACCAAGGTTCGTTACAAAATAAATTTTACTCGACATCACTATAACTACATAACTTACTTTATTGCCGGAACAATTCAATAGGGAGGCAGATGTTGACCTCCAGTCGCCCTTATCCCTACCATGGTCGCAAAAGAAATCCACTTGAACTATTGTTTACGAACCCCTTAACCCGTCCTTCATCGCCCTTTCTGAATCACCAATCCCAAAAAAAAAAACTTACTCCAGATTTTTCATGATACACTTAACCAAAACAAGTTTATTTAAATAAATGCATTAAAATTTTTACTAACAAAATAATAGCAACAATAATAATTATAATAATAAATTAACAAACAAAATACTAATATAAAACATATGTGTGTACTAATACAAAAAAGTAAAAGATAATATAAAAATTTTATAAAATTTAATAAAATATTATACATAAAATTTTTGACTAAATCTTAAATAAAAAAATACCCCTCAATAACACCTGTTTATTTACTTTTTCTTAATTTTATTTCTTTACAAAACAATATTTTATTCTTTCTCCTTTAGAGCTCAAACTACTATTAATTTCTTCCTTAATTCAGGGTATACGGAATGAACAAAAAAGAAAAACTTTCGCCTAAAGGAGCTCCCTGAGACTACGAATTTTCCTTCTAAAATAACCTGGTTTTCACGCTACCAGTTTGTGCCCTAGGTAAGATTTTTGTATTTTATCACACAAAAAAAATTTCTTTAAATAGATTACCGAGGGTTCAGTGTACTTAATAACTAAAGGAACACACAACTACACACTCACGAAATTCTTACATCAAGCACGGAAACACAATCAAACATAACTTAAACTATTAAATTATGTAATAAAATCTATGGTTGAATAAATTAAAAGATTTTTAAGAAAATACACTTATTTTAATTTGTTATTTTTTTTTTTTTTTTTTCTTTTTTTTTTTTTTTGAATTTTCCCAAGGTATGTACTAAAATATTTTCTCCTTCTCGGATGTTTTTTTTTTCCTTTTTTATTTTTAACTTTCACAAGAGTGAATTTCCGTTTGGTGATCAAAAATTAATAAAAACAATTTCTATTATAATCTTGCCTACCTGGCTTCCTCCTGGACCTTCTCAGGCAATCTTTCCAGGATGCACTTCGCCAGCTACACCACAAACAAAACAAAAAAAACATTTTTCACTATTTTTTCCTAAACAATATAACAATATAACTTACGTAGGAATTTCTACACAAAGTTTATATTGTCCTTCTTTGGACACAGATAATTTTTCTACCCACTAGGGATCCAGGCACTAATTTTTTCACTTAGTCTTTCTTAGATTTAGTCTTTCCAATATTTTAAATTTAAAATATCTGTTTGTTTCAACAGCAAAACAAAGAACACTTAAACGTTCACGTACACTCTTTATAATAACTGATCTCCTATTTTCTGTTTACTTTTGCCTTTTATACCCACTAAATACACCAGGTTCTTATTTATTTTCTAGAACTTTCTGTTTCTGTATATTAAATCAATATATATATATATATATATATATATATATATATATATATATATATATATATATATATATATATATATATATATATATATATATATATATATATATATATATATATATATATATAAATTATCCCCTCTTACAAAAAATATCTATATAGAATTTTAGTTATTTATTTATATATTTATTTATTTATTTCAATTTATTAGTTTACCTATATTTCCCCTCAATTTATATATATTTGCTTAGATCAGCAAATTTTTCTATAACCTTTAATTCGTTTGTAACAGGTATTCATACATTCAGCAAGTGGTCGTGTATTTATGTTTTTCAATATTTTTGTAAAAAGCGCTAAAATAAAAAATATTGAATTTTGAATGAAACTAACAACTCTGCTTTCGCTTTGTTTATATTTTGCTCCTACAATTCGCCGTTAATTTACTACTACTAAACGCAGCTAAACAACCACACAAACTCATCAAACTTCATTTACATTGAATTTCTTCCGGCAAACACATGTAAGTATACTTTGCTAATATTTGTATTTTTGTTTTTCTATTTTCAGGTTTCCTTTTGGTCTTTCTATTCTTTTGCATATAAAGGCTGGTAAATAAAAGTATCGTTCCATAATTTATTCTACATTATACTAAATTTAAATTTCTTTTCTTTCACAGGTACTAACATATAAAATAATTGAAATGCACAACCAAAAGAACAAAACAAACAACATACACATGCATATATGCCGGGGACTCGGGTGGAATTGGCATTCCAAAAAGAATTATTTTATTCCCCTCCCCATGAATAATTAAAATTTTGTGTTAAGGGACTCGAGGCGGTAGGCACACCTTTTGACCTCCTCCCGAAGCATCATACTAAGGTGTTCCCACGCAAATTTTTTTTTTCGCCTGGGACTTTGCATATTTTGCTTGTGCCCCGCAACAAAACTCCAATGTCGTTCGTGAATACCATAGAAAGTGGTGTGCGGGCATTTTTTGAAAGAACACCCCCATATAAAAACCAACGTGGGGAACTCCCACACCCTGACGTCTCACAACAAGGCCGGGTATTTGCTTAATCCAATGGTGTCTAATAGGGCAAGCAGGTTTCTAACCATCATACCATAAAAAGCTTGCTTTTAAGAACACAGACAAAACAAAAACCATTTTACCATTATAGTGCATAACAATAATCTTTAAAATAGTCTAAATGTTGTCAATATTATGAAGAAAACACTAATACATGGAAGTACAAGTGATTTAATGTGTAATTGTATAATCAGTTTTATAAATATTTTTTTTTACCTAACTCTAATATTGCACATTATCAGACTATATTAAAGATTTAAATTAAAACTACTTACTGCTCATACAAGCTTCTAATTTTATTACGGGAAGTAAAACAAATACGGTACCATGTAAGAACTTTACTTTGTTTTTTCTTTTTTTCTTCTAGGAATTGTTCAGTGAGGCAAAGCTATAAATGAAACGGACAGCCATATACATTTTCATTTGAATAAAAAGATTACAAGGTAGCAGAACAAAACAAATGTTGACATAAAAAAAACAAAAGGTCTATACTATATCACAGTTAATTAGAAGAGATTGCACGATTTGATTTATACAGGTAGGTCATATTGCACTAAAAAAAATTACACTATTGGCACATTATCCTACTAAAAACTCAATCTATGGGTAGATGCCTTAGATTCAATAGAAGTACATTGTATAAAAGAAAAATTATAATTATACAAGATACCAATCTACTTAATCCTATTATTGCACATTCCCCAATCTAGATCTTGATATCTTTAGCATGATACGTACCGAGAGTTTACCTTGCATAGTTTCTAAATCGTACATATTATTCCCCACGGACTTGACCACTCTACATTTAAGAAATTTTTTGCAAAATTTCGAATTTACATTTCTAGAAAAATTGCTTAGGATCGTGTTTCTACGATAAACTTCCTGTCCGGGTACAAACCTAACGACTCGGGCACCTCTATTGTATCGTTCTGCGCTTCTCTCATAAGCCTTTTGCATATTTTGTTTTATCTTTTCTCGAACAATTCCCATCCTGTCATTCCTACTTAATTCGACAATTTCATGATCGGTGAGTGATTTTAGTTTTCTTCCTAATTTGTAATCGGCCCCAATGGTATACATGTGGTAACCAAATAGTGCGAAAAATGGGGTTACACCGGTGGCCGTATGAATAGAAGTTCTCAATGCACATTCGATTTCCGACAGGTATAAGTCCCAATCGCGATGGTCATTATCCAAATATGCCCTTATAGCCGACAACACTGATTGGTTCACCCGCTCACTTGCATTACATTGTGGTGAATACACTGCGGTTTTTAAATGTGTTATTTTATATAAATTCATTAATTTCTCAAAATCTTTCGCAATAAATTGGCTACCATTATCACTGTGAATTATCTCTGGCACTCCAAATTTATTAAATATTTCATGGACAAGAAATTCTATTACCTTATTCGTTGTGGCCTCCTTCATTGCCTTCAGAAAAGTAAATTTCGTAAAATGATCTACGACAATAAAAATATAACTATTCCCTTTCTTAGAGCGCGGATACTTCCCCATGAAATCGATGTATAATTTTTGAAATGGCCTTTCTGTTAAAACTTGTTGGCCTATCTCAGGACGAAGATTTATATTGCAGGGCTTTGATTCTTTACATACTTGACAGTTGGCTATAAAATTTTTAACTTGTGCTGCCATTTTTGGCCAATAATAATGCCTTTTTAGACGTTCGAGAGTTTTTGCGACTCCTCCATGTGCTGCTGTTACAGTTGAATGTGCTTTTTCGATCACTGGCTGAGTTATTGTATCAGGAATCCATAACTTCCACTGGCATTCCTCTAAATATTGATCAAATCCTGTCTTTTTGTAAATCAAACCATTTTCTACTTTTATATCTGGCAGCATTTCAGCATTATTTTGAATATGCTTTATAAGATTTACATATTCATCACTTTCGAATTCAGTAGTTTCGAATCCCAACAGATCAGTGATAACGACTTCGTCTACTTTTATATCACCTGGAAGCCTTGATAACATATCAGCTACAAGATTTTCGGAACCTTTTCTGTGTTGAATTTCAAAATCAAAAGCTTGTAGTTGTAAAGACCATCTTGCAAGTCTACCCGTGAGATCTTTTAATGACATCAACCACTTTAAACTAGCGTGATCCGTAATAATTGTGAAAGGCATCATTTCTACGTATTGTCGGAATTTTTTAACCGCCATAACTGCAGCTAAACATTCCTTCTCGGTGACAGTATAGTTTCGTTGACACGCATTTAACTTTTGAGAATAGAATGCAATGGGATGCTCATCATTCTCATCACTTATTTGATATAAAACTGCCCCAATACCGTATTCGCAAGCATCACATTGTATATAAAACCTCTTTGAAAAATCGGCATGACGAAGAACTGGAGCTGACGTCAATGCCTTTTTTAAGTTCTCAAACGATATTATGGCCTCAGGACTCATTTCGAACTTACTAGACTTTTTTAAGGTGTCTGTTAATGGTGCTGATATAACTGAAAAATTTTTAATAAATCGGCGGTACCAGCCTGCAGTACCTAAAAAGCTTCGCACTTCACGCGCCGATTTCGGAACCTTTATATCTCTAATTGCTTGAACCTTTTCAGGATCGGTCTTTAGCATTCCACCTCCAATTATAAATCCTAGGTATTTAAGACGTTGGAAACAAAATTGCGATTTACCTAATCCTATTGTTAAATTCGCTTTTTTCAGACATTTTGCAACTTCTTCCAGCAACCATAAATGCTTTTCAAAATCATCTGATATTATCAATAAGTCGTCCAGGTATATGAACACGTTATCTTTTAAATGCTGAGGGATAACCTTATCCATTAACCTACACAAACGTTGGGCCGCGTTGCAAAGGCCGAATGGCATAACACGGAATTGGTAAAGAGGCCTACCTGCAACAGTAAAAGCGGTGTAATGTCTGCTCTCTTCGTCCAATTCGATTTGCCAGAACGCGTATTTTAAATCCACACTACTAATAAAATAGGTTTCATCAATTCTACTTAAAATACCATCTATATTTTGCAACGGGTATGCATCTTTTACTGTTAGTTTATTAAGTTTGCGGGCATCTAAGCAAAATCTATTTTTCCCAGGCTTTCTCACAACAGTCGTTCTATTACTCCATGGGCTATCACTAGGCTCTATTACATTCAGCTCTAACATTTTATCTATTTCTTTATAGGTTATTTCTTGGACAGCTGGAGACATGGGGTAATATCTATCTTTAATTGGTTCTGCGCCTTCTACGAGTTTAATTACATGTTTTTCTAAGGTTGTTCTCCCTAATCCTTTTGCTTCAAAAGTATCAAATTTTCCTATTACCTCATCTAATTTGTGTTTTTGATCTTTATCTAAGATGTGTGGTTCCAATTTATGATTTTTTTTATCGTTTGCAAAATCCTCTAATGCTTTCTCTAATTCTATTTGTTCTACACTAATTACATCTGGAGCTAAATTAAAAGATCGCCAAAAATCTATACCTAAATATAGTGGCTGTTCTAAATCAGGACACAGATACAGAAGTATATCATTCTTCTGATCTTTGTACTTTATAGATGTTTTTATTTTCCCTAATATTCTATGATGTTGACCACTGGCAGTCTTCACATTGGAGAATATCGGAAAAATTTCAAAACCTAAATCTTCTACTACCTCTCTGCAACCTTTACCTAAAATACTGACTGATGCACCACTATCAAGTAAACCTGACATCAATTTACCTTCTATTTCAACTTCTATAAAAACTCTTGGATCTTTTTCAAAACTTCCTGCTCTTCTTACAGAATCTACTACTAATCTTCTCGCTAAACGTTTTTTCTTATAATGTTCCCTAATTTTTCTAATTCGTTTAGATACTGGCCTTGGGATTTTTTCAGGGTTAAAAATTCTTGATCGGACATATTCATAGTATTCTTTTCTTAAATTTAATGGCACGTTGTGTTTCATATTTGGCATATAATTGGACATTTCTTTTAGCGCTGATAATAGATTTACATTTTTAATTTTTGATTGGTTGTCTATTTGTTTTCCAAAGGGGTTTTCGATGGACGTAGGTCCCCCGTCAGTCCCACGTCCCGTACGCGGTTTCCCTGTTGACAATCAGGACATTTTGGAGCTATCACGTTGGGTTTGCCACATCGATAACAAAATAGATTCCTTTCTGAAGAATTACATTCTCGAAAGCCATGCCCCTGTATTTTACAATTCCAACAAACCAATTGTTGTTTTTGTTGGCCGATTTTAATGGCAGCTATTTCATCGGTAGCCCCTTCGATATCATCCGACTCTTGAAAATAAACTTCGTTTATAGCTCTTACTGGGCGTTGTGACTGACCAAAGTTTCTAATTTCTCGCCTTGGAAAGTTTCTTTCAGCCTCTAAACATTCTATTCTTAATTGCTCCACCGATGAGACACTAATCGGGTAAACAATTCTAGCAACACTTTCTTTTACATTTCTTTTCAATATTTTAATCATGTCGTACTCTGGGATTGGTTGTATTAGTCTGGAGCGAAGCTTGCACATGCTATGGAAAAATGTGTCTAGAGTTTCGTTTGGCTGTTGTTTTCTCTCCACCAAATCTCTCATAATTTCAAAATTCGAAGTATTCGTTCGGTATTGATTTAGAAGTTCATTTCGAAACGCCGGCCATTGCAAATTACGATGAGTGCGAATCAGAAGCCAGTACCAATCCTTAGCTGGACCGGTAACCAAAAGATGAAAATCTCTTAAGATTTCGTCCCAGTTTATGCCATAATGCGCTTGGAGATGTTCGATTCTAAATATAAAATCTTCAACACTCATGTGAGTATGGTTTCCGTCAAAAACTAATCCCCACTTATCTACGTGAATACTAATTTTTTCATTATTCCTATTACTATTTTCAGACATAGCACGACTCCCTGGGGTATCCCTATTTTCCACCATTGGATCAGCTTCGGATGTACCTAATCCATGATTCGGTAAGTTATTTCCGATATTAAAGACATTGTTACTTGACCTGGGGTACTCTAAGGTATTAGAAAAATGATTAGAAAACCTAACATTGGTCGGAAAAGCATTTGTCCTATTCCAGTTATTAGCAATGCCCATATTGAGAGAAGCTGGTTGGGAAGGAATCGACTCCTGAGTTCGAGAATTACTTCTTGACAACTCTTTAACAACGTTTGTTAATTCACTTACTGATCTTCGAACTTCACTCATCTCATCCTGAACCATTTTCTTCACCCTTTCTTCTAATGCTCTTTGTACAATAAGAGTCTCGTCTACGACTAGATCTCTTACCTCGGGTGCAATAGCTGTATCTGAAACACTAGTTGAAGGGCCTGGATCAGAATGAATCACAATATTTGGGTTCTTAAGTGCTGGATTATTGGCTCTGGTAGTAATAGACCCCGATAAATCTCTAATATTATCACCACCAGTAGCCATTTTTGTATTTCTGTAATTATACTTTCTTTGCTTAGGTTGAAATTCTATGGAGCTATTCAAGTTACTTTGTTCGGAGGATCGCTTTCTATTTCTATTTTGTGATCTAATTTCCCTATTCATAACAATAAACAATTTTTTTTTTTTTTTTACTTGCTAAAAGAATTATAGGTAAATAGATTAAAATTATTTACCTATTATTTTTAACAACGTGACGTGATTATTACCAAATTGATATATGACGAAATTATATAAAATAAAAAAAAATATAATTATGATATTAATAATTTAAAACAAGCTATAATAACTTATGAAATAAACGAAAAATATTTCTAACTAATTCTCTACAGATAAAGTAATATTAAAAAACCAAAAACCAAAGTTATATTAATTAAAGTATAAAAAAATATATATAAAATGAATTATGAGCATAAGTAAATCAAATACGAATTAAATACGAATTAAATAAAAATATAAAGGAGTATACATGCATATAAAAATAATAATACGATAAAGAAATGAATAAAAAAAAATATAAATATTTATGTATATAAACAATAAATCATAAAAAAAATAAATCAAAACATATATAATAAGTATTTATGTATATATAAAAAACATTAATTCACTTACGAAACAAATAAAGTACATGCAAGATAAGTAATAATAACTAAATAATTAGATAAAATAATAATTAAAGAAATAAATATAATAGTATAAAGTAATAAATTTTAGATAATGAAATTAATAAAATGAAATAATAAAATAAATTGGTGCTCTGAATAACTAAACACAATACGTAATATGGTATTTTAAATTAAACTTATAATCAAAATAAATAATTGAATAAAAACAAACTTTGAATGATATATACTGCGAATTATCAAAAGATAAGCTTTCCTAATATTTTTCTAGGGATTGATGTTTTCAGCGGCGGTATAGACGGTTAGCATATTATGACTCTCTACTTAAGAGCTATTCATGTTCCGTAATTCAATGCTAAAACAAATGCAAAAAAAAAATAATTTAAATAGTCCTAATTTGAGCTCGTTCATTATTTTCCCACATAACTATTTGAGGCCAGTTCGTAAGGCAGTTAGACACGACAGTCCCCAAGCTTTAAGCTTGAGCGGATATCGATCCACATTACCACTGCTCCACAAATTAAAACTTCAGACTGAAACTACCAAAAAAAAAAACATATACGAGGTAGGGCGTACATTTAGAATAAACCATTATCTAAGAACATTCTCTACCACGTTTCAACAGATCGTAAGTTTTCTAGCAAGCATTAAACAAAAGAAACATATTCGCGCAACGGACTTTTCGGACAGACCAAAAACGGATACGATATCTGCTCTTTTCTCCAATAACTCGCCAGAAAAATACGTAGGGCTATTTCCAAAACTATTAGACTATTTCCTAGTGTCTAGGTCTTATACACTTAATTTTCTCTAATTTTAGATTGGGCGCCATATTCTGTTACGAGACCTGTACCGGTCAGGTTACCCTTCTAGCTTTGCCGGCCTTTTCTCTGGGGGGTGTACTCAACCCTAATTTGACCAAGGTTCGTTACAAAATAAATTTTACTCGACATCACTATAACTACATAACTTACTTTATTGCCGGAACAATTCAATAGGGAGGCAGATGTTGACCTCCAGTCGCCCTTATCCCTACCATGGTCGCAAAAGAAATCCACTTGAACTATTGTTTACGAACCCCTTAACCCGTCCTTCATCGCCCTTTCTGAATCACCAATCCCAAAAAAAAAAACTTACTCCAGATTTTTCATGATACACTTAACCAAAACAAGTTTATTTAAATAAATGCATTAAAATTTTTACTAACAAAATAATAGCAACAATAATAATTATAATAATAAATTAACAAACAAAATACTAATATAAAACATATGTGTGTACTAATACAAAAAAGTAAAAGATAATATAAAAATTTTATAAAATTTAATAAAATATTATACATAAAATTTTTGACTAAATCTTAAATAAAAAAATACCCCTCAATAACACCTGTTTATTTACTTTTTCTTAATTTTATTTCTTTACAAAACAATATTTTATTCTTTCTCCTTTAGAGCTCAAACTACTATTAATTTCTTCCTTAATTCAGGGTATACGGAATGAACAAAAAAGAAAAACTTTCGCCTAAAGGAGCTCCCTGAGACTACGAATTTTCCTTCTAAAATAACCTGGTTTTCACGCTACCAGTTTGTGCCCTAGGTAAGATTTTTGTATTTTATCACACAAAAAAAATTTCTTTAAATAGATTACCGAGGGTTCAGTGTACTTAATAACTAAAGGAACACACAACTACACACTCACGAAATTCTTACATCAAGCACGGAAACACAATCAAACATAACTTAAACTATTAAATTATGTAATAAAATCTATGGTTGAATAAATTAAAAGATTTTTAAGAAAATACACTTATTTTAATTTGTTATTTTTTTTTTTTTTTTTCTTTTTTTTTTTTTTTGAATTTTCCCAAGGTATGTACTAAAATATTTTCTCCTTCTCGGATGTTTTTTTTTTCCTTTTTTATTTTTAACTTTCACAAGAGTGAATTTCCGTTTGGTGATCAAAAATTAATAAAAACAATTTCTATTATAATCTTGCCTACCTGGCTTCCTCCTGGACCTTCTCAGGCAATCTTTCCAGGATGCACTTCGCCAGCTACACCACAAACAAAACAAAAAAAACATTTTTCACTATTTTTTCCTAAACAATATAACAATATAACTTACGTAGGAATTTCTACACAAAGTTTATATTGTCCTTCTTTGGACACAGATAATTTTTCTACCCACTAGGGATCCAGGCACTAATTTTTTCACTTAGTCTTTCTTAGATTTAGTCTTTCCAATATTTTAAATTTAAAATATCTGTTTGTTTCAACAGCAAAAAAAAGAACACTTAAACGTTCACGTACACTCTTTATAATAACTGATCTCCTATTTTCTGTTTACTTTTGCCTTTTATACCCACTAAATACACCAGGTTCTTATTTATTTTCTAGAACTTTCTGTTTCCGTATATTAAATCAATATATATATATATATATATATATATATATATATATATATATATATATATATATATATATATATATATATATATATATAAAAAAATTATCCCCTCTTACAAAAAATATCTATATAGAATTTTAGTTATTTATTTATATATTTATTTATTTATTTCAATTTATTAGTTTACCTATATTTCCCCACAATTTATATATATTTGCTTAGATCAGCAAATTTTTCTATAACCTTTAATTCGTTTGTAACAGGTATTCATACATTCAGCAAGTGGTCGTGTATTTATGTTTTTCAATATTTTTGTAAAAAGCGCTAAAATAAAAAATATTGAATTTTGAATGAAACTAACAACTCTGCTTTCGCTTTGTTTATATTTTGCTCCTACAATTCGCCGTTAATTTACTACTACTAAACACAGCTAAACAACCACACAAACTCATCAAACTTCATTTACATTGAATTTCTTCCGGCAAACACATGTAAGTATACTTTGCTAATATTTGTATTTCTGTTTTTCTATTTTCAGGTTTCCTTTTGGTCTTTCTATTCTTTTGCATATAAAGTCGCAATTTACTAGGACAGAAACAGGGCAGACATTTTTTGAATTCTCTTTTGCTCTTGCTTAAACAATTTACATTGGACATAAACAAGACAGACAGATTTTTGCACATTTTATTTTCTGTGTTATATTCTTTACATGTTTGTGTGTTTCAAAATCTGTGTGTTTAATATCTTTGTTGAGAACATTAAAGAAAGTAGCAAATATTACAACAATTAAAATGAATTTTAATAAAAATATGGAAAAATTAATAAATTCTACTAGAAACTCATTAAAATGAGGCCGACTTGAGAAATATAAAGTGAAGCAACAAAGAAAAAAGCGAAAAGCAGAAAAGAGAAACGAAAAAATGTCCAGTACACAGTAGTATATTTGTGTACCTTCGGTGACACTTTTTTCATACAAACCAATGCTCCAAGGGCGTGGCATATTTTGCTCCCGCCCACTTTTTGTATTAACCAATCAGAAGAGAGCAATTGTCATTTATTTTCTATGTTAGTCAATCAAAGGAGAGAGAGATACAGATAGAGAGAGGAAGAGAGAGAGACAGATAGTGAGAGGAAGAGAGAGAGAGGAAGAGACAGGCTCTAGAGCTCCGCCCACTTTTATGAGAGATCATCAACAATTTTTGATAATTATGTTTCTTTATGTGTTTTTTGTAGTTTTGAGGGTTGATTTTGTATGTATGTATATGAGAAAATTCCAATTGGAATTTTTTGTGTGTTAAACACCTGCATTGGGAAATTGTGTATGATTTTAGGTAATGAGAATGATCGTTGACAATGGATATTTTTGTGGGTGTGTGTTTTAAGTTTTGAAGGTTGTTCAGGCTCTAGAGCTCCGCCCACTTTTATGAGAGATCATCAACAATTTTTGATAATTATGTTTCTTTATGTGTTTTTTGTAGTTTTGAGGGTTGATTTTGTATGTATGTATATGAGAAAATTCCAATTGGAATTTTTTGTGTGTTAAACACCTACATTGGGAAATTGTGTATGATTTTAGGTAATGAGAATGATCGTTGACAATGGATATTTTTGTGGGTGTGTGTTTTAAGTTTTGAAGGTTGTTTTTGGTTATAGTTAGAAGATTTTCTTTGTTTTTGGGGTTTTATACTACCTGGTTGTTTAAATTGATTAGTTTGGTGTGTGTGTTTTTAAGACGTGATTAATATTAATGTAGCTGATTGCTTTTAGTTTTAGGGGTGGATTTAGTTTTTGATATTTGTATATTGTTAAAACTAAAATGAAGTTTGTGTCTCTTTTTTTCTTTTCTAAAAGGTGATTGGTGATGAGTAGTGGGTAGGGAAAATAATTATCATATATTTTATATTAGTGTGTATTAAAATTTGATTTTTCTGTTGCTTTCTATTTTACTTTGCTTTCTGAATGGGATTTTCTAATTGGAAAATAACTGATGTTAAAAAATATATTTTAAATTGGTTTTTGAAATATATTTACAAGATTTTTAAATTGGAAAATAATTGGTATTCCAAATGGTTTCTATATTCTTTTTATAATCAAATATGTCTCTCTTGAGATTACTAAGTACTTTTGAGTTTACAGTGTTTGCTTAAGGTGTTTTACTACCAATTTTTTAGTCAAACTAAATGTGCATTTATAATCTTTCAAGGACAATTTTTATGAGTAACAATAATTTTTCCAATGCTCAAAACACACCTTAGAAAAATTTAAGATTTCTCTGTAGGCAATAAGATAGTTAAAAAAAAAAAAAAGTACAAATCCAAAAATGATGACCACCTACTTATTTCCTAAAAGAAAAAAAAACATGAAACTATTTAAAATAGAAAGAAAAAAGATACACATAATTCATATTTATATATTTTTGTATTTCATTTATTATCCATTCGTAAATATAACCTATGGATTTTTACATCAGTCTTAATTTTATCTTTCATTTTTTGTCCAATTTCATAACAGAGCCGTGTCAATTCAATTTGTATGTCTTTTTCCTGTATCCCATTTATTTCACACAACTGAATATTCGTTTTGTTTAAAGCAGAGCAAGTCGGTATATAATACTCGTAGTAGAAATGAAGTATTTGTTTACGCAGAATACTGTTCCAACATAATATTGATGTTAAAAATATTCCAATTCGAGTTAATGATTTCCAAGTATCTGAATCAATTTTTATTTTATAAATTCCTTGTTTAACAACTAAATAACATACACCTCTTTTGTGATGAAAACTGTAATGCACGTCCGTATCAATTTCATTATCAATAAGATTTATTGAATTTAAAAAATCACTATGATTCAGCATGTTGTGGATATACTCCTTGTAGCTCATTAAATGTAACCACTCCTTTCTATCCAATCCAATAAACTGCTTTTGCTTATAATGCAGCCATACAATCGGTTTAAAGCCTAATGTTGTAGAAAATCCACATGAAATCTTTAATTTTAAATTAAGGAAGTATTCAAATTCAAACACAACATCATATAACTGAGACTTTCGTCTTTCACCATGCTGCAACAAATTTTTTAATCTATTCTCCATACTCATTGAAATTAAAACATAAACTGACGTTTGTTTCATACTTTAAATATCTTTATATTAAGAAAACATAATAAAACAGTATAACTTAAAATAAAAGTATTTAGTATATTTCCTCCAGTATAATCTCAAGTTCAGGTGTTACATTGGTAATTCGTATGTTGCTCGTTTTATTTCATAATAACCGGTAATATTTTTAAACATGAATAAACATGATAACAACGCTAATAATTATTATTTTATTTCTAATTGAAATCACATTAGTGTTAAAGAATAAAATGAAGAGCAGGTGTAATATTGATAGTTCAGTTTAAACTTAGCTAGCTATGTATGTAGCATATTTATTTCATAATAATCAATAATATTTTAATTTTTAAGCATGAACGATCATGATTTAATCAGACTACTAAGAATTAAATCTTTATTTTATGATAATAGTTTACACTGAATACATACGTAATTATTATTTCATTTCATATCCTAATCACGTAATGATTGAAGAAATGAAATGTGTGCAGGTGTTGTGTGTGTGTGTGTATTATAATTTAGAATTTGGTCCTTTTTTAATTCCTATACACATACATGCACATAGGTTACAAAACTAAGGAAGAACAAGTATTAGAAAATAGGAAGAAATAACACACAAAAGAAAAAAGAAGGTAGAAATAAAAACAAGACATTTGATTTTTGTGGGTTTTAAAAGGAATAATATTTTTAAAATAAATAAATAAATATCTCTGGTACCAAGAATTTGGGTATCATTTACACACACACATTAACCAATGAATTCATTCACAATGTTGTTTTTTTTTCCTGTTGTGCTATTCATCATAAAAATTAAGAGTTTAATATAGATTCATCATAAATAACCAATTATATTTTATTACCTATTTTATTATAATCTCCAAAAAAAAAAAAAACCAAGATAGTGAATATTTTCATTTTTATACGATATATTTTTATTTTTTAGTATTTTTTTTTATAAATATTTACATAAGACATTTTATTACAAAATTTCGTATGAAAAATTATTAATAATATATTATAAAATAAAAAATGAATAAAATAAAATTTAGTATATTTATTTAATTTTCTTTAACATTGAATATCTTATTATATAGATCTATTATATTTAACACATTAGTTTTTCTAATGTGAAAGTAAGTACACCTACATGTGTCTGGACCTTCCATACAGCTTTCGGTGTACCAAGGGCAACATGCGAAATGACCTCGATTGACATCCTCTTCTCCATCTCCCACACCATATTCCTTATTTTCTTCCAGCATTGAAATAAAAAAATCCACGGCCTCTTTATGTTCATATAACAAAATTTCTTTAAAGTTATTTAAGAAATTTTCAATTGTTATACAAAGTGGGGTCATATTGATTCTTTCTTCGTTTCGCTCGATGGTACTTTGGTGAGTAATAGATATTTACGATTTTTATGCATAAGTTGGGTGCATGAAAATTTTCAATAGATTTTTTATATTACACCATATTTCTTTACAACGAATGTTGTTATCTCTTTCACTCCCTCACTTTAACATTTGTGTTTTAATTTCTAAAGAATTGATGTAATAATTTACTCCACCTTTACCTTTTCTTTCTTTTACTTCTACAAGATCCAATATTACGGTTAGATTTTATTTCAATATTGAATTTGACTATCTCTTTTCCTCATATTCATACCTATGATTTTTATCAATTTTATTTAAAGATAAATAGGTGGAAATATTTTTAGAGTATTATAATAAAAAAAGAAGTCAAGCTGTTAAGTTAAAAAAAAAAATGGATTCCACCAAAAATTTAATTAAAAAATTTAATGGTCTTAATAATAAAACGATGATACACATCAAGGATCTCAAAATTTCATCCAAATACCCAATCATAAATGCAAAACGGGTGACAACCAAATATGGTACTTGTCTGCAGATTGAGCTGGACAACAACATCATGTTTTTACCAAACCGATACAATTCACTCACCGATGAGGAGGTTAACGCGTTGTGTACTGGAATATATTGCGTGTACAGAGAGGGAGAGAAAAATTTATTTTTAAATACCTTCGATGAGGTTGTGCAATTTATACCTAATGCACAGTATCCCATCTGGGAATAAATTTTTAAAATATTTAATCAAATAAAAATTATATAATAAACCAAGCAAAATAAAATATACACATAGTTTCAAAGATTTAATTTTTTGTCGTTTAATTTATTTCCATTTCGTTATTTCATACAGAAATTTGAGACATAAATGACCACAGTTAAATGTATTATACTTCTGATATTGATTGTAGTTGTATTTTATATTTTTTCCTAAATATTTAACTAATTCTAATGGAGGATGTAAATTTCCAAAGCTGTCGAAATATTCTTTTTGCTGATTGTTTTTGTAATATGCCACCCAGTGTGTTCCAGGTCCTGATGATAAATCTAAATTGATGATACCACATTCTCTTTTCCTCGGTCGTTTTGGTAGTGTATCCAACATAAATACTCCTCTAAAGTGTGAAATATTGGTTGAAAATTTTCTCAAGTCGACATCCGTTAATGGTCTATCAGGTAGCATTTTTAAAAGTTTTTTGGATTTTTATCGTAAACCAATCCATATCCCTTCTTATATGGTTTTAGGTAAAGACCCTTCCCCATTGCTACAGGTTCCATAATTTTATTATGTCTTGTTGCCTCATCAAGTTGATGTTTGGCATTCCTTGCAGCATTTACAGCTTTTGCTATAGCAGCACCTCCACTCGCTAGGCTTCCAATTGCACTCAAGGCAGTAAGAATTGGAATTATAGGTAATACCCCACCAATTTTTGGGACATTAATTATACGTGGTACAATAACTTGAGACTTTTTCCCCTTAAACGATCTGTTAATAGCTTTACGAGCAATCTTAATAGCAGAATTAATATCTTCAGGTTTTTCCTTTTTTATTATTTTTGTTGCATTTTTTATTGATGTAATGAAAAGCTTTCTTCCATTTGAATTATTTCTTTTTGAAGGTTTTACACACGCCTTTTTTTTCATCCCCAAACCAAATTTGGTTTTAGCTTTCATCGTGTTAGTAACTAAATATGCAAACGATTTCTCGGCAAGACTACTGTCTTTTGACCAAACTCTTTCCCAAGCTTTATGTTCAAGAATTTTATCCGCTTGATGTCTTTTCTTTATATCCTTACTTTTGGAATAAGCTATATCGTGATCCTTACAAGCAACATCCAAAGGGTTTATTCCTCTGTCACCTCGATCTAGACGTTTCTTTAGTTTCGTTCCAGGTCCACAATATTGATAGCCAGGAAGATGAATTTCAACAGGCAAGGAGTTTATTATATTATCTACTAAACCTTCTCCAATGAATGTTTTGTTATAATTAACTTCCTGGTTATATAGTATAACCATTTTATTCTATAATAAGTACTAAAATAAAACATTTTTTTTATTACATTCAGTTATAAAAATGCGTTTAGTTAAACAACATAAACAAATTTTTGTTCGCAATATTGATACTTCTTCGAGTGTCAACCCCAAAACAAGACATAGTTCCTTATTACCTAATACTATTCGCGCGCTTATAGTTGGTCCTTCAAACTGTGGAAAGACTAATGTTATGATAAGCTTGTTAGAAAGTCCTAATGGTCTTAAATTTAAAAACATCTACTTATATTCAAAGTCACTATACCAACCAAAGTATGAATACTTGAGGAAGCTAATATACCCAATTAGAGGGATGGGATATTACACGTTTTCAGATAATGAAGTTGTAATATCTCCCAATGAAGCTAAAAGCAACTCAATAATGATTTTTGATGATGTTGCGTGTGAGAAGCAGAATAACATACGCGCATTTTTTGCATGGGTCGACATAAAAATGTTGATTCTTTTTATTTATGTCAAACTTATACAAGAATTCCTAAGCATTTGATTAGAGACAATGCTAATGTTATTATAATGTTTAAACAAGATGAAACAAACATGAAACATGTTTATAGAGATCATGTTTCGAGTGACATGGATTTTAAGAAGTTTCATGAAATTTGTCAAGAATGTTGGAAGGATAAATTTGGATTTTTGATGATAAGTAAAGATGATGAAATAAATAATGGGCGCTACAGAAAGCTATTTGACTATTTCATAACAATATAAAGTACTTCAATCAGCACATATATTTTAGTGCTAAACCTAGTTTTAAACATACTATAACAACTTTTTTAGTGAAATAACCTATCTCGCTCTATAAATTCGGTTTATTTTTTGTTGTGTTTTATCAACTTATTTATAAAACTACATAGAAGAGCTAAATGAAAATGGATGAAAAAGTTTTAAAGGAATTGATAAGGACAAGAAATGTATTAAAGAAAAAGTTACGCAGTATAAAAATTGATGACGTAGATACACAAGAACAACTTAAAGATACATTTAAACCTATAACAGATCCCCTAAAAACAATTATTAATACTCATATCTCTAACTTTAAAAAAATACCGAAAACAGAAAACCATGAATTTCAAACAGAAAATAAAAATATTAGAAGATTACCCTTTAACAAGTCACAATTCAATTTAGAGACAAGTACCCCAAAGAAAGTTATAGAAGAAACATCATTTAAGAAAGGGATATCATTTGATGCTATTCATGATGATAATGGTGATGATGATGATTTTTACTCTCAGTCTGAAACTATAGAGAATTCAAATAATGAAGAGTCTTACAATGACTTATCAATTTTGGAAAATAGAAATGAGTTAGATACTCTCTATGGTCCTCATAAGGGTCTTAATAATGAATGGAAATTCGGTGACAGCAACATCAAAATAAGCAAAGATAAAATTGAAATTGGAAATCAAATATGGGCTCTAACACCAGGTTTGTTCTCCTTAATGTTTCACAAAACACCAGAAAACTATGACAAATCTGAACTAGAAATCTACAAAAATATACTAATCAACACTAATGCTCACAGGAGAGACTACAAATCTGCTGGTCCAATTAAAGGAACGAGAGCATATAAGTACAAACATATTATTGGAAAATTGTTTAAAGAAAAAAGCGAGAGTAGTTTGGCAATACCATCACCAATTTCAAGAAAGGGTAATTACACGGGAAATGGTTTGATGAACCTAAACTCTCATAAACCAAACTATATATATTGGGATGATCCAAATGAGTTGGTAGATCGACTTAGACTATTACTCGCATCGCAAGGTGCAGGCCACACTAATCATAACAACGAGATTGTATCAATTATTGAAGAATTGTATGAAGCAAATATAATTGAAAAATAGTCTAATAGAATCATGTCCATCGATAAATTCGGACACTACCTCAATGATACAAGCGATAATATTTCAATGAAATATGTATCTAAAGTGTTGGGGTTTTTTATGGATACAACTAACAACATTGACGTACAAAGCAAGAGGATTAAAAATGTGGCGAATGCTTTGGAAGACAGTGACGCTATCAATAAAATGTTTTTGCAATCTCAAATTACAAAATCTGGAGAAGAAATAGTTATACATTTAAAAGGAGTTATTGATGAAATTCATGAGAAAATTAATGATATAAAATTACTTTTTGATAAACAAATTGAAAAGTTAAGTAAACAAATTTATGAAGTACAAAATCATACATTCATATCAATGAACGAAAGTGAAGAAATAAATAATACCTTGAAGAATTACGAATACGAATCTATATAAAATACTAATGAGAAGAATATAAATTCCTAGGGATATGGTTATATCAGTTGCTTTAAATGTATCAACTGAAAACAATCCAATTCGAAAATAATGACAAGCTTAAAAAGAGACTTAGTAAATGAGCTACATAAACAAGCAAGAAAAAATTTTAGACGTCGAAGAGTTGTGATGAAGGGTATAGATGATCTTTGGCAAGCAGATTTAGTTGAAATGGGGAACTATGCCTTATATAATAAAAATTATAGATATCTGCTAACTGTAATTGATACATTCTCAAAATATGCTTGGGCTGCACCACTTAAAAATAAAACTGCACTAGAGGTGACGCAAGTTATGAGAGGAATCTTCAAATTGGGTCGGATACCGAAAAACTTGCAGACCGATGATGGCAAAGAATTTTTCAATAAACATTTTGCAAATCTTATGAATGAATATAATATTAATCACTACTCAACGTTTAGTAGAATGAAAGCGTCAATAGTAGAACGATTTAATCGAACATTAAAAGGAATGATGTGGAAAGAATTTAGTTTTAATGGTTCATATTATTGGCTTGGTATCTACAAGGATTTAATCGATACATATAATAGAAAAGTACACAGCACTATTAAAATGCCCCCAATTAAAGTCAATTCTACAAATGAATATAAATTATTAAATACAGCCTACAACCACATAAAAATTTACAAAGTATCTAAATTTAATGTAGGAGATTATGTACGCATTAGTAAATATAAACACATTTTTGAAAAGGGGTATACCCCAAATTGGACAACCGAAATTTTTAAAATTAAAACAGTTAAAAATACATATCCAACAACATACCTATTGGAAGACTATCGAGGAAATCCTATTAAAGGTGGATTCTATGATGAAGAACTTACCAAAACTCAATTTTCCGATATATTTCTAGTTGAAAAAGTTCTTAAAACTAGAGGAGAGAAAGCATATGTAAAATGGTTGGGATTTTCAAATCAACACAATTCTTGGATTAATAAAAATGAAATATTGTAATTTTAAGAAAAATAAAAAAAAAAATTGTATTTAGTAAGTTTTTATATCCAAAATAGAAAAAATAAAACGAATAAATAAACCAGTATTGTGCCAAGTTTTCTTTATTTACATTTTAAATGTCATAATGTCAATAACGTTAAGTTTGAACTCTACGTCATCGGAGCTAACAGCTAATTACTTTCCTCCAATTTGTTTGAATGGGGATTATGAGTGTGCTTTAACTGACTTTCATTCCTACAACAGTATTCCAAATGTGGACATATATAACAATCATTTTCATATAGGTGATCATCTAATTGAAATACCAATTGGATCTTATGAGTTAAATGATATAGCTGATTACATTAAAGAACAATACAAAAGTCATAGTTCAGAAAATGAAATTGATATAGAAGCTAAAAACACCACGATGCAAGTTAGAATTAGAAGCTCGAAAGAGCATATATATTTTAATAAGAGCAATACTATTGGAAAACTTTTAGGATTCAATAAAAAAGTTTTACATGCTAATGAGGATCACTACTCAGATCTTCCAGTTAACATATTCAAAGTCAATCTCTTGCGAATTGAGTGTAATATAGTAGCAAATACTTATATGAATACTTGTCCATCACATACACTACATGAGTTTGGGATTAACGTACCACCAGGGTATAAAATTGATGAGAATCCGAGAAATCTTATTTATTTACCAGTGAACTGCCGAGAGATAAGCTCACTAACTTTACGTGTAGTTGATCAGCACGGAGATTTAATTAAATTCCGAAAAGAGCAAATCACAATTCGAATACATTTAAGGGCGACTAAATAATGATAATATACAAAAACAAAATAACATACGCACCTAAAATATTCTTGCAACCTAAATCTCAATTAAAGAGGTCATTACAACGAAGCAATCTATCTCAAGCGAATAAAAATTTTCTTAGGTCTCTGAAATTTATATTGAAAAAATAATGTCTTCAATATTAGATGTTCTTGATAAACCCTTATCGGATGAAAGTATAATTAAAAAGGATTACCACACATATACACCATACCTACAATCTTATAATAATAATGATGAAATCCGCATTTCAATACAAAATCAAGATTTATATATTCTACCTAGTGAAAGTTTTATATACGTAGAAGGCTGTATTGTAGATGATAACAATAAAAAATTTGAATCTTCTTCATCCAATTTTAAGGTTAAAAATAATTTTGTTGCATATCTCTTTGATGAAATTCGATATGAACTTAATGGTATTGAAATTGATCATACAAGGCATTTGGGGACTTCAAGTACAATAAAAAATTTAGTTTCTTTATCACCAACAGAAAGCATTGGCATGCACAATGCTGGATGGAACAAAATTGATAATGTTAACCTTATAAATGGTTATTTTAATTTCTATGTGCCTCTTAAAATTCTTCTAGGATTTGCTGAAGACTATAATAAAATCATATTAAATGGTAAAAATGAGTTAATTCTTTTGCGCAACAAGAATGATGGAGATCTTTTGTATTCAAGTGTTTCCACTGACAAAGCCAAATTGAGAATTTCAAATATTTCATGGAGAATTCCCCATGTACAACTATCCGATCTAAGTAAATTGAATATGATTAAATTAATTAATGCTGGTGCTTCTATACCCATGGCATTTCGTAGTTGGGATTGTCATATTAATCCACAACTCAATGTAGGAACTAGTCATATTTGGAATGTTAAAATGGCTGCAAATAGAGAACGCCCCCGTTTCATTCTAATTGCTTTTCAACATGAAAATAAATTTGTACATTGTGATTTAACTAATTTGAAAGTGCATTTAAATTCAGAATCATATCCTTACGATGATCTAAATATAAAATTTAAAAATGAACGTTATGCTGTTTTATATGATATGTATCTAAGATTTCAACAAAACTACTACTTTAAGGAACCCCAACCACTTCTCACATCACAAGAGTTCAAAAACCAAGCACCAATAATAGTAATAGATGTCAGTTATCAAAACGAATCTATCGGTAGCGGACCTATTGATATAAAAATTGAATTTGAAACCGCTACTAACATTCCTGCTAATACATCAGCTTACTGTATTCTCATTCACGATCGCATAATAGAATATATACCATTAAAAGGACAAGTTCGTAAAGTTTTGTAAATTGTAAAATATGAGAGATAATATAATTTTCGTCGACTTGCAAGGTTTTAAGGATAACTATAATAGATTCATTGCAAAGGAAATAGCAATTGTTTTCAATTCTAAGGAACACAACAATTTCATCATAAAATCACCATTCGATTTTAAATACTTATCAGCAAAAAAGCAGCAAGAAGCGAATTGGTTAATAAGAAATTACCATCATCTGAATTGGAATGATGGATCAGTATCTTTCGGGAGTGTATGCAAATTTCTAAAAGATAATGTAAAATATTCGAAAATCTATATTAAGGGTGAAGAAAAAAGAAAGTGGTTAGAAAAAATGCTACAAAAAAGAGTTTTTAATATTGAAGATACTGGGTGTAAAAGCTTCAAACAGATGGCATTAAATTATCCAGAATATCATTATTGCAGTTATCACAGCTATGGTGTTTGTGCTTTAAGGAATGCTCTTTTACTTGAAAAAAGAAAATTTACATTAAAATAAAAACACATGTCCTTTATTTGTTTGTAAAATATACATATTTTTATTTATAAGCATATACATATATATATATATATATATATAAAGGTTTTTATTTGTATATTATAAGAAATAATGAACTTATAAATAGAATATTTACATATCATGTGCTTAATGCCATTTCTTATAACTAAAGGTAAATAAATAAAATATATATTAAAAACAAAAAAAAAAACTTCCTATTAATAGTAAAAAATAAATTAATAAACTTACAGTAAAACAATATTTTTTATTTACATATCAAATTACAATTGGCGAAAGATAAAATTAAGACTGATGTAAAAATCCATAGGTTATATTTACGAATGGATAATAAATGAAATACAAATATATATAAATATCAATTATGTGTATCTTTTTTCTTTCTATTTTAAATAGTTTCATGTTTTTTTTCTTTTAGGAAATAAGTAGGTGGTCATCAATTTTGGATTTGTACTTTTTTTTTTTTTTAACTATCTTATTGCCTACAGAGAAATCTTAAATTTTTCTAAGGTGTGTTTTGAGCATTGGAAAAATTATTGTTACTCATAAAAATTGTCCTTGAAAGATTATAAATGCACATTTAGTTTGACTAAAAAATTGGTAGTAAAACACCTTAAGCAAACACTGTAAACTCAAAAGTACTTAGTAATCTCAAGAGAGACATATTTGATTATAAAAAGAATATAGAAACCATTTGGAATACCAATTATTTTCCAATTTAAAAATCTTGTAAATATATTTCAAAAACCAATTTAAAATATATTTTTTAACATCAGTTATTTTCCAATTAGAAAATCCCATTCAGAAAGCAAAGTAAAATAGAAAGCAACAGAAAAATCAAATTTTAATACACACTAATATAAAATATATGATAATTATTTTCCCTACCCACTACTCATCACCAATCACCTTTTAGAAAAGAAAAAAAGAGACACAAACTTCATTTTAGTTTTAACAATATACAAATATCAAAAACTAAATCCACCCCTAAAACTAAAAGCAATCAGCTACATTAATATTAATCACGTCTTAAAAACACACACACCAAACTAATCAATTTAAACAACCAGGTAGTATAAAACCCCAAAAACAAAGAAAATCTTCTAACTATAACCAAAAACAACCTTCAAAACTTAAAACACACACCCACAAAAATATCCATTGTCAACGATCATTCTCATTACCTAAAATCATACACAATTTCCCAATGTAGGTGTTTAACACACAAAAAATTCCAATTGGAATTTTCTCATATACATACATACAAAATCAACCCTCAAAACTACAAAAAACACATAAAGAAACATAATTATCAAAAATTGTTGATGATCTCTCATAAAAGTGGGCGGAGCTCTAGAGCCTGAACAACCTTCAAAACTTAAAACACACACCCACAAAAATATCCATTGTCAACGATCATTCTCATTACCTAAAATCATACACAATTTCCCAATGCAGGTGTTTAACACACAAAAAATTCCAATTGGAATTTTCTCATATACATACATACAAAATCAACCCTCAAAACTACAAAAAACACATAAAGAAACATAATTATCAAAAATTGTTGATGATCTCTCATAAAAGTGGGCGGAGCTCTAGAGCCTGTCTCTTCCTCTCTCTCTCTTCCTCTCACTATCTGTCTCTCTCTCTCTTCCTCTCTCTATCTGTATCTCTCTCTCCTTTGATTGACTAACATAGAAAATAAATGACAATTGCTCTCTTCTGATTGGTTAATACAAAAAGTGGGCGGGAGCAAAATATGCCACGCCCTTGGAGCATTGGTTTGTATGAAAAAAGTGTCACCGAAGGTACACAAATATACTACTGTACACTAGTCATGAAATACACACTCTACCTCTTCAACCCCTTGCCTACAAATCTCGTCTGTCTGCCCATTTTTCTGTCTAATGTAAATTGCGACAAAGGCTGGTAAATAAAAGTATCGTTCCATAATTTATTCTACATTATACTAAATTTAAATTTCTTTTCTTTCACAGGTACTAACATATAAAATAATTGAAATGCACAACCAAAAGAACAAAACAAACAACATACACATGCATATATGCCGGGGACTCGGGTGGAATTGGCATTCCAAAAAGAATTATTTTATTCCCCTCCCCATGAATAATTAAAATTTTGTGTTAAGGGACTCGAGGCGGTAGGCACACCTTTTGACCTCCTCCCGAAGCATCATACTAAGGTGTTCCCACGCAAATTTTTTTTTTTCGCCTGGGACTTTGCATATTTTGCTTGTGCCCCGCAAAATAAAATAGACCTAAAGCTTAAAAAACTTAATTATAAAATAAAAAAATATTTTATGACAATGGAGTTCAATACAGCAATTGCTCTCAAGCTTATAATGGCAACGAAAAAGACCAGAAGAGAATGCCTGTACGACATGAGCAATAGCATACATATATAAAAAATAGCCATTCAAAGCAAAGCATTTGGACGAAAATAGCTAACGCCATTAGAGTTGAACGTAAGCAAACGTAGTGAGGTCCATGCGATGAAAATTATCAAAGGATTTTACGTCATTTAATCGCATCTCAGGTACCAATGAGTGATAGTAGGCCAGTGCTGTTCTTTGCTTTAATATTTCTTTTACTGCAATTCTTTTTTGCATTTTTTATTTTAACAGCCATTAATAGAAGCAATTTTCTTTAATAATACATGTTTTAATAAGCAAAACGTTAAAATAATAAAAAATATGCAATTTCACACCAAGATTTTATTTTTAATCACTTGCTGCTTTGTTGCCACGTTGTAATTGGTCCCAAATTACTACCTTGGGGAACTCCAGCTCCAATGAGATATGGTGAGCTTAAAAAATCACCTTCTTTTAGTAAAAACTTTCGATTCTTTAAATAATTTTTAAGAGCTTATAAAAGTTTTCGGGCAAGGTCAGCTTTAACTTATTTATTAGGCCTTCGTGCCGAACCTTATCGAATGCTTGAGAAACGTCGATAAAAAGAGCAGAACAGTATTTTCTTTCTTCAAAGGTCGTTTTAATTACATTTACTAATCTGAGTGTTTGTTGGATTGAACTATGTTGTAAAATAGATTAAATTTTTTAGAAATAAAATTAAAAAAAAAAAACAAATAAATCAGTCAAGTGCGAGTTAGTCTCACACACATAGGGTTCCGTACCATGTTTATTACGTCTTTTTAGTAATTGTTGTTATAGCGGCCATGGCAATACACTTTCTATAAAAATATCAGGAGCCTATCCATTCCGGTTTAAAAAATACACTGAACCAAAAATTTACCTAAATACTGAAAAATGGGGTGTAGAATTGAAGAAAAGTAGGTTATTATACAACTAACAAACTTTTAAGTCAAATCTACAGTAGAGCTGGCAAACTATCGATAGTTTTGTTTTTCATTAGACTATCGATAGTTTTTTACCCGATAGCGATACTATCGTTGAAAAAATAAATTAATAAATTGGCAATTAGTTAGTTGTAAATGAAAATTCACCATTAGAAATAGACCAATTGCAGTACTGGAAGGTAAATTATATAGTTAATTAAGCAATTTATACAGTGTTATATCTATTCACAGAACAATTCTGATCAGATGTCACTCACAAGTCATGTGCTTTACGTTACTTATGCATACAAGCAACTTCGACAGAATCTGAAAGAATGTTTACCAAAGCCGGAGCCATTATTTCAGATAGAAGATCTAGTTTAAAGCCAAAAAATTTTGATATACTGCTCTTTTTAAACAAAAATTTTTGGATTACTCAAGAATTATAAAAAATTACGATTATAAAATAATTCCTTGGGAAGCCTACGTATGCACAACATATGTGATATACGAGTACAAAGAATTTATACTGTACATATGTACAAATTTTTCTAGAAAATTGATCTCAAAATGCGTGAATTGATCTCAAAATGTGAATTATAAATGGGTTTTGTTTTTATGCTAAGTTTTATTTTTCTTTATTGTATTATCTTTTTTTAATAAAACAACTCTGGACGTTACTTAAGAGTGTTTAATATATTAGTTTTCTTTTATTAAACTAACTCTAAAATTTTAAAAACTTGATCAATTAAGTTGATGGAGTTAATAATACAGAATACTTTGTCATTTAAAATATGGAACCTAACATTCCCAAAAAATTCGATGCTATCGATAGTTTTCTATCAAACTATCGAAAATATCGAATGGCGAGACTATCGATAGTTTGCCAGCTCTAATCTACAGTCGATTTTAGTACATTTTATTAAATTTTTATCTTTAAAAGACAAAATCTGCGTCATAATCTGAAAATGAAACTGCATAGCATTAATGCCTCATTACCTTTACTTCTGTTTTAAGAGGAATAAAAGAGAAACTGAAAGCCTTTTTCAGTTCCTGTTGCGGGCATTTGATATTGTTTTAATATTTTTATACCCTTCACCACAGGTGGAAAGGGTATATACATATGTATAAGTTTGTCATTCCGTGTGCAATTTCTACAATATTCATTTCCGATCCCATAAAGTATATATATTCTTAATCCTTATACATAGAGAAGTTGATTAAGCGATGTCCGTCTGCCCGTGTTAGTGTTGTAATGTCATTTGCTAAGGCACCAGAAGAGATACAAAAAATTTAAGCACACCAATCTGTCAGGCATAGTTTCGCAAATTTAGGTATTGCAATTCAGCAAAATCGGATCATTCCTTTGAAGGCTGCGGGCCAAAAACCACGCCCACCTATATTTTTTCACGTTTTTTTTAATTTTTTTCGGCTTTAATGATTCTGTTTTGCCTTTTTTTGTCAAATAAATATTAGACTGCGGCAGGTAGATCGCAAGGAGTGCATACAGATCTCGGGGGATCAATAACCCCCTGCGAGGGGCGATTTTTGTTTGTTTTTAGATTGGTAGGGTTTTTCTGCTTTGATTTGTATTAGAGACCTTAATAGAATACACATAGAAGTAGCCAATGGACCCACAGGGTTAAAAGGACTGCTCCTATAGTAGTAGGTTCACTCTCAACAGAGGAGAAACAATTATAGTTTCGCCACAAAGCATTTGCATACATCTCAACAACAGCATCAAAATTCGGGTTCAACCAATCGAGGAGGTGAAGGAAACGTAAAGAAAAAAGTAACAAATTCCTATTATACAATGCAGGTGTATTTTAAGTGAAAAATCTAATGGTCTGCGCACAAATAAAATTACGATCGCAGCAACGACTGAAAAGATTCAGCTCAAATTTGGTAACTTTTTAAGTGACAACAAAAAATCATAATATGGAAAATTGAGGGTATTTTGTTGATATTTGTATTGGAATATATAGGAAAATCTAAATGCCCTATCTCCAGAACCACTGAGCCGATTTCGTGCAAACTTCACACAAACCACCTACAGTTAGTGGTGACATCAAAGTGTACACTTATTTATATATATATATATATATATATATATATATATATATATATATATATATATATACATATGTATATATTTTTACATAATATTGCAACAAATATTAAAAGAAATATATGTATGTATATGTACATATGTAAATTGAAAAAATTTTATAGTTTTTATGTCAACTCAAAAAATTTAACGAAATTTCTTCTCTTTTACAGCTCTTTTTTCATTTTTATATATTGAAATTTCTTCAAAAATTAAATAAAAAAACTCAGTGGAATAAATGAAAATTTTGTCAAATCAACGGATAGATTAGTCCCATTAACTTAATTTTATGGGTTGTTTTTCTTAGAATATTTCACAACTTTTTGAATAAATTTTTGTTAATTAAACAAAGTTTTATTTAAAGTTCTATAAGTTTTTTGAAGTTTTATTGAAATATGTTTTTAACAAAATAAATTCTGTTTGTTATTAATAAAATTTTTGGGAATTTAAATTTTAATTATTTAATATCATGCTAATTACCCATAACGTTTTATAATAAAAATGCAATTTATTTGTTGGGGAAAAGAGCTAGTCCCTATACGAATTTCACTGGTTGCTCAGGCCAGATCATCAGGAAACCTTTTTCCTAATTTTAGAGGAGCCAAAAATACTCTATAAGTAATAAAATTCTACAAAACACAATGAGAATTATGCATGATAATAGAATAATATTACAGGATATTAAAGCTTCAACAAAACACCAACAAACAAACCACGTTTTTATTTTTCCGTACTGTCCTTCTACAATTGGATGGTTTTTTGCCATCACTGAATGCAGACCAAGGCGAATTCATACCAGGTGGTGTTGATAGCCCAGCTGATTGTTTTTGCTCTCGTTTTTTGCTAATGTCTTGTCAAAAATACATTGTTTCATATCTGCTAATCTAATGTCAAAGTTGTTGTTTTGTTGTAGTTGTTGCTCTACTGCCTACACCTGGTATGAAATCGCCTTGATGCAGACGTAAGGTGTGATGAAAAGCATACACAAGTTAATTTTGTTCTCGCAAGAGAATCGAAAAAAACAAGTGTTGCCAAGGTTTGCACAAGCAGTTGCATATTTAGTTATTAATAAAATTTTTGGGAATTTAAATATTAATTATTTAATATTATGCTAATTACCCATAACGTTTTATAATAAAAATGTAATTTATTTGTTGGGGAAAAGAGCTAGTCCCTATACGTATTTCACTGGTTGCTCAGGCCAGATCATCAGGAAACCTTTCTCCTAATTTTAGAGGAGCCAAAAATACTCTATAAGTAATAAAATTCTACAAAACACAATGAGAATTATGCATGTTAATAGAATAATATTACAGGATATTAAAGCTTCAAAAAAACACCAACAAACAAACCACGTTTTTATTTTTCCTTACTGTCCTTCTACAATTGGATGGTTTTTTCCCATCACTGAATGCAGACGTAAGGTGTGATGAAAAGGTTGTTGAAGCTTTAATATCATGTAATATTATTCTATTAACATGCATAATTCTCATTGTGTTTTGTAGAATTTTATTACTTATAGTGTATTTTTGGCTCCTCTAAAATTAGGAAAAAGGGTTCCTCATGATCTGGCCTGAGCAACCAGTGAAATACGCTCTTTTAAACTAAACAAACAAGAATCGAAAAACTTTCAGTTAACAAATACACAACTTACAAAAAAGTAGCTACGATCGTAATGCAGAATATTTACAATCGTAAAAAAATAAATGAAACGGAACACAGAATACCAATGTTGACAAACGGAGAAAATTTCGATTCGAATCGAAATGCAGAATAGGTGTGTTTATTTGTTAACCATAGGTTTGTGAATCGCAAAATGCGTCAGTGCTAGCAAAAAAACATGTTGATATATGTTATTCTTTGATTTGGGACAAAACTCCGTAGTCTCCAGACTAACTATTAACTTTTACTCAATATAATGTTCTTGCAAAGAATTAACAAAATTATACCTGTATGAAAAATAAATTATTGTGTAACTCCTAAAAGGAAAAAACGAATTAACAAAATAAAAGCAACATTAAGGTAGTTATTAGAAAAGTCAAAAAAATGTGGCTTAGTGTGAGCTAAAAAAATATTAATTTGAGAAAAACCAAAAACATAAATGAAAGTGTTCCATAAGGAAATATTAGGGTTTTTAGCTTATATAATAAATATAAATTTTCAGCCTAACCACATGTACATTCAGATCCGGAGGCCTTCGTGAGCTGCGACGCAACATGGTTGGTGAGTCCCCTTTTTTATTATTTTGGTTTTCTTTTATTTATTTAAATGATTAATTTAATTCTTTTATACATATTTTGTTATTCGATAAATTATTATACTACACTTAAACCTCTTTTGACTAACTTAACATATTTTTTAGTATGTTTAATTTTTTTTATCCCATTGATTATTGTATCCTTTTGTTTTTAAATAAATTTATATTAGTATTGTTAATTTATTTTTTTTTTTTTGTTAAGAGAGAAAAAATCAAATTCCTATTAAATTTTTTTTATTTTCCTTTATTAATGAATTTTTTATTAACTGTTATATATATATATATATATATATATATATATATATATATATATATATATATATATATATATATATATATTATATATATATAATATATAAATAACATTATATAATATATATATATAATGTTATTTATGTAAGATTCTAACTTTATTTAAAACTACATTATAAAAATTATTTATTTATAACTTCCATTAAAGCAAATCTATTTATAATATTTATATATTTATAATTAAAGCAAATTTATTTTATAAATTTCGATAATTTTTTTTAATAAAGTGTGTTAATCCAAAATCAATGGAATAAGACATAGTTTTCTTTTCTTTCGAGGGTTAGTGAATTAAGGGACCAGTTTTGGGGTCCTAATTAAATACTTAGTAGATAGGACATAGGTTGCGGTAGGGTTTCAAAGACCAAGCTCGTCGACAACACCTGACGAAGCTATTACTCCTGAATACAACCAAGAAGATAGGTTTTGCTTAGTTATTTCTCACATGATCGTGACGGGCTTCGGCAGGATTTAGGCGATCATGCAGGTCCTTCTACAGAAAAATAAAGTATTACCTAAAAATAGGGAGTCTATACAAAATTACTGTTAAAAACGTAGAGCTTGCTTTAATGTGTATTTTTTTTCTTAATAAACAACATAGTTAATTTTATTTATGTATATAACAGATTTAAAGAAAATGGTTCCCAACGTGAGGCCCGAAAGTATTATAATACAAGACAAGCTTTCGGCTCCAAAGAATATAAAAACATAAATTATGTGACGACCAAAAGTCGCGACCCTCGTTTTTGGGCCCACATAAAACTCAAATTTACCAACCCAATAGAAAAACCAACCGCCAGTGTTATTTATTGTTCTCTCGCGTTGTTTCTTGTTGAAGTTAGCTAACTGTTTTTTATTCTTTGCTTGAGTTTTTTTATGTATATAAAATAGCCCACACACCTCACAACCATTTGTATTTATATTTATTTTGTAAAGCCACGAAGGCTCTCACCACTCAACAAGAGTACGGCGATTCTTTTGTTTCGTATTATATTTTATACGCATGTAGCAATGAATGTTTATTTCTTTTGGTTTGTTAAATAAAGTAAGAATAAAAATAAATATGTTAGAAACCGAACCCCGCGTATGTTTTGCATTTGAGTGGATTACACATCGTGTACACTCAGGAGTAAAGCATCGTGGGATAGAGAGTGAGTTCTTTTTATCAGCCAGTTGGTGCATTTTCGTAAATCAGTACGTTCGCAACTAGAATACGGGGTAAGTAAATCTTTAAAAGTCAGTCGGTTGGTGGCTGCTAAAAGTATAAGTTGTATAATTCAGCCGTGCGGAAGCCGTTTGGAATGTAAAATTTACAAAATATAAATAAGAATAAAAAGGAATAATTAAGGATTGTGGTTGTGCGCTGCCGCCTAATCTGCGATTAAGTCCCAGTTTAACAGCTTCCAACTACATAACAACACGGGTGTGTGGGTTAACTGGTAGTTCGTCTCCCAGTGAAGCTGGCGCACACGCGTTGAAGACTCTTTTGTTTTGTGTCTTGCTCTACAATTAATTTAACTTATATTTGAATTCATTTAATTGTCGGTGCGAACGGGTCGATCGGTAATAGCGAGTGCCACTAGAGCAGACAAAGCATCAATGGCTTTGCGGATCGACTTGTCCACCAAATTTTTACCCGGTATACAATTTAATTCACACATGGCTGAGTAAACTCTGTCTCTCGTTGGTTGCTGTTTATTTTAAAAGAAAATTTCCTCAAATAATAATTTAAGGATAAATTAAGTAATAATCACATTTATTATAATGAATAAATTAGTATAATAAATAAATAATGCGTTTTGGACTAAAATTAAATCTAAAGAAAAAAAAAGAAAACAAATTAAATTTTCCTTTTTACACGGAATACTGGTATGTATTTTTTTCTTAATCAGTTATGTACGACACTGGGCCGCCGCTGATCTGCCCCGGTTAAAGCGAAAACGTGTCGTTACATTGGCGCCCGAGCAGGGACACGACAAAAGTGGCTTCAAAAAAAAAAAATTTTTGTCTAGTTATAACATATATACTCGTATATAAATAGAAAGTTAAAACACTTTAATTAAATTAAATAAACCAATAAAAGTTAAAAGAAAGAAACACCTAAAAAATATAGATATTGATATTAGAACATAAGAAAGAAAGCAAATAAAATTAGTAAAAACAACAAAAGAGAACAAGAACGCATATTTAGCCCCAATCCCAGTTAATCAAGTGGCCAGCACGTCGCGTTGGCACACCCCGCCGTAATAACCACTCCACGAAGCAACTTGCCTGGTAGATTTGATTCTGTGTTTAGATAACCTTTGCACCATGGTAAAAACCAGCTGGATCTACACTCTGAAGAAGGAAGAACTGCCCCAATACCTGATACAATGTAGATTGCACACGGATGGCACAGTGGAGGAAATGCGGAAGCGGCTGACTAAATTTATATTGGCGGAACATGACGAGCAAGAGGCCAGTATAATACTAGAATGGCAAAACAAACATGAGGCAAACAATATTGGTGGATCACCGGCTACAAGACTGTCCGTGCCTATTCCAATATTTCCTACTTCTGAGGAATCTCTAAGGCCCAAGAATACCATTCAGGACTACCCCACAGAATCCGCACCAACCGTAAGAGACAGTCACGCAGCCATGGAAATTATCCGTAAATGGGGTCTTAAGTTTGATGGGGGAAGAAACCCATTGGGGTTCCTGGAACGGGTGGAGGAATTAGCTACTCTCTATGAGCTAGATCTTAGGTGTGTCCTGAAAGTGATGCCGGAGCTCTTGCGTGACAAGGCCCTGGTATGGTGGCGCAATAATAACAAACATTGGGGAAAATGGGCCCAATTTAAAAATGATTTTGGGGTTTTCTTTTTGCCTCCGAGGTATTTCGAGAAGCTAGATGATGAGATTCGGCGTCGCGTGCAACGATCAAGAGAAAATTTTCGCGATTATGTGCTCGCTCTACAAAACCTAATGCGTCATTCACCCCTGAGTGCGGATCAGAAATTGGAAGAATTTTTCGAAATTTTCGCTCCCGGACTACCAGTGGTTCATACGCCGGAGGGACTTCGAAACGTTAGATGAATTGATTACGCTTGCAGTTGAAATGGAAAGTATCTCCCCCACGGTGCCACCTGGAAGAGACGAACACCACCGAATGATAGAAAAGGAGACTATAACAAAAAACCGTTGCCGACAGCACCCCGAACGGCGCTGTTTGTCTAAAATGCCAAACCAAGCAACTCAACTGACATGGGAGAAGGACAAACTGCAAGCGATCATTTTAATAGAGAACCAGCCTATACACGCCATCGCACAGTGGTCCAAATTATCCACCTAGCCGGAAGAAAGTAATTTTTTTATTATTTCGAAACTAAATAGTTTGTTTGATAAGTTGACAAGTGCCCACAGTGCATAACTGTACATTTTTTATTTATTTAACTTCTGTTTCAGGTTTGCTTTCTTGTTTTAAAAACAAGTAATTGCTGGTTTGTTTTTCTATTATTAGCTCAGTTGATATTTAGTACCGCAATTAAAGTTGTCTTGAAAAAATAAGAACAAAGTTTTTAAAATATTTTTTTGTTGAAATTAGTTTAACAAATGTAGGAACAAACTATTTTTATATTTCAAATAAAATGTTTTGTTTAGAAAAAAATGCAATTTTGTACGTGTGCGTCGTGTCTTATATGTAAACATTTTGCTCAATGTCCACATTCAATTAGAGTTTTAAATGGGAATTTATAAAACTTTAATTATATTATTTGTGTTTTTGTAATCTGTATGATTGCAGCTTGTCAATGCTTTCAAAATTAGCTGCCAGTTTTTGCCTAAATGCTTTTTGTTTGGTTTAAAATGTTTAAAATGTCCATTACTAAGAGGGAACAATTTGATGCTTGGTATAGTGAAAAAGAACAAAATAAGAAACTTAGTTCTGTTGTATCATATGCTTTTGCTAAGATCGGGCTTCAGAATAATGAAACGGATAGCTATTGCAAACAAGTCAAGAAATCTGCTCGATTGTTTGTTGGTTTATGGCTAAGAAGAGGGCTCAAGCCAAGCGAATAAAGCTAGTTTTCGAGGCTAAAAATACATATTGGCTAGATGGGAATTTTGTAATTCCAATTAAGCCTTCTTCAGCATCTCAGGATGACAGATTACTGGATCGGCCGTCGACATCAAACTATGACAGACCCAAACCAGGATGTGGAACAACAAATGACGGGAATACGGCTAGAAGATTCTTCCAGCAACCAACTCTTGCTTCATCAATAACTAATGTTGATCAGGATTTAATAAAGAGATTTGGTGTAATTTTAAACACAATGGCATGTAGCTTTGCTATTAACGTGAATGCGTTTCGTACGTATGGCATGGATGCAGCAAAATTATATATACAATTGTATTCATGGTATTACATGCCATCGAGTTTTCACAAAGTCCTCATTCATGGTTCAGATATTATCCAATATGCAGCACTTCCTATAGGAATGTTGTCAGAAGAAGCATTGGAATCTCGAAACAAAGACTTCCGAAATATACGAGAAAGTCACACCTGAAAAATGCCCCGCGAAAAAACAATGTACTATCTTCTCTTGTCTTTAGATCCTCTTATTTCTTTTTTTTTTCAACAAAGGCTTCTATTCATTCTCGCAGTGCAGAGCCTTTGGACGAAGAAGTTATTGCGTTACTTTCAGATGCTTCTATACTAGAGTCGTTCCTCGATTCAGAAAGTGAATCAGATTAAAGCAATTATATTGTCTTTTTCGATTTGTTGTATTTGTTCGCCACAGCCCGTTGTTTTTTGAATAATTTTCAGTTGCCTTTGATTTGCCTTTACGTTTTACTTGCCTTTAACATTCTGAATATTTAGATTAAATATGCATACTATATTCATATTTCATTAAATCAGTGTAATCCAAATCTTCATTTTCTGTGCACAATTGTGCTACAAAAACAAAAAGACTCACACCAACGCTTGTTCTCTTCTATTTCAGTTTGATTTTAGTCGTTAATTGAGTGCAAGGCGAATTCATACCAGGTGGAGTAGATAGCCCAGCTGATTGTTTTTTGCTCTCGTTTTTTTGCTAATGTCTTGTCAAAAAATACATTGTTTCATATCTGCTAATCTAATGTCAAAGTTGTTGTTTTGTTGTAGTTGTTGTCCTACTGCTCACACCTGGTATGAATTCGCCTTGATTGAGTGTTAACGAGTGCACATGTGATTACTGCTTTTTTCAGCTTTATTGTTTTTTTAGCTTTGATTTAATTTCAAAATAAACCAGCAAGCAAAATAGTATAATGGAAGACAAAAATTTTTGTTTTGACATTAAAAATGCTTTTGGTAACATGCAATGCATTTTATGTTACCAAACATTTAAAACATTTTCAATTAAAAGGCATTTTGACCTTATTCACAAAGAAATAAATAAATTAAAAGAGGAAAAAAGGAAAATGTTTTTTCTTAAGCAAAAAACCTTTATATGCAAAAAATTAAAGAATGGGTTCTGCAAAAAGAGTAAAATCGCTCAGCAAGGCAGACCATTTATGGATGGAATGCTAGCAAAAAATATTTTTAAAAAAAACTTTTCGAACGTTAAATTATAGAACAGATTTTATAAAGTCAATTCCCTGTGGCTAGGCGTATTGCCTAAATAGGAAATTCGGTGTAGTCTTCTATTAAAGAAAAATTGATAAATTGTAAATTTCTTTGTTTGCAGATTTTAAGAGTACACCCAATTCTGTTTTTAAACAGTCTTTTTTTACACGATTTTATTCCATTTAGCACGATTCAAAATCATTTGAGCTAAGATTTAATTTGTAAAATTTAAGTTTTCCGAAATATTTTCATATCAAAAATTTAGAGGAATTTCTTTTTGTGCATACTATCATTTTTTACTTTTAGAGCAATTGAAATCTGTTAATATTTTGTGAATTTTTTCAATGCATCTCTTAAAGAAGACGTCGAAAATTAAAAATAAAAAACTACAACGTAAAGCCATTTCTTTAGAAAACAAAATTGAAATTTTAGATCGCCTTCGAAATGGAGAAGGCTCAACATTTCTTGGCAAAATATTCGGTTTAAACGAAGTCACACAGTCAATCAGTCACAGACAATCGTTGATTTCTGGAACGGAACTATCTGTTAAGTCTTTCTCATACAGTAAAGATGCAAATAAACAATGAAAATACACATTATATGTACATACATGCATATACTCGTATGTGTAAAAATAAACACGATTTCTTTTTCTTAAAAAAATGCTCGTTTTTCACTAATTTTAATAGGTTTTAGAGATAAGGAACCAATCACCTATTTTTGTATATGATCAATCTCTTTTTACACGGATTTTTCTGGAACCAATCTACCGTCCAAAAATAGAATTAGGTGTGTACAACTGGAGTTGGATTTATTTAATAAACCTTATAACTGTGATGTTACTCAATATGAGTTCGATATACAATCAGAACTTATATTTCTTCGAACCGAAGTCCAAGCTCCAGGAAAAATGGGAATAGAATTCTGGAAAAATCATAATTTTTTTTCGCAATTTTATTTATTGTATCTTCAATTTAATTGAACTATCAATAATTATTAATATCTTAAGTCTAAAAATATACTTGTTAAGTCCAACCAGTGCTGGACAAAAAATTTATGTTTCACGGTTACTGTAATTTGTGGGTTATCCCTCTGATGTACGGATGAGAGAAGCAGTGTCCCTCCTTCTTAGTCGAATGTAACCAGGTTCAGTTAGTATGTTACGGGCCAGTGGATTCGGATGAGTTTCAAGCTTCTTTAAATACCTTATGGCAAGTTTCGCTATTTCTGCTTTAACTGATGGCACGTTTAGATCTTTATGGATGTTCGAATTTTTTATATACCAGGGAGCAGATGTAATAATACGTAGAATCTTATTTTGGCGCCTTTGAATTTTTTCTACGTTGGTAGCTGAGGCAGTGCCCCATAATTGAATGCCATAACACCATATTGGTTTTAGAATTGACTTGTATAATAAAAGTTTGCAGTCTAAAGCTAGAGTAGAATTTCTGCCAATTAGCCAGTTTAGTTGGACTGCTTTCAACTTCATTTGTGTTAACTTTGTTTCTATGTGCCGTTTCCATGTAAGGCGCCGGTCAAGATGTATGCCGAGATATTTGACGTCTGAAAGCTGAGGTATCGTTTGGTTATTTATCCGAATAGGGGGGCAAGATGCTGTACGCAGTGTGAAGGTTATGTGAGTACATTTTTGTTCATTCACTTTTATTCTCCATTTCTTCAACCATTTTTCTAAATGTGGTCTTGTAAATATCGTGATGCTACTTCGGGTCTTTCGTGAATGCTCAAAAAAGCTGTGTCGTCAGCAAATGTCGATGTGTGAACTCGGTTACTAGTTGGCATGTCTGAAGTATACAATAAGTATAAAAAGGGCCCCAATATACTACCTTGGGGAACTCCGGCTTCGATTGGCTGGGGTGAGCTCAAAAAATCTCCTTCTTTCACAATAAATTTTCGTTCGGTTAAATAACTATCTAGCAGCTTATATAGGTTTACGGGCAAATTCAGTTTTAGCTTATATATTAGGCCTTCGTGCCATACCTTATCGAATGCTTGAGAAACGTCGATAAAAAGCGCAGAGCAGTATTTTCTCTCTTCAAATGTCTTCTTAACAACATTGACTAACCTGTGAGTTTGTTCGATCGTACTATGTTTTTTCCTGAAGCCGAATTGATGGTTTGGAATACATCCTTTGTCGCTTAGAATAGGGTTAAGCTTAGTTATTAATATCCTCTCAAACAGCTTTGACATATTTGACAAAAGTCTTATAGGTCTGTATGATTCAATTTTTGTGTGGTCTTTTCCTGGTTTAGGAATCATGGTAACCAAGGACACCTTCCAATCTGTGGGAAAGTACTCAAAACGTAAAATAGCATTAAAAATAAAAAGAACGATTCTGCGAGCTACACGGGGCAACTCAATTAACATCTTGTTACTGGTTTTATCAACGCCAGGGGCTTTTTTGGTGTTCAAATCCGTTATTGCCTTTTCAAGATCACCAAATTCAAATCTTATCGGTACTGCAGCACTAGCCTCGAGAACTGGCAACTCAACTATATCAGTCGATATATTTGGGGTAAAAACCTTTTTCAAATGTGCAGCAAATAAATTTCCTTTTTCGGTATCACTCCTTGCCCAGCCTCCAGCTGAAGTTCGAAAGGGAGGCTTACGTAAGACTGGCTTTTTAAGGTTTCTACAAGCACGCCATAACGAATAATCTGATTGAGGAGTTGTGTCTAGGTCTCCCAAATAGTTTTCAGGGATGCTACTCTTCGAGATTCCAGCATGTCTCTTAGCCGGTTCGTGCATTCTTTAAGTCTGCTTTTGAGTTGAGGAGATCTCTGTGATTGCCATTCTCTACGAATTTTTCTTTTTTCAGCCAAGAGCCGTTCGATATCTGCAGAATAAATTTGATTGTATCTAGCTAATTGTCGGGTTATTGTTGAATGTTGGGCAGCTGATTTGAGGTTTTGGTCAAAATCAATAAGACTCCGCTCTACGTCTTCAGGTGTTCTTAGCGGGATGTTTTCCGAACAATGAGTACTAAGATACTTTCTATATTTCAACCAATTAATGCTTGAGGTAGTCATTGGTGATATGATGTTGTGTTTGTCACATATATAGACGATAGTGGGTGAATGATCTGACGATAATTCAAGTGACGCTTCAGCTTTAATCGTTTCTATTGGAATACCCTTAATCACGCCAAAATCAATAACATCCGGTATTTTTTGTCGATCAGTAGGCCAATAGGTGGGTTGTCCACTCGATATTACATTCAGACGCATTTTTGAAATTGTGTCAAACAAAACTAGACCTTTTGGAGTTATTAGGCGTGATCCCCAAAACGTATGTTTAGCGTTGTAGTCGCCTGATGCTATGAAACAGGGACCTAGTGATTTGAAGAAATCGCTGTATTGACTCTCTGATATTTGAAACCTAGGAGGTGAATAAATTGAAGAAATAACTAAGTTTTGATGAAATTCTTCAATACAGATGTTTGTTGCTTGTAGGTAATCTTCACAAAAATCACACAGTAAATAATGTTTGATTCGAGCCTTTATTAGTATTGCTGAACCACCACATGCTCTGCCACGGGGGTCTTTGGTGTCATATAAGATATAGCCATTTATTTTGAAAAAGCTATTTGTTGTTAAGTGAGTCTCTGAAACCAGCATGACATCAATTTGTTCCTTCTTAAGGAAGTACTCGAGTTCATTTTTGTGTTGGCGCAAGCCGTTTGCGTTCCAGAAACATATTTTTAAACAGTTCATGGTTTGTTAAGTAACGCCTGCAACATAGTAGATTGCATGCGTACCATTTCTTGCATCATGCTGCTCATAGAGCTCATAAAACTGTTTATCGAATGCACTAATGTCTCGATGCTTGCTTCGAGACGATTAAAATTACCAGATGGTGTTTGTTCTTTAGGATGCGATTGCAAATTAGGAGTAGAATTAGTTGTCGGTGTCGCTTTATGTACTGCAGTATGATTGGTTTTTACCATATCCGCGTATGAAACATGTTGGGTTGTTGGTTTGGCTAACTGAGGGTAATGAGCATTTGCTCGATATTGTGGGTGCTTAGCAGGAGTATTTGACTTTTGAGTGGTTTTCCTTACCATGGAAAAAACTGGACAGCCTCTGTAGTTAGCAGTGTGGTTTCCACCGCAATTGCTACATTTTTTAACTTTCGAGTCATCCCTTGCTTTGTCGCATTGGGCGGAACAATGTAGCTCTCCACACACAACGCAAACCGGAGGCATTTTGCAGTAAGCCCTAGTATGACCATATTCTTGGCAATTTAGACACTGTACGGGTCCTGATCGCTTATGCGGTTCCTCTACGCTTATTTTGCGGTGCAACAGATATCTTAAATTATAGATAGGGTGCGTTTCGTTCTTTTTCAATCGCATATCTCCAGGTTCCAGTTCAACGCGAAATAGAGGTTGAGGGACACGTTCTCGATTTCTGAGGTTGTCTACACTTTTTACCTTAAATCCTGCTTTTTGGAGGCCATCTCTAATTTCGACTGGATCAACGTATGAGTCTACACCTTTTATAACTACCTGTAGACCTTTACTACTCTTCAGCTGATATGTATAAAAGTTCTTTTTGCAGCTTTCAAACTCGTTTACTACTTTACGATAACTGTTTTCATCAATAAATTGTATTTTTGTTTCATCAATGTTGCCACGCTTGATTGGAATTACATAAAATGTGTTCTCACCAATAGTTGAAATTAACTTCTTTATTAAGTCGCTGGAGTTTTTCTCCCTTAAATAAATTGGAGGTGGTTTGAACGACCTGGGTGCCGTTTTTTTTTCACTTGTTTCGCTATCTGGAATAGCAAAACGATTATGGGAATTTATTCCGTTAGAGTCCTTGTCTTTTTGTACTTTAGCCATTGGGAAGATTTAGGGCTTCGACCTCTTTTCAGTACAGTTATGTATCTGTCCATTCCTACTTGAGTCTTAGGTTTTTCTACACTATCCATATTAGTTTTGGTAACACTATGTTCAGAAGGGGATTTCTTTGTAGTTATTTTATTGTCATCGCTTAGTAAAAGCGATGAACAAGATTGGGCACGTATAACTTGCTTAGCATTTATACACAAATTGTCACTAGTTTTTTTGTTTTTATTTATTTCAACATTGTCAACATTTTTGTTGCTTAAATTAAAGAGGCTCATTAGTCTTTATTGTTTTTGTTTTATTTTAAAAGTAGCAATTCAATATGCCGTTGTATAAAAAAAAAGACGAAAGAAAAAGAAAAAAAATGTTTTACAAACAACCTTGTTGTTGTGTTAAAACAGGATTTTTTTTTTATTTTTGTTTTAAATTATTCACACAATGTATGTTTTGTTTTTTGTTAATGCGAGCTTGAAAAAAAATCGAGACCGCACTTATCAACGCACAAACTAAAACTGAAAAATCTAAATGATTTCGATTTTCCAGAGTTAAAAAGAAATGCTTTGAAACTGATATCCCTTTTTCCTTCTACATATTGCTGCGGACAAATTTATTCCGACTTAAATTTTATTTGTTCCAAGCAGAGAAATAAATTAAGTTCTTCAAATTTAAAACATATTTTGTTAATAAGAAATTGTTACAAAATCATAAATTTGGAAAACTTAATTTATAATGCATAAATACACTTAATTTTTTAAGTTTTAATTGTAAATTAAACTAGACTAATCAAATATCTGAGAAAAAAATTGCCTAATTCTGTAAAAACTGAGGCATATTTTGTATTTAATTTTATTAACTTTTTTTAAACTTCATTTCCATTTTGCTTTTAAAAGTAAAATTCATTACATTTGTAATGCTTAGTTTTGTGTTTGCTGGGCAATATTATCTTATCCAATACATATGCATTTAATTTATTGAGAGTTTTGGTTAACTATGCATTAAATTGAAAACATTATTTCTTTCTATAGCTCCTATTAATGTAAATTAAAATTTGTGATAGAAATTTTAGATAAATTAATAAATAATGTTTTACATAAATACGGGTATATTATTTGTTTTTATTTATTTAACAAAAACTCTGCTACGCCCATTTTAGAGATTGCGCCCATTTTTTTTTTTGCTGAGTGTTTTTAATCTGATAAAATCTATGACCGTGCAAAGTTTCATGTCAATGCGGCTTTTCAAAAGCGAGTTATGACTTTCTTCCGGCTGCTAAAAAATTCATTTTTTTCATATTTTATTTATTTTATCTTAAAATATATTTGAACTAACAATAATTACTCATATCTTAAATCTAAAATTAAATATACTTGGAGGTGTTTCAAGCTTCTATAAATACGTAACTGCATATTTTGCTATTTCTGCTTTAACTTTTATATACCAAGGAACAGATGTTATCATACGTAGTATCTTATTTTGGTGCCTATGGATTTTTCTATATTGCTAGCTGAGGCATAATTGAATACCATAACACCAAATTAGTTTTAGAATTGTCTTGAACAATAAAAGTTTGCAATCCAAAGCGAGAGTAGAATTTCTGCCAATAAGCCAGTTTAGTTGAACTGCTTTAACTTCATTTGTGTTAACTTTTATTCTATGTGGTGTTTCCAATATGCCGTATGCAGATATATTTTACGTATGTAAACTGGGACCCAATATACTACCCTGGGAACTTCGGCTTCAATTGGGTCAGGTGAGCTTACAAAATTTCCTTCTTTCACAATGAATTTTCTATCGGTTAGTTACCTAACGTTAGTTACCTAACAGCTTATTTAAGTTTACGGGCAAATTCAGTTTTAACTTGTAAATTAGGCCAGCATGCCATACGTTATCCAATACTTGAGAAACGTCGATAAAAAGTACAGAGCAGTATTTTCTTTCTTCAAAGGTCTTAACTACGTTGACTAACCTGTAAGTTTGTTTGATTGTACTATGTTTTTTCTGAAGCCGAATTGATGGTTTGGAATACATCCATCTGAAAAAAACTTAATTTGCCGCAAATATTTTTTAATGTGGTTTTTATAAATTTAATCAAATAATTTGTTAAAATTGTTTTTTCAATAAAGATATTATTTTGTCTCCGTTTTTCAAAATGTTAATTTTTTATTGCATTTTTTTCAAAGCAACTATACTAAAAAAGTACGTTTCTGCCATTTTGTTTTCATTTTTAAAGAATTTACTATGTTTTTTCAGCACGTTTCGAACACTTCCATGTGAGACATTTACTCCACAGTTCTGAGGCCGAGGTAGAACATTTTACCATTTTTTAAAGGATTTCCCTTTAAAATAATTGGTGTATCCAAATGAATATACCTGGCATTTTTAACATGAAATTTGGCATACAACTAATAAAAACCCTTTACATGCAATAACATCCAGAAAAACTAACGCAATTGCACCAAATACGTAAGAAACTAACGAAGCAGGTACAATTATTTTGTTCTTATTTTGTACCTCCTGTAAAAACTTTAAGAATCTACTTATTATCGTTCAAAACTTAGGCCATATACACGCAAAGCACATCACTCGGAACACCCTTTAATTTTAAGGTTTAATTTTATATACCTGTTTATAAAGCGAACATAGGGTTAATTACTGTCTGCAAATTGTAAGTGGTTGCCTCCTATAGCTCAAGAAATAAAGACATAAAGGCAAATAACACGTCACTTTCGGAACACCCTAAAAGTTTTAGTATTTGATGCTATAGTGGCCACAGTTATACACCTTTTGTGAAAATTTCAAAAGTCTACCTATTATGGTTCAAAACGGACGCCAATATCGGAACACCGTTTAATTTTTAGGTTTATTTTTTTAGACTTGTTTTTATAGCGAACTAAGCTTTAATTACTGCTTGCATATTTTTAGTTTTTCGCTCGCATTAACAAAAAACAAAACTTACATTGTGTGAATATTTTACATTGAGTGTACATGTCATATGTACTGTCAAAATTGCTATCCATATTGAATTTCATGTGTATATCAAAATCAGTGTTTTACATATGGTTTATAATTTTTGTGTTCAAACGTACCCATGTTACGTACATATGACATAACCTCCTGTTATTGAAAACAAAAATCAAATAATTAAAACAGCTGGTCTTCAAAGTGTGGTTTGAATGGATTATTTTTTTTTTAATTATTAGACTATAATAAAACTAATAACAGCTTTATTGAGACTTGCTGTAATAAGTTATTAGGCAGTTTTGCATATTTTTGCCGCCATTTCATTTTATTAGAAAACCGGTAGTGATGTCAACTATGTTAAGAACTACCGTTTTGTGATATCATTTGGGAGCTTCTACAACAGTACAGAAATCAATTTATAAGAGAAAAATTATATAAAAAAAAAATAATTATAATAAATAATACAATAAGTAATAATTAATTTCATTTCAACTATATCAGCAACAATTAAATAAATAATTTTTTTATTGCATGTAAGTTTAATATGCAATAATAGTTATCCATTTTAGCTGAAAAAAAAGATTTTGGTATGCGCCAATGTAGTTGTCTCTTTTTTAAGGGCAATGATTTGATGAAAACGTTGATTTTCTTTTACTGGAATGTAATTATAATCATTTATATTAGCGTTGTCATATAAAATACTAGGCGTTTTGAAGAATGTGTATTTTTTGAGTCAATAACGCCAAAAAATACGACTCAAAATGTAAATGTACTACAATTTTCTGTACCTGTAAGGCGTTACTGCCTTTAAAATACGACAAAACCTGCCGATGGAGTTTTTCAACAAGACTGAAATAAAAATAACTATTTTGGGTTAAAAATAAGGAGATATGGTAAGATTCTTTAATTTTTTGTATATTTTTTTATATTTCTGTCGTGTAGGTAATTTATGTTTGTTTTTTGAGCTACTTCGCTAATTAGATTTATTAGAATTAATTTTTTAAACAAATTCGTGTGGATCGGTAGAAAAAAGCATACAATTCACTGAAGAACTCTGCAAATTAGATTTTTTCAGTGAATCTCTAAATGTAACATTTTCTACAATTTTAGAAATTCGCAACGAAAAAGTTATTTCATCTACATATATACTACAAAATATCTGAAAAAAGATGCACAAAAGCTGACTACTATAAATGACATTCGCTCCAAGCAAATAGTCTAATGAGTTATTAGCAAGGTAAAGCCCTAATTTAAAGAAGTCGAAAGGTATAAGAAAAAGATGCAAAATAGAAAATTAAACGTTAAAAATGTGTAAAAATTTAGATGAGTGTGGAAATTCTGTATATCAGTTAAGAAAATAGGAAATTGAAGAATAAACTTCAATTAAAAAAGTTAAAATATTAATAATAACTTTTATTTAGACTTGTGCATTTTAGTTCATTTTAGAGATCGCTCATTTTAGTTCAAAGTAACAAAGTGAACTAGTTCAATAGCTCTTTTTTCTTTTGAACTATGTGTGTTCTGAACTACTTACTAATTCAATCTGTTAGTTCAATCGGTCTTTTTCCTTTTAACCTAATTATAATTTTATTATTAATAATTTTCAAAAATAATAAATTCTTAAAATGGTTATTAAATTGTATGGTAGTTCTACATTGTTGTCAAAAAGAGTAAACATCAATAACGAACATACGTATATTTTAGTAGTTCAAATACCTTTAATAGTTCAAATACCTTTAATAGTTCAAATACAAAGTCATAGTTCAAAAATTGAGCTAGGTAGACATAAAAATTTAAACTAGTTCATTTAATTCAATTGAAAGCATAGTTCAATTGAACTAGGTCGTTCGTGAACCACCCAAGTCTACTTTTACTAAATTTGAATCACTGCAATATTTATTCTATTACATTGTACGCACTATTCCAAAACCCAAAGAAACCTGAAATTATATTTAATTTAAAAGTAAAAAGTGGGAATTAAAAAAAAATGGGGATTTAAAATTGAAGTGGGTGTGAAACAAAATGGGTATGAAACACTGAAAAATGTAAAAGTGAATACAAATTTTACTATTTATAGTTAATAAAAATTAATTAAAAGTATAAATACATGTTTGTGTATATTATATAATTGTTTTCGTGCAAATATCGTCGTTTAGAAATCAATTTACAAAAATATGTCTTTTTTTCCACAAAAATTGACAGAAAAATTTGGGATTCTTCATATTTGTAAAGAAAAAATTCCTGTTGTGTATATAATATAATTTTTTCCGTGGAATCAATTTTCAAAAAATCTGGCTGTTTTCCTCTATTTTGGATTCTTTATATGTATTTCGAAAAACTACACCACTTCAAGCAAAAAGCTATACAGATTATGAAACTAGGTAGTATCTAGAATAAAAACGCCCTTCGTGCAAAAAAAATACGTGTAACCAGTTTTCCAAAAATCTGACTTCTTCCAAAAGGGTCAGAAAAGTCTGCGATTCTTTATATCTTGGAAACTAGGTCACGTCAAGCAATAAGCGATACAGACTATGGAAGTCCACCATCTAGGGATAAAAAACACTCACCGTGCAAAAAATCGTGTGACCAGCTTTCCAGGAATCTGGCTTCATCCAAAATGGTCAGTAAATTTGTAATTATTTTATTACTTGGAAACTAGGTCGCGTAAAGCAATAACCGATACAGATTATGGAAGTGGACCATCTAGGGATTAAAAAACACTCAACGTACAAAAACTCGTGTGACCAGTTTTCCAGAAATCTGGATTCAACCAAAATGGTCAGAAAAATCTGGGATTCTTTATATCTTGGAAACTAGGTCACGTCAAGCAATAAGCGATACAGACTATGGAAGTCCACCATCTAGAGATTAAAAAACACTCACCGTGTAAAAAATCGTGTGATCAGTTTTCCAGAAATCTGGCTTCATCCCAAATGGTCAGAAAAATTTGGGATTCATTATATTTTGGAAACTAGGTCACGTCAAGCAATAAGCAATACAGACTATGGAAGTGCACCATCTAGGGATTAAAAAACACTCACCGTGCAAAAAATCGTGCGACCATTTTTCCAGAAATCTGGCTTCATCCAAAATGATCAGTATATTTGTAATTATTTTATTACTTGGAAACTAGGTCGCATCAAGCAATAACCGATATATATTATGCCAGTGGACTATCTAGGGATTAAAAAACGCTCACCGTGCAAAAAATCGTGTGACCAGTTTTCCAGAAATCTGGCTTCATCCAAAATAGTCAGAAAAATCTGGAATTCTGTATATCTTGGAAACTAGGTCACGTCAAGCAATAAGCAATACAGACTATGGAAGTGCACCACCTAGGGATTAAAAAACACTCACCGTGAAAATAATCGTGTGACCAGCTTTTCAGGAATCTGGCTTCATCCAAAATGGTCAGAAAAATCTGGGATTCTTTATATCTTTGAAACTAGGTCACGTCAAGCAATAAGCGATACAGACTATGGAAGTCCACCATCTAGAGATTAAAAACACTCCCCGCGCAAAAAATCGTGTGACCAGTTTTCCAGAAATCTGGCTTCATCCAAAATGGTCAGTAAATTTGTAATTATTTTATTTCTTGGAAACTAGGTCGCGTCAAGCAATAACCGATATAGATTGTGGAACTGGACCATCTAGGGATTAAAAAACACTCACCGTGCCAAAAAGCGTGTGACCATTTTTCCCGAAATCTGGCTTCATCCAAAATGGTCAGAAAAATCTGGGATTCTATATATCTTGGAAACGATCACACGATTTTTTGCACGGTGAGTGTTTTTCAATCCTTAGATGGTGCACTTCCATAGTCTGTATCGCTTATTGCTCGTGACCTAGTTTTCAAGATATAAAGAATCCCAGACTTTTCTGACCATTTTGAAAGAAGTCAGATTTCTAGAAAACTGGTTACACGTATTTTTTTTTGCACGAAGGGCGTTTTTATTCTAGATACTACCTAGTTTCATGATCTGTATAGCTTTTCGCTTAAATTGGTGTAGTTTTTCGAAATACATATAAAGAATCCAAAATAGAGGACAACAGCCAGATTTTTTGAAAATTGATTCCACGGAAAAAATTATATAATGTACACAACAGGAATTTTTTCTTACAAATATGAAGAATTCTAAATTTTTCTGTCAATTTTTGTGGAAAAAAAGACATATTTTTGTAAATTGATTATTATATAATATACACAAACATGTATTTATTCTTTTAATTAATTTTTATTAACTATAAATAGTAAAATTTGTATTCACTTTTACATTTTTCAGTGTTTCATACCCATTTTGTTTCACACCCACTTCAATTTTAAATCCCCATTTTTTTTTTAATTCCCACTTATAATTCCCATTTTTAAATTCCCAAAATCGCTGATCTGTTTTTGCGATTTCGACGATATCTTGGCGCACGTAGTTATTGTTTTGTTGTAGTTGTTGCTCTACTGCTCACACTTGGTATGAATTCGCCTTGGTACAAGACTTGTGCTAAGAACACAATGTTGTAGCCAGTATTATTGTGTTGGGAACGAACGTTGATCGAACTCCTCTCCTCATTGAAAGTACTCAAAAAATTTGTAAAAAAGTAAAATTAGCTCTCACCCATTTTTTCAGCACTTGCTATCCGGCAAACTGAATACGTCAGACCTTTGCCTCATAAATTTTCTTTGAAGCCTCAGATTTTGTTGATATTCTTCATCATTTGAACTTTCACTATCCGATATAAAATACATGTTTAAACTCAATTTAATTTGAAATCAAAGAAAGAACTAACACAACGTATTTAATGAAACTTAAAACAGCAGCACCCGTGAAACATACAATTTTTTGTATATCACTGGCTGGACTTAACAAGTATATTTATTTTAGACTTAAGATATGAGTAATTATTGTTAGTTCAAATATATTTTAAGGTACAATAAATAAATTATGAAAAAAATTTTATAAATTTTTTTTTATTCTAAGAAATACCCCCATTTTTGCAACCCTGTAAAAAAGTTTGTTGATAACAAGGCGAATTCATACCAGGTGAAGTTGATAGCCCAGCTGTTTGTTTTTTGTTCTCGTTTTTTGCTAATGTCTTGTCAAAAATACATTGTTTCATATCTGCTAATCTAATGTCAAAAATGTTGTTTTGTTGTAGTTGTTACTCTACTGCTCACACCTGGTATGAATTCCTTGGTTGATAACATAGACATTATTTTGTGGTTGATAACACAGAAAATTGTTTATTTACAAATATTTCTGTGATCTAATTATGAAAGAAATGAAGGAACTGGAATTTTTGTTAAATATAGATAACAAAGAAATATTAATTGAGGTAATAATTAAATAATTTGTATATGGTAAGAAATTTACTTATATTTTTGAAATTATTTAGATTCTTAATCATTCCATTGACTTTCTTATCGAAAATCAAGATGAACAGCAAACAATGCGAATGTCGCACAAATACGGATTTTACAATCCTGATGATTTCCTGTTAACCACTAGAAGCATTGCAAAGCTCTACCGCAATATTTGTTCCAGCGATATCAACATCGCCCAACATTTTGTCAAATCAGAACTGTCTAACCTTACACCTGAATTTCAAAATATTGTAACATCGGCTTTACAGTCCAGGCAGAATGAAGTGCTTAGTTACTTAATCCGGAAACAAAACACTTTAGAATGTCCACTAATTGAATCGTTTGATTGGGATACACGTTTGATGCTTGGTGATAATAGTTTTGCACAAAACAATAAATTATTGACAACATTAACTTTAAATTTGAGTTGGTATGGTGGGCAAAATTACAAACAGCACCTTCATATAGAAATGGATTATAAAAAGCTAAATGAATTTATTGAAACGATTGAAGGTGCTTTAATTGATTCAAAATAAAGCTAGCTTTTGATATTTATCAGGTAGAATATTACTGACACAAGATTATATCGAGTTTTTAAGGCAGTGTACCCGCTTCAATCACTTTAAAGTAAGAATGTTTATCAGATCGGCATAACTTTTTACTTCAGTAAAAAAGTTCCAAAAAGTACTATTTATATACTTACATATGTCCAAATTAACAAAAGAAATAATTTTTATTTTCTAAGCGAAATATAAAACTTGGAAAATAATCCTTATTTTCTAAGTGAAATATAAAACTCAGAAAGTAATTTTTATTCTTTAATCAGAAAATAAAACTCCGAGAGTATTTTTTATTCTTCAATCGGAAAATAAAACTTAGAGAGTAATTTTTATTATTTAATCTTTAATTAAAATAAAACTTAAACATCAATCATTAAATGGCGAGCAAAGAATAAAACTCAGACAATAATTTTTATTCCCTGAGCAGAAAATAAAACTTAGAGATTAATTTTTATTCCCAAAGCAGAAAATAAAACTTAATACATAATCGTTATGTTCTAAGCATTAAATAAAGCTCAGAGAATAATTTTTATTTTTTGAGTAGAAAATAAAAATCAAGAAATAATCATTAAAACCCAATTTTTAAAATAAAACTCATAATCATTACAATCTCTGCTAAAAACGTACCCCTATTGTTTTCGGGAACAAATCTAGTTTAGTGAAGCTTGACCAATTAAAAAAAAAATTTACAGGGTGATAGAGAATTAAAAAATAATAAAAAAAAATGTAAAATAAAAAATTTGTCGGTCGGCCTTATTTTCCGAGTTATGGGCCTCTGAAATTTTTATATAGAACTATGATTTTACACTACATTTTTCAACTAATTATGTCAATATGGGTATCATTTTAATGCTTTTGGAAATATCTATCAGGTGACGCTAAACTTTAAAAAAATAACCCCATTAAGAGCCAGCGCATTTTTTTTGAGTTTTAAATTTTTTACACTATTAAGTACAGTAATACGTAATAACAAAAGTAATAAAAAGCAATTAAATGAATAAATACAGAAAAATATAACAACAAATAAAATCCTCTAATCGAACACCTACACCGGCTTCGCTTACTAAAGTTTTCTGCATAGCCGGCTTTCGGCCGGGCGCAAAGATTTTCTCCTCTATGGTATAACGAACACCGGCTTCGCTTACTAAAGGTTTCCTGCATAGCCAGCCTTCGGCCGGGCGCAAAGATTTTCTCCTCTATGGTATGACCAACAACGGCTTTAAATTGATACCCATAATGACTCAATTTGTTCAAAAATGCAGTACACAATCACAGTTTCATATGAAAAGTTCAGAGGCCCATAACTCGGAAAATAAGAGTGACCGCCAATTTTTTTATTATTTTTTAATTCTCTATCACCCTGTATAATTTTTTTTTATTGGTCAACCTTCACTAAACTAGATTTAAGCCACAAATACTAAAACTTATAAGGTGACCCGAAAGTGACGTTATTTACGTTTATGTCTTTAATTCTTGAGCTAAAGGAGGCAACCACTTAAAATTTGCATACAGCAATTAAAACTATTTTCGCTATATAAACAATTATAACAAATTAAACCTAAAAATAAAAGGTTCCGATAGTTACACGATTTGCATTTGCTTAAGTTTTAATTTTTTTCCAGACAAAAATTTTGCAAAAATTAAATTAAATTTATTATCTTCTATCTATCTATCTATCTATCTATCTATCTATCTATATATGTATATAAAACAGGATGTGTGTAGGTATGTAACGTATGAAATCCAAAACGGCTAGGCCGATTTTGATGAAATTTTCAGGGAATCTTCAGAATATTCTGGCGGGTGACACTGTGAAGTCTGATTTGATTTTCGCTCTGCGGGCGGAGGAGAGTTGCAAAACCCAATTTTCATATTGCACCACCGATGACATATATGTACATACATACATATATTTATTTTTTGCTTTTTTTTATTTTATTTTTTTTAAAGCCGTTTCATGTTTTTCAAAACGAGATATCAAACTTTTAAATCGGTTATGTAGTTCCGAAAATATTTACAAAAAACCTATGTTAATAATGATTCCAATATTAAAATTTTAAATCTTTCGAAATGTTGCGTTCAAAAGTTCGAGTTTTCGGTTTATTTACAAAATATTTACATCATTCGATAACACAAGATATTCCGCGCATACTAATGGCGTTTTCTTTTCTGAAAAAAATACTGCCTTATTAATAGGTAAAACTTTTTATGGATCACCCAGCCCTTGCAAAGTGGCCTTTTTTATGATTTCAATAAAACAAAAAACAAACTGATTTTAAATTTAACATTTATGTCTATGTGACGTATAAAATAATATAATTTTTCACATAAAAATTTAAATTCAAAATAAAATTCTTGCTTTCATGGAAAAAAAAATTATTATAAAAAAGTGCAATATCTCACCCTGAATAAACGTTAAGTGTAAAAAATGTAGCATATTTACCTGGTTTTGGTGCGACATATTTAGAAAAGAACATAATGTTTTTTCACACTCTAAAATTTTTTGTAGGAAAGAACACGAAAATTTAATAAGTGTAAAAAATATGCAACATTTTTGTCAGATAAGGTCATAAGGTGCAACATTGTACAATAAGTTAAAAATTACATACAATGAAATTTATAGTCAGGCTTAAGTTCGTTTTTATTCTCTCTAAGAAAGAATTAATTAAATTACAAATTAGGTGATAATATTAAAGAAAAATTGGGAAAATTTAATTTTTAGACACCAGCTGGAGCGGAATGCACATTTTCTAGACAGCCACGTCCGTCATCAGCACTCTTGTATCTATCTACTTTGGGTAGTGTTTTAGTTGTAAGCATCATCTATTTATCCAACCAAACCCAGATAAAGGAATACGAGAAAACTTGTATTCAATTATCAATCGTCAGTTGGTGAGAACGAAGTCTACCACTACCTTAAGCTTCCCTCTTGTTGAATATTTTCACTTTTAATATTTACCACCTTATATTTTGTTGTTCCTTCAGCCAACCTTCGGTTAGCAATGAAAGTTACTATTGTTTATTTGTTTTACTTCCAACATTCGTTTTTAGTTAACACTAATCTAGTATCAAACTAAACTTTGTTGAGTAAAAATGATTGCGCGGTGCTTTGCGATTTTTAATTTTGAAAAGTTAAAAATGATATTATATTTATGATAGGTATTCCATGGATTTTTATTTAAAGGCCGTAAATTTCGTTAAAAGCTCAATTTAAATCAACAATACAATAATACAACACTAGTATTTGCTTAGGGCCAGCAACGCGGACCGGGTCAGCTAGTATTTTAATAAAAATGCAGCAACTTTTAATAAAATTTTAATGAAAACAATTATTTTGTCAAAAAACGTAATAATACAATGGTAAACAAATGTGCAAGTGACAAATAACAGCTAATATCGGTTTTATTTCCTTTCGAAAATAACCAAACCGACTTGGTTTCATGAAACCAATATTGGTTTGCAAAACCTAAAAAAGCAAAACCGACTTGGATTCCGTACCACCCTGTATTTCTTCTGTAACAAAAAGTCAGGAAAATAAATTTAATAAAAATAAAAGGGTGTTGACTTGATGTTGAGAATTTGAGGAATTTAGCCTTCTTTTCAACATATTTTAGTCAGACACATGATATGTACACAGGGTATTAAGTACTATGCACTAGTATAAAAAATAATTCAAATTTAAAGGGTGCCCCATAAGACGTCAAAAATAAAACAACTTGTATTTTTACAGAGACCGTAATAATTATTCCTTTTTTCATAAAAGTCAGATGATAACAGTTATTTTTGGATTTTTTTCGAGCAATGCAAGTAATTTTTTTAGTTTTATTTTTTTTTTGCAAAACTAGTTATTTTTTGCTTTTTATTTTTGAAAAAAAATAACAGTTATTTTTTGCTTTTTATTTTTCAAGCCAAAATAAAAGTTATTTTTTGTTATTATTTTTTCGAGCAAACGCAACAGTTCTTTTCTGCTTTTTATTTTTTCGACCAAAAATACAGTTATATTTTGATTTTCATATTTCGAGCAAAAATAAAAGTTATTTTTTGCTTTTTATTATATTATAGAAAAATCAAAAATAACTTTTATTTTTGCTAGAAAAAATAAAAAAAAATTACTGTTATTTTTGCTAGAAAGAATAAAATTAAGAAAATAACTGCTATTTTCGCTCAAAAAAATAAAAATCAAAAAATTACTTTTATTTTTGTTCAAAAAATTAAAAAACAAAATATAACTTTTATTCTTGCTCGAAAAAGTAAATATCAAAATTTTGAAAAGCAACATATTTTATCATAGACTAATGCAAAAGGATCAATATGGTATACTTGAATCCGTTTTCCAACATTTACTTCTATATGCTTTTTTTGTTTTAAAATTTCAAAATAACTGTTATTTTCGGTCCCTGATTTTAAAAGTTGTACTAAAAATAGTACGGAACCCTACATGTGTGAGTTTTAATTACTGTGTGTATATTTGAAGTGTCTGCCTCCTACAGTTCAAGAAATAAAACCATATACTCGAATAACATTTCACTTTCGGAGCACCCTATAACTTTTAGTATTTGTTGCTATAGCGGCCACAGTTATAACCTTCTGTAAACATTTTGAAGTTCTACCTGTTATGGTTTCAGAGGTAGAAGGCTCTGACAGAAAAAATAGGGAAACGTTTTTTACATAGCTTTTATGAGATGATAAATCAATGGGCGTATTCTACAATGCACTCGTCCAGTAATCTTTTAGAGCCAAAAAATTACAAATCTTTTTCACCAACATCACAGAGAACATGGGGATTTAAAAAGGACTTTCTCAGTATTTTGCTAAAATAAATAAATGTGAGAACGAAGTCTAACACTACCTAAAGCTTCCCTTTTGTTTAATATTTTTACTTTAATATTTACCACCTTATATTTGTTGTTGCTTCAGCCAACCTTCGATTAACAATGAAAGCTAATTTTTGTTTCTTATTTGTTTTTTTTTCAAACCAACGTTTTTAGTTAATACTAATCTAGTATCAAACCTAACTTTGTTGGGTAAACATGATTTTTCTTTAATAATATCACCTAATTTGTAATTTAATTTATTCTTTCTTAGAGAGAACAAAAACGAATATTCTTAATTTTAATTTTCAGATGAAAACATTTTTGTTTTAAAAGATTTTAAGCAAAAATATTTTGTAACATATAAACTAATATTGCTAAAAACAAATAAAACCTTAGACTATTTTAAACCTTGTTTTACAAAAGGTAAAATTTCTAGAAGTTTTTCTACTTAATAGAGCATTACTCTTTGCCGTCAAATCACGTAAAACAAATATTGCACAATTACACAATTATATATTCGCCAAGTTTCGCCAGCGTGCACCAGCACAATTTTTCTAACCAAAGCTCAGCAGGGGGTTACTGCGTAATTCGTTTCGAAACAAAAAATATAAGAGTTCGAACTATTCGTACTGTGTATTACGATTTCCGTGTAAGTATAATTTGTTCCGAAAGTGCTGAAGTTTTTTTGCTCTAACGAAAAATAAAAATCCCTATCTAAAGAACAACTCTGTTACGAAAAACAATAATTCCTTTCGAAAAGTCAACTCTGTACTACGAAAACAAGCATCAGTTACGCAAAAACTATTAGGAAATCTTACGAAAGCTATTTTGTTAGTGACAAATTCAAAGGAAAGTAAAAATATAAGTATTTAATCGTTTCAATATAAAATGTATAATACATAAATTAAACTTAATAACGTTGATTTTACAACAATTTAATTTTATTTGAACTATTTTTTATTAATGAATTAATAATTATTCAGGGTTAAGTTCTCTATTATGCATTACATTCTGCTAGTATCTATGTTTTCTTTTCTCCTTATAATAAAAAACTTAAGCCTAAATAATGGTTACTTAAAGGAATATTTAGAAAAAAATCTTATAAAAATAAAAAATGTGGCGTGGACGTGGCTGTCTAGAAAATGTGCATTCCACTCGTGCTGGTGTCTAAAAATTAAATTTTTCCCAATTTTTCTTTAATATTATCACCTAATTTGTAATTTAATTAATTCTTTCTTAGAGAGAATAAAAACGAACTTAAGCTTGATTATAAATTTCATTCTATGTAATAAAAAACAGTATGAAAAAATAATTCAATTCATGTCTTAGCATCAGAGCTGTAAATGAATCATCATTTTTGAATTAATTCGCGAATCATTCATGCACTGTATTACCAAATTTTGAATTAATTCTTTTCACACAAAAAAATGAATTGAATGAAATTTGAATCAATTCAAACAATTTAGGCAGAAATTAATTGCAACTCGTTTCCAATTTAAATGAATTTGTAAAATGAGTTGCAATTCATTTTTCAATTCAAATGAATCTGAAAAATGAATTGCAATTCATTTCCAATTCAAATGAATTTGTTAAAGTGAATTGCAATTCAAATGAATCTGAAAAATGAATTGCAATTCATTTCAAATTAATTTGTTAAAGTGAATTGCAATTCCTTTTACAATTCGTTTGAATTGAATTGATTTTGAATCCATTCAAATAAATTAGAACAATGTATTGCAATTCAATGAATGAAATCAAAAATGAGTTGTATTAATTGTCGTTGGGTGGTGGGTCATAAAATTTCAAAAATTATTAATTGTTTCTTGAATATTAAATGTATATTGTCGAATATTAAATGTATTTAGCGTATTTTAAAATAAAAATAAGTTCTTCTTGAAGAAATAAACTCCAAACACCATGTTTTCTTTGATCAGGCCCAGATCCAGGAGAAGGCTTTTCAAATTTTTAATACCAAAATGAAGGTCGGAGAAATTTCCATTTTTCATTCCCCCTAGATCTGCTCTAGAATTTTATTGATTGTAACTAATTTTTGATTTCATTCATTGAATTGCAATTCATTGTTTAATTCATTTGAATGAATTCAAAATCAATTCAATTCAAACGAATGGTAAAAGGAATTGCAATTCACTTTAACAAATTCATTTAAATTGGAAATGAATTGCAATTCATTTGAATTAAAAAAATTAATTGTAACTCATTTTACAAATTAATTTGAATTGGAAACGAACTGCAATGCATTTCTGCCTAATTCGTTTGAATTGATTCAAATTTAATTCAATTCACTTTTTTCTGTGAAAAGAATTAATTCAAAATTTGTTAATTCGTAACGAATTAAAATCAAAAAAGAATGATTCATTTACAGCTCTGCTAAGCATTCAGAATTAGCAAAAGATCATCTTAATGTTCCAGGTCCTAAGGATAAATTAAATAATATGAGGCAGAAATTGTAGAGTGACTGCATCATTTAACGTGGGTGAATTGCAGCGGTTCTTTGCGATAATTTTACTTCATTTTCCATGCTGACAGACCCCAGATCAATTTGCTGCACACATTTGCAACGTTCGTTTTTTGAATAATTTGGGCTTTTTAACTCAAATCTAAAGACAAAAGCTGTCGATAAACACAACATGTGTCGAATATTAGAGCAATCAACATAAAAGTGACATAAAATTTGTTTGTTTTCTAAATAAAAATACTTTTAAATATGATTTTTTTCACAAATACGGTATGGAAATTTCTTGGAAATTTTATTAGTTTGATTATAAACAACTGGCACACCTACTAAACAAAAAGCTGTGTATCAAAATTCAAATCTAATTAAAAGTTATGGATTTTTGCGTACATTACATTGTTGAACGAGTAGGTAGTAATATCCTATTTTTATTTTTTAAGTTATGGATTTCATAATTTGCTTATACATATCGCTCATTTACTTGAAGACCGTCATAAGTCAAAAAAAGGCATTTTGTAAAAAACGCATTTTAAGTTTTTTATTCTGCACTGTTAAGTAAAACAACATGAACATGCCTCAATTTCGAAGTCAAATAATAAAATGATATGTTATTTGTATATTATTTAGGGAAAATCTGGAATATTTTGTAACTAAAATATGTCGTTATTATTAATAAAAAAAATTGAAACAAATGAAATGAAATAACGGCATATTCTATTCCCACGCGAAAAGTACACAAGATAAAATCATGAAATTAATATACAACATGTAGCGGAATAAAAAGAACATTTCTGCATCACTAACTCAAAAATCACGTTTTTTGACTTATGACGGTCTTCAAGTAAATGAGCGATATGTATTTGTAATTCATCAATGCTTATTAAAACTATAAAATTTGATGCAAATGCATGTTTCATTAAAATAGTTGATGAAAAAAGAATATTTTTTTGCCTATATTAGTGTTTTTTTATAACGTGTAAATAATGATTACATTAAAACTGTTAAACTAATTTAACAAAAAATTGTAAATTAAATAATAACGAGGCTTAAGCATAACAATTTTTTTAGATCCACAAAACAACAAAATATATTAAATGTACAGTTTATTTCTTAGTATATATCCGAAAACAATATTTTAGAATATTTAATCAACTTAAATTTAAATGCTTCAATTTCGTACAAATGGAAATGAAAATTATATAAACAAATGAAAACTAAAGCAATCAATGATCTGCAAGATTACAGTAAAGTTAAAATAATGAAAACCCTATCACCCAACCTGAATGCGGAGGTGTTGCGTACCGCAAAGTTTTGAACATCGACGGCAGCAATTTCAGACTTACTCAACTAATACCTGTAGACATATATTGACTTTTGTAATAGTATGCACAAATGCCAACTAGTATCGAAAATGCCGTTGTTACTATAAATGATTTTGGTGTCAGCAATTGCGGTATTAAATGGTTCATTAAATAATTATCATTTTCTTGAGAACCCTTAACAATTTTCTTTCGTCTTTTCAATGCAAGCTTCTCCTCGATTATTCTTTGTTGTTTTCTAAAAAGAAAAACAAATTATTGGAACAATTTTCTCCAAAGGTCTTAAATAACTTACTCTTGCTGAATTAATTTCTCAACCTCCTTCTCAATAACAGTTAAAGAGTATTTCTCGTAAAGTACACTTGATGTTTTTAAAAGATCTTCAAATGGCAACTCATCTGGTATCTGTAAAGAATGTAAAAACATTATTACAAACTAAAAAAACCTTAGAACTGCAAAAAACTTACTTTAGAGAGTAGACAATGTATCATAGCCATATCACAATCTTCAGCCAATATATCGTTCGAGCGGTGTAATATTATCGATGCAGTTACAAATATAGGTGAATAAATAGGAGAGGCCAAAAAGTAGTCATACAAACGTACGACAGATTTGTATGAATTCAAGCTATGACCAAACCAAGTTAAATACCACGGCAAAGCAAAAAGTGTACCTACAGAAGAACGTTGCAGAAATTGAAACAACTTGGGATTTTCAAAATTAATCACTGGCCAAATAAACATCAGTCTCTTTTGGGTAGAATCCATCGTTTCCTGCATACATTCCGAAAAATGATTTGTCGAAAGTTCCTCCATTACAGCAAAAGCCACCTCCTCGCCGACAACAAGAAGGAAAGTAACAGCTACATCATGATATCCCTGGTAGTATCGTAAATTGGGATATTTGTTAATGACTCGTAATATTAGGACGGTTAACTGATCTTGTAGTGCAATACGTTGTTCGTATGGAATACCAGGTGGAAAACGTTTTAAAGATCTGTTTACATCTAATACGACCTGATTATATTCTGGATGCGTCTGTAGATCACTTAGCTTTGGAGCTGGATCTAGAGATGAAACATCAACACCTGCCAATTGAGGCCACAATTTTCTTCGTAACTCATCTGTAACTAGACCATACTCGGAACGTGCTAACTCTTTTAATTTGTTTAACTCAATTTGTCCATTGCCATCTTTTAATAATAGTTCAATGCATTTTCGTTTTTCTTTTTCCTCATGGCTCTCTGGGTCTGTAATAAAAATATATCGCAATTTTTTTTATTATTTCCTTGAATACTTTTACACATATTGTTGCAGTAAAATGTATGGATATGTATGTATGTTTACACACATTTAAATGCTTTCAACACATCCAACACGTCACTTACATCTTTCAAAGCTCAGATCTTGAGGTTTAACGATTTTCCGCAAGTCCTCTTCGGACATTTTATTTAAACTTGTTAATTTGTTTTAATAAAAATAAATTAATGTTTTAAAATATTCCTTAAACAATTTAAAACGAATTGCATTAAGTTTCAAATACAAATTTTTATCCTTTTGTTTCCCACACCAAAAAATACCTATTTCTTTATGAAAGTGATACATTAATTCATGACCACCACGTACAGCTGTTTTTATGATAACAATTTTTATAAGTATTTTATTAAAACAATGTTAAAAAAACAGGGTGTCAAAGATACATAGTTATACCATGTTCACACTTGTGTTTTAGAACGTGATTAAAGCTGAAAGTCCATGTATTAAAAAAGTTTTTTTTAAAGCATTTTGTAATAAAGTTTTAAAGTATAAAATGCATTAAAATAAATTTTTACAACAATTCTTTCAATAACAAAATTTTCATTTTAGTTGTCGATTACTTTTAGTACTTACTTAGTCTCAGCTCTGTTATGTTTATTTAATCATATCAATATATTAAACAACTGCAATTCAGAATCTAATTAATTATTTCTGCACAAAATGTTATGTGCATAAACTTAGTGAATTCCAATTTCACTCTCTATATTAGAATTGCATGTAACTTGAAGTTTGAAAAGTATAGAACGCGTATAAAGTATGAAAAGCGTACAAAGCGCGTACGCGTAGAACGCGTGGTATGGACTTTCAGCTTAAGTGAGGTGTTCTAAAAACGAAACACGACCGTTCACATTGCATTTGAGGCGATTAAGTTTGACGTTTTGCCAATTTTTTCATTTTGTCACCTGTTCTATTGGTAAACGAATTTGAAATTGTTCAACTTATTAAAGAAATTTAAAAATTGTTCAAATTAATAATTATTAAATAAATAAAAATGAAAACAAATCAAATCAATACAATGAAGAATTTATTTTAATTTTGTAATGATGGAATTGTTGATGGATTATTTGAAATGAAAATAAGGGAATATAAGAGAAAAAGTCGTGTCATGGCTAAAAATATCAATTTATAAATTTTTGTTTTATGAACTATTTAATATTATTTTGTTTATATCGCAAAAATCGACATTACAACCACAAAAGTAATATTGTTATTAGTTTTTTACAAATGGCGCTAGTTATGAGCAGTACGGCAACAACTACAACAAAAGAACAACTTTGAGATTATTAGATATAAAACAATGTATTTTTGACAAGACATTAGCAAACTAAATCAGTCAAGTGCGTGTTAGACTCACACATGAAGGGTTCCATACTATGTTTATTACGGATTGTTAATTTTTTCTTGTCTTATGGTGCACCCTTTAATTTGAAAATTAAAGTCATATTCGCGAAAATTGCATCACTATTGGAACACCCTTTAAATTTTAGTAATTGTTGTCTTAGCGGCCATAGTAATACACTTTCTATACAAATATAAGGCGGTTCTAAAAACATGTCACTGTCAGAACACCCTTTAATTTTTAGTAATTGTCATAGCGGCCGTGGTAAAACATATTCTGTACAAATTGGAAGAGTCTACCTATTGCGGTTAAAAAATAAGGCGTTATACATGCAAATCACGTCACTATCGGAAACCCCTTTAATTTTTACTGTTTTTTTTATAGGAGTCGCAGTAATACACCTTTTGTAAAAATTTCAAGACTAACTATTATGTTTAAAAAATTAGGTCATATTCATGCAAATCACGTCACTCTCGGTACCCCCTTTAATTTTTACTGTTTGATATAGTGGCCATAGTAATACCTCCTGTAAAAACTTCAAAAGTCTACCTATTATCGTTCAAAATTTAGGCCATATTCATGCAAATCACTTCACTATCGGAACGCCCTAATAATCAGCTGAGCTATCGTCTCCACCTGGTATGAATTCGCCTTGGTGTGGGCGATACTAAAACCCCTTTCACAATAGGACAGAAACAGGCCAGACTGATGAGATTTGTAGGCAAGGGGTGGAAGAGGTAGAGTGTGTATTGCAATACTTTCTATACAAATCTAGTTTGTCTGCCCATTTTCTGTCCAAATGTAAAAGGGGTGTAAACAAAAATATAAACATAACCAATTTGAGGTATGTTCAATGAAATGCACTTGATTTACGAAGTTTTAATTTAAAACACTTAAATTTGAAGTGATTACCAATCGAGCAAATGTATGGTAAATCACTTCGAAATCAACATGATTTAGCTCCTAATCACTTCAACGTGAACGTACTATTACATTGCGATTACATTTAACAATGCCGTTATGACAATAACATAACACACACACAGAAATAAGAGTAATTTGACATATGCCAAAAATAGTTAAAATTTTTGTGTTTAAAAAAAATCAAAAACATAAATGAATTGTCATAATTATTATCTAGCCGCATACACTACGGAGACAATTGTCAGCATTTTTAACAACTTATATAGCCCGGTCAGGCTGCCACGAAATTAAGTAATTTCGTGATTTCAGCCGAAATCAACTTGAAATTACGTAATTTCGGATACATTTTACCATTGCCCAAATTAACTAATTTTACTTAATTTCGACAAAATTAACTTGAAATTACGATAGACAACGCTGTTTTTGTGCAAAATACTATTTTGTGTGCAACCATGAACATTTCTACAACCTTGAAAGTCCGTTTCGTTGAAATACAATTTTAAATGTCAAACGAATATACATATACATATCTACAAATTTTATAAAAGTGATTTCCAAATATTTGCGAATTTTTCAATTTTATAAAAATTACTAGTATTTTTAAATGTATTTAATACGTCCTTTATCTCTAAAAACAAAATAAAATTTAGAATGGAAAAGAAAATAATTGGTTCCTCGGGGGGTAGTCCGTCCACATGGCCACTTTATAATAGAGTTCACTCTATAATAAGTCAGCACAAATCCAACAAAGTTGAAGAGCATATGGAAGATAACTTAGGTAAGAATTAAAATTGGCATATTTGTGTATGTTAATAAAATAGTTCGACAAATAATTTAAACGTTCTTAATATTTGTATCATAAAATCTTTTAGATGTCGATGCAAACTTCAGTATAGAAGTACTGGATGATTTCTATGCCGAAATTTGTACAAGAGGAACTGATAAATCTAGAAAGAGAAAAAATTGAAATAATGAAAAAAATGTTCGGATGAAATCAATTTATCAATTTTTGTTTTTTTTTTTGTTTTATAAATTTTTTATTATTTTTAAAAGACTGAAGTTTTGTATTATTTACTTAATTAATACGTATGTATGTACATATTTATGTTTATAGTCCTAATAAGTAACCTTAATTTAATAAATATAAATAGTCTTAAATTACTTAAAATGTTTTTTTATTTAAGTGCTTTTATTTAAAAGATACTCTGCTATACAATCTCTTAAAGTTTTTCCATAACAGTCAATGTCATAAATTTCGTTGTCTGTAGGCTGAGGTCTTGTGTTTTCCAAATTTTTTTGTGCTTCCAACCACTGGTCGTAAACTGTGTCTTTTTCTTCTATTAAAAAATTGTGTAGGATACAACACGCTTTTATAATTTTGTTGGCATTTCTTATGTTGTTATCAATTGCCTTACCAATTCTCCTGAATCTGGATTTCAGATAACCAAAAGCATTTCTCTGCGACATTTTGAGAGATTGTAATTAAAGTTTTTCTCGCTATCTAATGCTGCAGTGCTGAAGGGATAAGACTTCATTAAATATTCGGATAGTCTAAATGCCGAATCTCCAATCAGAAATGGGCAAATATTTTGTCCATTTATTTGCCTTAAATGTGGTTTTAAAATGCCTTCAGACAGTTTTCGTTTTAAAACAGATTTTTCAAAAATTAAGGAGTCATTACAGCGGCCTGGGCTGCCAACATTAATATAAATAAATTTGTACCTGTATAACATTTACATATGTAAGTAACTAATCAAAGAAGTTGTAACACTAATTTTTACTTGGAATCTACAACCGCCAGTAAGACAGTAGAGTACCACCCCTTATAATTGTAGTAGTCACATGCTTCCTCTGCGGGAGGGTGAATTTCTATATGACAACCATCTGCAAATAAATTCATTTAAAACCATATGTTAATTTTCAAATTAACTACTAATATACATATTTGTGGGTAATTACCTATAGCTACAAAGCATTGTGGAAATCCTAACTTTTCAAACCCGCAAGTAGATCCTGTGATCATTGTGTTGGTAAACATTTTTCATGTCATATACTTTGAGTGCATCCCTTGCCAAACTACATTGCAAAGGTCATTTAAAATAACACATACCGTCCATTTTCCCACACCAAACAGTTGGGTGATGGTTAAATACTCGGACGACGATATTAGTGCAAATAAAGCAATCGCAATACGTTTTGGCAAAGGTATGCATTTTTGGAAGTTGTTGTCTTCTTTTGCGAAGTTTCTTAACTTTTCACAAAGACGCCTGAAGGCTTTCCGCGTCATTCTAAAAGTCTCCTTAAACATTTCGTCAGTAAAAATAGGAACGTCTTTATCCATATTGAGCCGCTGCAGTATTAATTTATTTTTTGATATTTTGATTTTGATAGCTTCCAATTTGATTAATAATAACTGGTTTTTCCTTTTTTCCATTTTTTTAAATTTTTTTATGCAAAGGTAAAAAATTATATAAGTATAAATAAAAACGAACAGCTGTTTCCGAAATTAACTCAAATGTCAAATAACCCAGTATGAACACTTTAGATTTCGTTCGTAATTTCAAATTGAAATTACTTAATTTCGTGGCAGCCTGAACGGGCTAATACGTATATTTTTATTGCCAATACAGAATTATCAGATGTAAACGCAGGGTTATGTGAGTAAACCAATGTAACCCGATCTACCTACGTCCCAAGGTATATTTATTTTACTAGGTAGTGGCGTCCCTACAACAAATACAACAATACAAGAACAACATGGCATTTTGTTGTTGCTTCGTAGTTCGAAATGTCAAAGAAAAGGTGGCAGAAGTATAAGAAAATAAAACAAAATTGAGAAGAATTTGAATAAATGTATATTTGTTTATTTTATTGTAAAGAATGGATTTTGCGTTGCGAACAATGAAATTTATTTACTTATTATTTAATTTAAATTGATAAAGTGGAAAAATTGCCAAATAATTCCATTTAAGATAAAAAAATTATAAATAAGTGGTACAAAGCAGCTGAAACGTGTGCAGTTTGGTATATTGTATACGGACGAAATTGTAAGTATCTAAGCTATATACGTGTTTCTAGGATACAATTATTTAGCGACGTATGTCTGCAACATATGTACTGTTTGCCGAAACAAGGAAATGTGTCGTCCCAAGCTGTATCCAAGCCAAGATGTCATTGTGCTGGTAATATGACTGAATGGCCATTTGGACGTTTGATTTGGCAAATTTATTTAAATTGTAATCACTCATATGTAAACAAAACAAGTGAAAAAGTGAAAATAAAAAGTAATAAGAATATGAAAAACGTAATCTTTTTTACTTATATTTATTTGCAAGATTCATTTGAAAAACATTAAAGAATAAGTTAAGAAAGTTACGTCTGAGATTTGTGTAATCTTATTAAATAATGAAAGTATATATAACACAACTAGCTATCCCCGGTGCGCTTCGCTACATCCATCCACAAAAAATACAATAAAAACACTGGGAAGAAAAGTATGACCAACCTTTAACGCGAAAACGCACGGAATTCTCACGTCCAAAATGTTCCCATCCAACCTGTTTTTTGCTAGAATATACGTATTAACACGATAACAATTTTTTACTTATAATGGGATGTGCCACTCCCAGTATTCAAACTCAGTCTGTGTTTTTTCTACACAATGTATCTTATTAAGGGGGTTACTGATGCAAAATTCCAAGGCGCTACCTATTGCAGTTCTCTAGATGCAAGATAATTTTTCACTTTGTATGGGAGGTACCACTCCTTCTATTCCAATTCAGTCTGTGTTTAACTAAAGTATGTACGTTAATATAGAGGTTACAAAATAAGTACCCTATTTTACCATCCGTGTATCTAATAACAAACTGTGAAAATTTCAGAAAGATCGGTTCATTGGTGTAGGCAGCTATAGCTTTTCGACAAACAAACAAACATACAAACAAAAACATTTTGTGCTTTATATATATAGATTTGATGTCAGTAATAAACATTCTTATTTATTGAGCAACAAATTAACAGCAGTTACATGTATGTATGTATGTAATTTTTATAAACTCATTTTTTATGATTTCAAAATTTTTACAACAATTAACACAACAACAGATAAAAGCAGGTAAAACACATAAAACTTAAATAGGAACACAATTTGAAATAAATATGTAAAAGGTAAATTGAAATAATAAAATAGCGCTAAGAAGTTGAAATATGTATGTATATAAATTAAAAACTGGTAGTAATAAATAATAATAATTAAAAAAAAAAAACGTTTACTCCAAAGATTAAAAAGTAAACATGGTTCAAAATTCACGAAAAAAATTATTGCTGTGCAGTGGCTTAGGTGAAATAATACCATCTGAAATAAAAAAGATGCATTAAATAAAATTAATAATAATTAATAAAATAATTTCAATAATTTACTTACTTTTTCTTTGTTCGATTGCTTGCTTTAACCATTTTTCATTGCTTTTACTTCAAAAGCTTTCAAAAAAGGGTCAACAAATTTACTTGAATTTTAAAACTTTATTTTTATTAGTTTTTTGTTTCCCATTATCCGCTGCTTAGCTTTCTGTTCCTTAAGCCGTTGATTTAAGTGGCGTATTCGAAAATGAATCCGACACTTAAAAAAAAAGATATATTTTTTTCGGAAAGTTCAACAGTTTTGCTTCTTTTAACCAATCGCTTGTGTAATTGGTGGCAACTAGATATTTCCAGACCATTTACTTGGTGGAAAATTATCTCTAGCTGCCTTATTTTTTCTACGAAATAAGTCGATGGCTTTTTGAGGAAACCTTTTGTTACCTCATCGACCCACGTATAAGAACTTTCATGACATACATACTCTTCAAGATTAAGCTTCCGGATGATATAACCGGATATATATTCCAAAGCATCCTCTTGAAGAGTACCAATGTCATGAAAATTCGATACATTTAGGTCTTCCATTATATCCTTTTCAGGCCGATCGACAAGCTGTTGAATTAGGTGTGGAAAGCCTTGGTCTTTAACTCCATATTGGGTGAAATTATCGTCACAATTTGAATTTAGCCACTCAGTAGTGTCGTGACAAACGTTTCCCGTTCCACCTAGCTGTTCTGTGTTGCGAGCTATAAGTAAAAAATTTTCAACAAATTAGTCTTACAATGATAAAGGGTAATGTTTTATTATAATAATGGATAATTTATTATTTCGCAACGTACATAAAATATACTTTCGGAGCCTATACTTAAAGTCTTTTGGAGAAGGGTGATCATTTAAACCTCCTTTGCTCCGTATAGCGCCAAAAAATTCTCCAACACATCTTGATTCAAACGATTTGTACAAATGTAAGACATTTTGTACTTTTCAGAAAATGCTCCAAAGACTTTTTGTTTGGCAGAATTGAGGAACGCATTACCTCATTCATCCGCAATAAAATTTGTTGCTGTTGCTCCAACGCAATGCCGAATGGTTGCTTATATGGAAATAATGTTAACCTTTTTTTAAATTATAATATCATTACAATTTACCTTGCCAGGGTAGGTAAATGTGCTTAACGATGAATTATGTACATCAAACCAGTCGTTGACTAGTTGTACAAATTCAGAGGTTTCAACTGGATTGTACATCTCCAATCCCATTGAATAACATCGCCGTATGGCGCTAGCTGATGTATTGGAAAACAGCTGCGCAGCCATCTTCACATTTTGCCTACCTAAAAATTTAACAATTGCTGTTAACTTACTTCCAATTGTTAGAAATTATTTACTCACCTGCACCTTTTACCAAAATGTGTTCTTTGGTCAATTTAAAAGTTATGGACATGTCCCCAGTGGACGTATACCTTAATAATTCGTCAAAAGTTTTGACACTGATAAGTTTGCTGTTATATACAAATCCCGAATCTAGAAAATGATATCTTATTAACTTCAGCATATTTGGTGCGTTAGCGAATGCAAAAACCTTATCTAGGGGACTGACTGGATGGGGAAACCATGGATTGTCTGAAGAAGAAAATCGGTTAATACTGAAGTAATAAGTAGTAAGAATGATAATTCTAAAGCATGTTTTACAGATATTAATAACGTGGAACTTAATTAAAAGTCTTAAAAAACAAATACATTTTAAAATAATCCTTAAATAAAAATCTTATCAGCTTAAAATATTATTTATATTAAACTTATGTTGAATAATTTATTAATCCATTTAATAAAAATTTATTTAACCTATAACTCTATAAAACTATAACTATATAAATGTAACGCATTTTTCGCAAACTTAAACAGAATTTAAACCCGAACTTTACTTTTTTTCTTAAAACGAATTAAAACCTAACTTTATTTACCACATTTATGAATAAAAGCACAAAATCCAAATTCCATTTGTGCGTTTATGTGGGAACAAAGTAAAATACACGACGTGACGTGTTTTTTACTCTTACCAAATTAAAAAGGATTCGTCCTCGGGAAAAGCAGGCGATGTAAAAAGTCACAAAAATTTAGTTGTGTGTTAAGTGATAGTATTTATGTGGAAATAAAAATTTAAGTGAAAACTTACCTGGTGAAACACTTAATTCATTCCATAACTTCCGATTGGTAGGTCCCATGTCGCAAACTATTGCTATTACTGGGAACCCTACCTTGTGGAGCTCAGTTATTATTTTGCTTAAAATGTCGCACGTCATTTTGCAGTCAAAATCGTAAAACACTGGTTGCTTCCAGGATTTACGGAGACCTCGAGCCATAACCACTTGTACAAAATTTACTGGCTTTTTAGCGGCATCAGCAATCTAGTCATACTCGAAGGTTTCCACTACCTTCATCTCATCGAACGCAAGCACACAAATTTTTTCTTCAGGCTCCAGCTCCGTAATTTGACGCATAAAGTCGATGGCTGTTGTTAAAATACCTTCGCTTAAGTGGACTTTGCGACACCAACGTTGAAGCGTGGAGACATGAGGCAGTGGAAACCCCTTTTTGTACAAGTGGTTATAAGCTCTAGGACCGGAAGCATGCAAACAAATGGCGTTAGATATATCTGGCCATTTCCAGTCTATACTTGCAGTAGGACTCATAATTTTCCTTATTTGCCCTTCCGTAAAAAAGGAGTTCATGGCATTAACGGCTGCGTTTGCTTTTGACAGGCTACATTTTACTTCCTTCAACTCGTTTTCTAAACTTCTGATTTTTTTAGAAACATTTGTCGATCCAACCAATAATCAAGAAATGCTGGGCTGAAATTATAAAGGTTATAATTTTCTAAAAATCCTGCACTGGGATTTTAAGAAGATCGAAAATGTTGGAGAATATAGCTCTTCCATCTGTTTTTATCTAAATTTGTAGGAATACATAACAAACTTACTCAGTTTGAGTTTCTTTTTCAGAAAACTGTTTTTTTTTCTGTAACTAATTTTGGTAAAAAGTTGCAGTCATTGGCTACGTGACAGACGTTCGGAACGACATTAACAATTGTGGATGGCTGTATCATACCAAATGGATTTGCAGTTGCAGCGATTGGATTGTTGATGGGCGTTCTAAATTAATTAATCACAGTAATAAAAAAATAAAGAAAAGTAAATATTACTTACATTGGGACAGCATTCGGCAACAGTAACACACTTCGACCTGTTTGGACAAAACTTGAAGTCGTAAAGTGGTCCATACAAATTATGGCTTCACGAGAGAAGTCCATTCCGCAAATTTTGGACCACTTGGCTCTACAGTCACCGTTTGGAACGTAAAAAAACTTCCATTTTCCCTTTTTTTGTTTTTTTTGGCATATACTGCAGCTTCTCATTTTTTCAAACACAATTAAACACAATTAAATACAATGAAATAAAATTAATTTATCGCGGACACAGCAATATATTTTTAAATAAATAAAATATTAATTAATTATATTTTGGTTGTTATTTTTGTTATTTTTAACGATTGAATTTGACTTTGAAAAATTTTCAATTTCAACGTATTTTAAAAATAAAATTTTTCTATATTTCTTATTTGAAAATTTTCTAAACAAACGACGATTAGTAAAACATAAACAACTTTTGACATTTCGAACTACAAAAAACAAAAATCAGCTGGGCGGACAACACTACCTAGTAAGATAAATATACCTTGCTACGTCCCTTATATTGAAAAATTTAAAAGGTAAAATGAGAGCCGTAAAGTAGCTTTGGATTGAGGAACACGTGCGCGCGTCATTGTCATTATCGTTTAAGGTCAATCAGGCCGTCCTTGTTGCTCGGTCTTCAAGTGGTTTGCGTCTGCCTCTTGCACTGGCTGATTGGCTTCCACGGTTAGCTGTACCGTGGTACAGTTAATTGGTGTTTGCATTAATCAGCCACGTGCAATCGCTCTGGTTATCGTGTATAATCTTAATTTTACATATTTAACTACAAGAAAATTTTACATGAGACAAAAAATAGAAATATCAAAAGAATAATAAAGTAACAAGAAAAATGAACAAACTAAAGAAATCTAAAATAATGAAAAACTATAATATACAGGCCTGTTCTGAAAATCACGTGATTTTAAATCACGAACCGTTTTAAAATCACGTGTTTTATTTTACCCTGTTCTGTAAATCACATAATTTTTTATTTTTTTAAGTGATTTTAAAATTGTAAAACCACAAGAAAATTGCTGATTTTTATTATTTTTTTGATTAAAAATTACGTAATACGTAAAATAAAAGCAATCTGAAGGGTCTAGGGTAACATTGTGGACCCCAAAAGGTTTAAAATGAAAGCAGTTTAAAAAAATGGACGTTTTAAAACTTTACTTCGGAACTATTGCAATTTTTAAGTTTGGCAAGGTTAGATGTTCTTTCTAAACACTTAATCTGCTGACAGTTAAAAAGAAGCGGAAAAACACAATTTTTTTTATAAAATGTTACTGCAAAAGAAGAGTCTTAAAAAATGCACAATTTTTTCATATTTTTCTTATAATATTACGTAATTTAACTACAAAAATCATAAAAGAACACTTCATACTATTTATTACAGCAGTTTGTTATAAAATTAACAACAAAGAACTCGCAAAAATAAGTAAGTGATTTGAAATCACAGACACTTTCCTAACCGATTTAAAATCACGTGATTTAAAATTTTTTTTGTATGAAGAACACCTTTTACGTGATTTCAAATCACTTTGATAAAAAGTGATTTTCAGAACAGGCCTGATAATTAAACAAAATACAAAGAAGATAAAACATTGTTTAAAATCCAACCGTGATTTCTGCAACTAAGAACCTAGTGTTTACGGCAGCCTTTTACCATTTGGCACCAACATGGTTGCTCTGTATGAGGAACAATCCAGAAGAAGAAAAAGGTAAAATAACAAATTTCAAAAGTGGGAATTTCACTAGATACAAAATAAATAATGGTAAAATACCAATCAATCTCAAAAGTAAAAAGTTGCTTGGTAATAAATGAAATAAAAGATGAGACAAGGTATATTTATCTTACTAGGTAGTGTCGTCCGCCCAGCTGATTTAGTAGTTCGACATGTCAAAAGTTTTATGTGTTCAGAAATTTTATAGTGTAGAAGTGAGAAAGCAATAAAACACATACACGCCTTCTCAATTTTCTTATATGTTTTTTGACATTTCGAACTACAAAGCAACAACAAAATGCCATGTTGTTCTTGTATTGTTGTATTTGTTGTAGGGATGCCACTACCTAGTAAAATAAATATACCTTGAGATGAGAGTTTGATATTATTATTATTATTATTATTGGTTGAAATAAGTATTCAATAGTATTAGCTTTTGGTTTTAAGTTTTTCAATATATTGAATATTTTATTATTCTGTAAAAAATATTTGTAGCGAATAAACGTTTTATAATTTTTTAAATATTCTGTGTCTTTTATTTTCGTATAGTACAATAGGTTATGGGCGAAAACAAGGAAATGCACGGAATTCCTCAATTTAAAGGGGAAGGATTCCACGACTGGCAAATGGGATTCGCTGAACTTATTGGATTTCTAACCGACAATCCTTCAACTGAAGCGGAAGCCTTAACAGAATATTTACGGAAGGATAAAAAAGCAAAAGACAGAATCGTAAGTTTTGTTCATTCTGATTGTTTGAGCTTTATAAGGGAAAAAGAAACTGCATTTGACATGTGGAGTAGTTTGCAAGCCGCATTTGCCAAACAGTCTGTGTAAATCAGCTGCTGCTAAGAAAGAAATTAGCTAAATTACGAATGAACGAAGGTGAAGCAATTGTTGCCCACGTCTGGTTTTAAGAAACAACATTTTGATGGATTCAGCTTCAAATTGTACTGTTTTAGTCTTTGTAATACTCTTATGAGGTTCTCATTGTGGTGCTTCAAACTGCATCCGAAAATAATGACGTCATCAACGTACAAAAATGCTTCCGAATCTAAACCAGATAAAGCTATTGTCAACATCCTTTGGAAACTGTTAGATGATATTTTTAAACCAAATGGTAGTCTTGTATACTGAAAGTGACCGTTCGGTGTTGAAAATGCTGTTAGTGGTCGTGATTGTGGTTCGAGTTCTATTTGATGAAATGAGCTTGTCATGTCTAAAGTGGAAAAATATTTAGCTCTACCTAATCTGTCCAATACATCTTCAAGTTTGGTTAAAGGGAATTTGTCATTTACTTTCTTATCATTTAAACGTCTACAACCGAACGCCATTTTTCCGTGTCGTTTTGTCCTTTTTTTGGTACTAATAGTAATGGAGAATTATATGGACTAATAGAATGTTCTACTATGTCCTTTTCTAATAACTCTTGTACTTGTTTGCTTATTTCGTCTAATTGTGTCTGTGGCAGTCTGTAGTTTTTAATGTAAGTAGGTGTGTTATCATTTAATTCAATACTTTGTTTATAAAAATTGTTTACCGTTAATGGTTCGTCTTCAAGATGAAATACTTATTGATATTTTCTTAGAATATCACATATGACTTTTTTATTTTCTTCTTCCATGTCCTTGAAATCTAGCAATTTATTAAATCTTTGCTCTGAATGTTTATTGTTATTGCGCTTGTTAGTTTTATAAAGTGTATAATTTTTTAATGGTATTGTTGTGACTCCTAACTTTTCTAGTCGCACTGGTTCCTCTAATGTATTTAAAATTTTAACATAACGTTGGCCATCTTTGGGTATTATAGTGTTTGCCAAAAATATTCCGTTTATTATTTGTTTACTACTTTACTGTTTATAGGTACTATCTTCTCTGTTCTTGGGGGTATAATTATATTATGTATTCTTTTTGTGTTAATCTCTATTGGGATTGTTATTTCCTCTCCCTCTATGCAAGTATTTAAAGTATATTTACAGAAAAAATCTATTCCTAAAATTCCATCAGTTATGATTGGAAATGCTTCGTCCACTAATTGAAATCTGTGTGTTAGTGTTTGTTCTCCTAACATTATCTTCAAATCAGTAGAACCTAAAGTTTTCTTGCATTCGTTTGTAATGCCACTTAATTGGCAAATATTGTCAGTATTTTTGTAATAGTTGTACATTACATTTTCTTTACAGAGTGATATCTCTGAACCTGTGTCTATTAGAAATGTTAATTTATAGTTAATGTTTTGTACTGATAAAAAAAAAAAAAATTTGATGTCCCAATATGTAGTGTATAAACCCTAAATTTTCCCTGTTCGGAGATTCGTATTGAGTCTCCAGGGTTTGTACGTTTCCCTGTTGTTGTATAGAATGAACATTGGAATAGCTTCTTCCTCTTGAACTATAATTGTATCTATCTATCTACCTCTGTTGGATGCATTGTTGTTGTTATATCTATTGTAATTATTGTTGTTGTTGTTATAGTGTCTGTTATTGTTATAATACCTATTACTGTTGTTATGGTTTCTATTGTTACTGTTAGAGTTTCTGTTGATATTGCTATAATTTCTGTTGTTGATATAGTTTCTATTATTCCTATTGATGTTAGAATTTCTATCCATCTGTGGATTAAAATAATTTCTATTTCTGTTAAACCCTGAATTGTTTCTATTTGTGTTATTGTAATAGTTTCGTCTATTATTATTATTTATTTGTAAGGTCGTAAATGTATCTGATAGTTGTAATGCTCTTTCTTGTGCACTTGCAATGTCATAGGCTTGTGCCAAAGTCTTGGGTTGTGCAGCTATTACAGCGGTTCTTATGTCTTTATTTAAACCTTCTTGAAAAATTTCTAGCGCCAGTTTTTCGTTCATAGTCCTAAACGTAGACCGAGCTACTTGATTTAAACTGTCCTCTAGTTCTGAAATCTGTACCAATGTCAAGTCCGCCATCAAAGTGACAATCCGTTCTTTGTAGTTAAGTACATTGCCTTTTTGTTTGGTATTCTTTAATTCGAAATGTATGCTGCTTGCCGTTCTTGTGGATTTGAAATGCTTTGTTAGAACTGTTTTAAGTAGGTGTATTTTCTATAATAAGAATATCCCTGACACTGTCTATTAATTTTATCGCCATTACATATTTTATTAGTTTCTGTTTTCCTTGCTTATTTAGTTCAGAATCAACCATTTCTATCATCGGAAGGAAAATATCAACATGTTTTGGCTTTCCGTCGAAAATTGGAATTGTATCCGAAGCTTTTTTACTGTCAAAGTCCGACATGATTATGGGATTTTTAACTTCTTGCTCTATTACTAGTTTTTCTCCTAAATTGAGTAATTTTTTTTATCTCTTACGGGGTTCACTAAATGTCCTACAAGTTTCCCAACTTTTTTACTCAACTCTTCTATTGACTTTAGTTTTTCTTGTATAGTTTCATTTGTGTATTTTCTTGCTATGGATTTTCTAGCATTCACAATTAGTTTTTCTAATTCTTCAAAAGTTTGTTTCATGCATGGTATTTATTTCTACAGCAAATAAATTTTTTTTGTCTTGTTATTTATACATTTTGTACAGAGTTTCTTACAACTTGTTTCTTTATGTAATTCTGTAAGAATTTAACTATGACTACTAGTACAAAAATTATCAGTAAAATTATCATCATTTCTTGATCTTTTGTTATCTTATTGGTATTTATAGCATTGGCATTCGCATGGCCTTCCACTTTTGCATCTGCGATGCCCATTTTGAGTTCTAAAGTAAACTCTATTCTATCTTCCTCGGTTAATTTAAAAGTATGTAGTTCTAGATTCATTACCTAAATCAAAAATCTGATATTGGGGTTGAAAGCCCAATTTTCTCTTTAGTAATATTGTTTCTTCCTCAATACGATTTCTATTATTAACTTCGTCCCTATCAGGGGTTCCTTCCATACCTATATTTTTCCACAATTTTGTTAAAAACTCTACTGTACTTTTTAATTTCATGTTCTTTAAACTCTAATTCTAATGTTTTTGGCTTTATCTTATTTCTCCTTCTATTTATATGATTTTGAGATTTAGTATTACTTTTTTTTTTTATTTACAAAAAAAAAATTTATTTTAAAATTTCTGCCATGTTTTCTCTCTTAAGTTGTTTAGTTCCGCAATTTAATTCTTCTTCTGGTTGCCTTTTGCTATGTTTATCACATTTTGCAATTCCGTGCAGGCCTTTTCAAAACGCCGCTTCTTTCCTCCTCTCTTCTTTGATTTAAAATTTCTGTTCCGCTCCCCAAACTCTCGCACCTGCTCTTTATATTTTTGTGTCCTTTCTTTGTACTCTGTTGTATTGTAATTCTTTTTGGGCCTGCAGTCTTTGGCGTCGCTACATATGGAGGTGGTGTCTCTGGTTTGCTAATAACTGGTATTGGTATGTATTCTTCTTGGGGTAGTAGTAAGTTTTCCCACTTTTTGAATATGGCGTCTATTTCTTCTTGATCAAATTTATTATTTCTTTTGCAGTACAGAGAAAAAAATTTTTTTTTGCAAAATAATTTTAAAAAGTATCTTTTGTTTTCTTTAGTTTACAGGAAAAAGTTTTTAAACTTATCGTCATATACTATGTTTAGTGTTTTAAGGTTTTATGTTAAGTATTCTCTTAGCACTTCTGCCGCTTAAACTGAGCATTAAGATGCTCTCGAGAATTAATGAGGAAAGAATACCAATGAATTTCAATTCTTATTTAACTCTGAATTCTATTTTCAAAAATACAAGCTTATATACTAAATTAATCTATAGGTCAGCAATATTTTGGGGTACCAACAAATCAATAGTTGATTTTCTGTTCCCACGGTCTCAGCAAATTGTACTTTGGTTCCCATAAACCATTGGCACGTGAAAAACATTTTTGCTTTAATACAAATTTCATATTACAAACATTCCCATGCCAACAGTTCACTAAACTTAAATAGAGTTCATATTACAATTTTATTTCTCATACAAATTATTTCATACAAACAAAAACTCAAATATTTATTATTGCTGACATAACATAAGATACTAACTTTGGTCAGTGGCTTTGTCAACTGAAATTCTTAAAAATACTTTTTGTAAACAAAAAAATGAATTTGACTTTTTCAAGTTCAAAAAAATGTGTAAATGAAATTCTTAAATTACTACAGTACTTACTCTATATATGTATCTATTATACTACAGTACTAATTCTATATATGCATACACTACAAGGGGGATTCAATACGGTTGCTTACTTATGCCCCACATCAAAATGGGGTTTCGGAAAGATTCAATAGAACAATTCTCGATAAGGTCAATGTTATCAGAATCTGGTGTGCCGAGATAATTGTGGAACGAAGCTACATTATATGCTGTGTATGTTATTAATAGATGTCCTACTAAAGCCATCATAAAAGATGTAGTTCTAGCTGAATTATGATATCGTGACAAAATAAATCTTTAAAAGATAATAACGTTCTAATGTACACCCTATTCTTGGGTGCCTGATGTCAAGATAAAGAAACTTTATCCTAAAGGAAGGAAAATGTTCATGATTGGGTATGCTCTCAACGGGTTTCGTTTATGGGACATGGAAGACAAAAAAGTAGTTTTAGCTCGTGATGTCAAGTTTAAAGTAACAAAAACGCAAAACAAAATTGTTCTCAGCAGGCACGAGCAAGAAGGGGAGGAAAATGAATTTATTGCTGTGTCTGCGCACAACGAAAATAATGATGTTTCAAGGGAGAATGAATTTATTATGCCTGATGACTACTGTTGTTGATAAAAAAGAAAATGATGTTTATATATAATTTTGTATGTGGATGATCTGCATATTGTTGGAAATAAAATCGATAGCATAAAGAAGTTTAAAGCTAATCTGGAACGAAAATTTGAAATGTCAGATAGTTGTCCTTTAAAATACTTTTTAGGGCTGAAAGTAAAATTTGAAGATGGAACTTTAAGTATATCACAAGAGTCAAACATAAACAAAATTTTAAATAAATTTGCAATGCAATTCAGTTAAGACTCCAATGGAGCAACTGGAGTTCACTAAAAACTCAATTACAAATCAACCCTATCGCGAACTTTTAGGGAGCTCGATGTACCTTATGTTATGTTATGTTCAAAACCAGACACATGCTATCAAGTTGGATATCTAGGTAGATTTCAACAAAATCCAACCGATATACATTGGCAAAATCTGAAAAGAGTTGTAAGATATATTAAAGACACTTCTTCTATGAAATTAAAACTTTTAAATAACAATAACGAACCAGTAATTGGATATGTAGACGCATATGTAGGCAAGAGTGAATACTAATATAAGTTTTCTTTTTGAAATTAAATAAAATATTTTAGCTGAAATAGTTAATACTATACTTTTGAAGGTTTCATAATAAAGTATTTTTTTTATTTGATAGAATTAAATATGATATTTTTGGTAATTAATGAGGTTCTCTCAATGTATTTTTATTTCAAAAAATTTAAATAGGATATTTCTTCAGTAGTGTGGGAATTGGGAAATTCAGTAAATATATAAGCACGTGGGCAGCACAGGTATAGATAAATAAAAATGTAAAGAAGCAGATCCATCTGCTAACAATTACCCACTCGTCGTGAAATGTCCTGGGTGAGTACTACCAACCTATCTGTAAATCTCCAAAATATTAGTAGCAAGATCAAAAACCTAAAATTGAATACAAATATATAAAACTTGAAATACAAAATACAGTTGAACCCGATTAAATCAACCTTAATGATATAATTCCGATATATCCCTATATATAGGAATACGTATAATTCTATCTTTGTGAGTGCATGTAATGTGTTTCTTTGTCTTGAAATTTTGTAAAGAAAACTAAATATTATGAAATTAGTTAAATTTTCTTTTTCGCATTTTTTTATTTATTGTATCTTCAATATAATTGAACTATCAATAATTACTTATATCTTCAGTATAAAAAAAAATAAATATACTTGTTTAGTCCAACCAGCGCTGGGCAAAAAAAAATATATGTTTCACGGTTACTGTAATTTGCGGGTTATCCCTCTGATGTACGGATGAGAGAAGCAGTGTCCCTCCTTCTTAGTCGAATGTAACCAGGTTCATTTAGTATGTTACGGGCCAGTGGATTCGGATAAGTTTCAAGCTTCTTTAAATACCTTATGGCAAGATTCGCTATTTCTGCTTTAACTGATGGCACGTTAAGATCTTTATGGATGTTCGAGTTTTTTATATACCAAGGAGCAGATGTAATTATACGAAGAATCTTATTTTGGCGCCTTTGTATTTTTTCTACGTTGATAGCTGAGGCAGTGCCCCATAATTGATTGCCATAACACCATATTGGTTTTAGAATAGATTTATAATAAAAATATGCAATCTAAAGCTAGAGTAGAATTTCTGCCAATAAGCCAGTTTAGTTGGACTGCTTTCAACTTCATTTGTGTTAACTTTGTTGGCGGTCAAGATGTACGCCGAGATATTTGACGTCTGAACCTGGTTACTTTTGGTTATTTATCCGAATAGGGGGGCAAGGTTCTCTACGCAATGTGAAAGTTATGTGAGTACATTTTTGTTCATTAACTTTTATTCTCCATTTCTTCAACCAATTTTCTAAATTGAATATGTGGTCTTGTAAATATCGTGATGCTATAAAATGGCCCCAATATACTACCTTGGTGAACTCCGGCTTCGATTGGCTGGGGTGAGCTCCTTCTTTCACAATAAATTTTCGTTCGGTTAAATAACTATCTAGCAGCTTATATAGGTTTACGGGCAAATTCAGTTTTAGCTTATATATTAGGCCTTCAGGCCATACCTTATCGAATGCTTGAGAAACGTCGATAAAAAGCGCAGAGCAGTATTTTCTCTCTTCAAAAGTCTTCTTAACAACATTGACTAACCTGTGAGTTTGTGCGATCGTACTATGTTTTTTCCTGAAGCCGGATTGATGGTTTGGAAAACATCATTTGTCGCTTACAATAGGGTTAAGCTTAGTTATTAACATCCTCTCAAACAGCTTTGACATATTAATAAAAGGTTTATAGGGGTGTATGATTCAATTTTTATGTGGTCTTTTCCTGGTTTAGGAATCATGGTAACCAAGGACACCTTCCACTCTGTGGGGAAGTACTCAAGACGTAAAATGGCATTAAAAATAAAAAGAACGATTCTGCGAGCTATACGGGGCAACTCAAATAATATCTTGTTACTGGTTTTATCATTTTGGTGTTTAAATCCGTTATTGCCTTTTCAATATCACCAAATTCAAATCTTATCGGTACTGCAGCACTAGCCTCGACAATTGGCAACTCAACTATATCAGTCGATATATTTGGGGTAACAAATCCTTTCCAAATGTCCAGCAAATAAATTGCCTTTTTTGGTATCACTCCTTGTCCAGCCTCCAGATGTAGTTCGCAAGGGCCTTTTAAGGTTTCTACAATAATTTGATTGAGGAATTGCGGCTAGGTCTCCCAAATAGTTTTTCAGGGATGCTACTCCTCGAGATTCCAGCATGTCTCTTAGCCGGTTCGTGAATTCTTTAAGTCTGCTTTTGAGTTGAGGAGATCTCTGTGATTGCCATTCTCTACGAATTTTTCTTCTTTCAGCCAAGAGCCGTTCGATATCTGCGGAATAAATTTGATTGTATCTGGCTAGTTGTCGGGTTATTGTTGAATGTTGGGCAGCTGGTTTGAGGTTTTGGTCAAAATCAATAAGACTCCGCTCTACGTCTTCAGGTGTTCTTAACGCGATGTTTTCCGAACAATGAGTACTAAGATACTTTCTATATTGCAACCAATTAATGCTTGTGCTAGTCGTTGGTGATACAATATCTTGTTTGTCCCATATATAGACGATATGGGTGAATGTTCTGAGAATGATTAGTTAAATAGCAAAGACTTTTCTTTGACTATTATACTTGAATATAAAACCGTTTTTGTTTTTTTAAAGACAAAAAAAGGGTTAAACAAAAACGATTATTTAAAATACATAATTTTGAAATTTAAGAATATTATATATATAAAAAAGATAAATATAAATTGGACAGAACTATAAAGAAAAATATCACATTCTTAAGTAAATTATTTCTATATCTCCTATTTTTTATGTAAAGCGAATTGTAAATTTTGTAATATTAAAGTACTATTGTACACATATATTCACGGTTATATAATTGTAATCTATGCCAGTATGAGAATAAATACAAAAACTTATAAACTATTTTGAAGCTTAAAAACTATTTTGTAACTTATAAACTATTTGTAGACTAGATTAAAACTTATAAAATATCTTGAAACCTCTAAATTAATGTGTAAATTATAAATTATTATCACTTGTTAACTAATTTTAAGAAATTTTCATAAAGAAATAAAATATATGTTTGTTTAAAAATATATAATAATGAAATATATATAATAAAAATGATGCACATTCGGCTACTAAAAGATGTCATGGTTGACTTGAATATGTCAAAAGGGGTGGGAAGCCGGTCAGGACTAACCCATCAATGTCCATGCTAAAGAAAAATCAACTGTGTAAAATAGCGGTATATATTTTTCTAACCGTTATAGAAAAAATAACAAAATGGTGGCAAAGTACAGCTTTTTAAAACCGGCACGAACTATTTAAATGTAACAGACAAAATCGTTTGCCTCGACTAACTGTATCGAGTTACAGTTTTTGGTGGCTTTTTCCGTTAACCACATGGAATCGTATACATATGTTGGTTAATTGTAAATATGTATGTATTAAATTGTACTGTCTGTTTTTTGTGAAAATGTAATGTTACATTAATAAAAGAATAAACTTTAAAAAGGAGAAAAAAACACAATTTGTTGGATCTGCCTACATATAAAGAAAATCTACAAGGCAATATATGTATGTATGCACAAGGTTTTAAAAACACAACTTGATAACAGGGTTATCAGATATGGCGATTTCTCGCCAAACGTGGCGATTTTCTATCTTATTTGGCGATTTTTAAAATATTTGGCGATACTGTTGGCGATTTTCCCTTGACTTTTGGTCAACATTAGAAACTGAATTAATGAATATCAAAATGGATAATAAATTAATTGAAGTTGTTTTGTCATATTTAAATATGATTTTACTTCTGGATACCTGAAACTATCGGAACATAAATTTATTTAAAGTTCACAATATTTCATATTTTAAAATGTTTTTCATATCTAAAGAATTTGGGACTTTTACCAGAGGTGCACGTAGTGTGGAAAGTTTTCTGACTGTCATTCCCGGGCAATGGCTTTTCAGATTCCTCTGAAAGCTAGCTAGAGTGAGAAGGCGCCCAGTCATGCAGCCTGAATGGTTACAGTACACCTTAACGTCTCAGGCAACTAGGTAAAATATATGAATGTTTGCTGAAGCATGACTGCAACGTGGGATTGGACACATAGATAGCAGTCCTATCACCAATCTAAGAAAGGAGGGCCAGCAACCCACCTTTTTGAAATACAATTTGATAACGAATCGCTTAATAAACAGCCTCTAAATGAAAAACTGAAACGTTTGACGACGACCTTTGCATACCGAACAAGGACTATGATTGGATACTGGAACGTTAGAACCCTCAGGGACAACGATAACATCAGCGTTGATATGAACTCCAAATACCTGCAAGTGGAGCATGAAATGTCGAGGTATGGCCTTGCAATACTAGGATTGAGTGAGGTACGATGGCAAGGTTCAGGAGAATTTTCTTCCCCTACAGGCAAAACAAATATGCTGTACTCTGGAACACAAATAGGTTCAATCCGGTGTCGGGCTTATGCTTACACAAAATTCTCGGAAAAGTCTTATTTACTGGAAACCTGTGTCTGACCGAATACTACTCGCTCGGTTTGCATAAAAAATTAGAAACATATCTATTATTCAGTGCTATACCCCAACTGAAACTGCTAAAGATGATATCAAAAATTCGGTTTATGGTCAGCTTAACGTTACATATGATTCTCTGCCACGTGGCGATATTGTCTCAGTAATGGGTGATATGAATGCTAAAGTGGGCTCTTATAATGAGTCATTGGAACATATAATGGGTAGACATGGAATTGGTACTCGAAACGATAACGGTGAACGATTTATAGATTTCTGTAATGCCAGAAAACTCCTTATTGTTGGCACACTATTTGACCATAAGTTGTGTCATAAAATAACTTGGTTATCTCCTGATAGAAAGCAAGCCAAATTGATCACTGTGTTATAAGTCATCGGTATTTTGGGGAACAAGATTAACGTGAGTACCTGCCTAGTCGGCTTAACCTCACGGTGGTTATACCACCGAGTGAAACTTAGGCGTAGACTAGCGCCCCCATTGTGTAGTATAACAACACTTTACGATTGCCACCAATCGCTTTTTGTGTGTGATACAGTCACAATGAGTAGCAATTTATATAATATGGCAAGCCTTTCCAAGGCAAGCCTAGATCCACATTATAACCTCTTGCTTAGGGGTTTGGAGACTATCCAAACTCCGTCTGTTGAGAGTGCAACAGCACACTTGATCGACCTTGCACCATACCTACATAAATCGATCTTAAACCACAACCACCACGTGTACCCCCGAAGGGGACCTCACCAATAACCGGTCACAGAGAGGATATGCTCTCTGTGGGGCCACCGATTCCCGTGGTACCAGTCCTTTGGGTACTGGTCGGGCCTCGAAGAGGACCCGCAATGTTTATCGCAGACCTTTTCTTCCAGATTTAGGCTCTAGGAACCCTAGCGTCTGGTGCCCCTATTTTCCCCGAGTGAACCGCGTCAAAGCATTTGCCATTCCAGCAGTGACAATTGGAACCCCCGGGGGTAAGTCATCGCTATAGAAAATGTCTCCTGGATGTACGCAGTAAAAGGGGGGCAGACATAGGCCAATCCCGAGACCACTACCTAGTTGTCTCAAAAATTCGCCTCTGCACAGCTGCAATACAAAATTGATCAAACAACTTACGACCTAAAAAATACGCAATTGGACGCCTAAAAACGCAAATGTTAGGGTAGACTTCACCACACAGCTAAGAGATGCACTAAATAGTTCAGAATTTGAAGCACTTAAATTCCAAGTGGGACCTCATAAAAAACAAAATAAAATCCTGTGCCGACCGTACAATCAGGCCAGTACCCAAAAGAAGACAACAATGGATGTCCTATGAAACGTGGAATATTATTGCAGAATGGCGTAATCTGAAGGAAAAGTTGGGACCAATAACTCGGAATTAAAGATGAGCGTAGAAACGAGCTACCATGAGCTACACAAAACAGTGAAACGTGCGGTGCGGACACAGAAACGTAAATATATTGATAGTCTGACAGAAGAAGCTGAAAAAGCATCACGATCTGGAGGCACACGTCATAGATACAACTTAAACTTAACTTAAACTTTAATAAATCCACCACCTATAAACCCGAGGATTAGAATAACACCTCCTAGTATAGCGGAAACTATTGCCGCTATAAAACAACTGCCAAATGGAAAAGCAGCTGGTATTGATGGCATTACTGTGGAAATATACAAATGTGATCCGGCACTTTCAGCACATATTTTACATCCTCTGATCGCTGAGACCGAATCCTTTCCGGAAGAATGGAAGGATGGCATCGTTGTTAAAATCGCAAAAAAGGGAGATCTTAAATATTGTTCTAACTGGAGGGATATATGTATGTGTATTACCAACCGTTGCCAAAATAGTTGCAAAAATAATATTAAATTGCATTAAAGAACACTTGGAGAAAACTATCAGCCGGTTTTCGCAGTGGTTCCTCTTGCGCTGATCATATAAACTCAATGCGCATTATCATTGAACAGTGCGTTGAATTCAATTCCAAACTGTATCTGCTATTTATAGATTTCGAAAAAGCGTTCGACTTTGATTAAAGAAAGCTATAACCATGCCAGGTGCTTTGCCCTTTATAATTGAAATCTGATTTCCCTTCTGATCCGTTTATGGTGAAAAACGGAGTGCGCCAGGGTTGCATAATGTTACCTCTTTTATTTCTAGTGGTTATGAAAGATGTTCTCAATGATATTGAAAATAAAAGACAGGGAATACAATGGCAAATCAACAATCGTTACCTTAACTACCTGGCTTACGAAGACGATATCTGCTTACTTTCACACAAACTTATTCATCTCAGCAAACAACTACAAAACTTCAAGAACAGCTTCAATACACAGGTCTAAAAATAAATGCAGCCAAAACAAAAACACTAAGTATCGGTACAACAACAGTTCCAATGACCATCAACAACCAAACATTTGATACAACTGACCAATTCTGCTATTTAGGATGCGTGATTACTGCAAATGGGGGGGGGGGGGCGAACTCGATGTAGCCGCAAGGATAAAAAAGGCCAGTTCATCTTTTTTCATACTAGCCCCAATCTGGCAAAATAATAAAATAAGCCAAACCACAAAGCTGAGAATTTTCGAAGATAGTGTTAAGACGGTGCTCCTTTTTGGCTGTACAACCTGCAAGGTTACAAATGACATAACAAGACGAATTCAAACTTTTATTAAATATTACGAATTTTTTGGCCTAGAACGATAACAAATGCTGAGTTGCTAGCAAAGACAAACCAAATGGAGGTAGCAACCGAGATACGTAAACGAAAGTGGCAGTGGATAGGACATATTCTCCGTCGAAACGGCAACAATGTATCTAAACAATCACTTAATTGGAACCAATTTCAACAAGATGGTAGAGAAATTGGCAGGCCTCGCACAACATGGAGACGTTCAACGGAATCCGAAATGAACCAACTGGGTATATCTTGGAACGAACTTAGGTATATTGCTCAAAACCGGGTTAGATGGAGAACAGCTGTTATTGGCGCCCTATGCTCTAGTGGGAGTTAGAGGAATAAATAAAAAAATATCTAAAGAAACTTTATTTAAAGTTTACAAACATCTTTTGATTTTAAAATGTTGCAATTTTCTATCACAAACAAATTTTTTTTTTTAAATTCTAACATACTTTTGGATACTTATCATCCATAATAGAAAACATTAACTTTTGCTTTAGAAAGATTATAAAATATATGATATTCTATCTAATTATGTACAGTTTTGTATTTGATGTGATGGTAATTCCAATGAATTTTGTATACTTATTTTTTACATACAGAGGAAGTTTTGAAGTAAGGATTAAACTTGTTTTATTCTCTCTAAGTTGAAAGAATATTTTTTTACAAATTAGGGGATTAATTTTAAAGAAAAATTTTTTTTTAATTTTTTTAATTTTTTAATTTATATGCTGGTAATTACTGGATAGAATGATCGATTTAAATATTGAATACCACGAAAACTCGACTGCGAAACGTATGCTATAAATTGAAATAGGGCATGAGGCACACATCTGTTGATCTTTTGAAATTTTGAATAAATTTTATTCCTAAAAAACATATTTTAAAACAATAAGGTATTTGTTTTAAAATATGTTTTGGATGGGTATGTTCAGATCAGGAATGGTAAATTAAATTTTCAAATTGTACCAAACAGCTTTTTAAACTGTACTTTTCGAATAGAAATTGTACTATATAATTTTCCTTGTGAATTTAAATTTTAAATCAACTTTTATTCGAGATATTGGAAAATTGTATTCATCTGCGTGCATCAATACCGGTAATTTGCTTAAGGGATCAAAATCGAAGAGGTTTAAGAAATCCCAATCCAAGCATGCAAATGTTAAACTAAATTTACCACCGTAGTTCTGAAGTCGTCTGAGATTCTAATGAAATTAATTAAAGGACATTGGTGCTCTGATTATTGGTTATTGCATTGGGGTATATAACAGAAGTTGTCGTAGTGTTGTGATTAAGGAGAATACGTATTATCTGTCAAGGTTGCCAGGTCCTTTCATACCCTCTCTAAACTATCGACAGAAGAACTGGATAATTTAAATATTTTCTTCAATTGTAATTGTGGTTCTAGTAAGATAGCCTGATTTGTGGGAGAAAAATATTTATCAAGGTTTTACTAGCTTTTTTCGTTAAGCTCATCTTTATTTTGATTTCTTTCATTTTATATCTTAACGATTCAAATCTATGTTTCAAATCTATGAGTGTTTTCCTATTTTTGTATCAGGTAATATAAAAAACCGTTATGCTGAAATTTTTCGCTTAAAAGCTGAGTATTTTTGTAATAACAAATGAAAAGGATAAAAATAAAGTTTTTTTAAGTTCCAAAAATTAAAATAACAACAATAGATATTTAAACGTAAAGCCAGCAAAACGTTTATATTCTACCAAATTAGTAATTGGTGTACCATTGTACTAAAAGCGAAATTTTTTTAATTTTGGCGACTTTTTTTCTATTTTTGGCGAATTTTACCTATTTGGATTAAATTTATTTTTTTGATTTGTTAAATATATTTTTAAAATTAAAAAATATTGTATATATTAGAGGAAAATTTTAACAAAAAAAGTTTTGGCGATTTTTCACATCGATTTTGGAGAAATAGGTTAAAATAAATCTGACAACCCTGCTTGACGAGAGGATATGGGTTATAAAAAAGTGGATGAAAGAACCTGGTAAGTAACATAAAAAGGAATTACACAATTGGATGAAATAACATGACGGAGAACCAAATTAAAACTCGCATGAGAATTTTAACCTCACTTTTTTGACGAGAGGCAGTACCAGTAAAATAAACTAAGATTGATACTGGTGGAGACCAGTAATATTCTAGGAGTCCACTCTGGTGACCTACTTCCTGTGCAAAGGTACAGGTCGGCTGGATTTTCCTGAGCATAGCTCCTATATGTTGATAGACCCTGGCAATAAAACCTACTAGTGTTGGCCATTTTAAACTAAAACCCAAAAAATAACAAATGTTTTAACAACCACGTCCCACGTCGTGGGCGTCCTGACAATATTTTGCTGGATTTTGCTTTGAAAGTATTCCACATTAATTGTATGATGCTTACTTTTATAGAGTAGCACTTATAAAAGAAAAATGCAACTAAACTAAGAAGAAAAAAACAATAAAAGAATTTAATAGCCACACTCAAGTCGTATTATTCTTACCATATTTTAAAAATTAACGCTAAATAACAAAAATAATGTAATCACATAATTATCTAAGTATGTATTTCACAAAAAATCCAAATTATACAACACGTACGCGATCTTTCAAAATTAAACACGCAAATAATTATTTTTACTTAAAGACACTTTATTCAGCTTTGTATAAATAACTATTACTATGTACATACATACCTATGTATATGAGCTACTTAAAAAAATTCTGTAACAACAAGTAAGGCAAACCGGGAAAGTTTCCGATTAGAAAAACAACCGCTCGTTTCTGTTAAGTTTTTGCAACAATGTAATTCCACAAAGTAAAAATACAAATCAAATACAAATTTTATTCAATTGATGCCTAATGTTGCGCAATAGTTTTTAAAATATACCAGTTTTACAACGAAAATTTCAGTACCTTTAAACTGGAAATTTCGTTTTTTTTACTGCTTTTTCTCCACTTTCTCTTGGAAATTAGATATTTTTGCGGAATAAAGTATCCTATATGGGACTCAGGATTAAGGTACCTCCTCACATAATTTTGTTAAAATCCATGCCACAAAGTACACAGAGATGTAAATAGTGATTGATGAAAATGGCCATAATCAGACTTTCCGAAGCTTGTCAAGAAAGAGACACATATAGTACCAAATTTTGACGAACATTTTGATAATTTTCCTTTAAAGCGTATTCGTTGTTTAAAACTTTGTACTTTAAAAGTTAATTTGTACATTAAAATATTAATTAACCAACAAAGTATAATTAAAACAAACATCAAAACTCTTTGGTGGTGTGAAATATTTAATGATAATTATGCACATTTACAATAATAAGAAAATAATTAATAAGAAAATATCTCAAAAGAAAACCAATGTTTACGAAATAACACAAAAGAAAACTAATCAACTTGAGAAAGAGACGGGTAGAATTCGTATTTTTTGCCGTCCTGTTTATTCGCCGTTTCACCTCTTGGGTTCTCTTTGTCAATGAGGCGAACACAAATAAATATAGATTAATTGTATCCTTCATTTTGTCAACTACACAAATTCGTTTGCATTGCTTTCATAATATCATTTACTACGTTTTCTTTCATTCATTTTAGAGTAGGTAAACTTCTATTTATACATTTTTTCAATTGTTTAAGTAAATTGTATAGAACTTTTTAAGCACTTTTTTGGAAAATAACAATAATTCAAATTGACGAACAATTTTTTCTACCAAAAACGCATGAAAACTGGACCAAACCAAACTACCAAATCGTTCATAAAAAAAGAAAACTACGAATTTTGGTCTTATCGGACCAAAGTGGCATCCCTGTTTACAACAGAAAGAAACAGGGAAGACATTTTTTGAATTCTCTTTTGCTCTGTCTTAATGCTTTCACAATTGGATATAAACAAGACAGAGTTTTGCACATTCTAATTTCGGATTTATTTACTTTACATGTGTGTGTGTTTAAAAATCTGTGGTACATGTACTTTGTTGAGAAATTTTAAGCAACACAGAAAAAAGCAGAAAAGAGAAATAATAACAATGTCCAGTAAGATAGTCATAAACAGCAGACTTAAAGAATGCACGAACCGGCTAAGAGACATGCTAGAATCTAGAAGAGTAGCATCCCTGAAAAACTATTTGGGAGACCTAGACGCAACTTCTCAATCAGATTATTCATTATGTCGTGCTTGTAGAACTCTTAAAAGGCCAGTCTTACGTAAGCCTCCCCTGCGAACTACATCTGGAGGCTGGGCAAGGAGTGATTCCGAAAAGGGCAATTTATTTGTTGGACATTTGAAAAGGGTTTTTACCCCGAATATATCGACTGATATAGTTGAGTTGCCAATTGTCGAGGCTAGTGCTGCAATACCGATAAGATTTGAATTTGGTGATCTTGAAAAGGCAATAACGGATTTAAACACCAAAAAAGCCCCTGGCGTTCTTTAAACCAGTAACAAGATGTTATTTGAGTTGCCCCGTATAGCTCGCAGAATCGTTCTTTTTATTTTTAATACCATTTTACGTCTTGAGTACTTTCCCACAGAGTGGAAGGTGCCCTTGGTTGCCATGATTCCTAAACCAGGAAAAGACCACACAAAATTTGAATCATACACCCCTATAAGCCTTTTATTAATATGTCAAAGCTGTTTGAGAGGATGTTAATAACTAAGCTTAACCCTATTCTAAGCGACAAAGGATGTATTCCGAACCATCAATTCGGCTTCAGGAAAAAATAGTACGATCGAACAAACTCACAGGTTAGTCAATGTTGTTAAGAAGACTTTTGAAGAGAGAAAATACTGCTCTGCGCTTTTTATCGACGTTTCTCAAGCATTCGATAAGGTATGGCCTGAAGGCCTAATATATAAGTTAAAACTGAATTTGCCCGTAAACCTCTATAAGCCGAAAGAAAATTTTTTGTGAAAGAAGGAGATTTTTTGAGCTCACCCAGCTAATCGAAGCCGGAGTTCGCCAAGCTAGTATATTGGGGCCCTTTTTATACTTATTGTATACTTCAGACATGCCAACTAGAAACCGAGTTCACTCATCGACATTTGCTGACAACACAGCTTTTTTGAGCATTCACGAAAGACCCGAAGTAGCATCACGATATTTACAAGACCAGATATTTGATTTAGAAAAATGGTTGAAGAAATGGAGAATAAAAGTGAATGAACAAAAATGTACTCACATAACTTTCACACTGCGTAGATAATCTTGCCCCCCTATTCGGATAATAACCATACCATAGCTTTCAGACGTCAAATTGACCGGCGCCTTATAGCCCATTCAGGCTGCCACGAAATTAAGTAATTTCGAGCTGATTTTCGCATTGATTTAAAATACACACGAATATTAAAAACAACACTACAACAAAATTAATTTACAATTATGTATATTTCCATTATTTCATTTGGCTTTTAAATTTTTTTCAAACAAAACGGACTTTCCAGGTTGTAAATATGGCCATGGTTGCAAAAAAAGTAGCAAAACCAGCGTTGTCTGTCGTAATTTCTAGTTAATTTCGACGAAATTAAGTAGAATGAGTTAATTTGGGCAATGGTAAAATGTATGCGAAATTACGTAATTTCAACTTGATTTCGGCCGAAATCACAAAATGACTTAATTTCGTGGCAGCCTGAACGGGCTATTACATGGAAACGTGACATAGAAACAAAGTTAACACAAATGAAGTTGAAAGCAGTCCAACTAAACTGGCTAATTGGCAGAAATTCTACTATAGCTTTAGACTGTAAACTTTTATTATACAAGTCAATTCTAAAACCAATATGGTGTTATGGCATTCAATTATGGGGCCTTGCCTCAGCTACTAACGTAGAAAAAATTCAAAGGCGCCAAAATAAGATTCTTCGTTTAATTACATCTGCTCCTTGGTATATAAAAAACTCGAACATCCATAAAGATCTAAACAGTTAAAGCAGAAATAGCGAAATTTGCCATAAGGTATTTAAAGAAGCTTGAAACTCATCCGAATCACCCGCAAATTATAGTAGCCGTGAAACATACATTTTTTTTTCCCAGCAATGGTTGGACTAAACAAGTATATTTTTTTTTTAGACTTAAGATATGAGTAATTATTGATAGTTCAATTATATTGAAGATGCAATAAATAAAAATTGCGAAAAAAAAAGAAATTATAAAAAAACATGAATTATAAAAATTAATAAAAAAAACTAAATAATTACAATACAATAATTAAAATATAGAAAATATATGTACATAAATACATAAAGAACATCACAAAAATACATAATACATATTTTGGTTTTTAACATATTAATGTTTTTGATATTCCTTCATTAAATCTACATACTTTTGTTAAGACATGTTCATGTCTAATGGGGACGGGGGGTTAAGTTCTATTGCTAATGATTTTATTTCACACAACTTTTCTTTTTTTTTCAACGGCAAATAAAATTATATTTAATACATATGTATGTATATTCTAAACGTGAGCGCAAGATGTTAAAAAGTGTACAGTATTGCATGTTTTTGAAACACAAATATTGATTGTATGTGTAGTGGAATATTACTAAACAGTAAATACAGAGAATAAGAGAGCAAACAGTGCAAAAATCAGTGCACCTGATTTGACCGGACAGTTTTATCAAGTGCAATAAATATGCTAAGCATTTCATATTGTTCACTAGTTCATTTTACTTAAATTTTCCTGAGAGTAAAATCTCTGATTTTTGAGAGAAAAAATTAAATTAGATTTTTTTTATTTATCAATAAAAGTTAAAAAAATTGAAGCTACTACAGTTTTCTATTTTCAACCACTCAACGCGCAAATTAATATAAAATACCTAAAGTATAAAGTACAAACCCTTGCTTTTAACATCATACATTTACATACATGTTGTCTGCTATAACAGTATTTCATATCAAGAGACACTATTGAAACAAAATATTCACTACTGAAATTTTATTTCAAACAGCAACAAATATTGCATTGGTTGGAAGAAGAGCAAATGCTATTGTATGTTTTTATTTAAGAGCACAACAATATTTGTATACACATGAAATCAAGTGTAAGAAAAAAAGAGACCAATTCATTATTGAACATTATGAAGTTAGTCTAACAAGACGTTTTATGCTCACGTTTAGTATATTCATATAAACAATACTGAACACTAACGTAATTTATTGAATGTTCTCGAATAATAAAACAAATTATTCTAATTCGCAGTAAAATTAGTTATGTCTTTATTTAAGAAAGAATATTTTTGAAGTGAAGAATAAAATTCTCCATTTTTTGTAATTTTTATATTTGCCAAAGGTTTTGTAAGTAAATCCGCAACCATATCCTCTTTTGGACAGTAAACAAACTTGATGTCGTTTGAATGTCTGATTTCTCGCAGGAAATAGTATTTCACATCAATATGTTTAGTATTAATTGTTTCAGCATCTAAAAGTTTCAAGCAGCTTTGATTATCTTCTAAAATTGTAACATTTTTGATTTCTATTTGAAAATCGCGGAATAACATCTTTAGCCATATCAACTCTTGTGTCGCTTCAGCTAAAGCAACGAACTCAGCTTCAGTTGATGATAAAGTCACATGCGTCTGCTTTCTATTTGCATAACTAGCTACGGCATCTCCAAGTTGAAAAATATAGCCAATAGTAGATATCCGTCCGTTGATTTCACCAGCCCAATCTTGCTTACATCCAACGCAAAGCCAATATTGTTGAGTTCCTTAAAGGTATTTGAAAATACGTTTCACTTCAGTCCAATCACGCTGCGTTGGATACTTTTCTACTAAGAATATAAACAGCTACAGCAATATCAGGTCTTGTGTTTCCTGACAAATATAAAAGCGATCCAATAAAGCTCAATGTCAAATAGTATTTGTTCACCTGTTGGCGAGTCTTTTATATATACAACTTCTAATGGGACTTTCGAAGTTTTAGCACTCGACATTTGGAATTTTTCCAACATGCTATTTATATAATTTTCTTGATGAATGTATAATTTTCCATCTTCTCAACGTTAATTCCCAGATGAAGTTTCAATTCTCCCATATCAGTTATTTGAAATTCTTTTCCGATTGCATCGATTGTGTTCTTTTCTAGATGTTTGCTTTTTGTTACTACAAGTATGTCATCTACGTATATGAGCTCATAAACAATACTATCACCTTCACCTTGCACGTAAGGACAGCTATCTGCTATACCCCTTCTGAATCCAAGATTAATTAATTCTGAATTAATCTTTTCGTTCCAGCATCGCGCAGATTGCTTGAAACCGTATATACTTTTATTTACTTTCCATACAAGTTGCTCATGTCCCTTTCTAAATTTCCATTTAGAAATGCAGTTTTCACATCAATGTCGCACAAACATATTATTGAGAGATGCTAATGCTTATAAAGTTCGAAATGTTGTTTGTTTAACTACTGGTGTGAACACCTCGTCATAATCCTGGCCAAATTTCTGAGAAAATCTTTTAGCTACCAGTCTTGCCTTAAACCTTTGTGAACCATCAGCTAAAGTCTTGATCTTGAATACCCACTTACTTCCGACAGCTTTTCTGACTTTTGGTAATTCCACCAGATCCCATGCATCATGCGCATGAATAGATTGCATTTTTTCTTCCATTGCATTTAACCATTGATTTCTATTCGAACTTTCAACTGCTTCTTTGTAACCGTATCTTGTAGGTGGTAACCCTTTTGTGGTTCGAGAAGACCTTCTCAAATCACTGCTTTCTGTAGGTTTGTTTTTATCCGCATCTTCATTAGTGACAAGGCAACTTTTGTCGTCATTGCACCTCGTCATCTCAATTAAGCTACGATTTTTCTGCAACACCATTCTGCTCGGGTGTATAAGGAGCTGTAAACTGCTGTTGAACACCCTTAATCGTTAAATAGTTTTCAAGTTCCTTATTTTTAATTTCTCCGTCCCTATCTGTTCTTAAAACTTTAATACGTTTTCGAAAACGATTTTTAGTAAAATTAATAAATTCCTTGTTTTTTTTGAACCGACTTTTATTTTGCAAAAAATAAACAGTACAGTAGCTGCTATAGTCATCACTCATGGTCAGGACGTATTTATTTCCACCTGGTGTGACTTCACGAATTGGTCCACATAAATAAGCATGTATAAGTTCCAGTATATTCAATGAAAGATTTTTTGATATTTTTGGAAATTCTTCTGTTGTCATCTTATGTGAATACATTGACATTCTGTTACCTTTACTTTGCGGGATTTTTATGCATAATTCCAGTTGCATACACACAACCATTATGTATAATTTACCATCTGTTTTTTTTTTAAACAACTTCTAAATTGTTTTCAACCAATTTTCTGACAGATAAAAAATTTTCATCTAGGTCTGGAACAAAAAGCACGTTCTTTACAGGAATTGTTTTGTCAACGAAAATCACCATCTCCTAAACCAACTGCTTTAATAATATTTCCGTTTGCTAAATAAATGCGGTCAGTTACATTTTTATTTAAAGTTTTGAAAAAATGTTTCATCATATGGCTAGTAGCCGCTGAAGCAATATACCATTTCGAATCCAGTTTGTTTTTACTAGAATTAAAACATACCTCAAAATTATAAAGATTATTTTCCAGATTGTTCGAAGTTTGAAGAGTCTTCTTTGCTTTATACTTTTTTTTTCTTGTTAGGGAAATTTTTCTTTAAATTACCTACTCCACCGCATGCATAGCATTTCCATTCTTTAAAATTCTTTGTTTTTATTGCTACGTCTGATTTGTTTTCTGAAGAATTTACCACAGATTTACGTTGGTATTCTTGAATAAGGTTTTCTGTTACTAGTTCCAGCATTAGATCTTCTTCAGGTCTAACTTCTAGAGCTATTATTATTGAATGATACTCATCTGGTAAACTTTCTAGTAAGAAGGCAACCACAAGATGTTAGAAAGGGGGAGTTTTCATGTACCTTCCTCAATAACTCCCAATATTCTCGAGCTGTCTTCAATTTCCGAAGAGTTCCCAACTGAGCATCTTCTACTAGAAGTTCAATTGTAGCACGTGCTTTACCATCTTTTAAAATCCAAGTTGAACCTGCATCTTCTGGCTTTTCACAGCTAACGACTTCCCATAAATCTTCCTTTATAAGAAATAATTCCAGTTTATATTTCCAAACCTGATAATTCACACTGTTTAGCTTTTTGACTGCAGACTTGACTTCATCCATATTGCATATATGTATTTTCAATTATATTAATTGAAAAATATCCTTTTAGTGTAGGTCCATAACCTATTGAATGTTTTCGAATAATAAAACAAATTATTCTAATTCGCAGTAAATTAATTATGTTTTTATTTAAGAAAGAATATTTTTGAAGTGAAGAATAAAATAAAATATACATATTTTCCAAACACATATTTTTCAAAGCACATGTGAATAAAAATAATATTATATGAAAAGTAGTTTCTATAATTTTGTGTAAAGTTGTTATTATAATATTTCATTTTAAATTTTTATTACACACAACACAAAAACACATAACACAAATTTTAAAAATTTAAATGAACTGCGGTGGGTCCAGTTTCCTCTTTTCAGCTTTAATTTTAATTGATTTTTATTTCTCTTTTTTCTTCGTTTTTTCTTTTAGTAAAAATAAACAAAACACATTAGGTTTATTCTTCAATTAAAAATAGTTAATAAATTTATTTTTTGTTGTTTGCTGGTCACGCAGCCTGTAGCTCTAGAAACATTGCAGGTCATTTTAACATCTTTTAGGGATCTCCAAACATAAGATTAATAAACCCTTAAAGTATTTTTGTGTAAAAAAATAATTAAATTAAATATTTTTCATAAATGTTGGAAGTTTCTGCTTTGAATTTTGTTTTGATATCAATTAAGGCGATTTTCATTATTTTTACAGAGGCAGCCAACCAAACAAAAATAAAATACATGTTGTTTTTTTTGTTGTATTTGTTGACGTCCCGTTTATTGTACCGCCTCAATGATAAAATTGTACCAATCAGCATCAATTGTACCAAAATTTGCCATTGACAATTATTTTGCCAAAATTCTTACCTATTTCATAAGCAAAAGGCTTGCAATATTAGGGGCTGGTTACTCTATAATTTTCAACAAGTGCTTGAAACTCCCCCAAAGCCACTTAACCCGATAGAGTATGTCTAGAGTTATTTGGAGGAAAATTTAAAGAGCCATCTAATTATTAAAAAAGACCTTACGATATCTCACTAGAAAAATAGAAAAATGTATCAGCTGAATTCTGCTGGGAACGTTCAAACGCTCTAGTTCAGCAAAATGGTGGGGTAACTAAATTACCTCCTACATAAATCAATAATGTTTCAAAAAATATATATTATATAGAAATATATACATACATAAATCAATAGGTGTCTGACACATTAGACATCAACATATGTTAGCAAAAGCCAAACTTCATATAAAAAACAGTATTATTTATTGAATAAATTGTACAACTGATGTGCCAATTGTACCTCAAATCCCAAAACTGGTATAAATATAAATAACAAAAAAAAAGAAGTTTACCTAGCTATTCTTCTCTGTTTTCTTAGGTCGCTCACTCTTCAAATTGCTTTTTTTTCCTCAACTTCACTTGCTAGATGCTCTACGTCTTGCTTTTAATAGTGTCTACAACTGGGATAAATTTGTCTTGAGAAAAGTTAAACTTCCAATAAAAAAGCAGTATTAATAATAATTTTTTTTTTAAGAAGTTTGACTTTTATCAAGACATATTTATCCCCGTTGTAGACGCTATGTTAATAAATTTAATTATACAATTGAGTTTGCCCTAACTGTCTGTCTTTTGCGGACTTTAATATTTCCTATCTTTCTCCTTTATATTTTTAAATATTTTATATTTATAGCGGTTTCTATTTATTTTATTTAATTTTAAATTAATTTTTCTTCCAGCCAGTAGCCATATCTTTTTCTACAAAAAAATATTGTGAAACTAATTTTGTTATCATGCCAAATTTTGGGTCAAACGGGGTAGCTCTTTACAAGTGGCTGAGTTATTTCCAAAATATTTTGTTTCTGTCCCACTGTGCATTGGTTTATAGCCTTTTTACACTGACCAACATATTAGTGAAACATATGGAAAATGTTAAAAATTAAAAACATTGGTTTTTTTTTTGCAATATCTAATATCTACCATCAACAACTCATCAAGTCAATTGTCAAAAAAATTAAAAAGAGTATAATTTTGTGAAGAAAAATAAAAACATGAGTTTACAGGAAATATTAATAATCGGACTAAGGCCCATTATTATATGTAAGGAATAGCTAAAGTTATGATTTTATTGAAGAGATACATATGTAAGTAGTTTTTCGTTATTAAAAGTAAGCTAAAAATAACCTTTAACTATCAGGTACTTTAAAGGTAAGTTATAGTAACGAGCCTTTCTGTCGTTAACTACATATTTCTCATATAAAATTCTAACTTTAGCTTGAAAAGTTATAATAATGCTCCTAATTGTTGCTTTGCAAGAACAAACTCAAGTGTTAATGTATAGTATTTAAGTTATAGAAAGCATTTGGAAGGAAGATTTTGTAAAAGTGTTTTTACTGGACATGCATGCATACAGTCAGTTTAAAGTTTCAATACACCTCAAAAAATTGTTCGTTTAAAGAAAAGTAAACGTTTTAGAGAAACTTTAAGTATACAGTTTTATTTGTCTTCATAAATAACAGAAAACAAAAAATATATGCTTCATTCCCAGCTGTGCCTATGTGTCCCTTAACCCACCCATGTTACCTCATTAACCCACATCTGTTAAGTCTTAAAACACATTCTAGCACTAGTTTGGAATACACGTTCACCTGCCTCATACGCTTAATAACCGACTGGTTGTCAAGTACAATGAGGACCTTTCTCCCCTGTACCCGACATTCCAGCAGGTTATCCAACTCATGCAGCAGCCCAAGCAATTCTGCTTGGTAAACCGAGACGTACTCCCCCAAACGCAGTCTGCAGGACAAGTTGAACTCACCTGAGTATACACCTGCTCCTGCTCTACCATTTATAAAAGAACCATCAACAAAGATGCTGATGTCGTTCTCCATACACTCATTGTGTATAACGCCTTCCGCAATGAGTGTCCGATGCAGTCTTTCGACAGTTTTTCTTCTACTCATGCGTTCCATCGGCATTTGAGCTTCCCTAAACTCCCTAGTATCTAGGTCCAGGATGCTCTTATGCCCGATGTTCGTCCCAAAGCCATACGCAAAGCCAAAATTGCAGCCGTTGACCTAATAAGTCCAAAGGCAGCAATCCCAACATTGCCTCAATTGCATGTGTTGGAGCAGTACGCATTGCGCCACATATACTCATACAAGCAATCCTCTGAACCCCATCTAACTTACGCTTAACTGTAATCTTAGAGGCTTTTGGCAACCAAACCACAGATGCATAAGTTATTATGGATCGCACCATCATTGTATAAATCCAGTATGCAGCCTTTGGCTAGATTCCCCACTTACGGCCACAAACTCGTTTACACTGATGCAAGATCCTTTTCGCTTTCCGTATCTTCATTTCAATATATTCGTTCTACTCCCACATAATACACCTTCCATGACAAACTGATTTCCGATCCGAAAATCCTACGAGTGAAGAGCATAGTGTCTGATTTGCTAGCATTTATGGTTAGTCCCTGCCCATCGCTCATTTGTTATGAGAGCCTGTCTCATACATCCTTGGATCGAATCGATAAACTTTGCACCAACCACAAGTGCCAGATCGTCGGTATGGACGCCTAATGAGTCCAGCTACCAGAGAAGGCCATCAACGGTGATGTTCCACAAAAGAGGTCACAAAGCTCCTCCATGCAGAGCGGTATCAGTAGATCTATCTTAGATATGTACTCAGTACGCTAAGAAATATAGAATAAGAAATGTAGTTTAAAAAACAATGTAAGAAGACTTTTTGGATTCAATAAATATTATTATAATAATTCGAGATTATAAAAGTGTACTTGAAAGGCGATTGTTCACAATTTAAAAAAAAAGTGCAATGCAAAAAAAAAAAACAACATTTTTAGAATAAAAATTAAAAATAGAATAAAAAAAATATTGTTTCAAACGTTTACACAATTTTAAGTTTATTAGTTGGAATTTTTTTTACCATATAATTAAAAGTGCAGTTAAAAAGGATACAAAAATCCTATTTTTTTTTGTGTTCAAGGAGTTGATGCAGTACATCCAACATTCTCCAACGACTGGCTGTAAGGGGACTGTGGTCTAATTGGGCAGGATTTAATAATACAAGGGTGGTGTTCTTTAAAAAATGAAAACTGAAAATCGAATTTAGTTTTTTGTTGTAAAAACAGAAGATAGCAGCCATTTTTTTTTAATAATATAAGCCAGCCATTTAATTTTGCGAACAACCTGTTTGCAAAGGGTTCAAGCGGGCGCCTCGTCCGCCATTGCGGTATAGCAGTTTTTTTTAATTTATATTTAAGAAGGAGGGTTAGTTTATAAATTTTAGTGTGTTTTTATATTTATATTGTTTTTTTATATATTCTTATTATTTTGTATAGTTAAATCATTAATATTTAAGTGTTAGCGAAATTAGTATAAATGTTAGTTTTTATTATTTTTTAATGTTAGGCCATTTCGTGTAATTGTGTGTGCCTAAGTAAAAAGAACATTGCTTTTAATTTGTGCCAATAGATCCGGTTCCGGCAATGAGGGTGCCGAGCTGAAGGCAACCGGACGGGTCACAGGTTGCGTAGTGAACGGCCTTTAGATATAAAGATTAGCTGCGAAAAAGTGTTTTTTTTCACAAATAAGCAACATCGACAAGGTGAGTAACTTGTACTTCTCGAACCGGAATTCCCTCAACCATCGCAGTGTCTGTTCACCTAATAGGTGCGGCTGCAAGCGGACGTCTGTACTTATATTAAGCGGTTCGCTATACAAACGTGTAATATGTACAGCCAGTCTGAGGGCTAAGATGGCAGCCCCATCATCAGACTAGGATGCAGTAGACTAATCATCTGCTCATCCGAGATATTATGATTAACGAAACCTCAAATAACATGAATGAATTATCCGATCTACCGTTGACAACATTTAGCATGAAAACAAGGACACGATTTGGATTCTGGAATGTACGAACGCTTTTAGAACCATCACGCCTAGCACAGCTCTGTAAAGAAGTAAATAGCTACAATCTTCTATTTTTAGGAATCTGCGAAACTCGTTGGCCTGGAGTGGGCGAGCACATAACATCTGACGGTCTCACCTTTTTATTCTCGGGCAAACCTGAAATCCTTCCCAAATCAAGCGGTGTGGGATTTCTTTTGACAAAAAGAGCAAAGAAGGCACTAATTACTTGGAAACCCTTCTCTGACAGAGTAATATCTGCCAGGTTTCGCAACCGCGCACGTAATCTTACCTGCATCCAGTGCTACGCCCCCACAGATGCTGCCGAACGCGCTAATAAGGAAGAATTCTACAACATTCTTGACAAGGCAATAAGCGAAAGCAATCGCGCTGACATACTAGTCGTAATGGGGGACTTTAACGCCCAAATTGGGCCCGACAACAACAATTAAAAATCAACCATGGGCACGCATGGACTTGGGCGTAAGACTGAAAATGGCGAACTTTTTCTGGGAATGTGTGTAACTAACAACTTAATTGTAGGAGGGTCCTTATTTCCGCACAAAAGGATACACAAAGTAACCTGGGTATCTCCTGACCAAAGATCAGAAAATCAAATCGACCACGTGACAATAAGTAGCAAGTGGCGAGGGTCCCTATTGGATGTACGAAATCGCAGAGGCGCAGATATGGCAACTGATCATCACCTAATAGTTGCAGAAATATGTATTAAACTAGCGGCAATACGAAACAACAACAACAACTGCAATACGAGATTTGTCAACGTCCGTAATTTAAAGAATCCACTAGTAGCCTCTGCATACTCCGAAGCATTAACCCATAATCTTCTTGCATCGCATGACAACGACTTAAGCAGTTGGGAAAAAGTAAAGTCGGCTTTTATGACCCTGCTATAGACATTCTTGGTTATAAAGAAAACATGAGGAAAGAGGATATCAGATGAGACTTGGTGCATAATCGAGCAACGCAAGTTGGTAAAGGCTGACCTTAATAGAGCAAAAACTCGTAGTGCCAAACTTAATCTTCAAGCACAGCACAACAATATTGACAAACTTGTGAAACGAAGCGCACGACGGGACAAACGCAAATGGGTCGACAACATCGGCAAGGAAGCTCAAGCGGCAGCGGAAACGCATCGCACTAGTGATATGTACAGATGTTTGAGAACACTTACTAATGAACATAAGACAACACAGAGGCCGTTAAGAAAACGTAATGGTGAACTTGCAACATCTTCCGAGGAGCAAGTAAATGGTTGGGCAGATTTCTACAGTGAAATGCTATCCTCAAATGCTCATAGTATTTAGATTAGCTGTGAATGTGAATCACATGCAGACGATCCAGCTATATCCTCTGCCTGCCCCAACGTTGCTGAGATCACAAACTCTATTAATAGTCTTAAAACCAATAAGACACCAGGTGTAGACGGAATGTTTTCTGAATTATTAAAAGCAGACTCTTATACAAGTGCCAAAATAATCTACCCAATCATTCGCACCTTTTGGGAAAATGAAAGTCTGCCGGACGAAGTGATAGAAGGCATAATAATAAACATTCCGAAGAACTGAGATATTACGAACCCAATTAATTGGCGTGGTATTACTTTACTTTGTATGGTTAACAAGGTCATTGCCCAAATAATAGCTAAACGTATTTCCGCTAGGGTGACACCAGCACTGAGACAGGAACAGGCGGGATTCAGACCCCACAAATCCACTATCGACCATATAAATAGTCTCCGTGTTATCGTCGAGCAATCTGTTGAATGGCGATCACCACTCTATATGTGCTTTATCGATTTCGAAAAAGCCTTCGACAAACTAAATCACAACGTAATTTGGAGCGCACTACGATGCAAAAACGTCCCTGATAAACTTATTTCACTTATTAGGTGCCTTTACCGCAATGCCAGCTGTCGAATTAAACATGGTGAAGTGCTAAGCAGGGCGGTAAAAATAGAGTTCGGTGTTCGCCAAGGTTGTGTTTTATCGCCACTTCTATTTAATATAGTTTTAGACACAATTCTCAAAAGTGCCCTACAAAACGCAAAAGGAAATTACTTGGGGACTGCAAGGTCATTTAAACGATCTTGATTACGCAGACGATATCTACCTATTAGCTCACAGCTACTCAGATCTTGCATCAAATCTGCAAAATATGACAACAGCAACAGATGCAGCCGGGCTTAAGATTAACACTACCAAAACGAAAACTCTGCGAATTAATGCATCGTCTCAAGAATTATTCACAATAAATAATAATCAAATAGAGGATGTCAGACAGTTTTGCTATCTTGGGAGCGTAATTTCCAAAAATGGCGGGTCAAGTGAAAACATTGACAACCGTATAGAGAAAGCGCGACAAACTTTCGGTCGTTAAAGACCCATTTGGAATTTGTCTTCACTATATCAGCGCACAAAATTAACAATATTTAACACAAACGTCAAGTCTACTCTCCTCTACAGTTGTGAGACATGGAATGCTGCCCCTCGAGACATGCAGAAGATACAAGTGTTTGTGAATCAATACCTCCGCAGGATAGTGCGAATATTTTGGCCTAGAGTAGTGTCCAACAACAGGCTTTGGGAACAATCCAACCAACAAATCATGGCCACAGAAATAAAAAGACGTAAGTGCCGGTGGATTGGCCACACTTTAAGAAGACCAAGGAACGACATCACAAGAAATGCCATAGACTGGAACCCGCAAGGGAGTCGAAGAAGAGGACGTCCAGCCCATACGTGGAGAAGGCAAATCGATGTAGAAGTGCCTGAAATAGGTAAAACCTGGGGAGAAGGGAAAACGTTAGCACAAGACAGGAATATTGAGGCCCTATGCTCCTTATAGGATCAAATCCCGGTTCGGAATAACCGGAAGGAATTAGGTAGCAGTAAGTTTGAAAACAAAATGTGTTGCCAAACCACCCAAAGGTGTGTTTACATTGAGTATACAAGTCATATGTACTGTCAAAATTGCTATCTATATGGAATTTCATTTGTATGTCAAAATCACTGTTTTACATATGGTTTATAATTTTTCTGTTCAAACGTACACATGTACATATGACATAACCTCCTGTTATTGAAAACAAAATCAAATATTTAAAACAGCTGGAAAAAGATTTGAAAAATAATGCACTATAGTAAAGTAAAATTTTAATTTAATTCAGTCTTTCTTTGTACCGGTAATATAGAGAAACACACCTTGCCTTTCATCATTATACATTTATGAAATTGTGTTCTCAACTTCTATTAAAATTGAGTCATTCGTATAAAAATGTCCCTTATACCCTCCGGGCCCTAGTTTTGAAAACATACATATCCCAATGGACCCACAAAAAATAAGATCTGTCTATGTTTTAAATATCATTAATTTCGATTTGGCCGTGATTGACGTACAAATAATCAAACTTGCAAATAGATATATAATATATGTATCTATATTAGATTACATAACTTTATTATTAATATCACCTATGAAGTATCGATATAAATCTTCGGAATTTTTGAAAATAAAAGTGAACATCACTGAAAACAGCTGTTGTCATATAGTTTTACACTTCAAATAGAGCGTGCTTTAAATAAAAATCTAACACAAGTTATTGCACATAGGTAAATAACATATGTTAGGATTCAAGAGGTTTACACTATATGTATAGTTTTACATATGGAATATGGAATTTGACATTCCATATGACTTGTCACTCAATGTAAATACACCTTAAGCGAACTTCTTTAGGAATAGCAGCGAGTAGTTTTTAGATTCCTTATTGCTGTCCCTGATTTTTCCAGTTAGCGAATTGTGTCTGTTTCTTTGGGCATTGATTACGTTTTTTTTTTCATTTCCGTTTTTTGTTGTTCTTCAACTTTTAAATAAAACAAAGTATTGTATGTATTTTTTTTTATTATTTTCATTAATATTTACATTTTTTTAAACCAAATCCCGGTTCGGTTTTATAAATATATTTTTATAATAATTTTATAATTGTTAGTTTTAAGTTTTGTTTCAATAAATATGTAATTTGTTTTATGAATTGAACAAATAAAGGTTTGTGCTATTTTTGTTTGTTCCAGGGTGAGGTTTCGTGTGCTGTGAGGTAAGTTGTCAAAGTAAGTGAGTGTGTGTGTGGATTAGGAGACCCAAGAAATATTCAGTTGGAGCAGGTAACCTAGGTCGGGTGGGCAAGTGGGGAAAACCATCTTCTTGTTCTCGCTCTTTAGTCTTTCCCTGTGTAGTTTTATGGTAGTTGCTTTTGTGTAGCATTATGTTTTTTTATTTACTGTTTGTCTCTGGGCTGTAGCTGTGGGTTGGGACCTGCCCTGATGTTGCTGACGAGCTAGCTGGCATCGTAGGAATATGGCGCCCACTTGAATGAAATTGTTGAATACGTTATGGTGTATATGTCATCTAGATATACCCTGCAATAGACTAATAGATTTTCGTAAATAAACCAAAAAGATAGGTATGTAATAATAATAATATTTAATAATAATATTTATTTTACTGTAACCTGTAGGAGACCAACTTATAGGCCATTTTTTTTGAACTTGTAGAGTGAGAGTTTGGAAAACCATCTCATTGGAGAGGTTTAGATATATTGTTACGTTTTTACTTTACGTTGGATTCTTTTAATTGCAAAATACAACTGCCTAACTCCCATTTGTAACCCATTGCATTTCCTAGTGGACTGCCCAAAATTTAATTACGAGAGAAAACTCCCATTTAAGAATTCAAATCCTCTTAGCGCTTTATCTTTGCCACATAAAGAAAATATCATTGAGATAATTAAATTTATAAAACTAACTAACATATATAACCTGATTTAGAGAAATTTTATCTATTACAACTGATGTAATACAATATTTATTGCTGAAAGCCACAGCAGCCATTGCTCCAATCCTATTAACCTGTAATTTGTAATTATAAGTTAATTTGTACAATAAATAAAAAAAATAATTGCAAAAATAAATACACACTGTTGTTACTTTTACTGTAAGTCACTTTATTTATTAACACCACTGTTCAAAAATACAGGAAACTGCTAAACACTCTTAAATTTCGACAACTTTTCAGGCGATTTAAAAGCACCAGAGTGTTCTATTCCAGACAGATCTGGCAGGTTCAATTGTTATTGCTCTTGTTTTTTTCTTTCTACCTGTTTGTGTGGTTGTTTATTTCTTTATACCGGTTTGTGTGGTGTATGTGTATTTAACTGAAGAGTGTTTATTTAGTGTGTGTGTGTATATGCGCCACTCATCCCGTGCTTGTTGTTTTATGAATGTTTGTACATGAGGCATTTCTAGACTAATCGACAACAACACATAGATGACTAGCGTTGCTCCTTGTTGTTTGTTTGTTTCTTTCATCATTGCAAGAAAACAAACCAGTAATGTTGTTGTTGTTCGAGAGTATTGTTGTTTAGAGCCTATAATGAATAAATTCTTCTTTCGTAAAAATATATTTTTTTATTCATATTTTATTTATTGTATCTTCAATATATTGAACTACCAATAATAACTCATATCTTAAGTTTAAAATAAAAAAAAATAAATATACTTATACAGCCAGTGCTAGACAAAAAATAATGTATGTTCCACGATTGTTGAAATCATTTACGGGTCATCCCTAGATAGATAGGTTTAGATATTAAGTTTGTTATTTTTTTTGGTTTTTATATAATTAGGTGATAGTATTAAAGAAAAGTTGGGCAAATTAAATTTTTAGACACCAGTAGAGCGGAATGCACATTTTCTAGACAGCTACGTCCGTCATCAGCACTCTTCGTATCTATCTACTTAGGGTAATGTTTACTTGTAAGCATCATATTTTTAACCAACCGAACCCAGATAAAGGAATACCAGAATACTTGTATTCAATTATCAATCGTCAGTTGGTGAGAACGAAGTCTACCACTACCTTAAGCTTCCCTCTTGTTGAATATTTTTTGCTTTTTAATATTTACCACCTTATATTTTGTTGTTGCCCCAGCCAACCTTCGGTTAGCTATGAAAGCTACTTTTGTTTATTTGTTTTATTCCAACATTCGTTTTTTAGTTAATACTTTGTTTTTAATCTTTTCCTTTTTTTATATCTATAAACAATCCTGCAGTGAAATTAAGTAATTTCAAACTGAAATTACTAACGAAATCTAAACTGTTCATACTGGGTGTTCACGTCTGAACAATGATGATTTTCCATTATGATGGTTGAGAGTGATGCCAAGAAGTTTTTGACGTCTATCATCAATTGCCGCTTATTCATCATCCTTGGCTTTATATACTTTTTTTATCGTAGTGTAAGTCGTGCTTTTTGAACTATTTAATATGTATTTTTCGAATAATAATTTTTTGCGCCATATCGTTGGCCGAAATTGATTAAATTTTTTAGAATTCTTTGCGCCATATCGTTGGCATTCGTTTTAAAATTGTAATTTATATAGTTCTTTTTTTGATCGAATCAAAGATAGTTCGTTGCCGTTCGCGCCCACTAAGATTTTTTAATTTTATAGATTGTAAATGTGCATTTAAATCAAAGGATAGTTAATTTGTAACTTCTCCCTTGTTTGATTGAAAAGATTAAACTTTTTGTGTTTTTCTTTATATTGCAAAAGTTTCTTGTGCCTAGTGCTTGTGGTGCCTTTTTTGGCGAAGACAGCCGTTTAGAAGCTATCCTCATCAACTCCCACATTTTTACTGGGTTATTTGCCATTTGAGTTAATTTCGTATATAATTATGTACATGTAGATTAGCTTGGAACGAAAAATTTTTTTTTTTTCAATTTCAATATTAAATAGTTGCCATTTGCTATTGTTAAATCAATTGTAAAGTTTAAAGACGATTGGAGTAGAGATGACGCGAATCCAAATGCCGCAGATCAATATTTATTGAAATTTAGCAAATTTAAATTTTGTTTGGATATGCAAAAACTACATTATATAAATAAAAGGACCATGCTAAGTACATTAAATAGGTTTTAGTCAAAGAAATCATTAAAATATCATATCTACCCCTATCTTTCTAAAACAAAGAAAAAAAGTAAATTTAAAAAAAAATATTTTTCATGTTTTTATACCCCATTTAGATTTTAAAACGTGAAAAGGGTTATAAAATGACGATGGATAGGAAATTTTTATGTTTTGAATTATTTTAGGATTAGTTTTAATGAAATTAAAATAAATATAAAAAACTACCAATAAAGTACAAAATATAACTATATACGATTTAAAGACAAAAAATATGTTCAAGGCTTCTGTGGCACCTCAAGATGTGGTTCAATCACAATAAAACTTTGTAGAATAACTTATCACATAAAAAGACAAATTTTTATCACTATTTGAACGGGTAATATAAATATTTATTTTCTGTCATATACCAACGTTCCAGCCTAACGTACATACATACATACATACATACATACATACATACATACATACATACATATATTCCCATTATTTCATTTGGTTTTCAATTTTTTTTAATTCGGGCAATGGTAAAATGTAAGCGAAATTACGTAATTTCAAGTTGATTTAGACCGAAATCACGAAACAACTTAATTTCGTGCATGTCTGAAATACGCTATTAAACAAAAGAAATACGTTTCAATGAAAATTCCTTTCAATCAATAATCAGGATAACACGAAATTAAGTAATTTCAAGCTGAAATTACGAACGAAATTTAAGTGTTCATAGTTATTTGACATTTGAGTTAATGTCGATGTTTAGTTTTTATATTTTATTCTTTTGAAAAAAGTTTGTTAAAATCGCAATATTAAAAAAACACTACAAAAAAATTTGTGTATAATTATTTACTTATATATTTCCATTATTTCATTTGGTTTTAAATTTTTTTAGCCAAAGAGAACCCAAGAGGTGTCACGGTGAGATAGGCCGTCTCTTTCTCAAACAAGTGCCCTTTTGTGAATTCTCTTTTGTTCTATTTTCTGGCGTATAAAAATTAAATGTATGTATTTTGAAAGGTAAGGTAAGGGGATGAAAACCAAAGAATTTTAAATTAATTTCATAATTTTCATGAAATATTTACTTTTTTTCGGGAAAAACAAGAAGCAAACATATCCAAGGTAAGTTGAAATTAAAATTTTCATTTAAAATATGATTGTATTTGTTATTCTATTTTGCAAAAACAGAAGTCTGAGAAGCTGTGGAAAACAATACAAATCTAAGTTTTAACAACTAAGAAAAAATTTACTTATTTTAATTGTTATAATTTTCAGGAATAATAAATGCATCAAGAATTGTCCTCCAGGGGAAAAATTACACATTTTCCCAAAGGATTCGAAGAGGTAAGTGAAAAATGTTCATATACATACATATGTGGGTCGATCTCACGAATTGACAACAATCGAGGGTTGAAAACGGCCAAGTGCTGAAAAAGGTTTAAGTAATTATTTTTCTGTTTTTGGCGTTGATAAGTGCGGACGCGATTTATTTTAGCTCGCATTAACAAAAAAACAAAACATACATTGTGTGAATAATTTCAAACAAAAACAAAAAAAACAAACCTGTTTTAATACAACAACAAAGTTGTCTGTAATTTTTTTATTTCTTTCTTTCTCTTTATTTTTTACAACGGCATATTGAATTGCTACTTTAAAAATAAAACAAAAACAATAAGGGCTAATGAGCCTCTTTAATTTAAGCGACAAAAATGTTGACAATGTTAAATAAAAACAAAAAAACAGAAAATAATTTGTGTGTAAATTCTACGCAAGTTATACGTGCCCAATCTTGTTCGTCGCTTTTGCTAAACGATGACAATAATTTAACTACAAACAAGTCGCCTTCTGAACACAGTGTTACCAACAGTAATATGGATAGTGCAGAAAAACCTAAGACGCAAGTGGGAATGGACAGATATATAACTGTATTGAAAAGAGGTAATTAGAAGCCCTAAATCTTCGCAGATTGCACCAATGTCGAAAGTACTTAAAGATAAGGAGGCTAACGGAATAAGTTCCCAAAATCGTTTTGCTATTTTAGATAGCAAAACAAGTGAGCAAAAAACGGCACCGAAGTCGTTTAAACCACCACCAATTTTTTTAAGGGAAAAAAATTCGAATGAATTAATAAATAAATTAATTTCAGTTATCGGGGAAAATTCATTCTATGTAATTCCAATCAAGCGTGGTAACATTGATGAAACTAAAATTCATTTTATAGACGAGAGTAGTTATCGTATAGCAGTAAAGGAGTTTGAAAGATGCAATAAGAACTTTTATACCTATCAGCTGAAGAGTAGCAAAGACCTACAGGTAGTCATCAAAGGTGTTGACTCATATGTTAATCCAGTGGAAATCAAAGCTGGCCTCCAAAAAGCAGGATTTAAGGTTAAAAGCGTTGACAATCTCAGAAATCGAGAGCGTGTCCCTCAACCTCTATTTCGCGTTGAACTGGAACCTGGGGATATTAGATTAAAGAAGAACGAAACGCATCCCATTTATAATCTAAAATATCTGTTACACCGCAGGATAAGTGTAGAGGAACCACATAAACGGTCAGGACCCGTTCAATGTTTAAATTGCCAAGAATACGGCCATACAAGGGCTTACTGCAAGTTGCCTCCGGTTTGCGTTGTGTGTGGAGAGCTTCATTGTTCCGCCCAATGCGACAAACCAAAGGATGACTCGAAGGTTAAAAAATGTAGCAATTGCGGTGGAAATCACACTGCTAACTACAGAGGCTGTCCAGTTTTTTCTGTGGTAAGGAAGTCAACTCAGAAATTAAATACTCCTGCTAGGCAGCCACAATACCAAGCAAATGCTCATTACCCTCAGTTAGCTCAACCCACAACCAAAAATGTTTCATACGCGGATATGTTAAAATCCAATCATGTTTTAGCACACAAAGCGACACCTACAACCAATTCTACCCCAAATATGCATCCAGAAGCTAAAGAACAAACACCATCTGGTAACTACAATCGTCTCGAAGCAAGTATCGAGACATTAGTGCATTCGTTAAACAGTTTTTTGAGCTCTATGAGCAGCATGATGCAAGAAATGGTTCGCATGCAATCTATGATGTTGCAGGCGGTACTTAACAAACCATGAACTGTTTAAAAATATGTTTCTGGAACGCAAACGGCTTACGCCAACACAAAAATGAACTCGAGTACTTCTTGAAGAACCAACAAATTGATGTCATGATGGTTTCAGAGACTCATTTAACAACAAATAGCTTTTTTAAAATCAATGGCTATATATTATATGACACTAAAGACCCCCGTGGCAGAGCATGTGGTGGTTCAGCAATACTAATAAGGGCTCGAATTAAACATCATTTACTGTGTGACTTTTGTGAGGACTACCTTCAAGCAACAAACATCTGTATTGAAGAATATCATCAAAACTTTGTTATTTCTTCGATTTATTCACCTCCTAGATTTCAAATATCAGAGAGTCAATATATCGACTTTTACAAATCACTAGGTCCCTGTTTCATAGCATCAGGCGACTACAACGCTAAACATACGTTTTGGGGATCACGCCTAATAACTCCAAAAGGTCGTGTTTTATTTGACACTATTTCAAAAATGCGTCTGAATGTGATATCAAGCGGACAACCCACCTATTGGCCTACTGATCGACAAAAAATACCTGATGTTATTGATTTTGGCGTGACTAAAGGTATTTCGAGAGAAATGATTAAGGTTGAAACGTCACTCGAATTATCCTCAGATCATTCACCCACTATTGTCTATATATGGAATCAGCAAAATATCGTGTCGCCAACAACTTGCACAAGCATCAATTGGTTGAAATATAGAAAGTATCTCAGTACTCATTGTTCAGAAAACATACCGCTAAGAACACTAGATGATGTGGACCAGAGTCTAATTTATTTTGATCAAAACCTTAAATTAGATGCCCAACATGCTACAGAAACCAGACAACCAGCTAGATACAATCAAATTTATTTTGTAGATGTCGAGCGGCTCTTGGCTGAAAAAAGGAAAATTAGAAGAGAGTGGCAAGCACACAGATCTCCTCAACTCAAATCTAGACTTAAAGATTGCACGAAACGGCTAAGACAACTGCTAGAATCTCGAAGAGTAGCATCTCTGAAAAATTACTTGGAAGACCTCGACGCGACTGCACAATCAGATTATTCATTATGGCGTGCTTGTAGGAACCTTAAAAGACCGGTCGTACGTAGGCCTCCCTTGCGAACTTCTTGTGGAAACTGGGCAAGGAATGATACCGAAAAAGGCAATTTGTTTGTTGGACATTTGAAGAAGGTTTTCACCCCAAATGTATGTACTGATATAGCTGAGTTGCCATCAGTAGAGACTAGTGCCGTAGTACCCCTAAGATTTGAATTTAGCGATATTGAAAGGGCAATAGCGGATTTAAACACCAAAAAAGCCCCTGGCGTTGATAAAACAAGTAACAAGATGTTAGTTGAGTTGCCCCGTATAGGTCGCAGAATTATTCTGTTTGTTTTTAATGCCATCTTACGTCTTGAGTACTTTCCCACAGACTGGAAGCTCTCTTTGATAACTATGATTCCTAAACCAGGAAAAGACCACACAAAAGTAGAATCATACAGACCTATAAGTCTTTTATCTAACGTGTCAAAGTTATTTGAGAGAATATTAATAACTAAGCTGAATCCAATACTTAGCGCGAAAGGATGCATTCCGAACCATCAATTCGGCTTCAGAAAACAACATAGTACGATCCAACAAACACACAGATTAGTAAATGTAATTAAAATGACCTTTGAAGAAAAAAATACTGTTCTGCGCTCTTTATCGACGTTTCTCAAGCATTCGATAAGGTTTGGCACGAAGGCCTAATATTTAAGCTAAAGTTGAACTTGCCCGAAAACTTGTATAAGCTTTTAAAAGATTATTTAACGAATCGCAAGTTTTTACTAAAAGAAGGTGACTTTTTAAGCTCGCCACAGCTCATTGAAGCCGGAGTCCCCCAAGGTAGTATTTTGGGACCAATTTTATATTTACTGTACACATCGGATATGCCAATTAGCACCCTAGTCCACACATCAACTTTTGCAGATGACACAGCTTTCTTAAGTATTCATGAAAGTGCCCAAGAAGCATCACAAATTTTACAAGACCACATACTCAATTTGGAAAAATGGCTAGAAAAATGGAGAATAAAAGTGAATGAGCAAAAATGTACTCATATAACTTTCACACTGCGTAGGGACTCATGCCCTCCTATTCGCATAAATAACCAAATGATACCACAGCTTTCAGACGTTAAATACCTGGGTATACATCTTGACCGTCGCCTTACTTGGCAAAGCCACATTGACTTCAAGTTAACACAAATGAAACTAAAAGTAGTACAACTAAATTGGCTTATTGGCAGAAACTCCACCCTGAGCTTAGATTGTAAACTTCTACTGTACAAGTCGGTCCTCAAACCAATATGGTGCTATGGGATTCAGTTATGGGGCACTGCCTCAGCTAGCAATGTAGAAAAAATTCAAAGGCTCCAAAATAAGATACTACGTATGATTACATCTGCTCCCTGGTATATAAAAAATTCGAACATCCACAAAGACCTAAACATGCCATCAGTTAAAGTAGAAATAGCGAAACATGCAGTCACATATCTAAAGAGGCTTGAGGTAACCATAAACTAAGAGCAAAATATTATGGTTAAATTATATGGTTGTAGTTAAACCATATTATTGTTGAACATTATAATATTATGGTTAAATTAAATATTATAGTATGGTTAACAAAAATGAAATGTCATTTAGAAATTGTTTATTTTTTTCTTTAATTTATTTTGAAACTTACATTTTATTATACATAAGAATACATACATAACTATAATTTTGAAAAAAAAAACACAAATTTTTTAAGAACTTGAACGGGGCTTCTTTTTCCTATACCAACAACGAAAGCAATATCACCGACGGCATAACCTTTACGACCAAACCCGGAGCTAAAATTTCACCATTTTATTCAATGTATATAGGACAAGCCAGAGCCAAGGGGTACAAAAACCTCAATATTTTTCCGAATAGCGGAATTTTGTTTATATTCAAAACCCACTTTTTTAAGTGCAATTACTTTGGTATGGGAAGCACCACAAAAAGGATTAGCCTTGCGTCTTGTATCCAAATGAGCCTTCTTGTAGTCTTTGTCAGCCCAACTTGATCATGATGACATTTCTAAAAAAATATTTATTATTATTACAATGATTTCAATTTTCCTAATTTTTGTATCAATGAAATCATCATGTTGTTTTCATTGATATATAAATTAGCAAAATTTAATACTTACTTTATATTGTAAAGATTAATTAAATATTTTCGTACTCGTATGCATGTATCTATACAATTTTTCAAAAATAAATTTTTACATTTTTTTACTATTTTTATTTTTTTAAAGAAAATATTTTATTTTCTGTTGTCAAACCCGATGATTAATAACAAACAATTTTTGGTTACATATAAATATATTATTTTTGAATATTTATAAAACTTTGGTTGTAGTTTGACGTTTATCAAAATTTGTAGAATAAAAACCAACCATATTGAATTTTTTGGATGTAGTAACCATTTAATGATAAAATCATAACCAAAACTTTTTTATCGTGACCAAAGTAATGTTACAAACAACTAAAATTTGTTCATTGCAACCATACATTGTTACAGAGAACATAATGTGATTCCTGTGACCATACCATAACCATGTTTTTTCTTTGCGTGTAGGATTCATTACTCCCTACAACCTGAAAAACAAATCAATACACCTAATCTTACAATAGCGACAAAGATACTAACCTGGTGTCGTCCCAACGAATTGTTTGGCTTTAGCTGGGTCTATATTTTGTTCAAATTCTTTTAAATAGCGTTCAAATATCTTGAATATTTTTATATTTGGGCAGTTCTCTTTAATAACATCAAAAAGTGTATTAAAATCAGCAATATCGTGACCTTGACCCACGTATCTATCAGCTGTTCGTTTACATACAGCCCCTACACCATCAGCAGCTCCATTTCAATGGCCAGACTCAAGATAATTCCAGATGGACTTTTTAAGTTTGGGGAACATCAATTTTAGTTTAGTTGCTAGTGTATAAAACATTGTTTTGTTTTTATATTGTGTGGCAGGTCCATCGCTTAGAAAATGTACTGTTTGTACTTTATCGGGTAAAGCATTGGTTTAAGGTGACACCAGATGGCTGATGGTTCATGCGCCAAACTCTCAGACAATGTACAATAGCTTTTCGGTATACATGTACTTGCGTCATTAGATTTTGTGTACGTTACAACGGTGTGTAGAGAGATTGTTTGTCTTGACCCACTAAAATAAAAAGCTTGCGTTTCTTCGGCATACTTCAAGCAATAGTTTTCGCTAAAATCCATATGGATTAAGCATTTGTTTGATTTTATTTTATCCTTCAACATATTAATATATGTGTACTGGTGGATTACTCTGCCTTGATGCTCTAAGAATGGTGTTAACGATTGCTCAAAATCCGAAATAATTTCAGTTAAAGGCTTTGTCGTCGAGAGTTTAGACATTTTCGAAACCACTTTTTGTGTTTTTGTTTTGATGTCAGTGTAAGTATCTTTTACAGCGGCCCATTTAAAAACATCTCCATTAGCTGTGATGTCAAACTCATTGTATGATATCACCTTACCTTTGCAGGTTGGACATGACTGTTAAAAGAAGGCACAAAACTGTTTGAATAATATAATTTGCAGTACGTTGGCTTAGAACTTTGGACTTGCATAAGGAGACAATAATCAGCTCCATATTTGCATGTTTTATGCACTTGCATGTGTCTCTGTTAGAAATCTTCATTTCTTTAATCCAAAACGAGCGATTTCTGCAAAAACAACTATAGCTCATAGTTGTGCTGTTAGCTTCGACCAGGTAATTTTTGTGTAAATTTTTGTGAGATATCGCTTTTGATGAATTTGTTTTGATTTTGTCACACACTCCTGTTTAGCTGCGCACATCCGGCTATTATCCTGCTCTAAAAATCGTTGTATGCTGTTCCTGACATATTTTTGTTTATTTAGTCTGGCGTTCTCCAAATTGACAATGACATTCCAGCACTTTAATATTGTGTGGCGACAATAACCTAGAAACTTATATTTCTTAGTTAATCTGCCAGTCAAAAAATTTTGTAAGGTTCTTTTGTCCTTTCTTTGTTTTAATGAACTATAGCTTTGGCTCAACTGGTCCTACATAACCTAAGTAAACAGCAGCTTCCTTTTGATTTCTGGGCTCGATGAACAAGGGTTATCATTACAAACTGCCACAACTCTAGAGTTAGGGCTAGGCTTAAAAGCATTATCCCCCTTGGCAACCATTTTCATACCAACCAACTTCTTTTGATATGTTCTTAAACTTGCTTTTAATTCTGCAATCTTTTTGTCTTTTTGAGCCAACTGACGTTTATGTTTACGCGCAAGTTTCTTTTTTACTCTGAGAATATTTTCATTCCCATTCTGCTTTAATAACAGAATGGGAATGAAATAACAGGAGCTGGATCTTGATTATCTGGCGGTGGTTCACCCTCTCCTGTGGATGCTCTGCGCGATCCGGGTGGAGAATAGTCCGCCATATATCGTTTTTCCTTTTCCTTCAAATGTTTTTTATTTTTTCTATAATTTTTTGCATTTATAGTCCACTTTTTCCGTTGTGCCCTTTGTGCTCCAGGGGTAATCTACCTGATTGGTTTAATAATCTTATTATCTTTCTTTTTTAAATATCGGCCCTTTTTGATCTTTATGCTTATATTTAATGGTATTGTATATTATTTATATTCACAATATTAGGGTTAGTATCACTAATAATAAGAATAATCAATATACAGATTGCTGAATAAAACGATCAGCTAGCCAATTTAGCTATGTCCTTGTTTACAACAAGTTTCTAGATTATTGCCTTAGGGCGGACAGTAAATTTAATTGGGCAATAGCATTTGATTCACTAAGTTTAATCCGCATTCCACAAGTTTGTTTATGTTATAGTAGTAAAATTCCGATTTTAAAATTGAAACCTTATCCTTTAGTATCACTGTACTTGAAAACGACCGTCTATGAAAATATATTTATTTAAAAAAAAAAATAAAAAACTCTAAAAACTAACGAAATTGAAAATTGATTGTTTTTATTCCAAGATAAAAAACTTAAAACAAATCAAATGATTTTATTTAACGATAAAAACTCTTAAAAGCTCCTGAAATTGATATCAGACGTTTTGTTTAAATATAACAAAACTCTACAAACACAAAAAATAGCGAAAATGAAAATGGAATTTTCTTGGTTTGAAAACAATTTCAACTAATGCAATGCTTAAAGTATCTACAATAAAACTTATTACATATGATTCACTTATCTGTTTAGATTTGAGGTGCTGCTGCGGTTCCGGATGCTGCTAGACTACTCACTTAGAATGGCTGCTGAGTGGCCTGCTGGCTTGATTTTTTTTTTACCCTGTTGTAGTTGTTGTTAATGCTTTGGTAACTAATGTTGATTGTGAACCTGTTCTTGTTGTTGTTGTATTCGATGTAAAGTTCTTTTACAACTCCACTCACTTACTACCACATTTCCAAAAAACTTAAGTCCAAAATATCGTGCTTGTTCGGAAATGCATCACTGCGCTGCATATGATGCGCATGTGTGATTAGTTTGCGATGCCGATGCAAAAGAGCTGATGCTAATATTTACTTGATGCACAAACAAAATTAAATAATACAATTAATACAAATTTGGAAGACAATAATAATTTTATTTCTTAATTTAGATGAAAGCAAAAATTAAATAAAATTCTTCCATATCTAATTGAACTCTTATAAATGTATAAACAAATGTAATTTAACAAAATAAAATTAATAAAGAACAAATAAAAAACTCACTCATCCATTGCATCAGCAATTTTTGTGATGCGTGTTTGACGTTTGTTTGCGCATCATCTATTTCAGTGATGCATTTTAGAACACACGACATTTGCAGTGATGCAGCGCAGTAATGCATTTCCGAACAAGCCCATTAAGTTACAGCGACCATTCCGAAAAGAAATAGAAGGCATCAAAACCGCCACTGGAGTTTTTTTTTGTTATATTATCACACTTGTATTTACAGCCAGGGTTGTAAGCAGTAGTACTTAGTAGTAGTCATACCAGGAAAAACAAAGTATATACCAGCTTAATCTTCATCACAGCAAAGCAGCTTCAGCGATGTTGATGTGTTGTTTTGATGAGGATAAGCTGGATATTGCGTTGCTACAGGACCCTGGAATGGTTTATAACAATATAAGGGGTCTGTCTCAACAAACCGTCAATCTGTTCCACTCACAGACAGATGGTAGTACCGGATAGGCAGTGGATCGGGATCATTTCTTATTGCGTCAGCTTATCTTCCCTATGAGGCCCACATCCATCAGCGGAGGTGGAAAACCTGGTCAGTTTCTGCAGGAGGCATGTCGTTAGTCATGGGCTGTGATGTTAACTCGCACAATATAGTGTGGGCCAGCACAGCCGATAACTACGGATGCGATTTGCTGGTACTAAACAGGGGGGTAGAACCAACCTTTTTTGATTCACGAAGGGCAGAAGTGATTGTTATCACTGAAATTCAGTCGAGCTGCGTACTGGGCTTTAAGGCTCTACGGCATTTTAAGTTTGATTCTTTTGCCATTATTTTTACAAAAATAAAGTTAATTACATATGTGGTCGTTTGGAATAATGCAAGTTATTTTTATTTTACTAGGTAGTGGCATTTCTACAACAAATACAACAATTCAAAAACAACATGGCATTTTGTTTTTGCTTTGTACTTCGAAATGTCAAAACACATATAAGAAAATTGAGAAGTCGTGTATGTGTTTTATTGCTTTCTACTTCTACACTATAAAATTTCTGAAAATTTCTGAACACATACATCTTTTGACATGTAATAATAAAAATCATGTAGTCGTGTTTCTAAAATTTTATTGTATATTGTACACAATAACATTATATTAACACAGAAATGAAAAAATAATATTTTAAAAGTGCAAAAAACATGAAATGTTATAAATTCCGTTACTAAACAATTGCCTGAACATTAATTTTTGTTTCAGTTGAAAGAAAAAATTTTACACTTTTTATTTTAACATCCCTATAAAAGTCAAAAATTCCGCTTAGTTTTCTTTTTAGTAGCGTACTACAAAACTGAATATGATTAGAGACAACCGAAATGTTATTACGGCAACCTTACCCTCATAGAGGTCACGTGCTACAACAAGCCTTTAATCTTGATTTCAGTGATTTCAGACTACCGACTGGTAACTTTCGGCCTTCTTTTTCATCAAGCAGTCTCTGGTAATTGCTTACTGCTCACACCTGGTATGTATTCACCTTGCAGTAGAAGTTAGTAGAAGTAGCTAATGAGTGAGTGAAATTACTTTACGTTTGTTATGTGGAATGGTATATTTTACCGACTTAAGGCCGGTACGCATCTCGACAGAATTTCAGTTTGCCATAAGAAGTGTGTGTAAATAATTTAAAATTTCTAATATCCTATTTCTTTGATAAGTTTGTTTAAATAGAAGAATTAATTGAAACTACCCTATATGTAGATATGAAGAATAATGACGACGGATGTAGCAATCCAGAAAATGCATTACATTCTGCTGGTGGCTAATTTGTCTTTATCTTTTTATAACAAAGTACTTAAGCCTATATAACTTTTTAGTATTCTTTTCATAGGTCTATTGCAAATTTTCCCTTACTCTATCGGGGACTACCGAATACTGGTTCCAAATTTCAAATCTGCTTTCGGGATCCTCGTGTAAATTCAGGGACCTAGCCAGTTTATACGTGGACGCGTGCGTAATCATATTGGCCCCGAATAGCGCGAAGTATGGCGTCATTCCAATCGTGGACTGCTGATCTCAAGGCTCCTTCAATCTCGCAAATTGCAAGTCCAATTTTCGATGATTTCCGTCAAGGTACGACCGAATGGCCGCGAAAATAGACTGGTTAACCCTCTCTGTTGCATTTGTGTTTGATACCGAAATTGTTGATCATTTCTTTTAATTCCTTTGATACAAATTAAACGCCGTTATCAGATACCAACGATTCTGGACAACCAAGTTTGAAAAATACTTGCTGCTAAAAATTTTACCACATTTTTAGCATTGGCTTTAGCCATTGATTTAAGCAATACAATTTTCGAAAATTGGCCTAGTACAATAAAAATGAAACTATTGCCTCTCTTTAAGCTTACGTATGGCCCCATGAAATCTATGTAAATTCGCTGGAACGAAACCTAGGATAAATGGTTCATCGGTGGCCGGAGAGTTATATTGGCCGGTTTGGATTCCTTACACGTGTCGCACGAGTTTATGAATTCTTTGATTTATATGTTTATATGAGGCCAAACAAATACTGGCGAGTACGGTAAATTGCTTTGGTGATGCAATTATGTGTCGCGCTAGGTCGACAGTGAAAATCGCGACAATCTGTCTAGAACTATGTTTTTCAAACCTTTGCGGTACTGTATCTCTAACGTGAGGGACTGTACCTGGACTGTACCATTACTCTAAGACAACACTAAGATCTTTCTGAGACATCAGCCATTTAACACTCGAGTCGTTTGTAATGACCACAAAGCACATCAGCAATAAATCGCTTTATTGCTGCCACTACCGCTAAACACTCTATCTCAGTGACAATATAATTTTTTTGCAAAGAGGATAACTTATTTGAAAAATTTGCGATAGGATGCTCCCCTCCATTCTCATACTCTTGAAATAGTACGGCACCTATACCTACTTCCGAAGCATCGAATTGGATTGCCGTTAGGCGATCCTTTAAAACGTCAAAAGCGATCTTCGCTTCATCGGATTCATATATGGGAGCCGTTATGGTGCCATAGTCTAATATAAACCTACTTCACCTAGGAAACTTCTAACCTGTCTGGGTGTGGTTGGATATTGAAAGTTTAGAACGGCTTGAATTTTCTTCGGGCCCAGTTTAAAAGTTCCTTCTCCTATAATATATCCCAAGTATTTGAGATCACGGCAGCAGAACTTCGACTTTCCTATATTGATTTTGAGTCCAGCACTCTTCAAGCATCTCAAGACCTCCCTCATCGAGATGATCAGAAAAAGTTGACGATACCACTAGCAGATCGTGTAAGTACACAAAAACCTTTTCTCTCAACCGACCTACGATGACCTTCTCCGTCAACCGACACAACCTTTAGGCTGCATTACACAACCCAAAAGACATGACGATGAATTGGTACAAGGGCCTTTCACGTACGGTAAATGCCGTCTTTTCTCAATGAGTCTGCCGGTGGTATTTGCCAAAACGCGTCCTTTAGATCCACAATAGATATGTAATGAAAGTCCCCTAATCTACTCAGTAAACCCTCTATATGGGGAAGAGGATAGGCGTCTTTCACTGTGAGCTCGTTGAGCCGCTGTGCTTCTAAACAGATCCTAACCTTGACCTCTGCTCACTGTCACTCTACTATTCCACGGACTTTTACTTGGCGCAATAACTCCCAGTGAAATCATCCTGTCCAATTCCCCACACATGAGTCTCTGGACTGCCGGTGATAGAGGGAAAAGTTTTTCCTTTATAGGAGCTGACTATCTTACTTTTCACACTATATCTCTAGTGTCGTCTTTACTAATCCACTTTTGACATGACATGAAAATTGGTCTATAACTTTGTCTAAACATCTTTGTGGCTGCTCCTCTAAATTGTGCATTCGGGGAAACTCTTCGTCAGTGGTTCCTTCCAGTACATCAATTGCAAATCCTAAAAATAAATCTAACTTTAACGATGGTACCAAAAAGAAATCCACTGGTTTTTATGTTCTACCAAATGAAATAACTGCTCTCACCTTCTCTATAAGATCATTTAGTCTTCCGTCAGCGGTAGATAGGTAGCTTAGTACGCTCAAAGAAATTAAAGAAATTTCTTTCAAAACATGTAACCGAGGCTCCACTGACCAACAGACCTTGTATGGAATGGCCTGCTATATCAATCGTCGTGAAAAGTCTGTTGTCATTTACTTCATAAATGCTGGCCCAGACGCGTTCGTTGCCGATTTTTATATCTTTCCCGTGTCTTCAAAATCTTCTCTGATAGCTTAAAAATCCAGTTTCGCGCCTGTTGCTATTCTTTTAACCGGATTTTTTGAATAGTTTATTAAAATCTTTCGAAAGTGTTTTTCTATTGTTTCCGGTTTGGGTGTTGGTTTGTTGTTTAGTTTGCTTTCTGGTCTGGTATAGACTTAATCGAAGATTTCTTTGTGTTCTTATTGTTTGTGAGGTGTTGACTGGGTTACTGGCATTTTGGAACGATCCTACGCAGTCCGAAACACATTCGCTCTTCTGTTTCCCTGACATAAAGGACATTTAGGGCTGACCACATCAAGCACGCCACATGGGTAACAAAATAACCTGCGCTGTTCTTTCGTGCAGTCCATAAACGTTTGTCCACCCACACCACAGTTCCAGCAGATCAGCATCCTCTCAATCGAAAATACATACACCTCAACCGGTTCTAACTCCGTTTCCTTTTGATATCTTAATTCATACACTTGCCGAACTGGATATCTATTGCTAGCAACTTGACGCTGCGATATTAGAAGATTCTCGGCTCTCCTACCTTCTCTTATAAAATATTCTAATCCGGAAACATCAACTGAAAAGAGAAGTTGTGACATTGCCGGTATTAGATTACTCTTTAAGATCTCAACTAAATCTTGTTCGCTTATTGGAGTTTGCTGTTATTTTCTCAAACTTAGCACTGCATTGCAAAACTAGTCAAATGTTTCATTATTCATTTGCCACCTATTAAAAATTTTCTTTTGTATCTCATAATAACTCTCATACCAGTGAAACTGACTTATTAGCTCATCCCTTAAGTCGTACCATCTGTTTATATATATAAACAGATGGTACCATCTGTTTATATATATACCATCTGTTTATATATATATATGTACCATCTGTTTATATATATAAACAGATGGTACCATCTGTTTATATATATAAACAGATGGTACTTCCTCCTCTGAACAGCTGAAGTATTCTGTAGCGTCTTTACTCTAAGGACGAAGTCTTTCACACTTGATGTTTTGCTGGTTCCATCGCATTTTATTCCCCACTTATCTATTCGTCTCGACAATTCGGATTGATAGCTATTTACCTGCTGAGGTGCCGCATCCGTCGGCGGGGCCGGTTGAAGGGTGGTGAAAAATTGCACGCTCTTGGGGTTGATTATTTAACGGGTTTTGATCTTGGTTTAGACTCTGCATGTTTATATTAGGTTGACTCTGTGTTCTTTGCAAAGGTGACCGTGTCCTTGGTGGCTGCGCTTTTGTCGGCATTGGATAGTTCATAAACGTGTGCTGTGAAAACATACTTAAGCTCTGTTTGATCAATCTCGGGATAACATGCGACATCCGCTTTTTCATGCTACTCATTATTTCTGCCTGCAACAATCGCAGGGATGCTTACTCTCTCTGATGCCCAGCCTGAGGCTCGGCTAGGTTTCCCCGATACTCTTCGCGCATCCCTGTCGCTGTGATGCTGCTGAACGGCGGTTATATTATAGTACTTTTTTTTTCATTGTATTATAGTACTTTGTTCGCTTTGAGAGCTCAGCATGTCTTCTTCTCCTGCGTTCGACCGATTGTTACCTCTTGCTTTTCCGTCGTCTTTGGAATCGCCTGTATCCCGTTCGTTGTTGCTCCTCCGTTCACTGCTGTAGTGGTTGCCATATTTGCATTACCTGCATTTGCATTAATGTTCGCTGTGCCGGAATGCATTCCCGAATTGTTAGTATTCGACCCGTCCTCCTCTAACAGTAATCCTGACCTGGTCATCATTATATTTTAAATAAATACAACTAACTGACGAAACAGTTTCTAAAATAGATACAACTAAGAAAAACCTAATCACTTTAATCACCGCTCCTCTCTAAGGTGAAAGGCGTAGCCGAGATTGTACGCAAAAATTTCGATACTTGAAAACTTAAAACAAGCCAATAATGATGTACCGACTCTGTAATTATTGTGCTATAAAGGTCTAGTACAATTTTAAAAACAAACAAAGAAAAGTATCAAACGTCCGTTTGAGTTCCAATAAAGCTTAGACTTGAAAAAAAAATTTATAAATGTTTAAAAATTCTGTTAAGCCCAACAAAAAGTTAACGGTTAAAATTATGGCTCTATGCCGACTCATAAAATTGTCTTCGCTCTAGGGTTCAAATTTTCACTTAACTGTCTAAATGATCTTGTTTTGTTGTTGCCAGCAGTCCACTTAACAACCATTCTAAGTGAGCAGTCTAGCAGTATCTGGAACCGCAGCAGCTCCTCAAATCTAAACAGATAAGTGCATCAAATGTAATAATATACTTTTAGCATTGCGTTAGTTGAAATTGTTTTCAAACCAAGAAAACTCCATTTTCAATTTCGGTATTTTTTGTTTTGTTTGTAGAGTTTTGTTATATTTCAAATCAAATGCTATTGGCCAATTAAATTTACTGTTCGCCCTAAGGCAATAAACTAGAAACTTGCTGTAAATAAGGACATACCTAAATTGGCTAGCTGATCGTTTTATTCAGCAATCTGTATATTGATTATTCTATTATTAGTGATACTAACCCTGATATTGTGAATAAAAATAATATACAATACTATTAAATATAAGCATAAAGATCAAAATTCGAATTTGGCCCGCTATTGAAGGAAACTAAAGAAGGAAAAATTGAATGCTGATAGAAAACCTCAATACATTTTTAAATGTAAATGTAACCAAAATTTAAAGAAGATAATATATTTTTGTAAGAAATTAGCTATTGCATTTTGAAAGTGTAATGTGGTAACTAATTTGTGGATTTTGGGGGTAGGTATTAGTTGGTGATGCACATAAGGGGTATCTGCTAAAATTGACTACTAGGTACCATGGTTAGGGGAGGGAAACAAGGTGACCGCTACATCCTGGTGCACCTGGAATCGGAACAAAGCGCATTATGACTTTGTACACTGGCACATATTAAATTTCTGTCACAATAAATCGTTTGTCAGTGTAACGAACCACCCATAGCCGCGAGTTTTAGCCGTGCTCTAAATTAAAAAGTTGCCAGAGTAGCATACGATGAAAGAAAAGGAAAAGTAACCATCCTTGTAAATAATAATTATATTTTTAAAACGTGACAACCTGAATTTCAGGCTGTTTTTTTTATACACACTTCTTTCAAACTGAAATTCTGTCGAGCTGCGTACCGGCCTTAAGTGGGTAAAATATACCACTCCACATAACAAACGTAAAGTAATATTATTCACTCATTATCTACTTCTACTGCAAGGTGAATTCATAGCAGGTGTGACCATTAGGGCAACAACTACAACAAAACAACAACTGTAACATTAGCCTAGCAGATATAAAGCAATGTATTTTTGACAAGACATTAGCAAAAAACGATAGCAAAAAATAATCAGCTACGTTATCGCCCCAAGTCGATCCTAAAGCCAATTTAGTGTTATGCGATTCAATTATGGGGCACTGCCTCAGCTAGAAAAAATAAGATTCTACATATGATTACAGTTGCTCCCTAGTATAAAAAAAATCGAACATCCACAAAGATCTTAACTGCCATCAGTCAAACCAAAAATAGCGAAACATGCAATAACGTATCTAAAGAAGCTTGAATATCATCCAAATCCTTTAGAGCGTAACATACTAAATAAACCTGGTTACATTCGACTAAAAAGAAGAGATACTGCTTTTCAGAGGGATGGCCCGCAAATGATTGCAAAAACCGTGAAACAAACATTATTTTTGTCTAGCACTGGCTGGACTTTAAAAGTATATATTTATTTTTTATTTTAGACTGAAGATATGAGTTCTTTTTGGTAGTCCAAATATATTGAAGATACATTTGTAATATAAATGATGACGCAATACTTAGTTTTTTAGTGAATTTTTGATTTATTGTTAAAAAAGTAAAAATCATTTAAAATCTAATCACCTAATTAAAAAAATGTTTGCTGAGATTGAACTCGGGCCAATAAGAATATTCCTTTGTTGAATAGAGGTGCTATATTTATAACGTAATTTATGGGTAATTTTTACGAGAATATGTGATTTTATTGCAATATAATTAGCGAAATGTTCATATATTGATAGCTTTTAATTGTTTGTTGAATTTTAATTGTTGGTGTCATTTGAGTGAAAATAAAAAATTCTATTGTTGAGTGGATTTCCTGTTTGTTGGTAGTCCTGAGTTTTCTGTCTGAGTTTTCGGATTTTAAGAAATAAAAAAAGTGAGAAAGGAATGGAGGTGGAGATATCGCTGCTTTTTCGCGATGTCTCCACCACTTATAGAACGATTATACGTAGTTTCAATGGATAGTCCCGGCTAGATAGTGTACTAAGAATTTTCATAAGTTACTTGGGGTCTTCGGAAACTACATTTCAAACCACATACTAAGTCGACTTTTCTATGTATAAGGATCCAGAATATACATATTCTTTATAGTGCCGGAAATGTATACATATTGTAGAAATTAAGAAACAAAGATTCCTAAAAATTATTATTATTTGTTTAATTCACAAGCCCCTGTTATCATGTTATAGGGTTTATCGTCAACTTATTTTACAATAGTTTATGTTTGTTGTTAGTAATTTGCTTTTAAAAATTTGTTATATATATACAATATCATTTCATATGTTTTGAAAATATTGTATCGAGACCATGCCTGGGAGTAAGTTTTTTATTTGAATAAATTATGAAGATCTTCGTAATATGTAATCATCGGTGTCTTTATTTTATTTTAAATTTAATTTTATATATTTATAGTGCTTTTACAGCGCAAATTTAATCAATCTATGTTAAAATTACAAATTGTGTGAAAATTGTTTTGTACTATAATTGTAATTACTACTTCCCATGCATGATACATTTTCATTTTATTATTCTGAACAAAGTTGCCGTAGCTAAAAGTTTTTATTCTACCAAGTTTCATCTACTATCATCCTTTACAACAAATTTGTAAGCTATCTGAATGCATACACATGCAATTAGTTAAAGTATGATTTTATTATAAAAATTGGGAAGCAAAATTGTAAAGGTTACAAAAAATTTAAACTACGAACAATACAGTCAAACTTTATGTAGAAAATACTCTGCAAAATGTAATTATTTGTAAACGTTTGCCATCTTCACACATAAAATCGAATTGAGAGTAATTTTGGTTAGTTAATACAATACAAAGTTTAATATTTTTAATCATTTCTTCGAATTTCTTCGAATCAATGCATATTTCGGATTTTAAGCCAAAAGACATCTATGTGGCAATTTTCATTTTTTCAAACAATTTTAGTATTGTTACTAATGACCAAATTAGTTTTGATAAAATTACTCAAATTGGTTAACAAAATAGAATTTATTTTTAAATATAAATATTGTAAACATTAACTTTCTGACTGGAATTCTTTGGTGAGATTATTTATGACTTAGAAGTAACTTAAGAAATATACATATATCTCCTCCGGCGAACTCGAAGATTCTAATCAGTTAAGTTTTGGTTTTTGTGCGTTATTCAATTTTCTTTATGTTGTATAAATAGTAGTTTTGACAATAAAAACTATTTCAAAAGTAATATATTTTCTCAATCTTACAAAATTAGCTTTAGCCTACCATTCTATAAATCCCAAAAATATTTACCAAATTTGAGAGGAAAAATCCAAACATGGTAAGGTTGGTTCTGAAAAAATTTATTATATTTTGAGAATAATTATTTTTTGAGTAAAAAACGATACAATTCTACAATAGCAAAGCCTGCTCACAAGCTGTTTGAGTTAAAGTGCATTTTATGCACCTAATGGGTGATTTTTTTGAGGTTAGGATTTTCATGCATTAGTATTTGACAGATCACGTGAGATTTCAGACATGGTGCCAAAGAGAAAGATGCTCAGTATGCTTTGACATTTCATCATGAATAGACTTTCTAACGAGCAACGCTTGCAAATCATTGAATTTTATTACCAAAATCAGTGTTCGGTTCGAAATGTTCAAATGTGACAAATTTTGTTCAGCGATGAGGCTCATTTCTGGTTGAATGGCTACGTAAATAAGCAAAATTGCCGCATTTGGAGTGAAGAGCAACCAGAAGCCGTTCAAGAACTGCCCATGCATCCCGAAAAATGCACTGTTTGGTGTGGTTTGTACGCTGGTGGAATCATTGGACCGTATTTTTTCAAAGATGCTGTTGGACGCAACGTTACGGTGAATGGCGATCGCTATCGTTCGATGCTAACAAACTTTTTGTTGCCAAAAATGAAACAACTGAACTTGGTTGACATGTGGTTTCAACAAGATGGCGCTACATGCCACACAGCTCGCGATTCTATGGCCATTTTGAGGGAAAACTTCGGAGAACAATTCATCTCAAGAAATGGACCGGTAAGTTGGCCACCAAGATCATGCGATTTGACGCCTTTAGACTATTTTTTGTGGGGCTACGTCAAGTCTAAAGTCTACAGAAATAAGCCAGCAACTATTCCAGCTTTGGAAGACAACATTTCCGAAGAAATTCGAGCTATTCCGGCCGAAATGCTCGAAAAAGTTGCCCAAAATTGGACTTTCCGAATGGACCACCTAAGACGCAGCCGCGGTCAACATTTAAATGAAATTATCTTCAAAAAGTAAATGTCATGGACCAATCTAACGTTTCAAATAAAGAACCGATGAGATTTTGCAAATTTTATGCGTTTTTTTTTTAAAAAAAAAGTTCTCAAGCTCTTAAAAAATCACTCGTTATTACGGTTTACAACTCAACTCAGTTGAGTTGTCTGAATGACAACTTGAAAGACAACTGCTACTGATGAGTTATAATTTGAAACAACTGCTACTCATAAGTTGTAATGTTTTTAAATTCTTGTTAACCGAACTAACACAGGGTTGTAAATGGAAACTACAACAGAGTTGTAACACAATTTAATTTCAACTTAAAATTTTTTGACAAGTTGAGTTGTATTTGATAATACCAAATTGTAAAATTTCAACTGAAGTAGAGTTGAGTTGTAAACCGTAATAGGGGCCTTAATAAACTTTAAACGATACAAGGGAGCTTCTGAAATGAGCAATTATTTTTTGTACATTTATTATTTATTGTATCTTCGATATTTTTTGAACTACCAATAAGTCATATCTTAAGTCTAAAATAAAAATATACTTTTTAAATCCAGCCAGTGCTAGACAAAAATATTGTTTGTTTCACGGATTTTGCAATAATTTGCGGGTCATCCCTCTAATGTACAGCCAAGAATAGCAATATCTCTTTTTTTTAGTCGAATGTAACCAGGTTCATTAAGCATGCTACGCGCCAAAGGGTTTGGATGAGATTCAAGCCTCTTTAGATATGTGACTGCATGTTTCGCTATTTCTGCTTTGACCGATGGCATGCTTAGGCTTTTGTGGATGTTCAAATTTTGTATATAACAAAGAGCAGAAATTTTTCTACATTGCTAGCTGAGGCAGTGCCCCATAATTGAATCCCATAACACCAAATTGGTTTGAGGATCGACTTGTACAGTAGAAGTTTACAATCTAAGCTCAAGGTGGAGTTTCTGTCAATAAGCCAATTTAGTTGTACTGCTTTTAATTTCATTTGTGTTAATTTGAAATCTATGTGGCTTTTCCAAGTAAGGGACGGTCAAGATATATACCTAGGTATACATCTTGACCGTCCATAGGTATTTGAAGTCAGAAAACTACCGTATCGTTTGGTTATTTATGTAAATAGGAGGGCATGAATCCCTACGCAGTGTGAAAGTTATGTGAATACATTTTTGTTCATTTCAATTCTGCATTTTTCTAATCATTTTTCCAAATTGAGTATGTGGTCTTGTTGTGATGCCACTTGGGCGCTTTAATGAATACTTAAAAAAGCTGTGTTATCTGCAAATGTTGATGTGTGGACTAGTGTGGTAATTGGCATATCTGATGTGTACAGTAAATATAAAATGGGTCCCAAAATACTACCTTGGGGAAATCCGGCTGCAATGAGCTGTGGCGAGCTAAAATCTCCTTCTTTTAGTAAAAACTTTCGATTCGTTAAATAATTGTTTAAGAGCTTATAAAAGTTTTCGGGCAAGTTCAGCTTTAACTTATATATTAGGCCTTCGTGCCATACCTTATCCAATGCTTGAGAAACGATGATAAAAAGCGCAGAACAGTATTTTCTTTCTTCAAATGTCTTTTTAATTACATTTACTAATCTGTGTGTTTGTTTGATCATACTATGTTGTTTTCTGAAGCCGAATTGATGGTCCGGAATACATCTCGCAAAGAATTGGATCCAGCTTAGTTATTAATATTCTCTCCAACAACTTTGATATGTTTGATAAAAGGCTTATAGGTCTGTGAGGAAATTATGAAAAAACATTTTTCGTTCTGCTGTACAACAGTTGGGTTTACAAAATACCACACCGAGTCCCACCTTGGCGAATTCTGTCCTTTAAGGGTTTAAGGTGCAATAAAAATTAGGAATTTGTAGTTACGAAAAAAATTTACTTTTATTGACAAAACTTGAATAATAAATTATTTACATTAAATTATGTTTAACGGTGCAACGTAGAAAATAATTATTATTTTTGAAGGAAAAAAATTAAAATTAAGCTTGAGGTCAAGATGTTTTATTTAATATAAATAGAAAATATTAAAATGGCATTTTTAAAATAAATAAAACATCTTGACCTCAAGCTTAATTTTAATTTTTTCCTTCAATTATACTTAAAAAGGTCGAATAAAACATAATTTATTATTATTTTTACTTAATTTTTATTTTTTTAGTATATTGGAGTTCCTTAATAAAAATTAAACATTAAAGCTGAGTTGGCATTGTGAGTGCAAGTTATATGGAATGTCAGATTTTCCATATGTAAAACTATACACATAGTGTGAACCTGCTGAAAAATAACATACATACATATGTTGTTTTCATATGTGCAACAACAAGTGTTAGTTTTTTATTTAGAGCACGCTTTACGAAAAGTATCTCATATTGGAATCAGGATACTAAGGTACCTGCTCACACAATTTTGTTAAAATCCATCTAGTTGTTTTTAATTGTTTCGAACACAAAGAATGAAGGATGGACAGGCAGACAGGAAATGAGTTATTATTTTATTATATGTATAGATATAGATAGTGTTAGCGGAAAGTTATGTTTATCCATTTTACCGGTACTTAGAAAGACTCTCAAAGTGGATCTAGGCAACTTAATTAACAGCTTTCGACCGTGGAACAAAACATGCTATTGAGGTATGATGGGTATCGAAAATGCTGCACATCACTTAATAATTATGATAAAAAAAATACACATTTTATTTCTAATAAAAAAATCTGGAGTGACCTACACAAATTTACTATACCACATGGAAACAGCTATTCTTGTGGATATATTACATAAAGAATAAAAGTGCAATGAAAAAATAATTATTTTCGTTTTGGGGTGTCAAGTAAACTATTCCTTAACCCCTCCCGATTATGCCCAAAAACTATACAGCTCATATACCAAAGGTACTGACATACAGACATCATCGCGAAAATAGTCAAAATCCATAATTATACTTTGGCTATACTGCATTTGGTAGAAAAGAGTGAAAATCAATTGACATCATCAACAAAATTAATCATTTAATTAAAAATTATTAATTTAATGCGTGCTAAATAGGGTGTTTGACCTTTAGTATGAGAACTCTGGATACCGGTCGACCTCCAGTTTCAATCTAGACTTACTGGTGGACTTTTTTTGTCTCCATGAATGACCGTGGAAATCCGAAAGGAATAAGTCAGGAAACCTCGCAAGAGCCGAAAAGTTCAATCCCTCAGGAAACTACGGTCTTAACTGGCCTAAGGAAGAATTCAGAAGGTATGGACAGGAACGCATCGCAATGGGTGAACAGGTAAATCTCTAAGAGCTCTCCTATATCGTTGAACCGAGATATTCCGATAGGGATGGACAAGGAAGCCTGGTTAGAGGTGGATACGTTAATCCTTTAGAAGTTCCGGTTGTTACTGGCCAATGGGGCTATTGGATGAGAATGACAAAGAAACCTCGCAAGGGGTGGAAGGGTCAATCTGTTAAGATACTCCTGGGGCTATGGAGGTGAATGCGGATGAGCTGGGCGCATCTGACCCTATTGGCTTAGGTAAATCCTTTTCGGAAGCAGGCACCTCATAGGTACAGCCGGGAATGAAGCAGCAGACCAACTAGCAAAAGGGAGATCTGCTGTAAATTTCTATTAACCAGAACCCAGAGTAGTGCTAGGTAATGGCATAATGCGAGCTAAGGTTCTACAATGGGTGGACTCATTAAACCTGAAAAGGTGGAGGGAGACAACGAATGGTGCTAGCAAGGCTAGCAAGGTACTCGGATACAATAGAAGTACTCTAAGCTTTATAGATGCATTAGTGACAGGTAACGGAAACTTCAAGTATCATATAGCCAAGATGAAAATCGAAAATAATACTTACAGACTGTGCCTGGAGGAGGCTGACTGTAGGCCACATTGTGTGTGGCCTAGCATAAGACTTAGAACCACTGGTAGAAGCTAGCAATTACCAGAGATTGCGTGATAAGAAAAAAGGCCGACAGTTACCAGTCGACAATCTGTAATCACTAAAGTCAAGATTAAAGGCTGGTTGTAGCACGTGACTTAATGAGGGTAAGGTTGCCGTAATTACATTTCGGTTGTCTATAATCATAGAGGACGGAAGGGGTCGAAAAGGGACCCGTTAAGAAAGTGGTCTGCTTCAATATCCCCCCTACATTAAAATAAAAAAATAATTAAGTTTTGTTTTTTACTTTCTCATACGTAGTATAAGATAAAGTATAGTAACCATAAAAAAAATCGAGGTCGGAATTTCGACGGATTTATACGTTTTAAGGTCTCCTAAATCCATTTTGGCTATTTTCGTGATGATTTCTGTGGGTGGGTGTGTATGTCACCATTGTTGTGAAATTTGTACAGGTCATACCATTTGACATATCAAAATGAAATTTAGTATGGCTTTGGTATATGGAGATGAAGAGCTGTATAGTTTTTGGGCATAATCGGGAGGGGGCAAGAAGAAGTTTCCTTACCCCAAAATTTTTTGAACTCTCTACAGGCCATACCGAATGACATATTAAAACGAAATTTAGTATGTGCCTTTGGTATATGGAGATGAAGAGTTGTGTAATTTTTGGCATAATCGGGAAGGGGCAAGGGGTAATTTACTTAACACTCCAAACCGAAAATAATTAATTTTTCGATTCGAATATAATTTGAACTTTTAATTAAGAAAATAATCCATCTCATTTTTTTCCCAGAACCACAGACCATACAGACTAGCTGTTTTAGGTATTTTCTTTTTGTTTTGAACAACAGGAAGTTATCTCATATTTACGTAACGCCCCGCCTACATTAGCCATTATCACGTCTTAACAAAGGTAAAACTTCATATGAAAAAGCATTATTTTTAGTACTGGTTGATGACAAATGTAGTCGGGGGGTAACGTGTGTACATGTGAACATGAAAATTATAAATCGTATGTTAAACACTGATTTTGACTTACACATGAAATTCTATATGGATAGCAATGTTGGCATTCCATATGACTTGTATACATAATGTAAACACAGCTTTAACAAGTTCTCGAGCACTTGGATTTTGCGAAATTCATACTGAAAAGTATTTTTTTTTATTATATTGATTAATTTAGTTTTTACGTAATAATATTTTATGTATGGTTAATATAAAAAAAGTTAAATACATAGTATTTTGTACATTTACATAAATTATATCTGATTTTTTCATTTCGAGGGATAGTCTTACAGTTCTATTATTATGTAATACATATATTTTGTATATTTCATTTTGTTTTTATTATATTTTATATGTATATATGTATGTAAATAGTACATAGTAATTATTTAAATGTGCATTTTTCTTTCTGATCCATTTTATATATTTTATGTTAATTAAGTTTTTAAATAAAGTTATAATTTACGAAGGCAGATTGATAAATACTGTTTAATCTTAAAACGAAATTTACTGTTAAAACAATTAAGAATTTCTTAATTAGTATTATTAAAAATTAAATTGGTGGATTTATAACCCACGGGCCAAGTTTTATTAAGCTAATCATTAAATCCAATAAGAAGTTTATTTATTATGAGTTGATTGTTATACCAAACGGTGGCCTAGCGACTCGAAATATTATTTTAAAGACTGCTTTATATTTAAATAAATTCAAATAAGATGATGGTAAATATTTGTTTTTTTATAATGTTTAAAGATAACAGCTTTTATACTATAAAATTGCATATGTGTATATTTCTTGAAGCCTTTCTGCAGAAAAATGATTTTAAATAACATCCACAAAAGTTTTCAAGAAAATCGTTTTCTTTTACTTAGGTCAGAAATTGTATTAAAGTTGCATTATGACACTTTCTGAACGATGGCAGAACAGCACCTAATTGAGTTAAGTTATAAAATCGACAATCCCTTAGTTAGCAACCCAATTATCAAGTAATTAAAAAATTTAACTTTGACACTAACTCGAAATTTAAAACAAAAGAAAAAAATAATACAATGTTATGGAAAAATAAATAATTTGACAAACAAATTCATCGATATTTAATATTTGCATAATTAATTAATAATATTTTCATAATTACTCTCCCAAATATGAAAAAGTAAACAAACGCTTTACTAGCAAAAATTAAGAAGTATAATACGGTGTACTGATTGTAACCAAGTAAATTTTAAAACAAAAAAATCTATAATGTAGTTTAATTCCCGACGAAGTGATCAATTTTTATAAGACGGCAAATTATACAATATCTCATGCATTATAAATGATAACACAGGTCTACAGTGATTTTGATGTTTGAAAGCTGTTCGCTAATTTGTATATGTATTTTTGCAAAAAACTCCATTTTTTTGCTCTATCACGTAAGTTTTCTTTTATAGTGCTCTATATCTTAAAAATGTTAAATGAAATTTGAGGTCAAGCTTAGGTTCGTTTTATTCACTCTTAGAAAGAATAATTAAAATTACAAATTAGATAGGTGATTAATATTAAAAATAGATTGGTATAATTTAATTTAAGATACCAACAGACAATGCCTTTTCTAGACAGCTACGTCCGTCATCAGCACTCTTCGTGAAAAAAACCTTACGTGATACAAATAAATGCATAGAATTTTTAAATCAGCCTACCAAAATTATATAAAATCAGTTTTTAAAATAAAAACATCAATTCTGTACATGAAAAAAAGTTCAATTTTGTAGACCTGTGTAATTTGTGCCCATGACTGCCTAAACCCAATCTTGATTAGTCATTAACATATCTTAACAAAAGTCAAACAATATATAAAAAAACCGTATTAAAAATAATGTTTGTTTTTATATGAAGTTTGACTTTTGTTAAATGGAGATGGAGGGTAACCATGGTATATATATATAAATATATATACCATATATACCATGGTATATATATATATATATATATATATTTACATATACATATATATATATATATATATATATATATATATATATATATATATATATATATATATATATATATATATATATATATATATATATATATATATATATATATATATATATATATATATGTATATATATATAAAAAACATGAGCCGTGTTTGCAAACACTTCTATGACAAAATATTCATTATAATAAAAATAATTAAACACCTCTCCCCTTAAAGTGTAAAAACTGTCTTCGCTTTGGTCATCTATCTAAGCTATGTAACAACAATAAAAAATGTTCCAATTGCTCACTAGACTACCATCTAAACGAAGAGGATAACGAAACGTGCTCCAACACTCAAAGTTGTATCAACTGCAAAGAAAACAATATCATAAAAGATAATCACTCAGCTAATGCAAAAACCTGTCCAATCTTTTTAAAAGAAAGGGAAATACAAACAATAATTACGCTAGATAAAACAAATAAAAAAACAGCCATAAAAAAATACAACGATCGTCACCCTTCTACATCATCATCTTATGCAGATGTGACAAAAAACAACAATCACACAAATAATTCTACTCAACAACAAAAAACATCACCCAACATATCTAGCTCTTCTCATGTTAATTTATCCAGTACTAGTATGCCTCCTCCAAAAATATTAACAACAACTACTGAATTAAACTCAGAGAGTATGACTGATACTGAATTATTAGACGCTAACAGCACATCATCTCAAAATAAAAACACCGAAAACAAAAACATTACAAAAATATTACCATTAAACACATCAAAAAGAACAAGACGGCAATTGAAAAATGCCAATAACATCAACAAGCGCACAAAGAATACTTAAAATTAATTTTGGTATTGCAAAATGCATAAGTTAATCCTATCAATAAAATTACATAATCTATTAACAAATCCTAAATTAAATTTTAATTCTCTAATGACTTTAAACACTCTGCAATGGAACATAAATGGATACGTAAATAATTATAACCAACTTCTGCTTTTGATTAAACAATATTCTCCCAAAATTATATCCCTGCAAGAAACCCACCTACATAACAACACAAAAACTCCGATTCCAATTAACTACTCAATTTTTACTTTAAATACTTCCAACACCCGTTACGGAGGTATTGCAATACTTTTACATAATTCTTTACAACATAAAAAAATCGAAGTCTGCAATGATTTTGATGCTCTATGTGTTGAAATACATTCAAAAATAAAGTTTAATGTAATGTCATGCTATATTCCACCAAATAATAATTTTACACATGAAAACCTTTGTAGCGTTTTCCGTAATATCCATCCAGTACTAATAACAGGGGATTTTAATAGCTGGCATGAAATCTGGGGTTCGCCTTCTAATAATAAAAAGGGAAAAATATTAGCTAATTACATAACTAAACACCAACTTATCTTGTTGAACGACTCATCTACAACCCATTTCAGTACACACTCCACATTCTCTCACGTTGACCTTTCGCTTTGCTCTCCTTCATTGGCCCTTTACGTTGATTGGAATATAGAAAACAACCTACATGGGAGCGATCATTTTCCAATAATCATTTCCTTATTTCAGGAACCCTCTCGGCCTAACCCAACTTTTTTACCTAAATACAAAATTAAGGAAGCTAACTGGGGACTATATCAATCTCAGTGTAAACTTTTTGAATCTCAGCGTCCAAAAAGCGAAAACATAAATAAAGAAACGGCCAATATTTGCAGAATAATACATCAAGCCGCAAATACATCCATACCGCAAACACGTCCGTCACCACCAAAATCAGTACCATGGTGGAATTATTATCTAGAACGTCTCAAAAAAGATAAAAATAAATTTTGGAGGTTATTTAAACGTAATATGACAACCGAAAACCTTATTAACTACAAAAGGACTAATGCTTTACTTAAACGCGAGATTAAAACTGCTAAAAGGAAGGCTATTTTTCACCTCACATCTACAATAAACCCACAATCAAGAGTAGAAAATATCTGGGCTAATATTAGATACTTTACAGGATACAAATCTACAACAACTATACATGGAATCATTTCTCAAGAAAATCCCAATAAATTTTTATTAAGTAATAATGAAATAGCATCCGAGCTAGCTAATTTCTGGTCACAAAATTCAGCTGACTCAAATTTTTCTGACGAATTCAGAACAAAAAAAAAAATAGTTTGTTAGAAAATATACCAATAACACAAATGGACCCCGAGGCAAATATAATAGAAGCAGATTTTAACGCTATGGAGCTCAATGCAGTTTTGAATAAGCTTAAAGGCAAAACACCAGGTTTAGACAGGATTTGCTATCCGATGATCAAAGAACTCCCAAATATTATGAAACAGCGATTACTCTATTTGTTTAATAATATATGGAACTCACACATACCACAACAATTTAAAGTGAGTATTACAATACCTATTTATAAAAAAGGGAACGACAAAACAAGTCTTGCATCCTACCGTCCTATATCGCTAAATTCTTGTTTATCCAAAGTATTAGACAAAATAATTGCAAACCGACTGTGGTGGTTCTTAACCACTCATAATCTATTAGATAGTAGACAATTTGGCTTTACAAAAGGAAAATCTATAATGGACAGTATAATATACATGGATCATCAAATTATTCAGTCTCTCTCCCTTCGTAAGCACGTTACAATTGTTTCTTTGGATTTTCAACGAGCTTTCGACCGAATAGGAATTCATACAATAATAGAACAACTTTTGAACTGGGGAGTCGGTACTAAAATAATTAAGTATGTTATAAACTTTATGCGAAATCGTCAATTTAAAGTAAGAATCGGATCCTGCTTTTCAATAACACAACCTCTTTTTAATGGCATTCCACAAGGATCTCCACTCTCAGTTCTTTTGTTTTTAATATCTTACAATAAGCTTTGTAATTTGATTTCTCTCTATCGAAACATCGATTTTACTTCATACGCAGACGATTTTAATCTCATTCTTAAATCGAACAAAAACAAAAATCCATCTTTCAACTTAAACAATGTTTTCAATGCGGTACTTGAATGGTCAAAATATTCAGGAGCTAGTTTATCTCCAACAAAATGCAAATACATCCATATATCAGAAGTTTCAAACCTGCGGATATTAGGCCTATATATTAACAAAAGATATAGGTGGAACGAACATATATCCCGTCTAGCCCAATCGCTTCACAAACAACTTAATATTGTCAAATGCCTCTCTAGCCCTAAATTCAACTGCAATACAGCCACGCTAATTAAAATCGTCAAAACCCTTATTATATCCAAAATAAATTATGGTTTACCACTTTATGGTTTTACTTCAAAATCACAGCTTGGAAAAATAACAATACCTTTAAACGCTGCTATCAGGTACTCACTATGCGCTTTTAGAACTACTCGTATTGCTAATATGTATGCTGAGGCTAGCATTCTACCGATGGAATGCCAAAGAGACATCCTCACTACCAAATTGTACAAAATTTTTTATGATAAAAAATCACCTCTTCATAAAATAATGGTCAACTTAAAAAATCTAAAAAAACTGCAAGGATTCCCTCCACCGCTGCTAAAATAAAAATGCTGTGTGATGACCTTAATATACCAACGACTTTACAACCGACCAAGGGTAAATATTTTCCGCCTTGGACAATGGATCAAAAAAGCATTAACATATCGTTACACCAATTCACTAAAAACGACCACAACCCTTCTCATTTTGCAAATTTATTTAAAGATCTCCAAGAGGAATATAAAAACTACTGCTTTATTTACACAGACGGATCTAAAAATGATAACAATGTTGGATTTAGTGTAACAACAGAAACTAGGGTTATCCTCGTAGGAAACTTACCTCAACATAGCTCTATTCTAACGGCAGAACTTACAGCTTTACTAAAAGCTTTTGAGTATATTGCCTCAAGAAGTGGAAAACATGTAGTCTGTGATTCTCTTTCCTCACTTAAATCCATATTAAATGTATCCAACAATAACATCTATGTTTCTAAAATTCGCAACATCATCATTAAAAGATCCCCCGATATTAAATTAATTTGGATTCCCAGCCATTGCGGTATCCCTGGCAACGAGTTTGCCGACGCTTCAGCGAAATATGCCTTAATTTCCCTGGTTGTCACTACAGAAAACCTAAATATTAGCGATATTTCCAAATACATAGTTGAACATAACAAATATAAAAATACAACATACCTACGAACTTCTTCTTGGTACAAAAAAGTCAACACCAATCGCTCTGACATATCAGCATATACATACAGAAACTCGAATACGAATAGACTGGATCAAATTAAAATCACACGTATTCGACTAGGTCACACAAAAATTACACACGGCTCTATTTTAAAACTACCAACGGCCCTTCCGTGCAATTGCAATATAATATACCCTACTGATCCTACCCATCTACTAATTGATTGCCCAGTTTATCAAGCTGAAAGAATTCGATGTTTTATCAACAAGGACCCAATCGAACTACTTGGTGATCCAACAGACAGTAATATTTCTATTATAATCGATTATTTAAAATCAACAAAGCTTTATAATACCATTTAATTGTATTCCACAAAAAAATCATTTTCTTATCTAAGCTAACAACATCTATAAAAGTCAATTTATCTTTTAAATTTAAATCCATATATGTATATATTTAAGCTGAAGGCCTTTGTTGCTATTGCTGTTTGAAATAATTAGCGTATAATTTAAATTGTAAGCTAATTTCTTATAAATAAATAAAATAAATAATTAAACATTATAGTAATAAATAAAACTGGTTTACTTCAAATAATTAAAATAAATTATGCATATGTAAAAGGAAGAAAAGGTTTTAAATGTTTAATACTCCATACATAGAAGTATAAAAAGATTTTAGATATTTGTTTAACATAAGTAATAATATTTAATTTAAAAGTTAAAATTTATAAAGATCAATCTCATAAAACTTCTTTTGATCAAGATTAAAATTGCTGAATTCAATGTTATTCTGGTTGGGTACCTGTACAAGCCATAATAATATAAAGATGACAAGGGATAAAGATAACATTAAGGGACTCTGTAGATATACAGGGACCCTGCAGATGTAGGAAGGACATCTAAATAAATATGCAGTACTTGTGAATTAAATCTTACGAGCAAATTTCCGCCTACGGGACCTGATTTAAATTTAGATGAAAACTTTAGCTGTGTTCAGACTAGTTGAATATTTGAACAAATAGGCGTAACCACTAAATAATGTAAACAATTTTTTGGTATTAACAAATAATCATTAAGTTATATAAGTTTCTACTCAATATAGGAGGTTACATATTATGATTATTATCCTGTGAATCATCATTTATTAATATACGTCTCAAGTAAGATTGAATAAACACGGCAAAAAATAGCGGTTCCGTTTTTTCGTCAACTATTTGACACACATATTTTTTCTTTTGAAAAAAATAGAGTAATTAGTTCACAAGGCACTGAGTAATATAAAAAACTGTTTTTTTTAGAAATTATTATTAATTTTTAAGAGCGCAAACAGAGTTTTATACAAGGTTTGACATTTATAGATAAGCAAATTTAAACAGCTGTTCTAATAGTTTTATCTGTATTATTATACCACGAGCCTAAACCCCCGTCTAAATGAGACGGGGGTTTATTTGTTTGAATTTAGTAAGCAACAATATAAATTTTCTTTCGCTGTATCTTTGAACAGGAATAATTGGTAAAGATTACTTTATGTTGAGGTTATTTTGAGAAGGACATTTTGCAATATTTTTTGTTTATAAAACTTAAAGGGTTTCGAATAGCTTATGGATATATTTCACTTTGCTCTGAACTAAAATCAATGATATAAAAAAGTAATACAAATTTATTAATTCTGTCCTTAAACCAATTTCGTTTATTAAAGTTAATGATGAATTAGCAAATAAAACCATAAATGTAATTTGTATATCTTCTTTAAAAATCAGTGTGCGTTGTCCAGTCGAAGAGTAATATGTAGGTAAAATTTTTCATGATAAAATTATTTAGTAATACCTAAGCAATTAAACTATAACTAAAGCACTATAAAAGTAAGGGTCTTAAAATTTGGTGTGGATTATTTGCAAAGCAAAATCGAACAAAATATTGTTAGGACGCTTGCGACGTGGCGGGCAGAGCTAGTTTCATAATAAAACCGCACGGGGAAATTAGCACCAACAAATTTGTTAATATAAACGGCCATTTTGTTTGATTTTAACGTTAATATGACTGTAAACAATAAACTTATTTATCTCTTATGAAGTTCAGCTTCAGAAATGAGAAAGTAAGAAATTTCTCACATGAAATTATTATATGTAGTCAACTTGTTATATATGACGAAATAAAAATGGGAGCGGTACGATGTTTCATGTACTTGAAACTCTGCTGCGACTCTATATTGTTGCTGTTGGCTTTTTGCGACATGAGAAAAGTATACAGTCGTCAGAAACACAATTTTTAAAGTATGGACACGAATGCAACTTTTAAAGAGAATTTAAAAAATGTTTTAGAAACAAAAACATACAGGTTGTACAATTACACAGAGTAGGCTCTTTATAAAACAAAAAGACTAATTTCATGTGAGAAACTTCTCAACAGCAGCACAGGACAGAGTGCAAGATTCGCAAAGTAAAAATAAAATCATATGAACAATCACAAACGAAATGAAAAAACTTTAAAAAAGTGAATCTGATTTTCGTGTCCTCCTTTCCCATAGTGAATCTCAATTTTAAGCAATTAAATTTTAACTTCATGAACTAGTTTTAAAAGTGTTAGAACCTCATGGAATCAATAATTTTTATAAAAGATTTATAAGTGACAAAAGTTTTCTAATATCTAACAACTAAAACGATAAATTATAGTCCGCAACCAATTGTCTTCTTATTGATATTTACACGTCTAATATTATTTTAAACTAGCTGTGCCCACCACGTTATAGCCGAGCTGACAATATTTTGTTCAATTTTGCTTTAAAGTAATCGACACCAAATTTTAAAGACTCTTACTTTTACAATACCCATCCCTGGGTAATTATAAAATTCTGAATATATTGTAGAGTTCTGTAGATGCAGTCAAGTTTGCAGTACTTTTAAATCGGTAGAATTGTGTACTTCTTTTACTCCATTTTCTCTTGATATGAGATATTCTTGCGGATTTGAACCGAGATACTAAGGTATGTCCTCAAAAAATTTTATTAAAATTCGGCCAATAGTTTTTACGTTTTGCGAACACAGACAGACAGACAGAAATTGCTGTTTTGTATTTCATTTCCATTACTATCTGCACCAGAAACAAAATTTTGAAAACATATTTCATGTACAGAATTGTAACATGTATATATAACCTGAGATGTATATATATATAAGCTGAGATGAGATTCTAGCTTGAATGATGGTTCATCAGTCAAAACAAGAGTTTTGTAAACATTAATAATGATTATTTGACTTCCAATGAGATTGTTATCAGCATCTAACTTCTGGTTTAAAATTACGAATAAGAAAGCTAAACGAATTTCAAAGTTTAAGTCTCATTATTATAACTTGCAAGTAGTTTTCCGTTATTATAATTCAGCTAAAAATAACTTTTAACTATCGCGTATCATAAAGACAAGTTCAAAAAGCAAAAAACAAATTTGTTTTAATACAACGAAGTTGTCTGTAATTTGTTTTCTTTTATCTTTCTTTTATACAACGGAAAATAAAACAAGAACAATAGGGACTAATGAACCTCTTTAATTTAAGTAATAAAAATGTGGACAATATTGAAATAAATAAAAAGAAAAAAAAAAATGAAAATAATTTGTGTATAAATGCTACGCCAGTTTTACGTGTCCAATCTTCCTCATCGCTTTTGTTAAGTGATGACAATAAAATAAATAAGTCACCTTCTAAACACAGTATTACCTAAACTAATATGGGTAGTGTAGAAAACCCCAAGACACAAGTGGGAATGAATAGATACATAACTGTATTAAAAAGAGGTCGAAGCCCTAAATCTTCGCAGTTAGCACCAATGTCTAAAGTACATAAAGATAAGAACTCTAACGGAATAAAAAAAAAACCAATCATATTTCAGTACACAAAGCGACACCGACAAGTAATTCTAAACCTAGTTTGGAGCCAAAACCTAAAGAACAAACACAATACAATGGTCTCGAAGCAAGAGACATTATTGCATTCGATAAATAAACTTATGAGCTCTATGAGCAGCATGATGCAAGAAATGGTACGCATGCAATCTATGATATTGCAGGCGGTTTTTAACAAACCATGAACTGTTTAAAAATATGTTTCCCTAAGAACCAAGAAATTGACGTCATGCTGAGTTCAGAGACTCACTTAACAACAAATAGCTTTTTTAAAGTCAATGACTGTATATAATATGATACTAAGCACCCTCGCGGACGAGCATGTGGTGGATCGTTAAAACTTATAAAGGCCCGAATCAAAATATTTGCCTTGAAGAATTTCATTAAAACTTAGTTATTTCTTCAATTTATTCACCTCCTAGATTTCAAGTATCAGATAGTCAGTATAACGACTTCTTGAAATCACTAGATCTCTGTTTCATAGCATCAGGTGACTACTACGCTAAACATACATTTTGGAAATCACGATTAATAAATCCAAAAGGTCATGTTTTGATTCACACAATTTCAAAAATGCGTCTGAATGTGAGCTCGAGTGGACAACCCACCTATTGGCTTGCTGATAAAAAAAAAAAAAAAAAAAAAAAAATAGAATATTACATACAGATGAAATTTGAAGTCAAGCTTAAGTTCGTGTATTCTCTCTTAGAAATAATATTTTTAATTACAAATTAGGTGATTAATATTTATTAATATTAAGAAAAATTGTGAAACTTTTATTTTAGATACTGGCAAATGAATTTTCTGGACAGCTACGTTCGTCCTAAGCATTTTCGCATCTATCATTTTTGGGTAGTGGTAAGTTGACAAATAGATGTTTAACCAACCAAACTGGTATAAAGGAATACGAGAAAAATCGCATTCAATTATCTATCGAGTGGCCCGAGCTCGTATTAAAGTTGAAGCAAAATTTTTTAGTTCTTTTGACGGCGTGTGCTTGAATTGGGATGGTAAGCTATTACGAGCTTTCACAGGAAGAGAAAAAGTGGATAAATTACCAATAATTATATCAAGCGGACACATTGAGAAGTTACTTTAAGTTTATGTTAAAGATTCAACCAGTCGTGTTATAAATTTTGTCTACATGAGCAATAATGGCACATTATAATGATTTCCTCTTATTGCAACAATTTTTCAAAACAACTTTGAAAAATTCAACGGCTTTATATTACAGGTTGCGAAAATGTCGCTCTGGCAGTTTTTGGTTCTAGAATACCACATTCCACACTGGCAAAAATGGTTGAAGCTTTGAAAAGCGATATTAACGAAGAATATATAAAAAGGCAACAATAAAATATCAAGCCATTTCAACCGTTATGAGAAATGGTATTAGTAGTTTATCTCAAAAGATACAAAACGGTTTTTTAAAAAATTTTCAATAAGTCAGGAATTTTTTGAATAAAATCCTGCAAGTTGGAATGAAATAACTGCTCCTACAAAAGAAAAAAAATATGTTGTTGCACTATTAAAAGTAGTTAATGACGCACCAGAAAGACGTGTCAAGCTGATGGAGGAATATAATACGGTACTTACAAAAGATGAGGACGAATAACAATACATTAAAATGGTTGTTGAGGATTATAGGAACAACTATTCTGGCTGCAATCAAAATAAATTCGTTAATTTTTTTTTTTAAATCGGAGTTAATTAGTTTTGCTCTTTATAATTTTCTGTATTCAAAAAGTGTTATCTGCAAATGCATGTATTATAAAATTTCATGTTTATTTTTTATACTATTACACGCTGACAAAAGATGTAAAAGTTTTGAACTCATAAGGTAAGAAATGTATATCTTTTGGTTTTCCGCAAATTAGGGCGGGCTTGCGGCACGCACCGATTCACATGAAATTTTTGCAGGAAAATTTTTTTTACCAAAAATCACCAAACTGGGGGGTGAGAGAAAATAAATGCGCCATATAGCTAAGGGTCACTCTAATACATATGTATAGATTTATCTGTTTCAGAATATATGCCACGGGATTCTGCTTCGAGTATTTATCGGCGGCACCCACCAAAGCATAAACAAAATATATCTTCATAAATCAAAACAATTACAATTTAGCGAGGTATTCAAAATGAGGACTTAATAGTTTTTTTCAGATTAATTTATTTAAATAAGTTAGAGATGAATACTTAATATAATGCTTTATGGAAATGAATATGCAAGATGCATCTATCGGCCAGGATTCACTATTCTACTCCTACTCAAAAAATCGTTACAGGATTGAAAAAAATAATTTTTTTTCATGTTTTTTTACACTTCTAATCCTTACTATCATTCTTTTAGAGCACACATGGCATTTTTTACGGATCGAATGACTGAGTATGATAGTGAATCATGGCCTTAATAAACAGAACATAACACAACAGTGTGATAATCTATGTATAAGAGCCTTTGTTCCATTAATGTAGTGGTATTTCTATATTAAATACTTAAAAATCAGAAAATGGTCTGTGTATACATGTATGTATATGAATGTAATTCTGTTTTTTATTTATACAAGCGTAGTTCAGTGTACGATGCAAATGGTCTTGCAAAAGTGCAGGTGCATAATATCATATCTTTTTTGTGAAATCCACAACAAAATACCTATTGTTTTTGTTAAATTTGAACGGTATAACGCATTTGCACTTTCGCAAGACTGTTTGCATTAAATACTGAATACCACTATAGTATTCTTTTAAACTCTTCTCGTTATTATTATTTTACTCTTATGTTTATTATAATTATAATTTTGCATACAAAAGGATAGAGAGAAAGATAGATAGATAAATAAATAGTTTTAATTATTATCTAAAAAATTGCATTATATTTATTTGATTAGGTGAGACCGTAATTTTATATTCTCGTAATATTGATTGTTTCGTTTATTGATTCGCTTCTTAGGAGCTGTTTGGTATCGTTTTCTATTTCGATTGGTGAAACACCAACACTACCGTTATTAAGATATGAGTTGTCTTCTTCGACTATTTTTTCTAATAAAATATCACCGGGAGTATTTAATCCTGTAAAACAAGAAAAACAGTTTTGAATTTTTGTTTAAATAAAATAATTGTATTTTTATTCATATTACGTCCAACTATGGATCCATTTGGTACATTGTCGGAAGCCTCACTATTAACTAGTGCTACATCGGTAGTTGAACCATTCCGTACATTTTTCTGCAAGGCAACCGCTTTTCGTGCATGGCGTGTGGTTAAGATGCCAGTCTCGACGTCACGTTCCAAACGATGCCCCGATCGAGATCTGGTCAGTTGACGTTGAACATAATCTTCTAAATCTTCTTCCTCTTTTCGACTTATTAAACAATTAAGAACCAGTAAGAACAAACCTAGTCCCAAAGAAAATAGTCCAGTACATGTCACTTCATTCCACCATGCTGAACTTGAACCTGAAATTATTCGAAATAAAATTATTTTACAAACTCCTCAATAATCGTAAGGTGACTTTTCTAGGTGCTCTGATTGTCTTTAGTAAGGTAAGACATTTTTTTTATTTGAAAGTATGTACGTCAGATATGGTGAAAAAAGATTAAAAGACGTATAGAAAAAGTTTTATTTTTTCTTTAGTAATAGCGAAAAAGAAAAATGCGGCACTATTATGTAAAAAATCCTCCGATTATTATTAACGACATAAAAATATTGAAATATGAAAAAAAAACTTAATATTAATATTGCACTCACTGAGAATAGAAAAAGGATTTAAAAATATATTTTCAGAATTTGAAACAATGTTAAATGATGTATGCACATAGGAATTCTCTTGTTGACAGCTGTGTTGACAAGTACATAGCGCGGAGAAAATTTTAATAAACAAGTGAGCAAAAATACACATAATAAACACCTATATTCTTGGTACCTGTAAACACACCTACCTGAAACTACCTACAATGGAGGAGAAGAAAAATGTGGACCAATGCAAAAGGCCTAGATCTGAAGAGAAACTATTGGCGAACTTAAAGGAGAGTTAGCTGAAAAAATTTAAATAATCGACAGAATGAAAGTCGACATTAGAGATGTGCTGAATGACAACGTCGAATTAAGACGAAAAATGGAAGATTTAATTAAAAAATTCGTTGAGCACCTCGCTGCCACGCAGGAAAAGCAACAACTAAGCGGATACGAAATGGATACTGGTGAACCAGTACCAAAAAAAAAACTAAGAAGCCGAAACAAGTAATGAGCCAGGAAGTAATGAGCGAACAAGCAATGAGCCAAACCAAAGGCACAATGTATACAAGACAAAGCTAATGATGTAGCTGCTGAAGGAAAAGTGAATGACGTCTCGCCTGGTTGCAGCCAACAACAACCAACAAGCGGTAGAATAAAACTGAATAAACGTAAGTCCAACAACATACCTGTTATTACTACGTATAATATTAATATTAAGAATATAACAATTATTATTGATAAGGCCTTAGGCCATAATAACTATAACATTAATATTATGAGCAGAAATGCCACAAACATAGGGGTATGCACTCTCGATGATTTCGAGACAGTGAAAAATATATTAATTGACCAGAAAGTGAACTACTATACGTACACACCAAGGGACTTGAGGCCTTGGGCTGTTGTTATAGAGGGTCTTGACGATATAAAGGACCATCTGGGTGGACTCCAGATAAGATTAAATATAACACGGATAGTAAAATTAGTGGCTCGTGCAGCTTTCAAGAGAGTCGGACCTGAGATCTCTTTAATGTTAACTCTACGTTGCAGAGTTAATATTAGGAAATTCAGGAAAGGGGCTATAACGCAGTGCTTCAACTGCCAACGCTTTGGTCAAATGCGGTAAGTACCATGGTCCGGGCAAGTGCATAGTGCCCTCCAGAGACGAAAATAATAAGGAGACATTAGTAACCGATCCTAAGACTGGTCAGGCAGTTAGGATGGTAGGACTCCCTGTTAAATGTGTAAATTGCGGGATTCAGGGACACGTAGCTAGTTCCAAAGAATGTCCTCGCAGAGTACAGCTTTTGCGAAAAGTTGAGGCAAAAAGACTGTCTGGAGTAGAAAATTAGGCTGTTCGTCAATCAGTTAGCGTAGGAGTCACTCCTGATGTATCATACGCATCTGCATTGGTAGGAAATCAGCCCAATAGAGGGACATTGGGAACTCATAAACCCAACAACAGGCCAACTTTTCAGGCCTCCGCTGGTATTTCCCTTAGTGGGGTAATGGCGGACTTTGATTTTGTCGACAAAGACTATAAGTGTTTCTTTGATGGGGATCTGCTTAGGAAAGATTATAAGTTTCTTGCACGAATATCGTGCACTTAATGATGATAGAGATAAATCCCGAGCGTTGCTTGGGATGCTTATGTCAATGCAGAACAACGGATAGAACACTTAAAGTAATTTTTATTAACGTTAACTCAGTTGTCTCAAGACACAAGAGAAACTATTTAAAACTTTTTGTAGACAGACATAAACCTGATGTTTTGCTGATGGCTGAGCATGGCCTTAGCCCCCGCCATAAGATAAACATTCAGGGATATATAATATTCAGACGTGGAGGAGGAACGGCTGTTCTAGTTAGGGATAGCCTTTCATGTGAAAGGGTAATCATTGACACTGGATCTATGGAGAGTACTGCGGTAAAGATCAACAGGGTAAATGGTGTAAATATGACGGTGGCTGCACTGTCGATTTGGCCGATAGAGACGGTGTCATAATTGGGGCGGATTTAAATACCAGGCATTCATTTTGGGGGGACACGATGATCAACGCAAGCGGTCGAGTGCTACGCGACTTGCTTCTAGCAAATCCAAAGTTGGATATTCGCTCAACTGATGGGCCGACGAGGATAACTTCAGTATCTGCTTTGTTTATCGATATCGTAATGACTTCGGTAGACTTGGCCCCGGTATTGACAGAGAATGGTCTCAAAACTCTGGATTACTAGTCTGACCATAAGGCAGTGGAAATTGTTCTTGGTATAGGCGATTGTTTAGGTCGAGTGCGACATACTAGGTTTGATTATAATTATAATCGACAGAAATCGTTTCAATTCAGTTTTAAACAGAGGGCTGTCTGAGTGTGTGCTTCCCATAGATAGCAACGTAGACGAGATTGATATTGACAACTGTGTAGAATCAATGAGCAGGTGTTTTCGTAACGCGTTACCGGCGAATATTTTACGCTTTATAGCGGAGAAGAAAAGGAAGCGTCGTTGAGTTCGAATATGCATAGACCAAGGAAGATGTTCTATTCTGAGGGCCGACATAAGGAATTTAGATAGAATAATACAGGGTACAATCGCTGTATTTGAACGAGAACACTGGCAAGAGTTTTTAAGTAATATACGGTTAAATGACATCACATACCGAAATTTTAAAGCTGCGACTGGGGTAAGAAAGTGGAATACTATACCTGATTTGGTCGACATAGGGGGAACTCTGGTATCTGATGATGCTGTAAAACCCTGTCTTTTGGCAAATCAATTTTCAAGTACGGGGGTTCAGGGTTTTGTCTCGAACCCCTTTTCAAACGTAGTTAACGATAGAGTATCTGAATTATATCATATGACACCCATAACGACTTTTGGGAAGGATATCACAGCAGACGGAAACGGAACCAGCACAACTGGTTTCATCCAGGCTGAAATGATAGGAGAAGCCTTGAAAAAAGGGCTAATAAAAGGTCAAGCGAAATTGATGAAATTTCAAATATAGTGATAAAGAGAACGCGAAGTAGCGCTTGGCGCTTTCTCGCAATACTTTTAAATCACTGCCTAAATATTAGCTATTTCCCACGGGCTTGGAAAAAAGCACTTGTTGTTCCAATATTGAAACCAAAATCAGATCCAAAACAGAGCGGTAGTTATAGACCGATATCTCTTATATCTCCTTTCGGAAAATTATAAGAATATTTTGTTTTGTCACGAATAAATAATAAAATATGTGACTGGGGCGTCCTGGTCGATTCCCAGTTTGGGTTCAGAGCTGGACATTTAACCTCCCCACATATAACCTCTTATGGTATTTTGGGACTACGTGTCCAGGGGTTTAAACAATAGACACCCGACGATTGCTGTCAGTCTTGACTTTGCAAAAACATTTGACAACGCTTGGCAAAATGGCATTATCTTTAAGATGATGCAAATGGGTTTTGACCTGAATATTTGTCGAATTCTAGAAAGAATTTTAAACAATCGTACATTTAGCATAAAAATGGGTGAATCCCGATCTGATACAGTTGTAACAGCAGGCGTGTCCCCAGATCCGGTACTGTACACTGTACTAGGTCTGGCACATTGACCACGTCTTAGAACGTATCAAGCGATTGTATGCCACCTATCGAAGGATTCTAGGACATCAGGGCCTTAATAGAAATATTGCGCTTCTTTTATATCTCCAAATAATCCGACCTCTCATATGCTATGCATTTCCAGTCTGGTTTACAATTTCTTCTGCCCAGATGGAAAGACTAAGGATATGGGAGAAAAGAATATTAATTGCATGCCTAGGATTTAGCCGCAGGCGTTGTGCCGATGGTATATACCGTAGGCCCTCCTGCAGATCAATCAATGCTGCTACTAACTTTGTTAGAATTTATGCATTTATGCTGGCATCAGGTATTGCATTTGTCGAAAAAGCTCGTTCTCTTGAGAACAGCCTAGATCAAGAATGCTTTGAAAGACCGACCGATATGGAGTCCATCCAGAGGTCAAGATACTTGTCACCAACTGATCTCCTGCTCTTAATGAAGATGATCTCCTCTTCGAGACTGCAAACCTCTTATTTTATCATAGGAGAGTAAATACATTAGATATTTTAAACTTAGTGTATAACACTGCTCAATAGGCCCTCTGCCACCCTTTTGTATGTACATATATTTTAATTTTTTTTCTAGTTGTTAGTTATTATTTTGTTATTAGTTTAAGAAAAATAAGTGCCTCCCTTTTTCCTTTTTTTGGGGAATTTTATATGAATAAGAAACATTAATGTAATAAAGATGATATTGTATGTATGGCTAAGCTATAAATATATTTAATGGTATAATTGAGATAAGTTCAAGAAATATGTACAAACTTATGTATGTACATACTTATGTATTTTAGGTCGGAAAAAGCAGCTGCAAAAAATAATATCATAATTTTTTAAACTAATTTAAAAAACAACTAAAGCGTTCATGATTGACCAATATGTACATATGTATATCAGTATATCTGTTATCGGGTTTGTAATGTCAGCTATAAAAGAACTTATTTTGGGCAAAAGTCGAACATTCGCTTAAAGTTACGGTACAATTAATATCGCTATGATGTGTGATAGATTCGGCATTTCAGACAGGGTTGCTTAATCAACTTTTTTCCTTCAATAAAACTAAGAATATTATAGCCGGTTCAGGCTGCCACGAAATTAAATAATTTCAAGCTGAAATCACGAACGAAATCTAAGGTGTTCATACTGAGTTTTTTTGACATTTGAGTTAATTTCGTATAATTGTTTTTTTGCACAACACTTTCGTATTAATTTAAAATATACACGAATATTAAAAAAATCTACAACAAAATGAATGTACAATTATGTATTTATTTCTATTTTTCATTTAGCTTTAAAATATTTTATGACAAAAGCTTACTTTCAAGGTTGTAAATGTGTTCGTGGTTGCAAAACAGTAGCTTTTTCTATAAAACCAGCGTTGTCTATCGTAATTTCAAGTTAATTTCGACGAAACTAAGTATAATGAGTTAATTTGGACAATGGTAAAATGTATGAAATGAGAAAAAAAAGATGAAAATAAAATGAAAACGATGTAAATATGAAATACAATAAATACATACATACATATGTATACTTTTCATTATTTTTGTACAAAGATTTGAAAGTTTTATGTAATTTCTTGGTCGAAAGCAAAAACATCTAAAGAATATGAAAAACTGGCCAATTGGATAGCAACAAAAGATGATATTGCGCAAGAATCCATAAAATGAAACAGAGAAACTATTTTTGTGCTACATGATGTATAAAAATTATAAACATCACGTCCGGCGCTACAGGATTCTTATACTGGAATAGTCGAGCATAAATACCTCTTACTTATGATCTGGCTTTTTTGTCTTTCCGTAGTTTAATTATTTGTTTATTTAATAATCAATGTATCCACAATATTTATTCTTTGTTTAAATTTAATTTTATTAAAATGACAAAGACACAAGTTGCTTTAAACATACTCTTGTCTTCTTTTTCTTTCGATTCAGTTTTTTGTTGGAATACCTCAACGTATATTTATCTTACTAGGTAGTGACGTCCGCCCAGCTGTTTTAGTAGTTCGACATGTCAAAAGTTGTATGTCTTTAGAAATTCTATAGTGCAGAAGTGAGAAAGAAATAAAACACACAATAGTTCTTTACAACTTCTCCGAAAACTACAAGCAACTGACTTTTCCGGAAAACCTAAAATCTTAACCTATACAAAACGCATACCGTTTTAAAAAGGAGATTAATACCAACAATTCACAAGAAACTTTAAATTTATCCGACTAACCGTTTAGGAAATAACCGGGTTTTCGCGAAATAATTTAAAAATCAATAGTTTATTACAAATTCTCCGAAAACCACAAGTAACTGACTTTTGCATTAGTGGAAAACGTAGAAGATGCAGACAAAATTATGTTAGACAATTTAAATTAAGATATTCAAGCAACTCCGACTTTGGAGAGCTTAAATCACTTAATTTTAAAAAGTTGTTAAACCACTAACAATAACATTAGCACTTTGCTAAGCTTTTGTAAAAATATTTGTGAAATTTATTGATTCAAGAATTTTATTTCTAAAATTGTTCACTGTACATTTGGACAAGCAAGAAGCTTCGCAGATTTTGCAGATTTTTTAGCCGAAGTTTGAAGATTTTATAGGTAAATTTTCTGGCAACACTGCAACAAGAGTGGTATTAAAATAGTAGTTCTTCTTTTATTCAGCTGTGATTCATATTTGCATTAATGTCAATGATATTGGTGATTCCCACGTGTTAGGACGGGAAAGAAAGTGCTGTTTATTTGAAGAACTCGTTTGCTTAGCTCGTTTTACAGAATGCCACAGAGAAAAATTGTTCATCAATAAAGAACAAATTTAAAATTATAAACAAGTTTGAATAATTCTTGCAAAAAAACCGACTTTGAAACAGATAGTTGGGTACCAGTTCTAAACTAAAAATGTAAGAAGTAATCTGTAAGAACTATATATAAACAAAATAAAAGATAAACAAAATGCGCCAAAATTAGCAGGAAAAGAAGTAAAGACTATGTGAGCATAGCATATCATATTCATATCCTTCAAGCATATCCTTATTACTGTTCAAAAGTTAAGCTTTTTTCATCAACATCCCTCTTTTATGGGGACACCATTAAATTTTAAATTTTTATACCTGTAATAGCGACCATAGTAATACACAATATGTGTAAATTTCTAAAACGGCTCAAAAGATAAGGCATACATCAAATTTTATTAACTATAGGGACACTTTTTCATTTCCATAAGTCTCTGTCTATAACAATTCAAAAGACTAGTTCATATAAGTCAAATTACGTCAGCTATGAGGACACCCTTTAAGTTTTTTGTAATTTTTATTGTGGACATAGTGATATTAGCTTTTTTAAAATTTCAAATGTTTATCTATAAGCATTCGAAAGACAAGGTCTTATAGATCAAATTAACCATTAACTTTAGGTACACCCTTTAATTTCCAACTTTATACTTTTTACTATAGCGGATATAGTAATATAAAAATTAAATGTCTTGTCTATAACGGTTTCAAAGATAGGGCAACATAAATCAAATAACATCTCTTATTGGGACACCCTTTAATTTACAATTTTAAATCAAAGACTTATTGGCATAGAGGACTTTGCTATAGCGGACTTAGCAATATAGGTTCCTTGTAAATTTCAGCTGTCTGTCTATAACGATTCAAAAGTTTGACCACATACATAAAATTACATTAACTATTGGGACACCCTTTTATTTCCAAATTCTAATTTTATACTTTTTGTTATAGAGGGCTTAGTAATACAAGTTCTTTGTAAATTTAACGGTCGGTGAACAACTGTTCAAAAGTATGGGCATATACAACAAATTTAATGAACTATTGGAGCACCCTTTACTTTATAATTTTGAATATTTATCCTTTTTATTATAAAGGTCATAGTAATCGACATTCTGGCAAACATTCAAGGTTTTGTCTTTAACGGTTCAAAATATAGACCCATAAATGTCAAATTACGTCACCTATGGGGACACCCTTTAAATTTTAAGTTTATTTTTATTACTTTTTGTTGGTGGGAACTAGAGTGTTACGCAATTTTTTTTAATTGTAAATTGGTGCAATTTAGGGTTCTTAATGCACGAAAAAACATGTATGTTGTATAGAGACACCCTCTAATTTTTAAAATAATGAACTGTTTTTAAAACGGGACCAATCTGTAAGCATAACCTTTCAAATAAAGCAAAAACTTGTAAAATCGGTTTAGAAATGGCTGAGTTCTGCGGGCACAAACATAAAAAAATGAAACATTCAGACGAATTGATAACGTCCTTCTTTTTTGAAGTCGGTTAAAAAGAGAAATGTTCGATGCGTGAAATTATTACATTTCTTTTGTGTTTTAAGATTCAATATTGACAAAACACAGAAAACAATAAAACAAGGGAATGTTTGTTAGAGCGAGTGGCACTGAAAAAGACAAAATGTGCTTTGATTGGTTCACTATATCAAAATATTCCAATTTCTCGTACTATTTTAAAACATATTAATCGTTTAAAGCTTTTTGCTAGAAACGACTTCGTTGCGTTGTACTTCTCTCATAAGTAGACACCTCTAATAACGGACAAAAATACCTCGACGGTAAGTGTCCGGTTATGAGAGGTTTCACAGTAATTCAGTAATAATATGTTGCTCTTAGGTTATGGTTACTTCAGCTATGTTTTTTCGTCTGCAATGCAAAAAGTTGTCGCAACAATCGATGATTATTAATTTATAATGAAACAGACATATATGTATGTATGTAAATAAAATAAAAAAAAATAAATAAATGTATATTTCTTTTATTATTGAAAAATCTGTTTTTAAACCAAAATATAAAAAAACAAAACTTAAATTAATTAAAGTTGAAAATTATTAACGATTTTATTAAAAAAAATTTTGTTGTGTTTCAAAATAAACCAATTTCAAAAACATTAATATAACAACATAAATAAACATTTGATTGGATACTGCTTTCTAATATTTTCTGTAAACATACACATTTTTGTCTCCGGTGAGCTTAAAAGGACACAAAAATCAAAACACTCATACTGATGTTATCCTGTAGATATAAACTGAAGAAGCCAAGCAACGAACAAATACTTTCACAGAAACTAAGAAAACAAGGTAAAAGAAGACAAAACATCTATATTAATATATTGTTACCTTAATATAGAACGGCCCTATTTGGATAGATGGTCTTCTAATAAAAAATTTAAAATAAAAAAATTGCAATATTAGAATATTAAAACACTAGGAGAATTTAATCGAACATTGCGTTAAAATAATACGCGACTACAAAACTGTAATTTTTATTAAGTTTTTTCTTTCTTCTGTAAAGTAGGAAAAACATTAGTTAGGGCCGCTCGCACCTTTTGTGCAACATAGTCATATCTCAAAAAATTTCAAAATTGGCAAAATGTATGAATTTATGGTATGACAGCATAGAAAATATTTGTGTATATATTTTTGATATTTCGAACTACAAAGCAACAACAAAATGCCATGTTGTTCTTGTATTGTTGTATTTGTTGTAGGGACATCACTACCTAAGAAGATAAATCTACCTTGGGATACCTCAAGGCGAATCCCTTTATCAGGTAAAAGCGAAGCGACAAGAATAAAAAACATCATGTATTTTATTTGGTTGGCTGGTTTCAAGGCATATTAATCAGGTAGCCTCACAAATGAGGGAAAATATTAAGGCAAAAATAATGATTTTTTTATATGGATTTTGACGGTTAAACTTACAATTTTTCCCGTTAAATGGAAGTTGAACTATCAAACTCCATATAAAAAAAAATTTTAAAATTTTCGCCTTAATATTTCCCCTTCTTACAGCGTTTTCTTTTTTGACATAAATGTTACATATTTTCTACCCTTTGCACTTTTTTGTGTTCTATTCTGAAAAAAATGTAATAGCTCAAAAAACGCAATGTTCTTTTCTAAAAATGTCGCACTCCAAAGTGTAAAATGTGTAATGATTTTAAAACTCTATTTGTTTTAAGGGTGAGTATACTACACTTTTTACCATATGATATGTTGTTTCATTTTTTTCTTATGTTTTACAGAAAATTATTTTATTGGACTTCAAAACTGAAATTCTTCTAACTTACTTATTGGAATCATCCTCTTCTTTCGATGATGGTGAAATTTATGATGTGCTAGAAGTACAAGTGTGAGTACGAGGGTAACGAGTAAAAAGTATTGCATAGAAATATGTAAAAATTTTTCCCAGAAAAGAAAACGCTATTAGTGAGGTTACCTGATAAATGTGCCTTGGCTTGTTTTAACAAAATAAATTAATTCGCGTTATGATATCGCAGCAAAATTTAAAAAAATAGATTAGTTTACTTCCAAAGCAGAAATTTCAAATATTTATGAAAAATATTTAATTGAATTATTTTTTAGTCTAATTTCTGGAATAACTTTAATCTCGTTTTCGACTTTTTATATGTTTAAGAAATTGTGCGGTATATCTCGTTTTTTTGTTACTTTCACCTATCTCTTAAACTCAAGAAGAAACATATTTTATTCCCTTCACCACAGGTGGAAAGGGTATACATAAGTTTTTCATTCCGTGTCTAATTTCTACAATATTCATTTCTGACCCTATAAAGTATATATATTCTGGATACCTATACATAGATAAGTTGATTAAGCGATGTCCGTCTGTCCGTGTTCGGGTTGTAATGTCATTTGCCAAGGCACCAGAAGTGATAGAAAAAATTTAAGCACACCAATCTGTCAGGTATAGTTTCGAAAATTTTGGGATTGCAATTCAGCAACATCGGATCATTCCCTCGGAGGCTGCACGCCAAAACCCACGCCCACCTATATTTTTTTCACGTTTTTTTTAAATTTTTTTCGGCTTAATGATTCTTAATGATTCTTTTTTTGTCAAATATATATTAGACCATGACAGGTAGATCCCAAGGATTGCATACAGATCTCGGGGGGCCAATAACCCCCTGCGAGGGGCGACTTTTGTTTGTTTTTATGTTGGTAGGGGTTTTTTGCTTTGATTTGTACTAAATACCTTTATAGATAGCAATACACATATAGGTAGGTAATTAACCCACAGGGTACCCACTGGTAAAACAAATTCAATAAAATTAAAAAAAAAAATTTAATTTAAAAAAAAAATAATTTTTTTTACAAAAAAATTTACAAACCGTTTTCAAAACAATTTTAGAAAAATTAAAAAAAAATTTCAATATTTCTGTGAAAATGAAAATCATGACAGTAACATAATATATTTTAATATTAAGAATATATGTATGTATGTATGTATGTATGTATGTATGTATGTATGTATGTATGTATGTATGTATGTATGTATGTATGTATGTATGTATGTATGTATGTATGTATGTATGTATGTATGTATGTATGTATGTATGTATGTATGTATGTATGTATGTATGTATGTATGTATGTATGTATGTATGTATGTATGTATGTATGTATGTATGTATGTATGTATGTATGTATGTATGTATGTATGTATGTATAGATGTATGTATATAGAGTAACTTATTTTTTAAATGCGTTTGATTTTTAAATAGATGAGATCTCTGTTTTAAAACGTAGATGCATTTAACACATAGTCAACATCAGGATACCGACTACAAACTTTTAAAAATAAAATACACACGTTTAAAGGTAAACGATTATTTTAAAGCCAGTATATATAGCTACATGGCTACACGACCACCAAACCGACAATTAGTTAATTTTAAATTAAAAATAAAATAATTATACATTGTGAAAAGGCCGATAATATTAAAAATTAAAGGGTGTCCCCATACAACATACATGTTTTTTACGTGTATTAAGAACCGTAAAGGGCACCAAATTAAAATTTAAAAAAATGGCGTATTGCTATAGCTCCCAACAGCAGAAAGTAATAAAAAATAAATTTAAAATTTAAAGGGTGTCCCATAGGTGACGTAATTTGACCTATTTGGGCCTATCTTTTGAACCGTTATAGACAAAACCTTGAATTTGACAAAATGTCGATTACTATGACCGTTATAATAAAATGTATAAATATTCAAAATTTTAAATTAAAAGGTGCTGCAATAGTTCATTTAATTTGATGTATATGGCAATACTTTTAAACAGTTGTACAAAGACCGATGAAATTTACAAAGAACCTGTATTGCTAAGTCAGCTATAACAAATAGTATAAAATTTGAATTTGGAAATAAAAGGGTGTCCCAATAGTTAATGTAATTCTATATGTGGCCAAACTTTTGTATCATTATAGACAGACAGCGGAAATTTACAAGGAATCTGTATTGCAAAGGCCACTATAGCAAGTATACAATTTGATGTTAGAAATTAAAGTGTGTCCCCATAAATTATGTAATTTAATATATATGACCCTATCTTTTGAACCGTTAAACACAAACACTTGAAAATTAACCAGAATGTCCACTACTTTCTCTGGTATATTAAAAAGTATAAATATTTGGAATTATAATGTAAAGCGTGTCCCAATAGTTCATGTAATTTGATATATATGGCCAAACTTTTGGACCGTTATAAACAGATAGTTGAAATTTACAAAGAATCTTTGGGGCCAAGTCCTCTATAACAACAGGTCTTTAATTTAAAATTGTAAATTAAAGGGTGTCCAAATAGGTGATGTTCTTTTATCTATGTGACTCTATCTTTGAAACCGTTATAAACAGAGGCTTGAATAGTGTCCCCATAAAAGACGGATGCTGGCAAAATAGCTTAACTTTTGAACAATAATAGGGAGGCTTGACATTCACATAGTCTTTAGTTTTTATCCCTCTAATTTTGGCACATCTTTTATTTGGTTTAAATCTAATTCTTAAAGATTACTTCTTACATTTTAAGTTTAGAATTGATGCCCTTCTATCTGTTTTAAAGTCGGTTTTTTTTTTGCAAGAATTATTACACAAACAAAATGCCTGTGGTTGTAGTTGTTGTACTAATGAGTCTACCTTTTTAATATGCCTTGGAAAAAACGAAAAAAACAAAACGATATAAGAAGATATTAAAACAATAGCATAAAAGAAGATAGCTAAAAAGTGTGAATATTTTTGATATGGGTTATTGTGTTGTGTGTAAGGTTTGGAATTTCCCGGACATTTTCATTTCCCGGTAAACGGAAAAAATATTCGCATTCCCGGGAATTTCCGGGAAAACAGCTCTTAAAGAAAATAATTTTATTTACCGAAACAGTATTTAACAGTTCATAGTTTTATTAAAACATATAAAGTTTTGTGACATTTTTTAGCACATTAGTAATTTAACCAAAAAAAAAAAAATCAACATACTCATAAGTTTTTTTTAAATTTGTTTGTGTCGATTTACATTATGCAACTTTTGTCGCAGCAATCTTTCTTGTTTCTTCTTTAATATTGCATTTGTGTTTTTATCGTTTTTAATGCTACAATTTATATGGATGAGTACATTTGTTTACATTTCAAACTTAAAAATTAAAACTAAGAATAAGGGGACAAAACGAATTTTAAGTGTACATGCATATGTGTACCCTTTTAATTCCTCTCCCGCCTCTAATGAAGAATTGCAGCGATAATAGTTGCATAATGTAATTCGGCACTTTCATTAAAATTGTGTGTTTGTTTTCATTATTGTTTATAAATAAACAAAACCCGATATAAATTCGCCTAGGAATACCTTTTTTGATAGTAGAATATTTTTGTATAGTAAAATATTGAATAAACTAACGCAAATGGAATTAAAAAAAGAACTGTTATTCTGCTTGTAATTTTTCTACACAAATTATACATTAAGAATAATTATATATTAAGAATAATATTATTATCAACGAGAATAATATTATTATAAGATTGAAAAACATTTGGTAAAAATTGTAGCCAATATTTTAAAAAACTGGACCAGGTTAGCGAAAAATCAAAAATTTTATTTCTGAAAATGTTTATAACTAAATCATTTTAAATTTTTATTTGCAAATTTAGATACCATTTTGAAGGTATTGACAAGACCTTTAAGACCATGTGTAATTTAAAAAATCAGAATAAAACTGAAGAAATGGCAAGCTGTAAAAGAATTTTCGTGTGAGATGTTTCCTAGTTTGAGACCACATAGCGTATCTTTAAAACTTAAGTTCTCTGTTATGTCAAATTTTGGATCAATATGCCCAGCCGTTTAAAAATGATTAGATTATTTCCAAAATATTTTGATTCTGCCCCACTGTGCAATGGTACTGTTTTAGCACGAAAATGAGAACGCTACGTAATGTTTGTTACTTTCGTTAAAAAAACATTAGGCCAATTCACAATCTTGTGCATTTGAGATTGCAAATTTATGCAATTGTAAAAATTTCCCATGTATTGTGAACGGCTTTTTTATTTCAGTTTTCAACACTTCTTTTAAAACAAAAAAATTCCTATTGAAATTTTTTCCTATTAAAATTTTTTCTACAATAAAAATTTCGTTGGCGGAAAGTACAAATAGTAAATTGTTTATAGACAAAACTGAATAAGAAGTTGTTTTCAACAAAGATACATAGTATTTCACACAATCTATTTAATAAAATATTCATTAAATTACAAGCCAAGCGTGCATTGTCCAAAATTTTTCAGTAGTCCAGTATAAAGGGAGGGAACAGTGTTCCATCGGAAGTTGCAAAAACAAAAAGACACGAAATTATCAAACTATAGAAGATGCTTTATGCCCAAAAATCGACAGTCGCCTAGTATTAAATAACAATTAAGAGGAACAGTCTTACATTGAAAACTATTGTACTAGAGATACAACAAATCTCGGAATTATCAAACAATCCAGATAATAGATGCAACTTGCCCAAAATAGTCTAGTACTAGATTACAGTTAACAGCAACAGTATTTCTTTGCAATTTATAGTGCAAGAAATACTAAAGATCACAGAATTATTAAAAATAAAATTCCGTAGCCAGACAATCCAGCAATAGATATCAAAACAAATTTTATTATGTCCATCTGGATCCATTTTCAAATTCTTATCTTCTTTTTTACGTTTTTTTGTTTTTCGATTTTCATATTTTTTGTTGATTTTAATTTTCATATTTTCTAATTAATTTTTAAAAAATTATGTATATTGTCAGCTGTCAGTTTGCAAATGCCTAGCAAATAAAAACCATGATTTTAGGAGTTGGTTATTTCCCAATGATAGCATAGTTACCGTGAAATAACTCCCAAATGAAATAACTCCCAATGCAATAACTCCCGATGAAGGATTTTCTCCTCTATGGTATAACCAACATCGGCTTCGCTTACTAAAGTTTTCCTGCATAGCCGGCCTTCGGCCGGGCGCAAGGATTTTCTCCTCTGTGGTATAACCAACACCGGCTTCGCTTACTAAAGTTTTCTGCATAGCCGGCCTTCAGCCGGATTATTCTGTATCCAGAATAATGCAATTTTAGTCAAATGAAATAACTCCCAATCAAAATAAATGAAATAACTCTCAACAGAATTAAGTTAGGAGTTATTTCATTTGGGAGTTATTTCATTGCGAAATAATTCCAAACGAAAAATTATGAAATAACCTCCAAAAAATTGGGAGTTATTTCATAATGAAATAACTTCCAATTTGTATGGGATTTTTGAATTTTTTGTTGGGAGTTATTTCATTTTTTTGTTCGGATTTATTTCATTTGGGAGATATTTCACCGTACCGATAGCATATGCTTTTCTATATATTTTGTTAGTTTTTTTTTCGATTTCATATTTATTTATTGTATCTTCAATATGTTTGAACTAACAATAATTACTTATGTATATGTTAATTCTAAAATAAAAATAAATATACTTAATAAGTCCAGCCAGTGTTAAACAAAAAATATAGTATGTTCCACAATTGTTGAAATCATTTACGGGTCATCCCTCTATTATACGGCCAAAAAAAGCAGTTTCTCTTCTTTTTAGTCGAATGTAACCAGGAGCATTAAGAATGTTACGCGCCAATGGATTTGGATGAGTTTCTAGCTTCTTCAAATACGTTACCGCATGTTTCGCTATTTCTGATTTAACTATTGTACGTTTAGATCTTTGTGGATATTAGAGTTTTTGATATACCAGGGAGCAACTGTGATCATTCGTAGAATCTTATTTTGGCGCCTTTGATTTTTTTCAACATTGCTAGCTGAGGCAGTGGCCCATAATTGAATCCCATAGCACCAAATTGGTTTAAGGATCGACTTGTACAGTAGTAGTTTGCAGTCTAAGCTGAGTGTAGAGTTTCTGCCTCTCTTTCTGTCTCTCTTAGCCGCTTCGTGCAATCTTTAAGTCTAGATTTAAGTTGAAGAGATCTATATGTTTACCACTCTCTACGAATTTTTCTTTTTTCAATCAAGAGCCGCTCGACATCTGCAGAATAAATGTGATTGCATCTGTCTATTTGCCGGGTTACAGTTACATGTTGGGCAGCTAATTTGATGTTTTGATCAAAATCAATAAGACACTGCTCTACGTCTTCTGGTGTTCTTAGCGGGGTGTTTTCCGAACAATGCGTACTGAGATATTTTCTATATTTCAATCAATTCATGCTTGTGCTGGTTGTTGGTGATACGATATTTTGTTGATTCGATATATAGACAATAGTAGGCGAATGATCTAAGGATAATTCTAGTGATGCTTCAGCTTTAATAGTTTCTCTTGAAATACCCTTAAACACGCCAAAATCAATAACATCCGGTATTTTTTGTCGATCAGTAGGCCAATAGGTGGGTTGTCCAATCGAGATCACATTGAGACGCATTTTTAAAATAGTGTCAAACAAAACACGACCTTTTGGAGTTATTAAACGCGATCCCCAAAACTTATGTTTAGCGTTGTAGTCGCCTGATGCTATGAAACAGGGACCTAGTGATTTGAAGAAGTCGCTATACTGACCCTCTGTTACTTGAAATCTAAGAGGTGAATAAATTGAAGAAATAACTAAGTTTTGAAGAAATTCTTCAAGGCAGATAATTGTTGCTTGAAGGTATTCCTCACAAAAATCACACAGTAAATAATGTTTGAGTCTGGCCTTTATAAGTATTGCCGATCCACGACATGCTCGTCTGCGAGGGTCCTTGGTATCATATAATATAAAGCCATTGATTTTAAAAAAGCTATTTGTTGTTAAGTGGGTCTCTGAAATCAGCATGATATCAATTTGATGATTATTAAGGAAGTACTCGAGTTCATTTTTGTGTTGGCGTATGCCGTTTGCATTCCAGTTTATGGTTTGCTAATATTTTGTTAGTGTGTTGATTATCCAATACAATTTTGCAAATGCTTCGATGCAAGACCATTTGCACAAGATTGTGAATTGGGATATTATGTATTGTATTCGAGTTGTGTAAAAATACACAAACGCTAAAAAAAGGTATCGTTTCTGCGTGTGTGTACAATACACAAAATAATGTTCAGTTTATTTTCGAACACTGTTTTTTATGAATGTTTGCATATAGGGTATTACTAGAATGATCGACAACAAGAACTTAACATGTATAGCGATGTTCTTAGTTTCTTTTATTCATTATTGTAATCATTAATCTTATTGTTACATACAACATTTTTACGTATTTCTTTTCAGTGCTTATAAAGAATATATTCTTCTTCCGTAACAATATTTGTATATGTCGTAACAAATAGTGCAGATGGAATCTTTTCATCGCTTTTATGTTCCTAATCACGCGTAGCACCTCTTACAGCTGTCAGTCTTCCCAGGTTAGAACTGTGTGCAGCTTTGCTGTTGACCCAACTTTTAAGGTCGATGCAAAAATATTACCTCAACCACCTCATAAAATTACCAGTTGGTCTGATTCGACAATAACGTTATGTTGGATAGCTGTAGATTTAACACGTTGGAAAACTTTTGTTAAGCATCGAGTAGACAAAATTAAACGAAATATACCAATCCAGCGGATATTCTGTCACGCGGTGCAACAATTTCTAATTTAACAGAGAATAAATTATGGTTCCATGGACCAGAGCTTTTATCACAAGATGAGTCTTTTTGGCCTAAAACAACTTATACCGATTTGGAAGAGCTAAATGTGAAATGTGACAAACCTCGCTAATATCAACAACAAACTCAAGTAGAAAACTAAATGATTTATTGCACCATCACAAATACGTAAATAGCTATGAAAAACTCTTAAGAATCTTTGTCTATATTACTCGCTATGCTTTTTCAATTATTCCCAAAAGTATTTCAAAAACTAGTTTCATTGAAGAAGAAGAAATGAAACAAAAGTTATTTGTCGATTTATTCAAACCCAATCATTTCGACAAGAGCTTGAACGTCTGAAATGTAATCAACAAATTGACCATCAATCAAAATTATTTATGTTGTCACCATTTGGAGTAATGTTATTTTTATTTAACATTTTACTTGTTCTTTAAACTTTTCAGAATTCAGTTGGATTCATGAAATAATAAAAATTAATTTGAAAATTATAGTGAAGTATAAAATGTATTTTTAATGCTTCAATTTGATTAAGCTTATCGAGTCTAGGAATCGCAACTCTTAAGAGGCAAAAACAGGCTTTTGTCCTCCAGTGATTTTTTTAAACTTCGATCTTTTAACGCAATGTCCATTTTCTTGAAATTTCTTTGTTTTTTATATACTATTTTGTCGAAATTTTGGATTTTAATGCAAGAAAGTAAAAACAACAAAGCTATGAAAAAACGTGAGAAAAGTAGAGGTCTTCGCGCTTTTATTCCAAAAGTTTAAAAAATATCGTTAAATCCTACATAATAGAAAATATGTACATATGTATGTACATATTTGGCTCAACAAATTTCGATTTTGGAAAATTTGCATTTCCAATCTATCCTGTTTACATTTGATTTTTTTTTGCTGAAATTGCGATTTTTTATTGAAATTTAGATCCTCTGGTGAACTTTTGATATTTTGGTTATTCTATATTATAAAAATTCACAAAAACGAAAACATTGAGTGATGTTTTCGTTTTTTGTGAATTTTCATTTTTTTAGGAAGTTTACGATTGTTTTGTTGGAATTACAATTTTTTGAGTATTCATATTTAAATGATTTGTGATTTTTGGATGGAAATTGAATTTTTTTTAAACTTGCAATTAGTTGTCAACAAAAATATACAAAGTAAACTTTTGGAGGATTTTTAGGTTATTTAGCGCGCTCCACTTTGTTAAATTAGCTCAAAATATGACGTTATACATATCTATCAGCATTGCCACTGGAAAAAGTTTAACTCTACCAAATTTTAGTAAAAAATCTAGCATAACCATTTGAAACCTAACAGATTTTGAAAGCTACTTAAGAACATACATACACACATATGTATGTATATATTTGGTATAAGGCATGATTTTTAATTAAAATAGGAACCGTAATTTACAAAATAAGATTTTTATTTAAAATAGGGACCAAAATTTACAAAATGAGAAAATTTTCTTTAGAAAATACTTTAAAAGGATATATATACTTTTAAAAGGATATAATTTTTTTATATTTTTATAGAAAAGAATCAATATATTTTTATTAATTTAAGTAAAATAATAAAAATACTGTGTATGGTGAAAAACCGATTTGCGTATTTAAATACAACTTAAAGATAAATACAAAGTCAAGAATTGGCCCTTATGGCCAAATATTTAATTATTATTTATGTTGACAATATCAGCCATTTTGGATTGTCAGTTTGTTTTTGACAGATCAAAAAGGTTAATCGTGTTCTTCGCGTTTTTACTATTATTTTATTAAGTTTGTTGTAAAAAATGAAATTTATTGATATTGTCAACATAAATAACAGATATGTTTACCAAAATTAAAAAAAAATGCGAAAATCGAACATACGTACCTCACGAAAATTGAAAATAACGGTTATTTTTTGATCATACCTCGTACAGTAACTCGACATTAGAATTTTTAAGATTAAGGTAAAAAAAATCTCGCAATTCCTAATATAAATATCAAAAATCCCAAAATTGGAATTTTTATGCTTTGTGCCATAGGGTTCATGAAATACTTTCAGCAATTCAGCAATATTATGCAATATCTTCTTTTTCCCATCCCTTTGGTGTCTTAGAACATACAGGCTAACGGCAAAATTTCGATGTAAAATAGATCAATTTGAAGGATTCACATATTCTATAAGGATCATCACTTTTACACGAAATTTGGTTTAAAATATAAAATTTTTCTATATTCCTTTAGAATTTCTTTTATTACAAAAAGATTAATGGCCCTTTTTAGGCTAAAATACACAAAAAGGCAGTAATTTTGATTAAAAATCATCTAGTTGTTAACTCAAGAAAGATATCAGTTTGAAATTTTCCCACAATATCTTAAATTTTGAAAAAAAAAACTTTTAAAAATGTAGTAATACTAACTAGACCTTTAAAATCTAACAAAAAATTATAAAATGCCAAGTCCTAAAAAATTTGAAGGAGTGATGTTCCCAAATTTGAGGGCACATAGCGCCACCAGTGGTAAGTGCATGATCACCAGCTTTAAAACTTAAGCTCTGCTATATCCATGTCAAATTTTGAATCAATTGCACTAGCCCTTTACACTGTGCAATGTTAGTAGCTGGCTACACTACAATTGCCATCAAGTGCTTGAAACTTCTCCAAAGTGACCGGATCTTAATCCGATTAAGTATGCCTAGAGCTATTTGGAAGAACAATTAAAAAATCACCTAATTACCAAAAAGACCTTACGATTTCTTATTACAAAGAATGGAAAAATATATCGGCCAAATAATGATAGAAACTGATTAAGGCGATGAAAGAAATATGACAATAAAATATACTCAAGTGCTGTTATCCAAATAAAAATATGTTAATTTAAGAAAATGGGCTATCAGGCCATGACCCTGTAGTTCTTGTCTTGAGTCTTTGTTGGGAATCAAACCCACAACCCTCAGGCTGATAGACTAGTACACTATCTAATACTATACGGGTCTTCAGTAATGAAACATTTCACTGATATTACATTATTTTGTGACAGGTATCAAAAGTTACGAAAATTACGTGGGGCCTTCAAAAGTTACGAAAAATGTAACCAAACGGCATGCCTGCTTGGTACATACTTACACTGTTGCCAGAAATGCGATTTATCGCCAAAAATGCAGATTTTTTAAGTCTAAATATGTGGTAACTCTATTACTAAACATATATTTAATACTAGCTGTGCCCGCCACATCGTGGGCATCCTGTTAATATTTTGCTCGATTTTGCTTTGAAAGTATTTCACACCAATTGTAAGACTCTTACTTTTATAGAGTAGCACCTATAAAAGAAAAGTGTGCAACTAAACTAAGAAGAAACTAACAATAACAGAATTTTGCAGCCACACTAAAGTCGTAGTATTCTTAACAAATTTTAAGAATTAACGCTAAATAACAAAAATAATGTAAACACATAATTACCTAAGTACGTATTTCACAAAATAACCAATATAACGTAAAAACACGACTTAAATATATTGTTGAATAAATATTTATTTATATAAATATAAATAAATATATAAATTAAATATTATATTAAATAAATATTTATTTATATAAATATAAATAAATATTTATAAATATTTATTTATATAAATATTTATTTATTCAACAAAGGGATCTTTCAAAATTAAACACGCATTTAATTATTTTAATTTAAAGACAATTTTTAACTTATTTACAAATCACCGTTCACGTACAGGTTCAAATAAATACTCACTCGCAATATGTGTACATACATATGTATTTATATGAGCTACATAAGAAAATTCTGTAAGAACAACTAAGGCAAACTTAGCAAATTGCGAAAGTCCCGAATAGAAAAACAACCGCTCGTTTCTATTAAGTTTTTGCAACAATGTAATTCCACAATGTAAAAATACAAATCAAATACAAATTTTATTCAATTGGCTATTTGGCAGTAATTCATATTTTGTCAGCGCCATATGTATTTAAAATATTCCAATTTCAAAAATTAAAGGTGCCGTGCCGTACTGAAGGTGTGTTTACATTGAGTGTACACATGAAATTCCATATGGATAGCAACAATTGAATGAATAATTTTGTTGATGTTAACGTCAATTTATTTTCATTTTTTTATTTATTAGGAATGAAATATTTTTTATCCTAATTCGTATGACAAATTAAACTAAATTTCTTTAGAATAATTGAGCCGTTGTTTTTGAAAATGCGAGAACTTCATTTTATTTTATTTAATGATTTGCATTTGAATGGCGTTAAAAAAAAATCACAAGTCGGAATAGACTTATTTTATATTTTTTGTGGTATTATTGCATGTAAGTTTAATATGCAATAATAGTTATCCATTTTAGCTGCAAAAAAAGGTTTTGGTATGCGCCAATAGTTGTTGATTTTCTTTTACTGGAATGTAATTATAATACCAAAAAATTTAATACTTTATTTACATACATATTTTATTTCAATACCATTTCATTCTTCTTGGTACAATAAAAGAAAAACCAAAAAAAAAACTAAAATTATATTTAATTTTAAGGGTAAAAAGTGGAAAAAGAAAGAAATTACAATACATACATATATTTCTTACGTTACATAGCGAAGATTTTTCACCATAGTTGTAGTACGATTGCTCAATTTTGATAATGCTTCTTAATATATTGCAATATAAAAAATAGTACTATTTAACATGGATTATAAACATAAAATTATTTAATTTGTAATAAGACTTAGGTTTTATTATTTTAAACTCCTTAAATTCATGATAAAAATAAACTTTGAAACTAAAAGTGAACATCACTGAAAACATCTGTTGTCATATAGTTTTACACATCAAATAGAGCGTGCTTTAAATAAAAAACTAACACATGTTATTGCACATATGTAAACAACATATGTTAGGATTCAAGGGGTTTACACTATATGTATAGTTTTCATTTGGAAAATTTGACATTCCATATGACTTGTACACGCAATGTAAACACGCTTTAAGGAGTTACAACCATCTGTGTTTTAAAATATCCTACTTTCAAAAATTAAAGGTGTTGTACTAAGCAGTACATTTATACCGGAAAGCGTCCTTTCACTGTTTTTTCTCCACTTTCTCTTGGAAATAAGATATTTTTGCGAAAAAAAAGTATCCTAAATTGGGATAAGGATACTGAGGTACCTCCTTACAAAATTTTGTTAAAATCTATCCAGTAGTTTTTACGTGATGCGAACGAAAAAGAAAAGACAGACAGACGAAAATGAGTTACTATTTATGTATGTATAGATAGATAGATACGTACGTATATTGGTGATTATATTATTATTGGCGATTAAACAAAAATAAATCACATATTTTTTGTTGATAAAAATGGAAGTAAAAGATCTAAAACGCAATACCTTTGTCAAAGGTATGTCGAAAATCTTTTTGAGATTCCGAAATATCTTGGAATTTAATATTAAAAAGAATGAAAGCGATTGTTTAAAATATACATAATTGAAATGTCAATTTTGTGCTTGGCAGTTCGGATATGAATAGATTTTTAAATCAATGATATGTTTTCTGACATGGTATAAATAGTCTAATGCGATGCTTTTGGCTCACACAACATAGTTGTTAAATGCAGTGAAACCTCTGATAACCGGATACCTACCGTCGCGGTATTTTTGTCCGGTTATTAGAGGGGTCCGCTTATGAGCGAGGTACAATGTTGTTTATTTTATTGGAATACAATAAAGACGTCTCAAGCAAAATTCTTCAAACGTGTAATTTGTTTTAAAATAGGTGCAAAAAATGGAATATTTAGACATCTAGCCTAATTGAACCAATCAAAACACATTTTGCTATTTCTGTGCCAGCCGCTCTACCAAACATTCCCTTTGTTTTTATTGATTTCTGCGATCTATATTTTGCTAATTTCAAATTTATATATATGTATATACATTTATATTTATATAATATCATTTTCTCTCTTTCTTTTTTTGTGTGTGGATGGGTTTTAACAACTTTTTTTTAAATATTTTTATTTCATTTGAAAAATTATATTCAAATTAAGATTTTCATCAATGCAAATTTCAGCTTTTGTTCAAAAAATTTTTAAGCATTCGAGTAAATATTTTCATTTGTTTAAATTCCGTTTTACAAAGTTACTAAAATTAGTTAAGATATATTTTTATTTTAAATTTCTTACTGAAATTCTTTAGTGAGATAATTTATAATGGGTAGAACATATTGCACTATATGTACAAAATTATATTTTTTTTTTAAGAAACTTATTTTCTGTCAGTATCAAAGCACCTCTCTTTTCTACAATTTTTACGATAATAACCTCAAAAATTTTATATGGAAAATCCGTAATATTTAATAGGGTTCATTCAGTCGAGAACTTCGAACACGTAAACATTGTTTTTATAGTAAAAAACAAAATACAAATTTAAAAATATTTATGTAATTCAAATACATAAATAAAAATAAATTATAATCTATAATTTTTGATTGTACCTTTTTCATTCAACAAAGATCGGATAGCTAATAATCTTTATCTATATCGATCGCTTCCATTTGGGAGGTCTTTTGTTTGAAAGGGACAAATCTGTCTCTAACCCAAATTCGCTACATTCCATCTTTTTGATAATGAGTAGAGCTGGTGTGCTAGCAGATAGTGGTCTGACAAGCGTATCTCCTTTCCTTATTCAACGCGCTTTACACTCTGTTGCAGGAGTTGTTATAAGTTGAAAAAAACTGAGATCTGGAAAACTACCTATTCAATGTTTTAACCCTAGAAAGATAATCATATTCTGACATACGTTAAAGATAATCATGCGTAAAATTTACGCATGCCCTTTGGAGGGCATGCGTAAATTTTGATTAATTTAAAATAAAATAATGTGGAATACTTTGTTTGAATTAATTAAAGTAAAAATAGTCGAGTTATAAATGTGTTTACATATATTTATTATCTAAAAAAACAAAAACAAAAGAACAACTTCAGTACTTAACAAAACTTAAAGATCACATTTCTTTGAAAACTTATTACCCGTTTCATGCGTAATTTTGACTCACATGCCCGTTTTATTTCAAAATTGCAAATTCTTACCCCAGCGTGGTGTTTGTCTTACTAAAGCTCTGGCCAACGTCTGAGATGTCTAAAGAGTACAAGAGTGCATTTATTGTAAATAAAGAGAAATAACAGTTTTTTGAAAAGGTATGCGTAAATTTTACGCAGATTATCTTTCTAGGGTTAATGGAAAGCAAGCTTATAAAATAATTAAAATAATAAGTTTATCTTTAGACATACATATTTGTGAAAGTGGAGCAACACATTTCTCTTAACAAATCTAAAGGATTTTTTTGTTCTAACGAACTACCTGATTAAGAGCTTTTAAGCGAAATTAGAAATTAAAAGGATTAAAAGGAGAGATCCCGCAACCAGATTACTTACAACTAATGATTTTGGGTTATATATTGTAACATATAATGTAAGCGACTTGCCAGAAAAAATTTTATTAGGACACATGTTTACTTCAGTAAAAGCATACATCCCTAATCCACTTAGATGTTTTAAATGTTTTGAATTTGGCCACGTGTCTGATAATTGCCTGTCACAAAATAAAATTTGTCCACACTGTAGTAATATCGATCATACATTGGTGGATGAATTTGGCTAACGTGAAAAATGTAATAAAGAACCTAAATGCGTAAATTTTCAGCAACAAAACAATTGCTTTTCAAAATAATTATACAAAAAAGAATACGCGATTCAAAAAATTAAAATATTACAAAAAAGAACTTTGAACGAAGCTCGAAGGGAATATGATAGACGAAACCAATTGCCAACAACGTACGCTAATGTGACTAAAACATGTAACTGTCAATGCAAGTACCAAAAGAAATCCAAAATTCCCACAACAAAAGAAGGTGATAAAGAAAAATTACCAGTTAGTTCTTCTTCTTCTTCAAAAGTAACGAATACTTCTTCAGCACGCCAAATAATAAAACGAGACGGATCAAAAATTGATTTACTTCCAAAAAATATTTCGAAAAAAAACGTAAAATTATAAACGCAGAAAAGAAGAAAAAAGACAATATAACCAATGACCAACGCAAATATGAATATAACAAACGATATTGAAGATAATAAACATTATTGAAGCGACTCTAGCTTCAATAAGTAATCAATATAAAATAATACAATGGAATTGCAACGGATTTGAAGATCATATTAACGAAATTAAACGTTTTATATCTAAATTTAATTGTATTGCCTTGTGTATTCAAGAATCTAGATTTAAATCATCTTATACTAAGCTCAATAACTACACATGTTTCTTTTAAAATACTGATTCATCTACATTAGCTTGTGGAGGTGTTTGTATTTATCTCAATAACATGTTTGATGGATGGATGGATTATCACAATATCAAGTTGTCGCTATTAAAGTTAAGTATCCAATACATTTACACTTTGTTCTATTTATCTTCCAGGATCAGATAATATTTCTGAAAGAGAATTAAACAATATAACTTCACAATTTGATTTACCTTATCTTCTTTTAAGTAATTTTATTTCTCAAAATTCCCTTTGGGGGTCAAATAAAACGGATGTTAGGGGAAGAATAATACAGAATTTTATTAATGATAATAACCTTAATATACTTAAAAGACTAGAATGTCCAACACATTTTAGTTTTGCTTATTAATCTTTTAGTAGTATAGATTTAAGCCTTGTCTGTCCGAATATTAACCACCTTTTTGAATGGAATGTATGTGATGATTTGCACAGCAGTGATGACTTCCCTATTATGGTTTCTCACTAAATATGGAACGGAAACCTAGTTGGAATATGAGAAAAGCGCAACGGGAAACATTTAATTGTAACTTTACAGAACAGTTAACAAATTTTAATAGCGTAAATGATATGGGAAATTATATTACTAGAACTATTTTGAACTATGCTCTTGAAGCAATACCACTCAAACAGAAGAATTGCGAGAGAAAGGAAGTCCCTTGGTGGAATGAAAATATAAAATCTTTAATTAAATTGAGAAGCGAAATGCTCAAACAGTGTGAACGTAACTGTACCTCTGAAAACTTAGCAAAATATTTAAGAGCCAAATCTCAGACTCGTAAAGCAATTAGAGAAAGTAAAAAAAATATTGAAAAGATTTTTATGAATCAATAAATTTGCGAGCAACATCTGCAGAAGTATATAGTAAAATAAAATCGTTAAATGGCATATCGAGTTTCCATCAAATCTCCGCAATTGAAAATAAAATTGAAATTGTTCATCTATTAGCTCTTCATTTTGTACAGAATTCATCATCTTCAAATTACACAACAAAGTTTATGGCTTATGCACGAAACATAAATATTTCCGTTAACTTGATTAATAACAAAAACAACTATCAGAACGTGTCAGGGTACTTCTCCGGGACCTGATAATATAAGATATGAAATGTTAAAAATCTTGGATGATAATACTTTAAAATATCTCTTAGATTTTTATAATATTATTATCAAGCTATTCCAGAAAATTGGAGAAAGGTGTTAGTCATTCCTACATTGAAGGCCGGTAAAGACAGTACGAATGCAAATAACAACAGACCTATTTCACTTACTATCTGCTTATGTAAAATCCTTGAAAGGATGATAAAAAAAGATTAGTCTATTACTTGAAGAAAAAAAAATGTATTAAATGCTAATCAAGCATTAAACACATAGACGACAGCAGGATACCGACTACGATCTGTCAAAATTAAAATACACACGTTTATATATTGACGACATCATAGCTACATGGCTACAGGACCACCGTTGTGGCTGTAGTCAACTTAGCCTAATTTCTATTTTTGTATGCGACAATTTCATTTTATTCAATAAAATAAAATGTCACAAAATTAAAAATATAAATTCATTTACAATCAAAAGGTTTTTAGCAAATATATTTATTTATTTTGATATGATAAAAGTATTTTTTGAAAAAGTAATAAAAAATATGTCTTTCTAAAATATTTTCATAGTTTTGATGTATGTAGCTGTCGTCTTCAATATACTTCAGTAGCTGACTACATGGCGACGGTTGTAACCAACTTCATTTGTAGTCTTGTAGCGGTGTAGCCGCTGTCGCCTATGTGTTTAATGCTTAAGTCAGGATTTAGAAAAAATAGAGGAACTATAGACACCTTAGCTTTATTACAATCTGATATTATGGAAAGTTTTTCTTAAAAAAAAAAAAAGATTTAATAGCAGTCTTCTTTGACATAAAGAAAGCTTATGATTGTGTATGGAAGAAATACGTGAAAACATGGCTGCATTTATTTCAAATTTTCTTTGCCACATAGAATTTTATTGCTTGGTTGGGTTCCAATTTTTTAAAAGCTGAAAATGGTTTCCCGCAAGGATCGGTTCTAAGTGTAACTCTTTTTATATTGCCAACTTATGATATTTTAAACCGTTGTGTTAAAGCGCTTTTGTATGCGATGACCTAGTCATATATAGTTCGGGAAAAAAGTCTCAGCAATAGTAAATTAGATTCAAAGAATTATTAAAAAACTTGAAAAATGGAATGGATTTCAATTTAATGAAGATAAAACTGTTGCAATTACATTTTCCAGACGTTCAGTAAATTCTTATAACTCAATTTTAAAACTAAATGGTAATAATATAAAATTTGTAACGGAACATAAATTCTTAGGTATGACTTTAGACACAAAACTTTCTTTTAAACCTCATATTGAAATAATCAAAGCTAAAGCTAACTTAAAATTAATTATTATATAAATGTTAAGATGTTCTCAATTTGGATCTGATCCACAAACTCTTCTCAGAATTTTACATTCAGTAGTACTTCCAACTTTAGACTTTGGGTCAGTTATATACCAATCGGCTAACAAAACAAATTTAAAAATGTTAGATCCTATTCTTAATACTGGAATACGCCTTTCAATAGGAGCCTTTAAAACCAGTCCAGCTAGTAGCTTGCCATTTCTTTAGTTTTTTTTCTAATTTTTTAAAATTATACATGGTCTTAAAGGTCTTGTCAGTACCTACAAAATGGTATCTAAATTTGCAGATATTAGTTCAAAATGATTGAGTATAAGCATTTTAAGAAAAATTTTTTTTTAAGTTTGGCTACCCTGGTCAAGTTTTTTAAAATATTGAGTACAATTTTTACCAAATTTTTTTAAAATTTTTATCGTAGTTAGCGAGCCAAATTCTAAATATTTTTGATAAATTTGAAGATTGTATCTTTACTGAGTTGGTAGTTTGGTTGGTTTGTTCAAGTTTTTCTGCGATTATGGTAGAAAAAATTGTTTATCCATTTTAAATGTTAAAACTATTTACTAATAAAAGGGCTTACAAATGTCTATAGGATTTAATAAAACAACTGGAAATCCTATTTGTAAATGTGCTCTTTATTTACTTACAAATGAACGAAAACGTAGTTAAAGGCTATGAATCACTATTATACACGATCGTACGATTAAACCACAAAAAAATCTGACAAATACATTTCTAATCCACACTATCACACTTTTTTTAGCACACATGCCATTTTTAACAGATCGTACGACTAAGTATGATAGTGAATCATTAATGATGGTATTAATGGTAGTTTTTTTAGGTTTTGGTAGGATTTGGTAGATTTTAGGGATAACTTTAGTAGGAAAATATCTTTCTTTGTGGCAACGCTGACCATAATCCATCAATATTTATATGTAAATTCAACCGGCTTAACTTTTGTTTACATATTTTAAACTGATAATGTTGCCACTTTTTCAAAAATTTTGCGAAAGGTGTTGCGAAAGTCCGATTTGCCTTCTTATCGCATTGAGCTTTCGAATCGAAATTAATTTCACATCGCAATAGAGAGTAACCTCCCTGTTTTTTGCTAGAATATACGTATTAACACGATCACAATTTTTTACTTTCAATGGGATGTGCCACTACCAGTATTCTTATCCAGTCTGTATTTTTCTAGACTATGCACATTAGTATGAGGGTTACTTGTGCAAAGTTTCAAGACTATACCTAATGTATTTCTCTAGGTACGCGATAATAATTTTTCACTTTGTATAGGAGGTACCACGCCCTCCATTCGAATTCAGTCTGTGTTTCTCTACACAATGTATCTTAATATGGGGGTTACTGATGCAAAATTCCAAGGCGCTACTTATTGCAGTTCTCTAGATACAGGATAATAATTTTTTACTTTGTATGGGGGGTACCACGCTCACTGTTCCAATACAGCTTATGTTTTTCTAGAGCAGACGCATGGATATGGGGTTTACTTATACCAACTTTGAAGACTATACCTATTATAGTTCTCTATATACACAATAATAATTTTTCACTTTGTATGGGAGGTACCACGCCGACAGCACCAATTCATTCTATATTTTGGGAGACTATGCGCCTACTCTTCCAAAGTTTCAAGGCGCTATCTATTGCAGTTCGCCAGGAACACGATAATAATTTTTCACTTTGTATGGGCGGTACCACGCCAACTATTCCGGCTATACTAACTCATGATCTAGTACACATACAGAGACCTTTTATACATAAAAACATAAACTTTGCAGAAACAAAATCGGTTCACGCATTCCTGAGAACATCTATTAAATCTAGAATCTACACGTTTATATATAATTAAATTAGATTTAAATTATAAATAAAATTAATAATGGGTGATTTTTTTGAGGTTAGGATTTTCATGCATTAGTATTTGACAGATCACGTGAGATTTCAGACATGGTGCCAAAGAGAAAGATGCTCAGTATGCTTTGACATTTCATCATGAATAGACTTACTAACGAGCAACGCTTGCAAATCATTGAATTTTATTACCAAAATCAGTGTTCGGTTCGAAATGTTCAAATGTGACAAATTTTGTTCAGCGATGAGGCTCATTTCTGGTTGAATGGCTACGTAAATAACGGCTACGTAAAATTGCCGCATTTGGAGTGAAGAGCAACCAGAAGCCGTTCAAGAACTGCCCATGCATCCCGAAAAATGCACTGTTTGGTGTGGTTTGTACGCTGGTGGAATCATTGGACCGTATTTTTTCAAAGATGCTGTTGGACGCAACGTTACGGTGAATGGCGATCGCTATCGTTCGATGCTAACAAACTTTTTGTTGCCAAAAATGGAACAACTGAACTTGGTTGACATGTGGTTTCAACAAGATGGCGCTACATGCCACACAGCTCGCGATTCTATGGCCATTTTGAGGGAAAACTTCGGAGAACAATTCATCTCAAGAAATGGACCGGTAAGTTGGCCACCAAGATCATGCGATTTGACGCCTTTAGACTATTTTTTGTGGGGCTACGTCAAGTCTAAAGTCTACAGAAATAAGCCAGCAACTATTCCAGCTTTGGAAGACAACATTTCCGAAGAAATTCGGGCTATTCCGGCCGAAATGCTCGAAAAAGTTGCCCAAAATTGGACTTTCCGAATGGACCACCTAAGACGCAGCCGCGGTCAACATTTAAATGAAATTATCTTCAAAAAGTAAATGTCATGGACCAATCTAACGTTTCAAATAAAGAACCGATGAGATTTTGCAAATTTTATGCGTTTTTTTTTTAAAAAAATTTCTCAAGCTCTTAAAAAATCACTCGTTATGTTTATTTATAATTTAATTAGATTTAAACTTTATTATTATATGTAAAATGACCTATATAACCTTATAGTGTTGGGGCCTTTATAAATTAATAAATAAATAAATTAAATAGGGTTCAGTAATTCCAACACATTCTTACCTAGTGTCTATACCTGATAAAATTTGGCTTGATAAAAGTCAACATATAGATATTACATAAAGCCCAAAAAGTTTAAAGTATATTCGAATCGAAAAATTAATTATTTTCGGTTTGGGGTGTTAAGTAAACTACCCCTGGCCCTTCCCGATTATGTCCAAAATTTATACAGCTCTTCATCTCCATAAACCAAAGGCACATACTAAATTTAATTTTGATATGTCAAACGGTATGACCTGTACAAACTCCACAAAAATAGTGGCATTACTGCACAAGAGCGAAAGATAACCCAATGCGCAATAATAATAACCAACAGAGTAGATTCTCGCTCATTTGCAGTGACCATGAGTAAGTGTACCCTGTTTAAAACTAAAAAATTTTTAGTCGGTGCTAATAAGTATTTTTATTGAAAATGAATTTCTTACTTATTTTTTATTTTTCAAAAAATATAACAAAATTATATTTATTTTACATACAGATGAAATTTGAAGACAAGCATTCCGCTCTGGTAGTGTCTAAAAATTAAATTATCCCAATTTTTCTTTAATATTATCACCTAATTTGTAATTTAATTTATTCTTTCTAAGAGAGAATAAAAGGAACTTAAGCTTGATTTCAAATTTCATCTGTATGTAAAATAAATAGTTCGACTAATAAAATTTCAAATATTCAATTATATTTATTTTTAAATATTTTAATTATATTTTGTTTTAGTTACTGAACAGGCCTATTGTCAGAAATAAATTATAAAGAAAATACAAAACAATTTTAAAGAATTTAATATAAAAAAAACAAACTCAAACTAAAATGAAATTCTAAAATTTACTAACCTGCTTCTAAAACTGTACTTTTTGGGCTCAGATTGTTTTAAATCATTTTGTATATTAATTTAATTTTTGAGTCATAGTAAAATAAACTTAAAAAAACAATGAATTTTGCCACAAGTATGTCCAACTTATTTAATATAAGTTTAATTTTTCAAAATTGTAAAATGTTCATTTTACATTTAATGCATATTTGCTGAGCAGATGTGATGTAATCTAAATTAAATGTAAGCCCAAAAAATTATCATATTTTAAAAATACACTTTACAGTATTTTCTGTGCTAAAAAGCAATAACAATGCAAAGAAGTGTTGCTACTAAAATGTTATATTGCTATTTCTATGGTTATTTCTACAAAATTCATATAGTCCAGGAACATCTTAGACCCTTTTTGTAGTAAATAATGCATATTTTTGTCGAAAAAACCTTCCACATAATATTTCATTTCATTTACTTAACTATCCCTATGTCCCGTTCCACACTTGCAATTTTTGTTTTTGGAACACATGCATTTGTTGTTGGGAGATTAAATAAAATGTACATGAAACTCTGCTGTGACTCTCTATTGTTGTTATTATATTTCTCTTCGACATGAAAATGGCTGTATAAAAGTATAAGTAAATAAAATACTTTATTGTTTTATTATTTTTTTTTTAAAGATTATTTTCATTTATTATTATTGGATCATTATTAGTAAATAAAATTCTTTATTCTTTATTTTTAAAAAGATTAGTTTCATTTATTATTATTGAATCATTATTGATTGGATACTTATTGCTAACTGAACATTATTCTTCATTTTCAATGCTTAATATTATAACTTATAAACTTAATGTCGAACAGCAATCATCACTTTGAATAATGCAACGCACACTGTGACTTTTTCTACAGTTAGGTGGCCAAAATTGGAAAAAATAATGTTCGCCGATCTTGGTGATGTTTTAATATGTCGTACATGAGAGTATATGTGATTTAAAAAATAGGAAAAAAAACAACAAAAACAATAAGAATAAAAATAACAGCTGTTGAAAGTTTCATATGAGAAATTATAAAATAATGTGCTTTGTAGATTAGAAAGTTTGGTTAAATTGTCGGTGTTGTAAAAATCTTCTCGGTGAAACTACAAATTATATAATTATCAATTCTTGATAATTAATAGGTTTTTAATGATATAGGTAAGTATTAATGCAATTGTGTTAATAAAAAAAAATATCTAAAAATAGAGGAAAAAATCATTAAGCAAAAATTAAAAGGAGTGCATACAAATTGTGCAGCAAGGTGCAGCTGAGGTATTTTGCGAAAATAATAGTCGAGGCACCTAGTTTCCGAATTAAAAAAAGTAGCTGCTAGAACTTGCAACTTTCGGTTTTTTAGGCAGATAATAATGGCGATTCCAAGAAGTTCACTTTTTGAAGTTTGGCTAGAAAACAAAAATAGTGTCGAAAAATGTTCATTGCTAAATTATATAACAAACCTAATTGGAAAGGACGTTGACTACCCGAAATTAAACAATTTTGTAAAGACTTTGTGTTCCCGCTTTAATAAAAAATGGGCTTCATCCCACCGAATTAAAGCTTATTTTTTAAAGAAAGAAGCTACTTGGCTAACTGAATGTCAGTATTTTACATTTTGCCTTCTTGATGTTGGACCGAGTACTTCCCAATACTGTGACAGAGCTGTAGGAAAACCTGCAATTGAGTTCAAGGAATTGTCTCAACGCATTTATTAATGGCAGCCGAAATGAACTTGAGATCATCAGGAAAAAGAAATTCAGCCAACATAGTCCACCAATTATCCACAGCATCCCCCTCAAAAGGTACAGCTCTCAAAAAAGCACAAACTTCCACAAAAGTTTCAAAAGTTTTGTCTTCAGACCAAGCGCTTGCACTTATTATAGATACTGGCTTATCAACTAATGAATACGACTTGCTTAGACAACATTTCGCTAATATTAGTTCAAAAATATGTCCGTCATATAGCTGCATTAAAACTTCAAAACTTGCATGTTATCCTGAAAAAATTACAATATCGGAAAACCAAGCAGAGATTGAACTACAGTCACTAATTGATTACACCTTATCTCGCCTATGCGCTACTCAATCAGTGTTAAATATATTTGAATCCATGGATTTAAGTGAAATGAATGCAGTTTTTAAATGGGGTTGCGATGGCGCTGAACAAGCTAATATTCATTTTTAAATGGAAATAACATCATGTGAGCTTATTTCCAAATATGATGGAAATAAACTCACTGTGAAGTTATTGCCAGTGAGGTTATTGCACCCCACCTAAACTAATATAAACAAAAATTTTCAGCCGAAAACCAATCCGATGGTAGTTTGTTTTCCATATCAATCGTTCTTTTGCGGGTAAGTTCAAATATTTGCGGAGAAGAAAAAATAATATGGAAAAATCCAACTCCAAATTCAATCCGATATTGTCGGCCTATTAAGCTCGTATTTGCCAAGGAAACACGTGAACTTATTTCTAAGGAATTGCAAAATATTAACAACCAAATTTCTAAATTACAGCCAACACTAATTATAAACGAAAAACTTAATATTAGCACAAGCAGTTGTCTTGTGTATGATTGATAGCAAAGTGTGTAATGCACTATCGGTTTACAGATCAAGTCAGGTTTGCTATATTTGTGGTGCTAAACCAAGTGCCGGAAAAAGTGTCGATAGTTCAATGCTTAATTTTGGAATTTCACCACTCTATTCATGGATCCGTTGCATGGAATGTATGTTGCACATAGCTTACCGGTTAGACATACAAGTGTGGTTAGTAAAAGGCGAAGAAAATAAGGATAAAGTCAAAAAAAGGAGAGAATATATTCAGTCAAGATTTAGAAAAGATGTTGGTCTGTTAATTGATATGCCTACAGGAAAAACTGGTAACACTAACGACGGAAATACCGCGAGGCGCTTCTTTGAAAATTCTGAGATTACTGGAATAGATATAAACTTGCTAAAAAAGTTTCATGTAATTCTGTCTTGCCTTGGATCCGGGAACCAAATAAATCCTGTTGCCTTTGAGAATTATGTAAAAGAAACAAGAGAACTTTATTTGTCTAGATATTATTGGTATTGTATGCCTGTAAGTGTACACAAAATTCTATTTCATGGCAAAGAAATAAATGAGTCCTGTATTCTGCCAATTGGGCAACTATCTGAGGAATCCCAGGAATCAAGAAACAAAGATGCCAGAAACTACCGTGAATTCTATACCAGAAAAACATCCAGAATTGATACAAATACGGATCTTTTACATAGACTGTTGATTTCATCAGACCCATACATATGTAGTTTGCGAAAACTTCCAACGACAACAAGAAGAAAAACGTTAAATTCAGAGATGAAATCCTTACTATTGGAGCCACTTGTAGAAGACCTTGATAAGGATACAATGAATTAATCTTATATATTTTTTAATTTATCATGATTTTTTTTTCATATTTCATCTTATTTCAAAAAATGTATGATTTTTTAATTACAGTTCTGAAATTTTTTCTTATTTTTTAGTCTATTCTAAAGGAAAAAAAACAATAAAAAATATTTTTTTATTAAACTTTCCCAATTTTTTTAATTCTATTTCATAAATATGAAATATTTTATTTCTCATACAACAAAAAGTAGGCGGATTCCGCCCATTTTTTTTTTTTTTTGTTCATAATATATTTTGCATTGGCACTATATGTACCAAGTTTCACTTCGATATATCTTCTAATACCAGAGTAATTAATTTTGGCCATCTAAAAATGGAAAAAGTCACAGTGTGCAACGTAAGCTGTTCCAGTTGTATTCAGTGCAGACATATCGTTAGCACTTTTAGTAAATATTGAAAAAATTGATTTTGTGAATTGAAATGGAAATATGTCATTGAATTGCGACAGAGGGTATTGAACTTTTTACTCAAAAAAAGTGACTTTTAATTGGGAATGTGTCAGCAAATAAAAAGTAAATATGTTAATTATTAACTCCTCCCTTCTTAATTTGATTGTCCCCAATCATTCAGAAAAATGGGATATTGTTCAATCTAGGAGGTTTGACTGGAGCTTCAGGCTCTCTTGGGCTTTGAGAAGCGCAAACAATTTGTAAACTGAGTACGTTCTGAGTTAAATCGCTACCAGTGAGTGAGTTTTGGGGTTCCCAAATCACTATTCTTCCGGCACGTTTAAACAAAAAACTTAGACACGCAATTAATATAATTATTAGGCAAAGTATCGTGGATATTGACCAACCTCCGATTGCTAGGTGTTTTTGAATAGTTGAGATTGTCTCAGTATTGTTGATTTGAAGTTCGTTTAGAGCTTCGAGCGATAAAAGATTGATATGGTCAATTTCGAAAGGAGTTGGCTGTAGTAACGCTACTGAAAGTTCTATTGTTAATTTTTAACGTACTATTATGAAATTTAATAAGAAAAGTTCCAGATAAGGATCGATACGTTTCATCTATGTAAATGGATCCATTATAACCATTTAGTAAGATCACGCCAGACTCAATTTCTTCAATTGGTGAAATGTGATGATTATTGCTCGTAACACAAGAAGAGTTTCTATTATTAATAATATTAGGGATACAAGTATTATTTATTATGTCAATTATTTGATTTTCTTTGCAAATTATATTATCGTTATATTTTTCACATTTTTCTTTAATAGCATAAATTGTTTTATTATTTTTTAAAATTTCTAGGAATTCAAGTTTGATTACATATTTTTCCTTTTTTACTGGTCTTAAAATTATATTTTCATACATTTCTTTTTTTGTCAATGGTACCTTAACCATATAAAATATTTTATTATTATTATTGTTATACAAAACTGAGACTTTGGCAAATTGAAGTGCCTCTTCTGGATTTACAAAAGGAATGTGTTCTTCTTCGAGTTTTTTATAGCTACTTCGATTTCTTTTTTATTTAGTATTAATGGGTTTACAATTCCAATTTTTGCCCATTCTATTCCATTTTCTATATTTATTAATTCTTCTTTAACCAATCTTATTCTATTTTGTAAATTAATAACTATTTCATTTTCTAAGTAAACATTTTTTCTAACAAAATTTGACATTTTATTAATAATTTCGGTTGAGTTGTTTATTCTTTTATTGAAAGCTTCATTTACATAAAATTGTTTATTGTTGTTTTTATTTAATTCGTAAACGTTATTAGTTATTATTTCAAAGTCGTCATGATCCGGAGATCCTGCGACGTATTTCCAAATTGTTCCTAAAGCGTTTATGGCTCTTTTATTTCTTGTTATGGGTGTTAGATTTTCTAGGACATTGTTAATTTGGGTGAGTTCATGATTGAGGATAGGGTATAGGTTATGGTTATTTGGGATGTTTTGTTGGATAAAGGTATGGATGTTGCGTATTGTTCCAGATCTATTGGATGAATAATAGTAAAAGTTCCCTGCTGAATTTTAGCTGTACCTTTATTTATGGTGACAACGTAGGAGGACGTGTAATCCATAATTTGGATTTCCGTCAATGTGTAGGATAAGAATAATCTGAAAAAAAAGTTATTGTCTTTTAATGTTGCTTTTATAAACAATTCTGCCTGACATTGTTAATACAGTTGTATTTCGGTCTTCTTTGACTATTTCTTGTTTATATTTTTGGGTTAATTTTGAACCCAATCTCCTATTGACTTTAACGAAAATGTTTTCTCCTGGTAAATAAGTTTTGGCTGCTTGTCTATTTTTGTTATGGTAGTCCAGGTCTTGTTTCTGTTTTTCAGTCAAGCGATTTATTATTTCTTGTTTTTCCAAAATTGCTTTTCCTGGGTCACTATTAAAATTTTTATTAAAAAATATGTCAATCGGTTTTTTACCAGTGAAGTTTTTCTGTCTTAAGACATCTCATCATCTCGGAAAGAGTAGAGTGAAGTCTCTCTACTTGACCGTTGTCGGTACTAGCGTAAGGGGATGTAGTGTAGGTTTGTATGCCGAATTGATCTTTGAGAAGGAAATTTATCGTTACGGAATTTAGTGATTTTTCATTATCTAAGACTATAAAGTTGGGGATGCCAAATGCTAAAATTATTTCCTTCAATGGTTCTTTAATGTCTTCGACTGCCTTTGATTTCAGAATTTTTCCTAAAGCGTATTTGGAAAATTTATCTATTGCTGTGAGGACTAGATTTCCTTCAGTAGAATAGATGTCAATGTGAACAATCTCTCCAGGATTTTTTGGAATTGGTGTGGGCTGAAATTGCGGTTTGTTAGGTCGACGATCATATTTTTTGTTCTTTGCAGGTTTGACAAATTTTTACTATCCTTTTGGCTTTTTCCATCATTTTAGGGAAGTAGTACTTTTGTATTACTTGATTTTTGTTTTCCATTTCTATGAGCTCTTCGGTGTTCCTTAATCAATACTTCTTCTTGCTCTGTTTCACTTACAATATCTTCTACTTGTGACTGAGTGAATCTTACTTTGAAGTTTTTAAAATGTTCCGGATAGAATTCTTGAATTACTCCCATAATTGTTTCGGTAGTAAATAAACCGTTGATTACGCTGGGATTAAGATATTTTTTAAAAATTGATATTAAGGTGTCTTTAGTGTAAAAAGGTTTTTTAATAATGTGCCTATGGTAAGTTGGGAATGGAATTTCGAATTTATAGTTGTCTTCGTTACTAACTAAAATATGGAGTTGGTTCTTAAAAACATTAATATGACATTCTATTACGGGGATCATATTGTCTGAGGAACTTTCATAACTATGTTGTGTTGCTGTCATCGAATTTATCTGTGGTGGTCTAGATAGTGAATCTGCAACTACGTTTGTTCTGCCTGGATGATATTTAAGTTCGTAGTTATACTCTTCTAAGATGGTCTTCCATCTTTTGATCTTGCTGTTTGTGTTCTTGTTACTGAGGGCATGTGTCAAAGGTTGGTGGTCTCTATAAATGTTTACTTTCCTGGAACCGTACAGGTAATTTCTCAACGAATTGAGGGCCCATATTATCGCTAACATTTCTTTTTCATTAGTAGCGTAATTTTCTTCAGTTTTGCTGAGTGTTCTTGAAAGAAAGGTAATGGGCTTTCTATTTTGCGAAAGTACTGCGCCTATTGCGTAATCAGAGGCATCTGTTGTTAGATCGAAGCTTTTTTCGAAATCAGGGTGAGATAACATGACGTCGCCGGAGATTAGTGAATTTTTTAATTTCTGGAATGCGTCTAAAGCATTTTGATCTAAAGTAATTTTTAGATTTTTGGATGCGTTTTTCGAAATGCGTCCTTCCTCCCCTCTTAAAAGGGATGTCATGGCTTTGGCAAGCTTCGCATAATCCTTGATGAAGCGGCGGTAATAACCTGATATACCTAGAAAACTTCTCAGGTCTTTTAGGGTTTTCGGTGGTGGTATATTGGCTATTGCCTCTATTTTATTTTGGTTGGCTTTGATTCCTGAAGCTCCTACGATAAATCCCAGAAATTAAACCTCTGATTTGAGAAATTCCCACTTGTCTAGTTGAATTTTGAAATTTGCCGATTCTAGTGTTTTGAATATTTTTCTGAGGTTTTCGAAATGTTCTTTCTCAGTTTTTGAAAAGATGACAATATCGTCTATGTAGACGTAGCAGATTTTCCCTATGTGGTCTCTCAAGACTTCGTCCAGAGTACGTTGAAAAATTGAGGGAGCATTTTTCAGTCCGAATGGGAGTCGTACAAATTCGAATTTCCCGTTATTAACCGAAAAGGCGGTTTTCTCTACGTCACATTCCTTTAAAGGAATCTGGTGGAAACCACTCCTCAAGTCAACAATCGTAAAGTACTTGTTTTTACCTAGATTTGCTAGAACTTCGTTAATTTTCGGAATGGGATACCTATCAGCCACAGTTACTGCGTTCAGTTTCCTGTAATCGATGACCATTGTATATTTTTTCTCTCCAGATGCGTCCATTTTTTTCGGAACGATCCAAACGGATGCATTATACGGAGATCTGGAAGGTCTGATAATTCCGTCATTTAACAGTTCATTAATTTGTTTTTCTACCTCGCTTTTCAGTGCCATAGGGTAGGGGTATGATTTAGAATAAATTGGTGAATCTGAATATGTTCGGATTTCTCCTTGAACTCGAGAGGTGAATGTAAGTTTTTTGTTGGGATCCGTGAATAGGTTGGGATGCTCGTTTATAATTTGATTTAACTGAAACTTTTGAGTTTCATTCATATGATTGGTTCTGAATTCCATTTTATTAACTGACTGCGAAGCGTGTTGATGAATTTTTATTTTAGTTTTATTGTTTATTAACAATTATTTTTCTTTAATATGGATAATTGCATTTAATTCTTTTAAACTGTCATGACCAAGGATAGCATGAAACGATTTCAAAGAAGGTAGGATAAAAAATTTTATAGGGTGGTCGGGTAAATTGAATAAAGTTGCGAATGTGTGGTGCGTAATTTTAATGTCTCCAGATACTGAATTTGCAAAAAAGGCGTTTTCGTTTTTGATAGGATCGCTAACGAGGCATGGTTGGATGTAGTTTTTGTTCGACCCAGTGTCTATAAGAATTTTACCATTCCTCGCTTTGCATTGAAAATACGGGAGCGAAGAATGTGTTAACCTAAAAATGGATATCTGTAGGTAGGATAAAAAATTGTATAGGGTGGTCGGATAAATTGAATAAAGTTGCGAATGTGTGGTGCGTAATTTTAATGTCTCCAGATACTGAATTTGCAAAAAAGGCGTTTTTGTTTTTGATAGGATCGCTAACGAGGCATGGTTGGATGTAGTTTTTGTTCGACCCAGTGTCTATAAGAATTTTACCATTCCTCGCTTTGCATTCAAAATACGGGAGCGAAGAATGTGTTAACCTAAAAAATGGATATCTGTGAAATTTTGAATGGATATTTCGTCTTGTTGATCTCGATCATAGGATTCAGCGTAGTCGTCAATTCCTTGGTTTTGAATTAATTGCTCATATTCATTTTCATTACAATTTCCAGCATGTTCGTCCTGGTAATTCGGTACATTGGAAACATCTTGTCTACTTTCTATATGAAAATTGCGTTGTTTTTTATGTGGTGGTGGATGGAGGGATGGAGGTCTTTTGTTATTAAATTGGGGTTGATTAAAAGGACGTGGTCTGTTTTGATAGTTTATGTTCCTTGTTTGAATTGATTCGTCAACTTCCATAGGTTGAGGCCTTTGAGGTTTCGGTGCCGTTGGTCTTTGTGGTTGAAAATATTGTTGAAAAGGTTGGTGCGATTGAAAACGCGGTTGGGGATTTTGTCGAAAGTTAGTGTTAGGGATGGTTTGACGATTTTGGAATGCATTTTGTTGCATTTTATTCATTGGTCTGCTGTATTGGTTAAAATTTTGAAATGTTAATTCTGGATAAAAGGGTTGTCTGTGAATTGTACTTGCATTGCGTATTGGAAGGGGTGGTGGTTGACGTTGTCTATGATTTTGATGTTTATTCGCGTATTCTGTTCTATAGTTTTGATTCTCTAGCTTCAAGCAGAGATGTAATGCTTGTGGGAGATCCGCAGGTTCACGGATGCCAAGGAGTCTTGGTAGGTCTCCATTTAATCCTCTAACAAAAGTATCTAGGGCTTTGTCCCTATAGGTTTGCGTTAAAAGTCGCAAGGACTCTTGGCTCATTTCCATACAACCAATTTTATTCAGTATAAGGGACAAATGCGTGTAAACATCTTGATAAAATGTTTCAATGGTATTTCTTCCTTGAATTAAGGAAGTCATCTGATATTCAAGCGTCCCTAAATCTCGTTTATCCGCGTAGTGTATAGATAGGCATTTTACAATGCAATTCCAATTTAATGGCGTGTTGTAAGACTCTAAGGCAATGTCGGCGTTGCCTATTATTTTATTTCGGATAACGCTTAAAATACCATAATATTTAGGTGTGCCTTTGCTTGAATCGTAAATTTGCAACACTCTGTCGACGCTCTTTTTCCAGGAATTAAATTCCATGTGGTTACCGGAGAAATCTCTAAGACTTCTCACTATATCGGGTATTTTATCTAATTCACTCAAATCATTTCTATATCTGTCTTCAATGTTTTGGTCTGTCCCGTAGTTAAGGTCATTGTTTGGATTAATCAGTGATTGAACTATGTTTCTGCATTGTTGCGCACAAATAGCGGCTATTCTGTTTTCTAATTCTTCATTGAGTTGTGCTGGATTTGGAATGGGCATAGGAATACTATTTGGAGCGTTAAGAACGGGAGGTCTTACGAGGTTTTTGGGGTTAGACATGATTTTTCGCGAATTTTGGGAACAATTTATGTTAGAAAAAAAAAATTATTTTATGATTTATAAAAAATAGTAATTTTGATATTCACAGTAAGTAAAAGATTTCTTCCTTTATTATTGTTTTGTTTTATTTTCTTTTTCTTTTTTTATTATAAGGTTTTTTTGTTACTTATGCAATAACTTAAAAATATTCTGGAATATAATGACTTACAGTATAAGGTGAATTGGACACATTTTGTTGACTGACTGATGTTATTCTGTTGATCTTGTTGCAGCTATCGATGTCGGCCAGATATTTGAATGGTTGTCTTCTACGGTGCAGCTTTCAATGGTGAGGACAAAGCTGTTGTTGAATATTATGTTTTTTTTTGGTTTCTTCTAAAGTCTCTATTGCCTTTATTTAATTCAGTTTCATTTCTTGTTTGTTAAAAATTCTTTTGGTTAGTGTTCTTTGTTTTTTCACTTCTTTTCTTTAAACTTTAATTAATTTTTCTTGCAATATTTCTGTTATATGATTTTCCTTTTATATTTTTAATATCAGTTTTTCGTTATTATATTGACTTATTTGTTCACTGTTCCTTTTATTTGTTGTGTCTATTTTCTTCTTATTTTTAAATAGTAAACTTATTAAACTATACCGTCCCGATCACGCGAATTTTGTCCTTTTCGCACTTCTACTAAGGATTCACTTATGACACTTTATACGGACGGCCGCCTGCGGACGGACACATACAGGCTTAATTAGTTTATTTTAGGGTTTTTTTAGTACACTATTTTTGTACCGGTTGCTCGGGCGCCAGTAAATAAAATACTTTATTATTATTTTTTTTTTAAGATTATTTTCTTTTATTATTATTGGATCATTATTAGTAAATAAAATTCTTTATTTTTAAAAAGATTAGTTTCATTTATTATTATTGAATCATTATTGATTGGATACTTATTGCTAACTGAACATTATTCTTCTTTTTCAATGCTTAATATTATAACTTATAAACTTAATGTCTAACAGCAATCATCACTTTGAATGCAACGTAAGCTGTTCCGGTTGTATTCAGTGCAGACATATCGTCAGCACTTTTAGTAAATATGGAAAAAATTGATTTTTTGAATTGAAATGGAAATATGTCATTGAATTGCGACAGAGGGTATTGAACTTTTTACTTAAAATAAAGTGACTTTTAATTGGGAATGTGTCAGCAAATAAAAAGTAAATATGTTAATTATTAACTTATACAGTCGTCAGAAACACAATTTTTAAAGCATAGCTAGCCGAAACTCTCAATAAATGAAATGCATCTGTATTAGATAAGATAATATTGCCCAGCAAACACAAAACTAAGCATTACAAAAACAATAAATAATTTTGTCATTAAAAATGCTTTTGGTAACATTCAATGCATTTTATGTTACCAAACATTTAAAACAAAGAAAACTTTTTCAATTAAAAGGCATTTTGACCTTTTTCACAAAGAAATAAATAAATTAGAAGAGGAAAAATGGAAAATATTTTTTCTTGATCAAAAAAACCTTTATATGCAACAAATTAAAGAATGGATTCTAAAAGAAGAGCAAAACGAGGAAATTTTGCAAAATAAAAATGGAGATTTCAAGCCAAATAAGCTTGAAAATCGCTCAGCAAGGCAGACCATTTATTGATGGAATGCTAGCAAAAAATATTTTACAAAAAACTTTTCAAACTTTAAATTATAGAACAGATTTCATAAGTCAATTCCCTTGTCACCCCATATTGTGGCTAGGCGTATTGCCCAAATAGGAAATTCGGTGGAGTCTTCTATTAAAGAAAAATTGATAAATTGTAAATTTCTTTCGTTTTGTTTAGATGAAAGTACAGATATCAATGAAGAAAGGTTTGCAGATTTTAAGAGTATACAACTGCAGTTGGATTTATTTAATAACCCTTATAACTGCGATGCTACTCAATATGAGTTCAATTTACAATCAGAACTTATATTTCTTCGAACCGAAGTCCAAGCTCCGGGAAAAATGGGAATAGAATTCTGGAAAAATCTAAATGATTCTCATTTTCCAGAGTTAAAGAGAAATGTTTTGAAATTGTTATCCCTTTTTCCGTATACATATTGCTGCGAACAAATTTTTTCCGACTTAAAATTTATTTGTTCCAAGCAGAGAAATAAATTAAGTTCTTCAAATTTAAAACATATTTTCTTAATAAGAAATTGTTACCAACTCTTAAATTTGGAAAACTTATTTTATAATGCCTAAATACACTTAATTTTTTAAGTTTTAATTGTAAATTAAACTCGACCAATCAAATATGTGTAAAAAAATTGCCTAATTATGTAAAAACTGAGGCATATTTTTGTATTCAATTTTATTAACTTTTTTCAAAATTCATTTCCGTTTTGCTTTTAAAAGTAAAATTTATTACATTTTAAAAAATTAGGTGTATTTAGGCATTATAAATTATAATGCCTAACATCAATAAATGGTTTGCCTTGCTGAGCGATTTCCAAGCTTATTTGGCTTGAAATCTCCATTTTTAATTTTTTATTTTGCAAAATTTCCTCATTTTGCTCTTTTTCCAGAACCCATTCTTTAATTTTTTGCATATAAAGGTTTTTTTGATCAAGAAAAAACATTTTCCTTTTTTCTTCTTCTAATTTATTTATTTCTTTGTGAAACAGGTCAAAATTCCTTTTAATTGAAAAAGTTTTCTTTGTTTTAAATGTTTGGTAACATAAAATGCATTGCATGTTACCAAAAGCGTTTTTAATGACAAAACAAAAATTTTTGTCTTCCATTATATAATTATGTTTGCTGGTTTATTTTGAAATTTAATTAAAGCTGAAAAAACAATAAAGCTGAAAAAAGCAGCAAGCATCCGCATATGTTCATTCGTTAACACTCAATCAAAGAGAACCCAAGAGATGTCACGGAGATATATTCGTCTCTTTCTCTATCCGTCTCTTTCTCAAACAAGTGCCCTTTTGTGAATTCTCTTTTGTTCTATTTTCTAGCGCATAAAAATTAAAACGTATTTTGAAAGGTAAGAATAAGGAATGAAAACCAAAGAATTTTGCATTAATTTAATAATTTTAATGAAATATTTACTTTTTTCAGGAAAAAACAAGAAGAAAACATATTCAAGGTAAGTTGCAATTGAAATTCTATTTTAAAATATGATTATAATTGTTATTGTATTTTGCAGACCCAATAGACTGAGAAGCTGTGGAAAACAATACAAATGTAAGTTTTAACAACTAGAAAAAAAATTTAGTTATTTTAATTGTTATACTTTTCAGGAATAACAAATGCATCAAGAACTGTCCTCCAGGGGAAAAATTACACATTTTCCCAAAGGATCCAAAGAGGTAAGTGAATGACAGACTGGTATATAAAGAACTTAATATCAATAACAACTGAAGAACTATAAAAATAATAGTTTTAAAATTTGGAGTGGGTGGGATGGTGTGTAAGCCACTATTTTTGTAGAGTTTGTACAGGTCTTACCGTTTGACATATCAAATTGAAATTAAGTATGTGCCTTTGGTATAGGTTTTGGACATATAGTTGTTCTAATATAAAGTTAAGCGGTTTGGCAATTAAGCCATCAAAATTACTTTTTATATACATATAAAAATTTACTTGAACATTATTTGCAAAAACTAAAACATTTAGACGATAAAAATTTAAAATTTTAAAATACGAGGGTATTTCAAAATGTCCTTACGAAATCATATAAAGAGTAAAAACGTAACCCGATTGCATACGATACTTTTTTTAATTTTGTGTCTTTTATATATATAAAAAAATTGCAAATATTCATCGTTATTTATATAAATAATTATTTTGTGGCATTCCACACATTATAAAGATGACCTAATAAGCCACTTTGTTCGCCATACGGGAACTTGTTTTCAAGTGAGTCAAACTGTATATTTTAGGCACAATCGGGAACAAGCAAGGGGTAGTTTACTTACTCCCAAATTTTGTAAACGCTCTACAGGTCATGCCGTATGACATCTGAAAATGAAGTTCAGTATGTGCAATTGATTTATGAAGATGAAGAGCTGTACGGTAAAGTTGAGTTTAGGCCACTCCAGTTTATTTTGTAGATATTTACATAATTTTAAATATTTGTACTCTGAAAAATAATTTTTGTTCGTTATTGATGTTGTATATTGTCAGGTGTTTTTTAATAAAATATAATATAATAATAGACATCGAACCTTCTGTTTGTTACATTTATGATGTAGACATTTTGTTATTTTCAGAAAACTTTAAACGAAAACGAAAAACTACTTATTTTGAAATCGTGAAAAATATGTTTATTATAAACAATCTTTGGTAAATCCATGTGAGTGACTTAATTATATGAGCATAAGTGTATATAGTAAGGAGGGATTATGAGATTTGAAAATTGGTTTATGTACTCCATTTCTTTTTTTTCAAAATTTTTTCATTCAGTTTATGAACATCGTAATAAAAAATATGAATTATTCATAAAGTGTGTTTCTAAAATATTAGGTGAACATTACATATACATACAAAACTTTTTCAAGATTAAGGCTTATATTTATAAGCTTTTTAAAATATTTTTCACAAGTGATTTGGTATGTTGGGACTACTTTAACACTTATACACAGAAAAAAATAGTTCTTATATCCCACGATTTTTTTTTTTCAAAATTTTAGATATTTAAGGCCATAGGGTATTATATTTTGTTGAGGTTTTTTGCGTCAGTAAAAATAATTCTTTAATTGTTTAATGAAAAAAAAATTAATGTCGGCGCAAACTCAAATTTCAACAAAAACCCATTTTTTTCTTTTAGACGTGAGCAATGGCTAAAATTGTTAGGCGTCCAGTCGGCAGTTAAACGCATTTATGTGTGCAGCCGCCACTTCTCCAAGCAAAACCTTTTTGCTAATCGGACTCATCGATTTTCCATACCTAATAATGAATGTTTTGGCCTTAAATTAAATTCAGAAAATAGTTCGTTAATGACTCCTGTAAGCTTAACCTAGACATATAATACAAATGCAGAGGCCGGTTGCAGTTCGGATGTTGCTTTGCAAAAGGATTTAGATGAATTGTTAGAGGACACAGTAGAAGATGTCGACTTAGAAGACCAAGACCGTAGAGCCTTATTAGAAGAAGGCTCTAATATTGACTCCGGAGACATTCTACTAGACCAAGACTGCAGATTCTTATTAGCAGAAGACTCTGCAAACACGCTAGACAGTAAAGCGGACCAAAACTGTGGAGCCTTATTAGCAGAAGGCTTCGCAAACAAAGACTCGCGGGACACTCAGGGCTTAGAAATGGACGAAGACGTACCGGTTGTGGCACCTATGGGGTGCACAAACATAAAGGATAAGCTTAAAGCACTGCAAGCTGCTTTAGACCATTATCGCGCTTCATATTTTTCAGAAAGACAGATGAAGAATAGATTAAAAGCCGCAAATGTAAGGTTAACATCCGAATTGAACAAATGCCATGCAAAACTCGCGAACTTAGAATTGGAGCTATATAAAAAAAATGATTTATCTTCAAGTCTCGAGAAGCATGTTAACATGTTTAGATAATGGGTTAAAAAACCATAACCGAGATGCGAAGACACGTCGTTATGATCAAGCAACTAAGTTAATTTCTTTAGGAGTGTTGTTTTTGTCGCCTGTTGTGTATCGCCATTTGGCACCAATGCTTGATTGGTCGCAAATAAGAACACTACAAAGGTTTGTAGAAGACTGGCCAAAGACTCCTGGAAATTTAGAAGGAAGTTTTGCGGCGCTTAAAGTGCGCTCTCAAAACTTCACTCAAGACCAGAAGTTCGTAAGTGTTTCCTGCGATGAAATGTCTTTAAAAACTTACCTTGATTACAATAGAAGCAAAGACATGATTATTGGCCTGCAGGATTTCGGCGATGGAAATCGCTCAAATAGTTTAGTTACTGCTGTATTAGCAATAATGGCAAGTGGAATAGGTGGAGAAAGTTGGACGCAAACAGTGTCATATTTCTTTATTCATGGTAGCTGTCAGGGTTTAGTATTACAAAAGTATATTTATGAGGCAATTTCAAAATTACAAGCAATAGGCTTAATTCCTTGCCAATTCGTTTGCGACCAGGGCTCCAATTTTCAAAATTTTGCAAAAGTAGCCGGCGTAAATGTTCAAACGCCATATTTTGTTGTTAATGACAAAAGAATATTTTTCATGCATGATTGCCCCCATCTTTTAAAAAGTGCTCGGAATTGTTTGCTTAGTATTCAAAATACTATTAATTTTAATAATAAAATTGTGTCATGGAACGATGTCGTCCATTTTTTCAATGTCGATTCTTCGAATAACTTAAGATGTGCTCCAAAGCTAAGTAAGGAACACATCAATCCTAATAATTTTCAGCGCATGCGCGTCCACTTAGCATCTCAAGTTTTAAGCAACACTGTTTCTACAGGAATGCGAGTACTTCATCAATCAGGGAAAGTAGATTTAAACAAATTTTCAAATTTTCTTAGTACATCTGAGTATTTAAAATTTTTTAATGATTTATTTGATGTATTTAACATTCGTTCAGGTAGTAATAGTTTTAAATGTTCTGATGAACAGTTACAGCTTTTGAGGGATGCCTCGAACAAATTAAAAACCTTTAAAATTGTAGATGAAAAGGGTTCTGACATCACTAATTTATTTAAGTTCATAAACGGGTGGCAATTAAATATTTCGGCCTTAAAGTCTCTTTGGCAATATTTAAAAAAAGAAGGTTTTGAAGGCATTAATACGCGCAGGTTAACGCAAGATCATCTAGAACATTTCTTTGGCCAAATTCGCAAAGGGTCTGGGAATTGTACTTCTATTACTGCTCAAATGTTTGCAACATCCTTTCAAAAACGATGGGGACGTTAACGTTGTTGTTAATGGTAACTGCGAAAGTGTTTCTCCTAACGATTCTGTAATCGATTTTTCAATTGTGGATGAAGCATTTTCTGAAAGCAATAATAAGCGTTGGGAAGATTTTCAATCTTTGCCTAACCCTTCTTCTCAAGTTTTTACAGCAGATATAAGTATAGGGTCTTTAAATGAAAAGGAATTTCTAGACAAAAGTGCGTTTGTCTACGTTTCTGGGTATTTTTATCTTAAACTTTACAAGATTCACAATTGCAAAGTACCTTTACCCCATTTTGATGGTAAACCCATTTCACAGGAATTCCTTTTTACATTTGAGAAGCAATTCACCAAATGTAACTTAGTAGAACCACCACAACAGTTCGTAGATTATCTACGTAAGCTAGAAGATCAATTTGAGAATCTTTTTAACTGTTATTGTCACCGGATTGGTCTACGTCAAATTATTTTTGATGAGTTAGTAAAAACTAAACCCTATTTATGCTGTGACAATTTAAAGCATGAAGACATGCTTAATTTATTTGTCCGCATTCGAATTTATTTCATTATTCGATTCTTTAATGCAAATCTTAAAGAGCCTAAATTCAAAACGAAGTACCTTTGCATTACCCATAAATAAAGCAAATTGTTAAGGATTCCCAGATCTTTTGTAAATATTTCTACTTTTCCTTTAACATGAAAAACAGATAGCACTTGATCATTATCGAACAACAAATCATTTAGAACAAATTACTGAATTTAATTTCAAAATTTTTTCATTTACTAACAACAAATATTTCATTTTATTATATGCTATTTAATTCATTTTCTTTATATAATTGAATTATTTACTTTTATTTACAACTGTATTCTGTACTATATTCAATTATTGTTATATATTATTATCAATATTATATTATAGCGTTTTTTATCTTTGAGTTGTTAAATTTTTCATCATTGAATTTTATTTAAAAATTGTTATGAATTATGAATTCATAACATGAATTATGAATTGTAATGAATTATTGTATTAAATTGTTGTCTTTATTTTTATGTATAAAATGCTTATTTAAAAATTGTTATGAATTATGAATTCATAACATGAATTATGAATTGTAATGAATTATTGTATTAAATTGTTGTCTTTATTTTTATGTATAAAATGCTTATTTAAAAATTGTTATGAATTATGAATTCATAACGTGAATTATGAATTATTGTATTAAATTGTTGTCTTCATTTTTATGTATAAAATGCTTATTTAAAAATTGTTATGAATTATGAATTCATAACATGAATTATTGTATTAAATTGTTGTCTTTATTTTTATGTATAAAATGCTTATTTAAAAATTGTTATGAATTATGAATTCATAACATGAATTATGAATTATTGTATTGAATTATTGTCTTTATTTTTATGTATGAAATGCTTTTTTTATACATACATTTTTATACTTACATTTTTCTTTGCATGCAATTTTTATGTAAATATCTATATATCCCCCGGTCGTGATGCGATCTCAATTTTTTGGCACCTAGGATTATAAATCGCGAGTCAAATATATTTTATATATAGACCACGATAATCCAGGGGTAAGTGTAGCGAATACAAAGCTTCTCCTTGCCCAAGACCATCATGCGTGGTAAAAAACCACAACCTACTCGAGGTGGTGCTGTTTTAGCAAAACATGATGGATCTAGACCAGAGAAGGTCGAAAATAAATCATCTTAGTTTGTAGTTACATGTATGTAATCAAATTAATTTATATACATATGTAGAAATAAAAAATATATTCATTGAAAAATGTTGGCCTTTTTATTTTATAAAATTAAATAAGTATTTCAGCACGAAATAAGTAAGTATAAAATAAGTAAGTGTTAGTTGCCATCAGCAGTAATAATTTGTTAATTACTTTCAGGTTAAATTTTCTTAATTTGCAACAAATCTAGTTTACGTCCACATCACAAAAGTAAGAAGTGAGTTTCACTTTTAATTATCATTCCTATGATACCCATGTTACCTCATTCCGCAACGTTTTTGTTTAAAATTGCAATTTACACATACTAGGCTACAATTTTTATTTTTGGTATGTGACCGTAAACTATATTTAATCAAGCCCCTTTTGTTTAGCCTACATACATATAGAATTAATTAGAAAAGTTTGAATTTTTACTCAGCTTTTAACAGTTCTGCTATTGTGCAAGTTTCTTCCTTGAAATGATTTAATATATTTATATACATTAATTATTTAGTGCTGAAGAAATTGTGCAACCTTAGTCGGTCTTACCACTGTCACAATGCAGTTACATGAGGGCTTTTTAAATTACAAAAGGGTGTGATCACCTTAAGAAGTTTTTTATTGCGTTAGCTTCGATAAACTAGATTTGTTTCAGTTTGAAATTGTTAAAATCATAGTTGGTAAATATGTTTATTCGTTCTACAAACTTTTAATTACCAAAGCTGTGTATTTCACTGCTTTAATACAACATAGTCACACCATATTTTAAAAATCAAGAAATTTACACATTTATTTGTAAAATAAGTTTCAGAATTATATCGCAAGCTAAGACAAAGTTATACATAAATACATTTTACTTCGGGGCAACATATAGCTAGAGTTTCGGCACAGGTGACGCCAGCTATTCCCCCTCCCACAATGACAAAAGTGTATTTGAACTCTTCTTGTGTTCCGGCCATTTTTTCTGCTTTTATATTTGATTGCTGTTTTTATTACTTTGTGTTATAGATTGCTTTGTTTTCGGCTACTTTAGGTATAGTACCGCCAACTATGTATACACATAATTCCTTGAATAATTCCAATAACTTTGAAGATGTTTCACCTGATGGTATCCTTTCACCATATTCACGGAAATATTTTGTACCATAGGGGCAATTAAAACACTCTGGCAGTGTAATTAAACGTAGCTGGAAATTTTCTACAACTTTCTGCATTAGCACAAAGGTTTCTCTTTGGCATTAGCATTAAATTCGCTATCGCTTGATACGTTTCCATCAGAATCTAGTCCAGTTTTTATATAATCTAAAGAATGTTTATCATTTAATGTTTTTTATGTACATACATATATTGCACTAAAACATATACATACATATATTCTAAATCTCCAAATCTTTTTCTTTTATGTGTTATTCCCTTGATGCTTTTTAATGTGTATAATGTTTTTAACAATTTTACTTTTTATTATAAATAAATTGTTAACAAATAAAAAGAAAAACCACTAGCAGCTCTTTGGTGTTTAATACATTTCACAATTTTTAATTTTTGTTTTGTTTACATCCCCATTTTCGTATTTTAATGGGTACTGTATTTGTCTCTTTCTTGACAAGCTGCCTTAATCCATTAATGCTGATTATAGCCATTTTCATAAGTCAGTGGTTACATCTCTGTATACCCTGTGACTCAATTAACGACTGAAATCAAACTGAAATAGAAGAGATAGAGTTGTATAGTTCGCGAACGAACTAGTTCAATTGAACTATTCGCTCAATTGAACTAGATGAAAGGCTCTTTGTAATGAGCTCTTTTAGCTCAGTTATCTAGTTCAATTGAACTATTCGCTCTTTTGAACTAGATGAAACGCTTTTTGTACTGAGCTCTTTTAGCTGAGCGCTCTTTGTAGTTCATTGTTCAATTTTTGTTTTATGACATTCAGCTTTTGTTTGTGTCTATCATACTGACCAAGTCAAATTCATTTTGTGTTGATACATGTATGTATATAAACTCTGAAGTTTTTTTTATAATAATCTTATGTGCGGTTTCTGTATTAAATTTGTATGAAAATCACATAATTTTTTGAGTAATTCCTATACAAATTTTTTAGACGAGCTGCTCGCCTGTTTTTGTTTTTCTACTTATGTATCTTTATGTTTTTATATTTTAGTTTATTAGGCTCAAATTCATAAAAAAATATTTTCAGTTTATAAAAGGTTTAATAAACAAATTTTTTATGGAAATTTGTTTTATATAATTTTTATAAATCAAAAAAATTTTTTATGAATAAGGCCCTTAGTGTTCATATTATTTACTTTTTCATTTAATATTTTTTTACTACTTACTTATAAAAAAAATTACAAATTTTAAAATTGTTATACCAAAAATGTATACTAAGTTTTATTTTAAATATATTATTCAACTCTTATTAAACTGTTATGGTTTTTCACAACTACAACGAAATAGATAATTTATAATTTATACAACTATATACATGAATTAACACTGAAAATCTTATGAACTAAATACAATTGAGCGAAACAGATCAACTGAGCGAATCATTTGCTTTTAGCTCACTAAGTGAGCTATTGAACTAAATGAACGAACTAGTTCGTTTTAATGAGCTGAGCTGAAAAGAGCGCTCACTTTAAGGAGCTAATAAACCCAACTCTAAGAAGAGAACAAGCGTCGGTGTGAGTTTTTTTTTATTGTTTTTGTCCCACAATTGTGCATTGAAAATGAAGATTTGGATACCACTGTTTTAAAATTTAAAGTATGAAAAAATGTTTCAAAAACAAAAATAGCAAGTGTGGAACGGGACTAATTCACTTTCCAATATTTACATATTTTTTTTTAATTTTTGTCGTTAACATAAGTCGACCGCTGTGCAGACCGACACTGGAATTATAAATAAGCTATTGCAACTACCCTTTCCTATATTTAGATTTTTTTAAAGCATAGTTAACCAAAACTCTCAATAAATGAAATGCGTCTGTATTGGATAAGATAATATTGCCCAGCAAACACATAACTAAGCATTACCAGTATAATGAATTTTACTTTTAAAAGCAAAATGGAAATGAAGTTTAAAAAAAGTTAATAAAATTAAATACAAAATATTCCTCAGTTTTTACAGAATTAGGCAATTTTTTTTACACATATTTGATTAGTCGAGTTTAATTTGCAATTAAAACTTAAAAAATTAAGTGTATTTATGCATTATAAATTAAGTTTTCCAAATTTGAGATTTTGTAACAATTTCTTATTAAAAAAAAAATATGCTTTAAATGTGAAGAACTTAATTTATTTCTCTGCTTGGAACAAATAAATTTTAAATAGGAAAAAATTTGTTCGCAGCAATATGTAGAAGGAAAAAGGGAAAACAGTTTCAAAGCATTTCTTTTTAACTTTGGAAAATCGAAAACATTTGGATTTTTCCAGAATTTTATTTCCATTTTCCCGGAGCTTGGACTTCGGTTCGAAGAAATATAACTTCTGATTGTATATCGAACTTATATTGAGTAACATCACAGTTATAAGGGTTAAAAAATAAATCCAACTGTAGTTGTATACTCTTAAAATCTGCAAACAAAGAAATATACAATTTATCAATTTTATTTTAATAGAAGACTCCACCGAATTTCCTATTTGGGCAATACGATTAACCACAGTTTGGGGTGACAAGGGAATTGACTTTATGAAATCTTTATTAATATAAAATTAATATTAAAAATATGTTATGTTGCACTCATGATTTTCTTTTTCATAGAAATATTATTTTTTTTTTTTTTAAATTTCAAAAATTGTTTGTAAAAATATTTTTATGAAAACTTTTTTAAAAAATTTTACTGTTAAAATATCTTTTCGAAAATTAAAAAAAAATATTCTTTTTTATAATGTTTATTTGCTAAAAGCTTATTTTGTTTTTTCTTTTCTAATATGGAAGAATAAGTTTAAAGCAATCAATAGGAAGGTAAGCGAAGAATTTAGGAGTAATTTTAAGAATCGTTCGAGGGCCATCGAATCTAGCACAACATCAGCTAGCCATAATTTGTGCCAAAGGAACAAAAGGGAGTATCCAATGTACGCTTGAAGTAGTTTTTTTTTTTTTTGTTTTCTTATGTTTGCGATGTTAGTTCACTTTCTGGATTCAGTATTTTTTATCTTTTTTTGTAATTTTTTAGTTAAGTCTGGCATGAATTTTTTGTGTAGGCAAAACGGCGAGCTTCAGCCAATTTTTACCATTGCTGCCGCTACAAACTTTAACAGTAAAAAAAGTTTTTGATTTTCCTCTTTTAGTTTTTACTTTTTCAATTGCTCCTCTCTTAAATATATCTGTAAACTAACTGGACGTATTGGCACAGTAAACTATGGTTTATTAGTTTATTTCTCTTAGTTAGAGACAACAATAAATTACATTTAATAACGAATACAAGCAATTGCTAAGTTATCCAAATTAAAATGATACATAGTATGTTAATTTAAGACAACGCGGCTATCAGGGCTTTTCCCTGTATTTCTTGTCTTTGTTTATTAAATGTTACAATACAATTTCAGATTATATTCTAACTTAAATTATCGATTATCATATATAGTTATAATAGTATTTAAACACCCAGAGTCTTAGTTGGGAACCAAACCCACAACCCCCAGGCTGATAGACTAGTGCACTATCTACCTGCCTACGGGGGCACCTAGTTCTTGTCTCAGTAACGAAACATTTCACAGATATTATATTATTTTATGTCAGGCACCGAAAGTTACGAAAATTTGATTAAATATAACAAAATTTTTTTTCAAGTTACGAAAAATGTATAAAATGTAACCAAACGATATTCCTAGGATGAATCAACTTTAAGAGACAGTGAGATAGTGTTGATAACTTATGTAAGATATATTGATGAAGGACATTTTGCTGAAGCAATGTTGTTTTGTAAAAGATTGGAAACCACCACTACTTCCAAATAGAAGAAAATGAAGGCCATGTAAGTTGTGAGTCTTTTACTTCATACTGAAGTACGATGGGTATCTAAAGGAAATTTCTTTAAAAAATTTCTGGCACTGTTTGACACTCTTGGTATATTTTTAAGCGTCAATACCGAAATGAAGTAACTGTTAACAATCGATGGTAAAGCATTTGTAAGTTATTTAGTCGATATCTTTGAAAAACTAAATACATATATTAAATAAGCATCTTCAAGGAACAAATAAAACATTTATAGATGCAAAAGCAAAGATATTTGTTTCATTACCAATTTAAGAGTTATATCAGAAACATATTAACAACAGAAACTTTGAACAGTGTTCATTGGCTCAAAAAATATAAAGTAACTGATACCGCTTTACTTGTTATTGTCCATCATTTAAATATTTTATCATTTGAATATTCTAGCAGAAAGATTTTCTGATTTAAAAAAATTGGTTTCCCAACATGCATGCTGCGCCAATATTATGAGATTTTTCTGATATATCAAATATGGAGTTTTAAGAAGAACTCGCTGAATTGCAACATGCTGAGGTAGTAAAAACTTTATTAAAAATAAAAGAAGCGATGGCATGGCCTTGTGAAGAAACAGAAACTAAATATCCAAGTGCAACAACATTTGCAAGAAAGCTATTATTACCGTTTCCATCTTCATATTTCACTGAATGTCGATTTGGTGCTGTAAATGATTTACTGATAAAAAAAATAGAAATCGACTGCATATAACACAACGTTGAGTCTTGAGATTAAAGTCAACAAAATTGGAGTCTAATATAAAATCTCTGTGGATCAAGCGCAAGAATCGCACTAACTTAATTTATTAAAATTAAATTGAATTTCAGTTTTCCATTATATGTTTTGAAATTTTACTGTGTTTTGATAACAATTTCATAAGGATTTCTCCTTATGTTTCTTAAGTCAACAAATCAAATTTTTAATGTTAAAAATGATGTATATGGATCATAAAAATTTTAAAAATGTTAAAGGTGGGGGGTACAGCACAAAACAGTTTGGGAAACACTCAATAAAAATTTTAATATTAAATAAAAAATCGCAGGGCATACCTACTAAATTAATATCTGCTAATAATAATATTGGGGTAAAACAAATAAATAAAAGTTGCTTTCAACGTTGTCCATTATAGAGATTTCGTAAAAGTAAGTTAACAAATATTATAATTAAAAATAATTTTGGAAATTTGAATATTATACATACATACATACATACATATTAGGGTGGAACAAAAAAATATTTTTTTCAATTTCAATATTTAAAGGTGCCCATACACGTTGTTCGTTCTTATCAGTTTTAACCGTTTTTAACGGTTTTAACCGTACTAACGAGTGATTTTTTAAGAGCTTGAGAACTTTTTTTTTTAAAAAAACGCATAAAATTTGCAAAATCTCATCGGTTCTTTATTTGAAACGTTAGATTGGTCCATGACATTTACTTTTTGAAGATAATTTCATTTAAATGTTGACCGCGGCTGTGTCTTAGGTGGTCCATTCGGAATTCCAATTTTGGGCAACTTTTTCGAGCATTTCGGCCGGAATAGCCCGAATTTCTTCGGAAATGTTGTCTTCCAAAGCTGGAATAGTTGCTGGCTTATTTCTGTAGACTTTAGACTTGACGTAGCCCCACAAAAAATAGTCTAAAGGCGTCAAATCGCATGATCTTGGTGGCCAACTTACCGGTCCATTTCTTGAGATGAATTGTTCTCCGAAGTTTTCCCTCAAAATGGCCATAGAATCGCGAGCTGTGTGGCATGTAGCGCCATCTTGTTGAAACCACATGTCAACCAAGTTCAGTTGTTCCATTTTTGGCAACAAAAAGTTTGTTAGCATCGAACGATAGCGATCGCCATTCACCGTAACGTTGCGTCCAACTGCATCTTTGAAAAAATACGGTCCAATGATTCCACCAGCGTACAAACCACACCAAACAGTGCATTTTTCGGGATGCATGGGCAGTTCTTGAACGGCTTCTGGTTGCTCTTCACTCCAAATGCGGCAATTTTGCTTATTTACGTAGCCATTCAACCAGAAATGAGCCTCATCGCTGAACAAAATTTGTCGATAAAAAAGCGGATTTTCACATTTCGAACCGAACACTGATTTTGGTAATAAAATTCAATGATTTGCAAGCGTTGCTCGTTAGTAAGTCTATCCATGATGAAATGTCAAAGCATACTGAGCATCTTTCTCTTTGGCACCATGTCTGAAATCTCACGTGATCTGTCAAATACTAATGCATGAAAATCCTAACCTCAAAAAAATCACCCCTTATTAAAACTGTCGGTTTGTGGTCAAAAATCGTCCTTCTTGCACGTATAAAACAATATCTGTTGCTTCTTGATTTTAATCGTCGGTTTTGAAACGTGTTTGTTCAAAACTGCTCGTGTGTGTGATTACGTAGTTATAAAGGAGGGTTTTTGTGACTTTTACTGTCAAATTTGAATTTTGTTTGATTTATTTATGGAAACAAATTTAATAGTTTACCTTTTGAGTTGCACCTTTGTTGTTATTGTTGCCGTCATGATGCACTAAGTAAAATAAATACGTCTTGAACTAAAGTAAAGAACGTGTAGTGTGTGGATATGGCCCATGTTCGTGTTTGCCCATTCAGTTTTAACCGTGCAGTTAAAACTGACAAAAAAGAACGACGTGTATGGGCGCCTTAATAGTGATAAAAAGTTGCCATTTGCTCTTGTTAAGTCAATTGTAAAGTTTAAACCCGATTGGAGTAGGGTAAGACGTGCCGCAAAGTCAAATGCCGCAGATCCAAATACTCGTATATTGCAATTTAGCAAATTCTAAGTACATTAAATAAGTTTTAGACAAAGAAAAATCATTACAATATCATATCCATCCCCATCTTTCTAGAACAATGAAAAAAATAAATAAAATTAAAAAATTATTTTTATGTTTTTATACCCCATCTAGGTATTAAAACGTGAAAAAGGGTTATAAAATGACGATGGATAATAAATTTTTAGGTTTTGCATTATTTTAGGATAGTTTTAATAAAAATAAAATAATAATAAATATGAAAAACCAGTAATAAAATAAACAATTTAACTCTATAAGATTTAAATACAAAAAAATATGTTCAAGGCTTCTGCGGCACCTCAAGATGTGGTTCTATCACAATAAAAATTTGTAGGATAACTTCTCCCATAAAAATACAAATTTATATCACTATTTGAACGGGTAATACAAAAAATTAATTTTGTATGTTACAAAGCTTAAATTCTTAACTTAAAAAATTAAATGCATTTTAAACGATCTTTTTTGCATATCTTATATTTATGAAAGACCAAGCTATGTTTTCACTACTTAGATTCTTATCTGCATTAAATAAAAAATATTTTTAAATTGTATTTAAAAATCGTATGTATGTAAACCATGAAAACAAATCTATTTAAAATTAATTTTGATCTCACCTGACCAAGAAGTGAAAACATAGTTTTACTAAAGCAAAACTTACTGAAAACGTTCCAGGACATTGTTTCATCGGGTATTATTCCAGCGCCACATAAAAATAAGCCGAACACAATAAACACTATGCCAATGTGCAGCATACCAATGCTCGTAACAACCTTTTAAATAAATAAAAAAAATAAAGTCATATTTTATTCTACTTATATCAATTTGTATTGACAAAATACATTTTCTTGTGATATGACCTAGTGGTGTTGATGGCGAATTCATTTATTCTCGCCTTGGCTTAAAATGTCAAACTCAATAAAAAACTATTTTTTATGTACATATGTATAATAAAAACCGCACCTAGGGATACGGGAACGATACGAGTAAACACAAGTACATACTCGATGCTGAGTACTTTTAGCATCGAGACTTTACCACCTAGTACAAAGTAGGTATCGGTAAAAAAGTACTCGCATCGGTCAATACTACTCTTTCTATATCGCTTGACATTTGGGAGTAACCATAGTAATAACCATTTTATAAAACCCTTATAATATAAAGTACACATAGGGGCAATTTTATTGTAAAATATCAGTTATTGTACAATAATATTGCAAATGTATGGGTACCTTTAAACAATTGTTAGAAGCATCTTATTTAACTTTGGTTTTTACCATTGTACTCTCATTTTATGTTTATATTTTTGTCGTAATATTTTGATTACTTCTTTGCGTGTATCTAGGGTATAACTCAAATAGTTTAAAAAACTAAAGGAGCTATTCAAAAGAGAGGTAAACGAGTTAAGATCAAAAAATTTAGGTTCATTAGGACAAAAAGGAGGAACCCCTTATATAGAGCTGCTTTTAAATTACGTAAGGAAAATTTATTCAGCTTTTAGGTTTTTTATAATCATTAATTGTTTCCATTAAGAGTTAGATCTCTATCCTAATATTTAAAAGCAGGTGCGTTGAGCCAGCCTTCTGATTGTAACCACGAGCAGTAAATTAGCATCCCTGACACAACTCCAAAATCAGATCATTCATGATGGCGTTCATGTTGAAACTTACAAGTACCAGTTATACGCAAATTTCCCTTGCTAACTTCGTGTGGGGTTTGGGCAAGATATGATATCGGAAAAGGCAAACTATTTGTTGGCCATTTGAAAATTGTTTTTACTTCAAATGTCTCCCCTGATATAGCTGAGCTGCCAACTGTCGATGTTAGTCTGGCAGTCTGACTTTAATACCAGGAAAGCGCCTGGTTTTAATAAATCTAAAATAGCACTAAAATTAATTCTTTTAATATTTTACGTCTTGAGTACTTGCCGCCAGCTTGAAAGATTTATTTGATAACTACTAAGCCTAAACCAAGAAGACCACACAAAAGTGAAATCATACAGATCCATTAGCCATTTATCGAACATGTCAATGCTATTCGAATAGACTTGAGATTTCTAACTTAAACCCATTTCTAAGCCAGAAAGGATGTATTCCGAACCATCAATTCGGATTCAGAAAACAAACATACAGATTAGTAATTGTAGTCAAAAATACCTTTGATCTCACTCACGCCGGAGTACCCTAAGCTAGTATATTAAGACCCATTTTGCATTTGTTTAATACTTCGGATATGCCAACTAACAAACGAATCTATACATCGACATTTGCTGATGACACAGCTTTTCTAAGCATTCACGAAAGTCCCCAAATAGCATCACGATAACTACAAGACCACGTATTCAATTTAGAAAAGTTGTTGAAAAGTGGAGGATAAAGGCGAACGAACAAAAATGTACTTATAACGTTGACACTGCGTAGAGATTCATGCCCTCCTATTCGCATGAATTATCAAATGATACCTCAAGTTTCTAAAGTAAAATAACTCTGTATACATCTTAACGCTGATCAAGACTTGGAAAATCAAAGTTAACACAAATGAATTTGAAAGCAGTGCAACATAACTGACTTGTTGGTAGACAATCTACACTCAGCTTAGGTTTGCATACTTGTGATGTACAATTCGATCCTCAAACCAATATGGTGTTATGGGATTCAGTTAAGAGCTACTACCTCTGCTTCAAACTTGGAAAAATTAGAATTTTAATAAACACTTCCAAGACGCACACCCATAGCATCATAAACCTCCGTGGCTACTTTCGGCTAAGAAGAAGGATATTGTCTTTATTGGCCGAATTCTAGAGAGATGAATCCTAAATATTTACATCAACCATCAACATATTTGTTATTACTAGTTTGTAATTCTAATTTGTGTTTTTATTATATTGTTGTTCTAACAATATAATAATATATAACATATAATAATGCATGTCTCTAAAATTATATTAATGACGGTGCCCATTCGAAAATCAAATGTCAAATCGCGAAAGGAATGTCCTGTAGCAAGAAACCTATAACAAATTTATATGTACACAGCAAAGGCAAAGTGGAAAAATTTTGAGGATAAAATCCGAAAAATTTTGCAAAAAAAACCCACCAGCTCAGAAGCTAAACAAAGTATTTTGGCAATATTTTGGTGTGATCACTTTCATCCAGAATACCGTACCTCCTGATCCCGACTAAGGAGGATCTAGATATGACAATGATAATCTTCTGAGTGATTATGGCAGTAGGATGGTAAACAATATGCCTTCCAGGAGCATTGATATGTAACATACCTAGCAATAGCAATTCTCCTTCTACAATTTGTTTTATACCAGTGCACTAATGAATTTTGATGCAGAATTTTTTAAACCAAAAAAAGATTCGATGGAAATACTTAAAAAATTGGTTAAGAAAGCAGTGTTGCCTTGCTCGATTCAAAACATGAACACCAAACTTTCTTTTCGTAATCGCATTAACTTCCTTTATATACATACTAGCTATCCCCGGTGCGCTGCGCTACACCCATCCACAAAAAACACAATAAACACTTGGAAGAAAAGTATGACCAAATTTTAACGCGAAAACGCACGCCAAAAATGTTCCCATCCGACCTGTTTTTTGCTAGACTTTACGTATTAACACGATAAAAATTTTTTACTTCTAATGGGAAGTGCCACTCACAGTATTCTTATCCGGTCTGTATTTTGCTAGACTATGGACATTAGTATGAGGGTTACTTTTACAAAGTTTTAAGACTATACCTAATGTAGTTCTCTAGATACGCGATAATTTTTTACTTTGTATAGGAGGTACCACGCCCTCCATTCAAATTCAGTCTGTGTTTCTCTACACAATGTATCTAAATATGGGGGTTACTGGTGCAAAATTCCAAGGCGCTACCTATTGCAGTTCTCTAGATAGGAGGATAATTATTTTTTGCTTTTTGTTGGGGGTACCACTCTCACTGTCCCAATTCAGCCTATGTATACGCAAGGTTATGGGGTTTACTTGTAATCAATTTCAAGACCATAACTATTATAGTTCTCTATATACACAACAATAATTTCTCACTTTGTATGGGCGGTACCACGCCCACTGTCCCAATTCATTCTGTATTTTGGCAGGCTATGCGCCTTAGCACAAAGGCTACTCTTGCAAAGTTTCAAGGGGCTATGTATTGCAGTTCGCCAGGTACACGATAATAATTTTTTACTTTGTATGGGCGGTACCACGCCAACTATTCCGCCTATAACTCATGAACACATACAGAGACCGTTTGTACATAAAAACCTTGGTATTGACGTCACCTTTCATATAAACTTTGCAGAAACAAAATCGGTCCACGCATTCCAGAGAACATCAATTTCTAACACAATTCACCTTTTTTTTATATATATAAATGTACATATAAATACGTTTTTCCATTAAAAGCTTCAAATTTCTCTTAACAATGGCTTTTTACAGACTACCGCTAAAAAAAAAATGCCGCTTGGCAATAAAAGCCACTCACTCAACCACTTTGCCTCTCATTGCTTGGCCACGGCCTCAGTCAACATCAATGACACATTTGTTTCTTTCAGCTTTCCTACAATGTTTACATCCTAGATTACATGGCCGTCTTTAGTGGGACATGAATTATTGTATTTTGCATCTTTCCTGATCTAAATACGTTCAATTCCAATGAGCAACTTATTCTTCAGAATGTTTAAATTCATCATCAACTACTAAATTGGCATACACAACAATTCTTTAAGCATGCTTTTTCAGCAGATACATACTTCTACTCCACTAGTGGTAGCCACTTTTTGGTTCGCTAGTTTAAACATACAGAAAGATTAGTAAATTACGGTACTAATCGTCTATAATATGTACAGAGGCCTAACTTCGCAATTATCTAAATCAGTTTATACGCCATATTTTGTCCCATATACTTTTTTCTGGAACAATATACATACATTTCCTTCAACTTATATTTTTGGTTCCAGATTATACTTGAATTTTTTACAGAGTGTGTATGACTATAGTAACTGTAACAACAAATCATAAATACAAAGGGTGATTGAAATTGTAAGGGCAGATGTTGATTTTGAGTAAAACACATATTATTTGGGAAATTATTGTCGTTTCTTTTTATTTTGATAATATTGATATGGTTCAATTATGTATGGAACAAAATGTCGGCCAAATGGCCGCCGCGACTTCAGCGGCACACCTCCATCAGATTCTCCAAATTTTCGATGACGCTGAGGCATAATTAAGGTTCAAGCCGTTAATGTGCCGAATTATCTCCTCCTTTATCTTTTGAATTGTTGCTGGCTTATCGACGTACACCTTTTCTGTCAAATAACCCCAAAGAAAGAAGTCCAACGGTGTCAAATCACATGATCTCGGCGGCCAATTGGCATCGCCACCACGTGAGATAACACGGCCATTGAATTTGTCGCCATTGTTTCGTTAGCTGTGTGGCAAGTGGCACCTTCCTGTTGAAACCACATAGCTTTCACATCCATATCTTCCAATTCGGGCCATAAAAAGTTCGTTATCATCCCACAATAGCGAACACCATTCAAGGTAAATGATCGGCCTCATTTGGATGATGCCGCCAGTCCATAAACCGCACGAAACAGTCACTCTTTGTGGGTGCATTGGTTTTTCGACAAACACTCTTGGATTATCATTCGCCCAAATGCGGCAATTTTGCTTATTGACGAATCCACTATCCACGAATCCACATGTGCCTCATCACTGAAGATGATTTTCTTTGAAAATTAATCATCCAACGTCGCCATTTCTTGCCACCATTCTGACCATTGCTCTTTCCATGGTTCAAATTGAGTTAAATTTAACCACCCGATATATGTAGAATTAAAAATATAGTATGTATATTATCTACAATTTATTTATGTATTTATTTTTTAAGTTCTCAATTTAGATTTAATGCGCGTCTGTCTGTTCTGAAAAGGTTTTTTTTGCAACAAATACACAAGCTCGCATTAACAAAAAACAAAACATACATTGTGTGAATAATTTCAAACAAAAACAAAAAAACAAACCTGTTTTAATACAACAACAAAGTTGTCTGTAATTTTTTTTCTTTCTTTCTCTTTCTTTTTTTACAATGGCATATTGAATAGCTACTTTAAAAATAAAACAAAAACAATAAGGGCTAATGAGCCTCTTTAATTTAAGCAATAAAAATGTGGACAATATTGTATTAAATAAAAAAAAAACTGAAAATAATTTTTGTGTAAATTCTACGCCAGTTATACGTGCCCAATCTTGTTCGTCGCTTTTGCTAAGCGATGACAATAATATAACTACAAACAAGTCACCTTCTGAACACAGTGTTACCAACAGTAATATGGATAGTGCAGAAAAACTTAAGACGCAAGTGGGAATGGACAGATATATAACTGTATTGAAAAGAGGTCGAAGCCTTAAATCTTCGCAGATTGCACCAATGTCCAAAGTACTTAAAGATAAGGAGGCTAACGGAATAAGTTCCCAAAATCGTTTTGCTATTTTAGATAGCGAAACAAGTGAACAAAAAACGGCACCCAAGTCGTTCAAACCACCACCAATTTTTTGAAGGGAAAAAAATTCTAATGAATTAATAAATAAGTTAATTTCAGTTATCGGGGAAAATTCATTCTATGTAATTCCAATCAAGCGTGGTATCATTGATGAAACTAAAATTAATTTTATAGACGAAAGTAGTTATCGTAAAGCAGTAAAGGAGTTTGAAAGCTGCAATAAGAACTTTTATACCTATCAGCTGAAGAGTAGAAAAGGCCTACAGGTAGTCATCAAAGGTGTAGACTCATATGTTAATCCAGTGGAAATAAAAGCTGGCCTCCAAAAAGCAGGATTTAAGGTTAAAAGCGTTGACAACCTCAGAAATCGAGAGCGTGTCCCTCTACCTCTATTTCGCGTTGAACTAGAACCTGGGGATATTAGATTAAAGAAAAACGAAACGCATCCCATTTATAATCTAAAATATCTGTCACACCGCAGGATAAGTGTAGAGGAACCACATAAGCGGTCAGGACCCGTTCAGTGTATAAATTGCTAAGAATACGGCCATACAAGGGCTTACTGCAAGTTGCCTCCGGTTTGCGTTGTGTGTGGAGAGCTTCATTGTTCCGCCCAATGCGACAAACCAAAGGATGACTCGAAGGTTAAAAAATGTAGCAATTGCAGTGGAAATCACTGCTAACTACAGAGGCTGTCCAGTTTTTTCTGAGGTAAGGAAGTCAACTCAGAAATTAAATACTCCTGCTAGGCGGCCACAATACCAAGCAAATGCTCATTACCCTCAGTTAGCTCAACCAACAACCAAACATGTTTCATACGCGGATATGTTAAAATCCAATCATGTTTTAGCACACAAAGCGACACCTACAACCAATTCTACCCCAAATATGCATCCAGAAGCTAAAGAACAAACACCATCTGGTAACTACAATCGTCTCGAAGCAAGTATCGAGACATTAGTGCATTCGTTAAACAGTTTTATAAGCTCTATGAGCAGCATGATGCAAGAAATGATTCGCATGCAATCTATGATGTTGCAGGCGGTACTTAACAAACCATGAACTGTTTAAAAATATGTTTCTGGAACGTAAACGGCTTACGCCAACACAAAAATGAACTAGAGTACTTTTTGAAGAACCAACAAATTGATGTCATGATGGTTTCAGAGACTCATTTAACAACAAATAGCTTTTTTAAAATCAATGGTTATATATTATATGACACTAAAGTCCCCCGTGGCAGAGCATGTGGTGGTTCAGCAATACTAATAAGGGCTCGAATTAAACATCATTTACTGTGTAATTTTTGTGAGGACTACCTTCAAGCAACAAACATCTGTATTGAAGAATATCATCAAAACTTTGTTATTTCTTCGATTTATTCACCTCCTAGATTTCAAATATCAGAGAGTCAATATATCGACTTTTACAAATCACTAGGACCCTGTTTCATAGCATCAGGCGACTACAACGCTAAACATACGTTTTGGGGATCACGCCTAATAACTCCAAAGGGTCGTGTATTATTTGACACTATTTAAAAAATGCGTCTGAATGTTATATCAAGTGAACAACCAACCTATTGGCCTACTGATCGACAAAAAATACCTGATGTTATTGATTTTGGCGTGACTAAAGGTATTTCGAGAGAAATGATTAAGGTTGAAGCATCACTCGAATTATCCTCAGATCATTCACCCACTATTGTCTATATATGGAATCAGCAAAATATCGTGTCGCCAACAACTTGCACAAGCATCAATTGGTTGAAATATAGAAAGTATCTCAGTACTCATTGTTCGGAAAACATATCGCTAAGAACACCAGAAGATGTGGACCAGAGTCTAATTTATTTTGATCAAAATCTTAAATCAGCTGCCCAACATGCGACAGAAAGCAGACAACCAGCTAGATACAATCAAATTTACTTTGTAGACGTCGAGCAGCTCTTGGCTGAAAAAAGAAAAATTAGAAGAGAGTGGCAAGCACACAGATCTCCTCAACTCAAATCTAGACTTAAAGATTGCACGAAACGACTAAGACAGCTGCTAGAATCTCGAAGAGTAGCATCTCTGAAAAATTACTTGGAAGACCTCGATGCAACTGCTCAATCAGATTATTCATTATGGCGTGCATGTAGGAACCTTAAAAGACCGGTCGTACGTAAGCCTCCCTTGCGAACTTCTTGTGGAGACTGGGCAAGGAATGATACCGAAAAAGGCAATTTGTTTGTTGGACATTTGAAGAAGGTTTTCACCCCAATTGTATGTACTGATATAGCTGAATTGTCATCAGTAGAGACTTGTGCCGTAGTACCCCTGAGATTTGAATTTAGCGATATTGAAAGGGCAATAGCAGATTTAAACACCAAAAAAGCCCCTGGCGTTGATAAAATAAGCAACAAGATGTTAGTTGAGTTGCCCCGTATAGGTCGCAGAATTATTCTGTTTGTTTTTAATGCCATCTTACGTCTTGAGTACTTTCCTACAGAGTGGAAGGTCTCTTTGATAACTATGATTCCTAAACCAGGAAAAGACCACACAAAAGTAGAATCATACAGACCTATAAGCCTTTTATCAAACGTGTCAAAGTTATTTGAGAGAATATTAATAACTAAGCTGAATCCAATTCTTAGCGCGAAAGGATGCATTCCGAACCATCAATTCGGCTTCAGAAAACAACATAGTACGATCCAACAAACACACAGATTAGTAAATGTAATTAAAACGACCTTTGAAGAAAAAAAATACTGTTCTGCGCTCTTTATCGACGTTTCTCAAGCATTCGATAAGGTTTGGCACGAAGGCCTAATATTTAAGCTAAAGCTGAACTTGCCCGAAAACTTGTATAAGCTCTTAAAAGATTATTTAACGAATCGCAAGTTTTTATTAAAAGAAGGTGACTTTTTAAGCTCGCCACAGCTCATTGAAGCCGAAGTTCCCCAAGGTAGTATTTTGGGACCAATTTTATTTTTACTGTACACACTACTGGATGGATTTTAACAAAATTTTGTGAAGTACCTAAGTATTCTGGTCCCATATAGAATCCGCAAAAATATCTTATTTCCAAGAGAAAGTGGAGATAAAACAGTGAAAGTACGGTATTTTCGGTATTTTTATGCAGTACTTTTGTACTGCTTAGTACGGCACCTTTAATTTTTTAAAGTGGGATATTTTAAATGGCGCTGACAAAATATGAATTACTTACTACAACTTGAGTGTGGCTATAAAATTATGTTATTGTTAGTTTCTTCTTAGCTTAGTTGCATTTTTTTATAGGTGCTACTTAAAGCAAAATCGCGCAAAATATTGTCAGGACGCCCACGACGCACGTTGGGTTGAAATTACAAATAATGGCTCTTAATTGAAAATTTATATTTTTAAAAAGTAATCAATTTCAGGTTATAGTAAACAAAATTCTTCTTCTTCTTCGGGATTGTTGCTTGTACAGAGCAACAATGTTGGTGCCAAATGGTAAAAAGCTGCCGTAAACACTAGTTTCTTATTTGCAGCTTTTGGTCATGTCCAGAAACGACGGTTAGGTTGAAAACAATGTTTTATGTTCTAATTTTGTTTAGTTTTTCTGTATGTAGTTTCTATTCATTTGTTGCAAATCCTTCTTTATTTCCTTTCGTCAAATGTATGTAAAATTTATTTGAAAATTTTTCGTGTAGTTTCTTGATTTCGATGTCTATTTTCAATTTATTCAAACATTTCAGGCTATAGACAATAACCCAAGCGATTACACGTGGCAAGCACGAATTAACTGTACCACGGTACAGCTAAGCGTGGAAGCCAATCACCCAGTGCGATAGGGAGACGCAAACCACTTGAAGACCGAACAACAAGGACGGCCTGATTGACCTTAAACTATAATGACAATTACGCGCGAACGTTTTCCTCAATCCAAAGATACTTTACGACCAGTTAACAAAATTGTGCATCACTAATTATCTTTTTCGTTTTTCTAGTTATGTTATCTATCTACTTTTCGAGTTGTGCGTTGTCAAAGTTGAAGTTTTTTTAAGTTTTTGAAAACAGTAACAGGTAAAAACTGAAAAAAATTATTTTTTAATTAAATTTTTGTATTTTCCTAGCAAAAAAGTAATATTTTTTCAATGGAACCTTCAACTTCAGGTATTTGAAACTCAAATCTGTATCTCAGTTAAATATTTTTGTTGTCGAAATATTTTTTTTTCCAATAATATACTGGCCTCAAGCTTGACCATTTTCTTTTTAATTTAAACAATATTAATAAGGCTGAACAAAATACTAAATAATATTTTTAATTTTTTTTTTTGAAAATTGGTGTAAAAAACAATAATTTTTCACTTTCAAGCAGCAAGTCAAATCCGGTTTGGGGAAGCTTGGGTAAAAAAAAAATTTCGAATTTTCTATGACATGTCTGCTTACAAATCATATAAAAACATTTTGCGGGTTTTTGCGATAAGAAGGAAAAAAATTGTTTTCTATTTCAACATCAAAGAAAAATTCGTCATATAAAATTCCAATCAAAAAATGGTAAGCAAGGTCCGAAACAAAAAAAAGGAGTGAATGAAACCAGATCAAAAATACAGATCGAGTTCAGACAAAAAACCGGACTTATAGTTGACCAACCAAACCAGGATTTGGAAACTCAAATGGCGGGAATGCAGCCAGACGTTTTTTCAAAATCCCGAAGTTTCTACGGAAATTACAAAAATCGACGTTGAACTAAACAAAAAGTTACATACTATTTTAGTTGCTGTATCGTACGGTCATCAGATTAATGTTGAAAAATTTAGAAAATTTACTTTATCGACTGCAAAATACTTTGTTAAAAAATACCCATGGTATAACATGTCTCCCACTTTACATAAATTTTTAATTCATGGTCCGCAGATTATTACACATACACTGTTACCTATTGGCCAGTTATCGGAGGAAGCACAGGAAGCTTGTAATAAAGATTTTAAATCATACAGAGAACATTTTTCACGGAAATGCAGTCGTGAAAAGTCCAATGAAGATATTTTCAATAGATTTTTAATAAGCTCTGATCCTATTATTAGTAGTATGACCAAACATTACAAAAATAAAATTAGCGTGTTACCACAGCAGGTATTGAACCTTCTATTATTACCTGAAATTTCTGAAGAAATTAATTCTGATGATATTAATTTTTGTGACAACGAATATGAAGACTAATAGTATTAAACATAAAATGTAAATTTATATTAATAAAAGCTTTTTAGTAAATGAAGATTATTATGGCCTATTTCCGGGAAAATTTGTATGGGGGCTATACGAAATCATTTACCGATTTCGTTGAATTATTGTATGTTGAGTAACTAACCTAAAAAAATCAAATTGCCCAAATTGCATTCATTAATTTTTAAAACGAGCTGACAAACGAACACCCCTGGCGTTTAAAAAATTTTTCAAAAAAATTTTTTTTAAGTAGTAATGACCTACTTAATACTACGAAACGAAAAAATAAGTGCTATCTCTAACGCCTGAATTAAGAGCCGTTTTTAGCAATTTCAACCCAACGTGCGACGTGGCGGGCACAGCTAGTTGTGATTTTTTGGCGCAAAATATTTTTCAAATTTCATTCGCTATTTTCGTAAATCTATATGTCTTAGATAGTTTTTTTTTTATTTTTCGTCACAGGTAATGCAAAGAAACAGTTCTGCTAGAATTTTTCTCTTAAAAGTTGAGTATTTGTGTAATAACAAATGAGAAGGATAAAAATAATAAAGTTTTTTAAAGTTTCAAAAATCAAAATAAGAACAATTGACATTTAAACGTTAAGCTAGTAAAATTTTTAGATTGTACCAAATTAGTCATAAAAAGTACAATTATACAATACAAATTACCATAAAAAGTTCAATTGTACCAACTTTAACAGCACTGATGTCAATTATAGCATATGAGAGAATTTTGAACGCCATTTTACTTTGAGAGAGCTGGGTTGTTAAATGAAGTTGTACATGAAATCGCACGCTAAATTGTATCGTTGGTGTAGCGTATACAACTGATTCCTAGAATTGGTTGTACAACTCATCTAAAAGTGTTTAAATTGTACCGCCCCATTGATAAAATTGTACCAAATCAGCATCAATAGTACCAAAATTTGGCTCGACATTAAAATAGAACAAATCATTATACTGGGGCATTATACTAATGTATTTTAAAGTAATGATAACACAGCACAACAAAATAAAAAAAATTTCATGTGGTCTTAAAACCACTATATAATTTTGATGTATCATGACTACCTTTGTACAAAAATGGTAAAATTTTTAAATTCTATGGATAGATTTTTTTTTAAAAAATTTTTTTTTAAAATTGCAATTTTTTTGAGACGTTTCTTCAAATAATTAATGATAACTCAAAAACTACTAGTCCGATATTATTAAAATAAATTCAGAAAAATTAAGATTTGCATAGCCTTTAATTCGTCTATATATCGCGTTTCAATCGGATCAATAGTATCGGAGTTATAATAAAAAACTTAAGAAAAAAATATATTTTTTACGTAAAAATGGCAAAAATTTTCGTTTTAAAAAAATCATAAAAAATCGAAAACGGCAAAAAACTTCCAGATTCATTTTTTTATCGCATAGCGACATATAATAGCAACAAAATGAGATATCGACCATAAAAATCGATTGATTTTTTTCGAATTTATTCACAATTTAGTGAATTCGCTCATTTTCACAAAATTTTAGTTTTTTGCTTGATATACGCATTATTATATAATGTGTGAAAAACATAAATTTTCCAATTTCAAGGGGTGCATGTCGGATTAATGTTAGATTTGATGAGAAACTTCCACCCACAAAATTTTAGTCGAATTCGACAACGTTAACACGTAGCGCATAGGCCCCAAATCTGAAAAAAGCGTTTAAATCGAACATAATTGACAAATTTTCAGTTTTTGCAAAATTAACGCTATTTATTTCCCCTTTTGCAAAAAAGTGGATCCTGGTCCTTAGGGCAAACACAATGAGATTTACAATAAGCTACATATCTTTTAAATCGGTTAAACAGTTTTCAAGTTACTTGCCGAAATTCCCCAGTGTGGTCTGAAAAATTTTTATAACAGAAAATTAAAAATTTTATAAAATATTCCAAATGTATTAACCTATACTTACTTTTTGTTAGATGAGCTTAGAGTTAAATTGAATCGACATGAAGTACATATAGTACTCGGCGTCCAATGTTCGTTAAAATTCTTCGGATTTATATTAAAGCAATCTTCATATGACTTTTGAAATGAAGCTGAGAAGCATTTCCGTTTTTTTTCGTTAATATATTGGCCGCACACATAACAAAATGAGTCCGGATTGTTTTTACATAAAAATGTTCTAGTTTTCTTGCTCATGGCTGATTGAAAATTATGCTTCTGTTACCGCAAACACTTGTTGAATGAATAGAAATGGCTCAAGGAGCTCTTATAAATAATGATACTAAAATTTCGAACAACCCTTAATGTGGTCCTATTTTTTACCTATTCCCAAGAATCGTAAAAAACATTAAGGAATGCTATGCAAAAAATCAATCTTTACAGGTAGCCAGCGGAAAAACCCAATTCGGCGTGCATGCAAATTTATGAACGTTTATTACTTTGCCGCCGCAATTGTCAAAATGAAGCAAGGGCGACAGGTAGCCAACAGAAAAGGAGCATTTCATCGTTTATCAGATTTCTACTGAAATCGTAAAAATTAAAAAACTTTTCCTTTATTGCTTACTTTTTTTAATTCTGAAAATCATAAAAATGCCATAAAGATCTGTTCCAAACAATTTTCTACATTCAATACTGTATTTCCACAGTAACACGTGTCCCACAGAAATACGTGTTTTGCCCAAAACAGTATTTCGCGTACTTGTTTTGCCATACATTTCTCATTCATCCAAAACACTTTGGCAGTACCTGGATATTGTATAGTGGTTTCAAAAGCATCTAATTTTTTTATTTTGTTGCGTTGTGTAATAGGAAGATATCAGTCAATTTTAGCGAAATTTTATATTTTATTGTTAAAAAAGAAAAAAATAAAAAATTTTAAAAGTAAAATGTTTTTGTAAATTGTCTTCGGCAAGTTCTCAAGGACATATAATGGCCAGTGAAAATTGTAATAACTCGAAAACTTAAAGACATGTAGCTTATTGTAAATCTCATTGTGTTTGCCCTAAGGACCAGGATCCACTTTTTTGCAAAAGGGGAAATAAATAGCGTTAATTTTGCAAAAACTGAAAATTTGTCAATTATTTTCGATTTAAACGCTTTTTTCAGATTTGGGGCCTATGCGCTACGTGTTAACGTTGTCGAATTCGACTAAAATTTTGTGGGTGGAAGTTTCTCTTCAAATCTAACATTAATCCGACATGCACCCCTTGAAATTGGAAAATTTATGTTTTTCACACATTTGAAAACCCGCTATAATGCGTATATCAAGCAAAAAACTAAAATTTTGTGAAAATGAGCGAATTCACTAAAATGTGAATAAATTCGAAAAAAATCAATCGATTTTTATGGTCGATATCTCATTTTGTTGCTATTATATGTCGCTATGCGATAAAAAAATGAATCTGGAAGTTTTTTGCCGTTTTCGATTTTTTATGATTTTTTTAAAACGAAAATTTTTGCCATTTTTACGTAAAAAATATATTTTTTTCTTAAGTTTTTTATTATAACTCCGATACTATTGATCCGATTGAAACGCGATATATAGACGAATTAAAGGCTATGCAAATCTTAATTTTTCTGAATTTATTTTAATAATATCGGACTAGTAGTTTTTGAGTTATCATTAATTATTTGAAGAAACGTCTCAAAAAAATTGCAATTTTAAAAAAAAATTTTTTAAAAAAAAATCTATCCATAGAATTTAAAAATTCTACCATTTTTGTACAAAGGTAGTCATGATACATCAAATGTATATAGTAGTTACTCGAGCATATTTTTGCTGTTGCCCTGTGTAATCCATCTGGGTTTACGCCCCTTATAACTACATCATTTTTAACTCGTTCATCATTCAAAAATTTAATTGACTTTTTCAAATTAATAACTTCTTCTTTTAAAATCTTATTTTCTCTTTGTTGTTTCTTATTGTTTGCTATATCCTCTATAATGCTATCAAACTGCTGTGACATAAATATCATAGATTCTTGCATTACAGACAGCTGATCAAGTTTATCAAGTTTTTGCAATTTTGTTTTGATCTCATTAATCTCTTTTTTAAGGGTACCACTATTTTTTACTTCATTGTTGTTACACACATGACAAACGTATTGTTCTTTCTCATTTTCCAACAAATACTCATATGTACGTTTATCTAATGTTGTGCATATTACATGGTATTTGTTTTCGCACTTGTCACACTCAATCATATCATCTTGTTCTTCTTTTATTTCTAAATTACATTGACTGCACATTAATTTGTTATTTTTAATGCTACGGCGATTAGTAGGAGCCATTCTTTATTTAATATATTTTCTTTAGATATTATTCTTAATTTTTCACTGTATTTTAATAGTTAAAAGTTATCGAATATATTTTAATTTTAAATTAAAAGAAACAATTTAAAAAGAGCACAAAAAATTATGTTTCACTTGACAGGGTTACCAACGTATATATATACATATATATAATAGTGCGTATCAGTAGCGAAAAATAAACAATTAGCAGGCAGTACTAAAATTTCATGGTATAAAAGTAAAAGGTCTTAAAAAATTTTTAACTATATTAAAAAAAAAAATTACAAAATTATATTAAATTTATAGAGAGAGAGAAAAAAAAAATAGGAACAAAACAAAAAAAAAAACGAGATTTGTCGTAGAAAATAAATTTAAAAAAGAATATTGCAATTTTTAAGACTTAAGTTAGTTTCATTTAATTAATCATTTATATAAAAGAAAAAGTGCATAAACGTTCAAACCAAAAATACCAAAAAAAAATTGTATTAATTAAAAGTTAATTCTTAATTTTCTTTCGCTAAAGTGGAAAAAGAAAACGCAAGACAAAAT
>OX451216.1:110169801-110360715 GCA_949628195.1 Phasia obesa | reverse complement strand
AGTGACGACCACTTGTATAATTGGTCGTTACTGTGGCGGTTTTTGGCCACAGGCTCGTTTCAAAGTGTTATATGTAGGTAAGTATTGTGTACATTTGTCACAAGAACATAAATGATTAAATATATTACTTTCAGCTAGGGACAATGATATTAATTTGGGGAGGAGTACGGTTTCAACGTTGATATGGAGGGTAATAAATGCGGCGGAGAATGTTTTATACCCACCCTGGATAAATCTGCAGATGGCAGAAGAAATAGAAAATTCAAAGGCTCATTTTTTTCAGAAATTTTAAATACCGGGCACACATGTCAAGCTCTCTAAGCCATCTGAAGATGAATCTCTTTGGCATATGAACAGACCACGAAATACTATTCTTGACAATTATTCAAATGGCAATAAAAATCTTGGGTATTGGGTGATTCTGACTATGGCTTAGAACCATATTTCTTTATCATATTGCTTCAATTATTTCAAAATAAAATAAAAAATTTAGCTAAAAGTTTAAAAAATTATTTTCTTTATTGAAACAAGAAAGTTTTAAATTTGTTTTTGTAAAAATACGAATTCGATCATGAAATTAAAAGTGGTTTCATTTCGAGGAAATTTGTCGATTTTGATTTTCTGAAGAAGCTTTTTCGGAATTGAAAAAACTTTCGATCGAAATGAATTTCTGTGACAGGCCTGATAGATGATGAAAATGGGAAGTCAGAGGCATGCAAAGAGAATCAACTACTATATGAAAAACCTACCTCCAAAAAACTTTTAATACTTTACACGATGAGAGCCTAGAGAGACTCGAAATTAGATCGAGTTGCCGCCCAAACTACAATATTAAGGTGGATCCTCAAAATTAAATTTTGTAATATTTAATTTTGAAAGACGGCAAGGCAAGTGGCAATGATGGTATCCGGGTTGAATTTTTCAAGATTGATGCTGTGGCTATGGCATTGGCGTGCTTTGGATGCTGTTCCAGCAAATATGTAGAGCAAAATATGTAAAGCTACCTAAAAAAGACGATCGAAAAAAGGGCGAATTGTCGAATCATATCTATATTACCAGCTATTACAAAAATATTTACTCAAATCATTTTCATACAAATATCCGCACCACTGGATAAGCCTATCTGACCTAATCAAGCCGGTTTTAGACCTGGCCATTAGTGTAGCGATCATATCCATATTGTAAGAAACCTTATAGAGCAGCCAGCTGAATATAATTCACCACTTTATTTGGAGTTTCTCGATTTCGCCAAAGCTTTTGATGCGTTAAGGCGTGACTTTATTTGGACTGCACTTTCTGCTAGAGGTTTTTCTTCTAAAATAGTTAACATTCTTAAAATATGTAAGACGGGTCATGGTGCCGAGTGCTGCATGAAGGGCAATTAAGTGAGTCCTTTTTAACTCTTTATAAAAGCATTATGATATTCAATGAAGGATAACCAAAGGATATCGATCAACACCGAGAACACTCTTCGTAAAAACCCTTACGAAATGCTGTGTGCACTGCACTGCAATGGCATGGAATCTATTAACGAACTGAAACACGTTGCTGGAAATCGTGACAGGGACTTAGTGACTGTAATGTTTGAATATGTCAATAATAAAAATTCGTAGGTAAAATTGCTATTTTTGGAAATTTTCGGGATTAATGTGATTTTTTTGTAAAACTTTAAAAGAACCTTTTATTGAGAGTTTTTAGTTTTTTTTTTTTGTGAATTTTCGGTTTTTAAGCAAATTTTAAGTTTTGATCGGAAAAATATTTTTGGAGAAAATTTGAACTTTTAGGTGAAATTTTTAAGAAATTTCCATTGTCTGGTGAAATTCTTTTTTTATGGTAATCTAGAGCTTTTTTCTTCTGAATTTTCAAAAAACAATTTCAAAGTACAGAAAAACGACTTAAATATGTGAAAAACACAAAGAAAATACCATGCTCTCGAAACCATGCTTGACAGGTTGGCGTGCTTCAATTTGTTTTACCTTTTCCGTTGCCTTAGTGAAATCCATTTCAACCCGAACACAGAATGATGGACGGACATAGGAATAGACGGACATCGCTTAATCAACTTTGCTATGTATAAGGATCTAGAGTAAATATATATTTTATTGGGTGGGTCGGAAATGTATATTGTTGAAATTACATACGGAATGACAAACTTATACATATGTACATATACATATACCCTTTCTACCTGTAGTGAAGGGTATAAAAAGAGAACAAAAATGTGAGAGACGAAAAATAACTTGCAAGTTCTTTAAAGTAAAATCTGTACTAGCAAGTCAAGGAGATGTTCGGGCTTTTGTTTATAAATATTTTTTTTAAGGGTATGAAAAAATATTTTATTCAATATTGAAGAAAATATCTGTAGTATACATATCAGTAGTATAGTAGTTAAAAGAATATAAAAGTAAATATAATTTTTATTTATTATTTCGTTATTGGTAAAATTTAGTTTTTCCATTTTAATTATAGATTTTCATTTTCATTTTCATTCTCATTTTTTTTTTTTTTTGTTTTTAAATAATAAATAGTAATAAAATCGGGGATGATACATTTAGTGCAATTGTACTTTTTCTGGTACAATTATGTCTTTTAGTCTGTCAGCGCTATGTCTATCTCTGGACCCATAAAAGGTAGATGATTTGTTTTTTCACGAATGTTTTTTTCGCAATTTTTATTTATTGTATCTTCAATATAATTGATCAATAATTACTCATATCTTAAGTCTAAAAAAAATAAATATACTTGTTTAGTCCAACCAGTGCTGGATGAGTTTAAAGCTTCTTTAAATACCTAATGGCAAGTTTCGCTATTTCTGCTTTAACAGATGGCACGTTTAGATCTTTATGGATGTTCGAATTTTTTATATACCAAGGAGCAGATGTAATTATACGAAGAATCTTATTTTGGCGCCTTTGAATTTTTTCTACGTTGGTAGCTGAGGCAGTGCCCCATAATTGAATGTCATAACACCATATTGGTTTTAGAATTGACTTGTGTAATAAAACTTTGCAATCTAGAGTAGAATTTCTGCCAATTAGCCAGTTTATTTGGACTGCTTTCAACTTCATTTGTGTTAACTTTGTTTCTATGTGGTGTTTCCTTGTAAGGCGCCGGTCAAGATGTATGCTGAGATATTTGACGTCTGAAAGCTGAGGTATTGTTTGGTTATTTATCCGAATAGGGGGGCAAGATTCTCTACGCAGTGTGAAAGTTATGTGAGTACATTTTTGTTCATTAATATTTATTCTCCATTTCTTCAACCATTTTTCTAAATTAATAATGTGGTCTTGTAAATATGCTACTTCGGATCTTTCGTGAATGCTCAAAAAATCTGTGTCGTCAGCAAATGTCGATGTGTTAACTCGGTTACTTGTTGGCATATCTGAAGTATACAATAACTATAAAAAGGGCCCCAATATACTACCTTGGGGAACTCCGGCTTCGATAGGCTTGGGTGAGCTCCAAAAATCTACTTCTTTCACAATAAATTTTCGTTCGGTTAAATAACTATCTAGCAGCTTATAGAGGTTTACGGGCAAATTCAGTTTTAGCCTTCATGCCATACCTTATTTAATGCTTGAGAAACGTCGATAAAATGCGCAGAGCAGTATTTACTCTCTTCAAAAGTCTTCTTAACAACATTAACTAAACTGTGAGTTTGTTCGCTCGTACTATGTTTTTTCCTGAAGCCGAATTGATGGTTTGGAATACATCCTTTGTCGCTTAGAATAGGTTTAAGCTTAGTTATTAACATTCTCTCAAACAGCTTTGACATATTTGATAAAAGGCTTATAGGTCTGTATGATTCAATTTTTGTGTGGTCTTTTCCTGGTTTAGGAATCATGGTAACCAAGACGTAAAAATAAAAAGAACAATTCTGCGAGCTACACGGGGTAACTCAAATAACATCTTGTTACTGGTTTTATCAACGCCAGGGGCTTTTTTGGTGTTTAAATCCGTTATTGCCTTTTCAATATCACCAAATTCAAATCTTATCGGTACTGCAGCACTAGCCTCGATAACTGGCAACTCAACTATATCAGTTGATATATTTGGGGTAAAAACCTTTTTCAAATGTCCAGCAAATAAATTTCCTTTTTCGGTATCACTCTTTTCCCAGCCTCCAGCTGAAGTTCGCAAGGGAGGCTTATTTAAGGCTGACCTTTTAAGGTTTCTAACGAGTGATTTTTTAAGAGCTTGAGAACTTTCTTTTTAAAAAAAACGCATAAAATTTGCAAAATCTCATCGGTTCTTTATTTGAAACGTTAGATTGGTCCATGACATTTACTTTGAAGATAATTTCATTTAAATGTTGACCGCGGCTGCGTCTTAGGTGGTCCATTCGGAAAGTCCAATTTTGGGCAACTTTTTCGAGCATTTCGGCCGGAATAGCCCGAATTTCTTCGGAAATGTTGTCTTCCAAAGCTGGAATAGTTGCTGGCTTATTTCTGTAGACTTTAGACTTGACGTAGCCCCACAAAAAATAGTCTAAAGGCGTCAAATCGCATGATCTTGGTGGCCAACTTACCGGTCCATTTCTTGAGATGAATTGTTCTCCGAAGTTTTCCCTCAAAATGGCCATAGAATCGCGAGCTGTGTGGCATGTAGCGCCATCTTGTTGAAACCACATGTCAACCAAGTTCAGTTGTTCCATTTTTGGCAACAAAAAGTTTGTTAGCATCGAACGATAGCGATCGCCATTCACCGTAACGTTGCGTCCAACAGCATCTTTGAAAAAATACGGTCCAATGATTCCACCAGCGTACAAACCACACCAAACAGTGCATTTTTCGGGATGCATGGGCAGTTCTTGAACGGCTTCTGGTTGCTCTTCACTCCAAATGCGGCAATTTTGCTTATTTACGTAGCCATTCAACCAGAAATGAGCCTCATCGCTGAACAAAATTTGTCGATAAAACACATTTCGAACCGAACACTGATTTTGGTAATAAAATTCAATGATTTGCAAGCGTTGCTCGTTAGCAAGTCTATTCATGATGAAATGTCAAAGCATACTGAGCATCTTTCTCTTTGGCACCATGTCTGAAATCTCACGTGATCTGTCAAATACTAATGCATGAAAATCCTAACCTCAAAAAAATCACCCCTTACAAGCACGCCATAACGAATAATCTGATTGAGGAGTTGCGTCTAGGTCTCCCAAATAGTTTTTCAGGGATGCTACTCTTCGAGATTCCAGCATCTCTCTTAGCTGGTTCGTGCATTCTTTAAGACTGCTTTTGAGTTGAGGAGATCTATGTGATTGCCATTCTCTACGAATTTTTCTTTTTTCAGCCAAGAGCCGTTCGATATCTGCTAGTTGTCGGGTTATTGTTGAATGTTGGGCAGCTAATTTGAGGTTTAGGTCAAAATCAATAAGACAGCGCTCTACATCTTCAGGTGTTCTTAGCGGGATGTTTTCCGAACAATGAGTACTAAGATACTTTCTATATTTCAAACAATTAATGCTTGTGCTAGTCGTTGGTGATTATGATGTTTTGTTTGTCCCATATATAGACGATAGTGGGTGAATGATCTGAGGATAATTCAAGTGACGCTTCAACTTTAATCATTTCTTAATTAATTTCGCCAAAACCAATAACATCAGGTATTTTTTGTCGATCAGTAGGCCAATAGGTGGGTTTCCATTCGATATCACATTCAAACACATTTTTGAAATTGTGTCAAATAAAATACGACCTTTTGAGGATATTAGACGTGATCCCCAAAACGTATGTTTAGCGTTGTAGTCGCCTGATGCTATGAAACAGGGACCTAGTGATTTGTAGAAGTCACGAATGTGGCCGTATATTTTGAACCGTAATAGGTAAACTCTTAATATTTTCATTACTATGACCGCTATAACAACAATAACTAAAATGCAAAGGGTGTTCCGAAAGTGACCTGATTTTCAATTATATGTCCTTATTTTTGAACCGCTATAGTGAAGAAACACAACAGACGACGGTACCGATATTTCAATACAAATTTGACATAAGTTACCGTTTAACGATTTTGTAAACATTTTAATTCACAATAATATCAAAGAGACGTTATTTAAAAAAAAAAAAATAAAAAAAAAATTTGAAATAATGAAATTAACAAAATATAAAAATGGATGTTTTTAAGATTTTGTTGACTTTTTTCAGAATTCGCAAAAAAATGCAGGTATGCAACTTCCGTTTGGAAATGCAATTAATTCCGTAATGTGATTCTATAGAAAAACGAAAAGTGAATCATGGCCTTTAGTAAGAACGAAGGCTACCACTACCTAAAGCTTCCCTCCTGTTTTAAAAATGCTGAAGACGGACACTAGCAGAATGAATATGCATTAAATTCTGCTAGTGTTTTAAATAAAATTTTCCCAATTTTTCTTTAATATAAATCATATAATTGGTTTTTAAAATTATTATTTATTACCGTTTATTAATAAAACGAACTTTATCTTGACTTCAAATTTCATCTGTATGTAAATAATATATTTCGACAAATAAATTTTCAAATATTTAATATTTAGATTTTTCTGCAGAAGCTACAACCAATTCCGAAAGAAATTTGTGACGTGCCTAATAGATAAAATGTTTACCGGAAAGCTTTAAGCTGCAATGATGGATTAAAACAGGAACGCAAAAGTAAAAGAGAATGGGGAATCAGTTAATATAGGAAAATAAGTGAGTGTTTTCAACTATAGTTGCAACATTTTTTTTATTGTAATTTAGCTGCTGTTTGTGTATAAGTTGACCTATATATTGTATGTTCAATATAAACTATTTATGTATAGGTACATATATACATACATACATGCATACATACATACATACATACATACATACATACATACATACATACATACATACATACATACATACATACATACATACATACATACATACATACATACATACATACCTACATACATAAATACATACATACATACATACATACATACATACATACATACATACATACATACATACATACATACATACATACATACATACATACATACATACATACATACATACATACATACATACATACATACATACATACATACATACATACATACATACACACATACATACATACATACATACATACATACATACATACATACATACATACATACATACATACATACATACATACATACATACATACATACATACAATACATACATACATACGTACATACATACATCCATACATGTATTTATGGCTGTACCATAATTTTTTTTTCCATATAACAAGGAATGCTTTTTCATCAAGGCAAATTTAGCCACGCCCTTTCAATAAATACCAACTTCAAAACTAACCACAGCATTATGAACTAAAATGTGAGGTTTAAAAATGTATTATTTCATACATTACTTAAAACTGTATTAATTTGCAAATTGTTTAATACAAGTAAAGGTAATTTTTAAATATTTACTTGCCGTAAAAATAATGTATCATCATCATCATGAAGAATTACAAGCAGAAGGAATGCAACAAACAATTAAATTTTTCTCAACAGGTTTATTTTTATTAATCCAAATATGAATATGACTAATTCCTTTTTGTACACAAACATTTAGGTATACTCAAACATGTATGTTTGTGTGTACTATACACATACACAAAAACATTTGTTTTAATACTTACTTCCATACCTACATACTTATGTATGTATTGCACGTACATATGTATATAAGTTTGTATACCTGGATGTAGTATGTATGTATTTTTGTTTATTTTATTATTAAAATACATACAAACTTATCTACGTTTTAAATCACATTGATCTATAGTATTGTATGTACTTACCTATAAAAACTATTTTTTATTAACGAAATAAAATATGTATGTTAACAACGCTTTTCTCCTGTCCACACTTTTTCACCAGTTCTTCATTTTATTTTAATAACTTCATTGTATTAAAATGTGTTAAAACATATTAACAATGTACCACCATGCATTCATACATATACATACATACATATGTATGTATGTATGTAGATATGTATATCATTTATTGTAAATTGGTATGTGTGTGTATGTACTATGCACAATCACATTAAAGTATTTTTAAAATATTTATTCACTTAACAATTTTCCTCAAATGGAGTCAAGTATTTTTACTCATATGTAAATACCAGTGCGATAAATATTTAAAAGTTTTGCATCAACAGTCGGCAAAAATGAAAAAGCAGGGAGTAGCAGTTGCAAGTGATTAACTACTCTGGGTATCGATTTTCTACAATGTGCAAGTTGTAAGTATCTAAAACGAAGTTGCTTTAATGAATTTCACAGAAAATACGGTATTTTGTATTTAAGATATTTTTTACATTTAATGCTTTGCGATTACAGTTATAGTATTTTCTAAGTTTTAAATTTGTAAATTAATATTTTATAATTTTTTATATTTAGCACAACACTAAAAGCAATTTTAATTTTGCGACATTAAATATGTGTTTTTATATGTAAATGATGACTTGTTTTGGTGGTTCGTAAATCCTTCGTTATCCTTGTTTACTGTCAGATTAAGAAAAAAAAGAAGCTTTTAAAAGCTTTTTGTTATTTAAAATACAATGTGTGTATGAATATCTTTCGTTAAGTGAAGACAACAACCGTTCCAATTACCATGTTTTAGATATATTAAATACATAATAGATATATTTACTAACAGCTGTATTCATAATGAAAAGTTGTTCACTGACTATGTACTCGGCATATCCAGTGCATAACTAAAATACCGATTAAGCTCATGTACTCGATATGTTGTAGTTTATTCATAATACGTTTTTATCCGCTACCTAAAACAAAGTTTGCCAACTCTGTTTTATAAATATTATCTTTGTTTTTTGACATACATATGAAAATAAATTTAAAATTTTGTAACGAGTACGCATAATTTGAAAAGTTTGAATAGAAAAAAGGATTCCAAAAGAAATCTGAACTGAGATCAAGATGATATTGCTTTTTATATAAAAAATTTTATTATTTTCAGAATGTGTTATCACAGTTAGTATTGGAAAGGCTGGAAATAATTGAAAACGTATCCAAAGAATCCATTTAAATCTTTTCAGCTTTTTAAATTAACCAAAAAATTATTTTGGCAGTTGTTGAACTGACAGAAGTAAACTAATAGTTATGCAGCGCCTATGCAGTGTTTATTTATAGATTAGAATAAGTATAATGAATAATCAAATGTATAGACACTGCACAACTTTTCATTATGAATTCGGCTATATAAGAATTCGGCGGTATAAGAATTTCTAAAGCTTAAAGCTGTGTTCACACTGCGTGTACAAATTATACAGAATGTCAGTACAATTTTTACTTTAAGCAATAATAAATGTATTGGATAATATAAGAGAAACAATTCTAGAGTTAGAGTTTTTTATATAATCAATCAGGGATGAAAAATTAAATTTTCAAATTGCACCAACTATTTATTTAAATTGTACTTTTCGAACAGAAATTGTACTAAACAATTTTGTTAATTTAAATTTTAAATCAACCATTAATCGAGATATTGGACACGGGTTCAACACCGGTAACTTGCCTAACGGATCGAAATAGAAGAGATTTATAAAATCCCAATCTATGCATGCAAATGTTAAACTAAATTTACCACCATAGTTCTGAAGTCGTCAGAGATTCAAATGAAATTTATTGCTAATCTGATTATTAGTTATTGCACTTGGACTGTATAACAGAAGTTATCATAGTGATGAGATTGACGAAAAGACGTTTTATCTGTCAAGGTTGCCCGGTAGATCGTCTTTTCATACCCTCTCTAGAACTGGATAATTTAAATATTTTCTTCAATTGTAATTGTGGTTCTAGTAAGGGACCCAGAAAGCAGAATTTTTTGATGAAAAATTTTTTTCAACTTAAGTTCATCATCATATTTTTTTTTCAAGATTTATTTATTGTATCTTCAATATTTTTGAACTAACAATAATTACTCGTATCTTAAGTCTAAAATAAAATATTCTTTTTAAGTCCAGCCAGTGATAGACAAAAATAATGTTTGTATCACGGATTTTGCAATCATTTGCGGGTCATCCCCCTAATGTACGGCCAAGAAAAGCAGTATCTCTTCTTTTTAGTCGAATATAACCAGGTTCATTCAGCATGTTACGCGCCAAAGGGTTTGGATGAGATTCAAGCCTCTTTAGATATGTGACTGCATGTTTCGCTATTTCTGTTTTAACTGATAGCATGTTTAGGTCTTTGTGGATGTTCGAATTTTTTATATACCAGGGAGCAGATGTAATAATACATGTAATAATCATCATTTTGATTTCTTTAATTTTCTATCTTAACGATTCAAATCTACGTCGAAGATACATAGTTTTCCTATTTTCGTAGCAGGTAATACAAAGATACCGTCATGCTGGAATTTTTCTCTTAAAAGTTGATTATTTGTGTAATTTCCAAAAATCAAAATAACAACAATAGACATTTAAAAGTAAAGCTAGCAAAACTTTTAAATTGTACCAAATTAGTCACTGGTGTACCATTCTACTTTTAAAGTTTAAAATGTACCAATAAAAGTACAATTGTACCAACTTTTCCAACCCTGTAACGAATATGCTTTACGGCTCAATAATATCATGCTTGTCCGATTCAGCTTTGGGTACAGTTAAAGCTTTTCAGATTTCAGAAGAAAATTATCCGAAAGCATTAGCCAGTTTAAAAAAGGTTTATGATAACGAATGTTTAATATTTTTTGATAATATTGCCAAACTTTTTGATTTACCAGAAATCACAAAACCTTCGGCTACTGCTTTGCGAAGCATGATAGACACAGTTTCTGCTATATATGATTCCCTATTATCAAATGGCGATGACAAGAAAATTACAAATGCCATTTTAATACATTTAGTGATGTCCAAAGTTGATCCAGTGACAATGATGATACTATGAGGCAGATGTATCATGATTTTATGTAAAAGTATTGTTGGAACAAAATACTTGGTTTATATTAAAATTAAAAAGTAACCTTATATTGCCTTGAAAAATATGTATATAATTTAATTAATTTTTTCACTCAGTTCTTGTTTTGGCGTTGATAAGTGCGGACGCGATTTTTTTTAGCTCGCATTAACAAAAAACAAAACATACATTGTGTGAATAATTTCAAACAAAAACAAAAAAACAAACTTGTTTTAACACAACAACAAAGTTGTCTGTAATTTTTTTCTTTCTTTCTCTTTATTTTTTACAACGGCATATTGAATTGCTACTTTAAAAATAAAACAAAAACAATAAGGGCTAATGAGCCTCTTTAATTTAAGCAAAAAAATGTAGACAATATTGTATTAAATAAAGACAAAAAAACTGAAAATAATTTGTGTGTAAATTCTACGCCAGTTATACGTGCCCAATCTTGTTCGTCGCTTTTGCTAAGCGATGACAATAATATAACTACAAACAAGTCGCCTTCTGAACACAGTGTTACCAACAGTAATATGGATAGTGCATAAAAACCTAAGACTCAAGTGGGAATGGACAGATATATAACTGTGTTGAAAAGAGGTCGAAGCCCTAAATCTTCGCAGATTGCACCAATGTCCAAAGTACTTAAAGATAAGCAGGCTAACGGAATAAGTTCCCAAAATCGTTTTGCTATTTTAGATAACGAAACAAGTGAACAAAAAACGGCACCCAAATCGTTTAAACCACCGCCAATTTTTTTAAGGGAAAAAAATTCGAATGAATTAATAAATAAGTTAATTTCAGTTATCGGGGAAAATTCATTCTATGTAATTCCAATCAAGCGTGGTAACATTGATAAACCAAAAATTCATTTTATAGACGAAAGTAGTTATCGTCAAGCAGTAAAGGAGTTTGAAAGCTGCAATAAGAACTTTTATACCTATCAGCTGAAGAGTAGCAAAGGCCTACAGGTAGTCATCAAAGGTGTAGACTCATATGTTAATCCAGTGGAAATAAAAGCTGGCATCCAAAAAGCAGGATTTAAAGTCAAAAGCGTTGATAATCTCAGAAATCGAGAGCGTGCCCCTCAACCTCTATTTCGCGTTGAACTGGAACCTGGGGATATTAGATTAAAGAAGCACGAAACGCATCCCATTTATAATCTAAAATATCTTTTACACCGCAGGATAAGTGTAGAGGAACCACATAAGCAGTCAGGACCCGTTCAGTGTTTAAATTGCCAAGAATACGGCCATACAAGGGCTTACTGCAAGTTGCCTCCGGTTTGCGTTGTGTGTGGAGAGCTTCATTGTTCCGCCCAATGCGACAAACCAAAGGATGACTCCAAGGTTAAAAAATGTAGCAATTGCGGTGGAAATCACACTGCTAACTACAGAGGCTAACCAGTTTTTTCTGAGGTAAGGAAGTCAACTCAAAAAATAAATACTCCTGCTAGGCAGCCACAATACCAAGCAACTGCTCATTACCCTCAGTTAGCGCAACCATGTTTCATACGCGGATATGTTAAAATCCAATCATGTTTTAGCACACAAAGCAACACCTACAACCAATTCTACCCCAAATATGAATCCAGAAGCTAAAGAACAAACACCATCTGGTAACTACAATCGTCTCGAAGCAAGTATCGAGACATTAGTGCATTCGTTAAACAGTTTTATGAGCTCTATGAGCAGCATGATGCAAGAAATGGTTCGCATGCAATCTATGATGTTGCAGGCGGTACTTAACAAACCATGAACTGTTTAAAAATATGTTTCTGGAACGTAAACGGCTTACGCCAACACAAAAATGAACTCGAGTACTTTTTGAAGAACCAACAAATTGATGTCATGATGGTTTCAGAGACTCATTTAACAACAAATAGCTTTTTTAAAATCAATGGTTATATATTATATGACACTAACGACCCCCGTGGCAGAGCATGTGCTGGTTCAGCAATACTAATAAGGGCTCGAATTAAACATCATTTACTGTGTGATTTTTGTGAGGACTACCTTCAAGCAACAAATATCTGTATTGAAGAATATCATCAAAACTTTGTTATTTCTTCGATTCACCTCCTAGATTTCAAATATCAGAGAGTCAATATATCGACTTTTACAAATCACTAGGACCCTGTTTCTTAGCATCAGGCGACTACAACGCTAAACATACGTTTTGGGGATCACGCCTAATAACTCCAAAGGGTCGTGTTTTATTTGACACTATTTAAAAAATGCGTCTGAATGTGATATCAAGTGGACAACCAACCTATTGGCCTACTGATCGACAAAAAACACCTGATATTATTGATTTTGGCGTGACTAAAGGTATTTCGAGAGAAATGATTAAGGTTGAAACGTCACTCGAATTATCCTCAGATCATTCACCCACTATTGTCTATATATGGAATCTGCAAAATATCGTGTCGCCAACAACTTGCACAAGCATTAATTGGTTGAAATATAAAAATATCTCAGTACTCATTGTTCGGAAAACATACCGCAAAGAACACAAGAAGATGTGGACCAGAGTCTAATTTATTTTGATCAAAACCTTAAATCAGCTGCCCAACATGCGACAGAAAGCAGACAACCAGCTAGATACAATCAAATTTATTTTGTAAATGTCGAGCGGCTCTTGGCTGAAAAAAGAAAAATTAGAAGAGAGTGGCAAGCACACAGATCTCCTCAACTCAAATCTAGACTTAAAGATTGCACGAAACGACTAAGACAGCTGCTAGAATCTCGAAGAGTAGCATCTCTGAAAAATTACTTGGAAGACCTCGACGCAACTGCTCAATCAGATTATTCATTATGGCGTGCATGTAGGAACCTTAAAAGACCGGTCGTACGTAAGCCTCCCTTGCGAACTTCTTGTGGAGACTGGGCAAGGAATGATACCGAAAAAGGCAATTTGTTTGTTGGACATTTGAAGAAGGTTTTCACCCCAAATGTATGTACTGATATAGCTGAGTTACCATCAGTAGAGACTAGTGCTGTAGTACCCCTAAGATTTGAATTTAGCGATATTGAAAGGGCAATAGCAGATTTAAACACCAAAAAAGCCCCTGGCGTTGATAAAACAAGTAACAAGATGTTAGTTGAATTGCCCCGTATAGGTCGCAGAATTATTCTGTTTGTTTTTAATGCCATCTTACGTCTTGAGTACTTTCCCACAGAGTGGAAGGTCTCTTTGATAACTATGATTCCTATACCAGGAAAAGACCACACAAAAGTAGAATCATACAGACCTATAAGCCTTTTATCAAACGTGTTAAAGGTATTTGAGAGAATATTAATAACTAAGCTGAATCCAATTCTTAGCGCGAAAGGATGCATTCCGAACCATCAATTCGGCTTCAGAAAACAACATAGTACGGTCCAATAAATACACAGATTAGTAAATGTAATTAAAACGACCTTTGAAGAAAAAAAATACTGTTCTGCGCTCTTTATCGACGTTTCTCAAGCATTCGATAAGGTTTGGCACGAAGGCCTAATATTTAAGCTAAAGCTGAACTTGCCCGAAAACTTGTATAAGCTCTTAAAAGATTATTTAACGAATCGCAAGTTTTTATTAAAAGAAGGTGACTTTTTAAGCTCGCCACAACTCATTGAAGCCGGAGTTCCCCAAGGTAGTATTTTGGGACCAATTTTATATTTACTGTACACATCGGATATGCCAATTATCACCCTAGTCCACACATCAACTTTTGCAGATGACACAGCTTTTTTAAGTATTCATGAAAGTGCCCAAGTAGCTTCACAACTTTTACAAGACCACATACTTAATTTGGAAAAATGGCTAGAAAAATGGAGAATAAAAGTGAATGAACAAAAATGCACTCACATAACTTTCACACTGCGCAGGGACTCATGCCCTCCTATTCGCATAAATAACAAATGATACCACAGCTTTCAGACGTTAAGTACCTGGGTATACATCTTGACCGTCGCCTTACTTGGAAAAGCCACATTGACTTCAAGTTAACACAAATGAAACTAAAAGCAGTACAACTAAATTGGCTTATTGGCAGAAACTCCACCATGAGCTTAGATTGTAAACTTCTACTGTACAAGTCGGTCCTCAAACCAATTTGGTGTTATGGGATTCAGTTATGGGGCACTGCCTCAGCTAGTAATGTAGAAAAAATTCAAAGGCGCCAAAATAAGATTTTACGTATTATTACATCTGCTCCCTGGTATATAAAAAATTCGAACATCCACAAAGACCTAAACATGCCATCAGTTAAAGCAGAAATAGCGAAACATGCAGCATATCTAAAGAGGCTTGAATCTCATCCAAACCCTTTGGCGCATAACATGCTGAATGAACCTGGTTACATTCGACTAAAAAGAAGAGATACTGCTTTTCTTGGCCGTACATTAGAGGGATGACCCGCAAATGATTTCGAAATCCGTGAAACAAACATTATTTTTGTCTAGCACTGGCTGGACTTAAAAAGAATATTTTATTTTAGACTTAAGATACGAGTAATTATTGTTAGTTCAAAAATATTGAAGATACAATAAATAAATTATGAAAAAAAAAATTTTTTTCATTTAGTCTTAATAAAAATCTAAAACTAAAAACATCATTTTACAATACGTTATGGGCCCTTGGTGTTTTTTTGTTAAAGATTGTAAGGAATAGGAAAGAATAAAGAAAAGAAATAAAGGATTATCAAGATTCAATAAAAGGAATAAAGTCAAGGAAAGCAGAATGAGCGATAACAGATTGTACGGAATAGAGAAGCTCAATCAAGACAATTACTACAATTGGAAGTTTAAAATGAAGATGTATTTAATAAAGGAAGATCTCTGGCTTGTTATTGAAGGACCTGTTAACGACACAGCTGAGTGGAAAAAGAAAAATATGGAAGCTTTTGCAGTATTGAGTTTATGTGTTGAAGATTCTCAACTTATCCATATTCGCAACGAAACATTAGCCTGAGACGCTTGGAATAAGCTTCAAAATCAGCATGAACGAGTCACACTAAGTTCAAAAGTGCATCTGATGCGAAAAATATGCAGCATAAGGTTAAGTGAAGGTGAAAACATGGAAATACACATAAATTTAATGATGGAATTGTTTGATAAATTACGGGCTATTGGAAACCAAAATTTTTCGGAGGATTGGCAAGTTTCTATGATTCTCAGCAGTTTGCCAGAAAGCTACGATAATTTCATTACAGCCCTAGAGGTAAGACCAGACACGGATCTAACAATGGAAACTGTAAAAGGAAAGTTGTTGGAAGAGACGATACATCGAATGTTACTGCATTGAAGTCAAAATTTGTAAAGAAATTTGAAGTTAAATCCTGTTTTTTTTGCTAGAAACCTGGGCACTTAAAGAAAAATTGTCGTAAGTACCAAAAAATGGAGCAGAAATAGTAAAAAATCTGTGAATATTATTGAGGAAACTGAAGACAGAGAAGAGCAATTCATTTTATTAACTAGTTTGTCAGAAGATAATCAAGCTCAATGGATAATAGAGTCATGTGCAAGTTGCCATATTGCTCATAAAAAGGATTTATTTAGCGAAATTGATTATAGTAATAATTCTCAATCTATTTGAGTTGCTAATGGAAACAGTTCAAAGGCTAGAGGTAAAGGCGTATGCAGGATCAAGATCGGGGATGTATCTTTAATTATTGGTGATGTATACTATGTGCCAGATTTTAATTCAAATTTATTGTCTGTTAGGAAAATTACAGAAAATGGTTATACGTTTAGTTTAATAAAAAATGTATGTATTTTAGAGAAAAATTTTAAGCTTGTTTGTAAAGCATATTTAAAAAATAGCTTGTACACTCTTGATACAACTTCTGAAAAAGCTCTTTCGGTTCATAATTGTAATAAAGGTTGTATACACTACTGGCATCGAGTCCTCGGTCATCATAATGAGGAATCTACAAGAACATTGTTTAGAGAGGAACTAGCAACAGGCATTAAAATAAGTAATTGTAGAAGAGATATGTATGTGAAATTTGATTACAAGGAAAATTGGCAAGAAACCCTTTTCCGAAACAAAGTTATTCAAGATCAGAAAGTTGTTTTGATCTTATTCATTCTGATGTGTGCGGTGCTATATCTCCTCCATCTTGCAGCGGTTATAAATAAATTGTAACGTTCATAGACGACTACAGTAGATTTATCTTTTGAAGACAAAGGGTGAAGTCCATAGCAAACTAATTGAATTTTGGAATTTAATCAAAAATCAAATTGGTCATTATCCGAGTTTTTAAGATCTGACAGAGGAGCAGAATGCAGAGGTGAACGTGTAAAGAAATTCTTAACAGAATGTACAATTGAAATTCAATATTGTTTTCCATATAGTCCACAACGAAATGGAGTTGCGGAACGAAAAAATCGAAAATTAATGGAAATGGTAAAATGTTTGTTAATTGATTTAGAGTTGAATAAAAATTTTTGGGGTGAAGCATTAATGACGGCGAATCACATTCAAAACCGGCTGCCTTCAAGAAGTATATTAAAAACGCCGTATGAGATGAGATATGGCAAGAAACCATCGTTAAAATATTTTCATATATTTGGATCTTTATGCTATGTACACGTACCCAAAGAAAGAAGCTTGTTTTGAAGTCAGTTCGCAAAGTCTTTAGAGGATACGATTGTAATTCAAAAGTATATAAAGCTTATGATCCAGTTACGAAAAAGGTAGATATTTCTCGTGACGTTGTTTTCATTAATGCAAATAATGGTTTAAGAGGTGACGTTGCACGTGATAATCAAAATGTAGTTTATTTTGCTTTCAATAAGCTTGAAAATGATAAGCAACCTTTAATTAACGTTAATAAATTTTAAGTGAATAAGGAAACTTGGATGAGAGTAACAATTTTAAAGAAAATAAAGATGTTTCAGAAAGTTCCATATTTGTAGACAGTTTTGAATCTTTTTTTTTCGCAATTTTTATTTATTGTATCTTCAATATAATTGAACTATCAATAATTACTCATATCTTAAGTCTAAAAATTAAAATATACTTGTTAAGTCCAACCAGTGCTGGACAAAAAAATGTATGTTTCACGGTTACTGTAATTTGTGGGTTATCCCTCTGATGTACGGATGAGAGAAGCAGTGTCCCTCCTTCTTAGTCGAATGTAACCAGGTTCAGTTAGTATGTTACGGGCCAGTGGATTCGGATGAGTTTCAAGCTTCTTTAAATACCTTATGGCAAGTTTCGCTATTTCTGCTTTAACAGATGGCACGTTTAGATCTTTATGGATGTATGGAGTTTTTTATATACCAAGGAGCAGATGTAATTATACGAAGAATCTTATTTTGGCGCCTTTGAATTTTTTCTACGTTGGTAGCTGAGGCAGTGCCCCATAATTGAATGTCATAACACCATATTGGTTTTAGAATTGACTTGTGTAATAAAACTTTGCAATCTAGAGTAGAATTTCTGCCAATTAGCCAGTTTATTTGGACTGCTTTCAACTTCATTTGTGTTAACTTTGTTTCTATGTGGTGTTTCCTTGTAAGGCGCCGGTCAAGATGTATGCTGAGATATTTGACGTCTGAAAGCTGAGGTATCGTTTGGTTATTTATCCGAATAGGGGGGGCAAGATTCTCTACGCAGTGTGAAAGTTATGTGAGTACATTTTTGTTCATTAATATTTATTCTCCATTTCTTCAACCATTTTTCTAAATTGGATATGTGTAAATATCGTGATGCTACTTCGGGTCTTTCTTGAATGCTCGAAAAAGATATGTCGTCAGCAAATGTCGATGCGTGAAATCGGTTACTAGTTGGCATGTCTGAAGTATACAATAACTATAAAAAGGGCCCCAATATACTACCTTGGGGAACTCCGGCTTCGATTGGCTGGGGTGAGCTCAAAAAATCTCCTTCTTTCACAATAAATTTTCGTTCGGTTAAATAACTGTCTAGCAGCTTATATAGGTTTACGGGCAAATTCAGTTTTAGCTTATATATTAGGCGTTCATGCCATACCTTATCGAATGCTTGAGAAACGTCGATAAAAAGTGCAGAGCAGTATTTTCTCTCTTCAAAGGTCTTCTTAACAACATTGATTAACCTGTGAGTTTGTTCGATCGTCCTATGTTTTTTCCTGAAGCCAAATTGATGATTTGGAATACATCCTTTGTCGCTTAGAATAGGGTTAAGCTTAGTTATTAACATTCTCTCAAACAGCTTTGACATATTTGATAAAAGGCTTATAGGTCTGTATGATTAAATTTTTGTGTGGTCTTTTCCTGGTTTAAGAATCATGGTAACCAAGGACACCTTCCACTCTGTGGGGAAGTACTCAAGACGTAAAATGGCATTAAAAATAAAAAGAACGATTCTGCGAGCTATACGGGGCAACTCAAATAACATCTTGTTACTGGTTTTATCAACGCCAGGGGCTTTTTTGGTGTTTAAATCCGTTATTGCCTTTTCAATATCACCAAATTCAAATCTTATTGGTACTGCAGCACTAGCCTCTTTGGCAACTCAACTATATCAGTCGATATATTTGGGGTAAAAACCCTTTTCAAATGTCCAACAAATAAATTGCCCTTTTCGGAATCACTCCTTGCCCAGCCTCCAGCTGAAGTTCGCAGGGGAGGCTTACGTAAGACTGGCCTTTTAAGGTTTCTACAAGCACGTCATAATGAATTATCTGATTGAGGAGTTGCGTCTAGGTCTCCCAAATAGTTTTTCAGGGATGCTACTCTTCGAGATTCCAGCATGTCTCTTAGCTGGTTCGTACATTCTGTAAGTCTGCTTTTGAGTTGAGTAGATCTCTGTGATTGCCATTCTCTTCGAATTTTTCTTTTTTCAACCAAGAGCCGTTCGATATCTGCAGAATAAATTTCATTGTATCTAGCTAAATGTCGGGTTATTGTTGAATGTTGGGCAGCTGATTTGAGGTTTTGGTCAAAATCAATAATACTCCGCTCTACGTCTTCAGGGATGTGTTCCGAACAATGAGTACTAAGATACTTTCTATATTTCAACCAATTAATGCTTGTGCTAGTCGTTGGTGATATGATGTTTTGTTTGTCCCATATATAGACGATAGTGGGTGAATGATCTGAGGATGATTCAAGTAACGCTTCAGCTTTAATCATTTCTTTTGAAATACCTTTAGTTACGCCAAAATCAATAAGATTAGGTATTTTTTGCTTATCAGTAGGCCAATAGGTGGGTTGTCCACTCGATATCACGTTTAGACTCATTTTTGTAATAGTGCCAAACAAACGACCTTTTGGAGTAATTAGTCTTGATCCCCTAAACGTATGTTTAGCGTTGTAGTCGCCTGATGCTATGAAACAGGGACCTAGTGATTTGAAGAACTCGCTGTATTGACTCTCTGATATTTGAAACCTAGGAGGTGAATAAATCGAAGAAACAACTAAGCTTTGATGAAATTCTTCAATGCAGATGTTTGTTGCTTGAAGGTAATCTTCACAATAATCACGCAGTAAATAATGTTTGATTCGAGCCTTTATTACTATTGCTGAACCACAACATGCTCTGCCACCGGGGTCTTTGGTGTCATATAAGATATAGCCATTTATTTTAAAAACGCTATTTGTTGTTAAGTGAGTTTCTGCAACCAGCACGACGCACAGTGGTTGAAAATCGTTTTTCGTTGGCCAAAATTCTGTAACTTTTGAACCGATCAAAATATTGAAATAATTTTTTTTTTAATGGATAGATATTTAGCTCAGCTTGATTCAGTTTTAATTACATTAAAATTGAATGAGGACTTTTTAAGGAATTCGAGGTCAAAGTTGAACATTTTATTTTTTAAACTTTCAGAGTGAAATATGGGTTTATTCTGTGTGTAACATAGTAAAATATCCCTCTACGATCAAAAAAAGTATATATATTCTTGATCAGTGATGAAATCTAAGACGATATAGCTATGTCCGTCTGTCCATACGTCCGTCTGTCCATCCGGCCGTCCGCCCATTCGCCTGTCTGTATGAACACGATTCAGTCTAAACGAAAAGAGCTAGACCCTTGAAATTTGGTACATATATATCTTGAAGGATAGGGCAAGGTAAGTTCGTAAATGGGCCAAATCGGACCAGGGGGAAAAAATTCCCCTAAGAAGAACTAAACCAACCCCTGAAAAACTACACATTTTTACAAGTTTTTTTGTAAATTTGTTAAGCAAATGAAACATTTTTATGTCAAAGAAGGTTCAAGGTCTTTACCCTGGAGCCAGAAAATCATAAAAATTTATTTTTGGACCCCGCCCTCTTCTTGTGGGCGTTTATATAGCATATTATATGAAAAATAGTGTCAATAATTAACAAATTGTATTACCTAAGCCTAGATTGCATAAAAAATTAATTTTTAAGCTTTCATGACGAATGGAAAATGTACTCGGATCTTTTGGCATCTTCATCTAAATCCCGATGGTCCACTTTCCATTGATTTCGAATACTGGATATGAACGGATCTGACGTTGCCAATAATATATTAAATAGATCTTCATTTGTTGAATTCCGTGAAATTTTCCTAGTATTGTGCTCTCTATAAAATATGTAATCCTTGTTCCGTTTTTCCTGAGCCTCTTTTGATAGATCTCCAAGTGGCACCAAATGATATTTAATGACATCTTCACCATGATAAAGGATTTTGTGAACTGTTGCAGACATATTTCTCCATGGGTAGTTAGTTGTATATATTTTTGCAGTTTCCTTAGCATAATCTCCAAATTTTCTACAGTTAATTTCTTCATTGCACGCAAGTACTTCTAGTATTATTTTAAATCTGAAAATAAGGTTGAAATCCACTCCTGTTATTTCAGATGCTGTTTCTGGATCTGAAAAGAATCTTCTTGCGGTATTGCCATCATTTGTATTGCCTACCCTTGTTTTGGCTGATCTATAATCAGTCCATGTTTGCGATATTCATCTTGAACATGTTTCTTTTTTGAACTTCTTAACTCTTTGTTGGTCACGTTGTTTCTTATTGATCCTGAAGACCCGAAATCCAAATCATAACTGATTTTTAGTATGTGTTCCATAAGTCGTATTCTTGCGTGTAGTGGTGATAATCCAAATTCATATGCATCGGTATTATCTAATGATTTTGCTGGGACTTGGTTTAATTGGGTTGATGTTGCTTGGCATATAATGCAGCTGGATGCAGCCTTCGTGTTAGTCAAAGCCTGACCCACTTTTCCATCTATCATTGTCAGGACTAACTGGTAGCTTACTTCAATTTGCTGCCCATCTAACTGTAATTGTAATGGCTGTAGTGCTGTAATTTGGGCCTTGATATCACTAATTTCTTTATTAATAACATCATTTGTTTGTTTTTTGAATTGAAATTTGATTGGCCTGCAGTATTTCGTAGAAGATGGTGTCTCATTTTTCCAAAGATCCATTGTTTGCGTTGTACTAGTCGAAGGCTCTGAATCTTCCAAAATCTTTTTCAATCGCAATGGTACAAATGATACCATGAACATATCTGAGTCAGAAATATTTTCACATACAGCTTGTTTATATTGTTTTTGTCCCGAAGAACCATCACATCCCCATTTACAAAAAAGAATTAACTTTGTGTTTCCGTATTTCTTCAACTCATTTCCTGTTATTGATTGCAGCAAGCGTGCGGCTGTGTGATCAAGTAGAGATTGTAGTTGTACCTCTGCCGAAATTGGTGTGATTGTAATAGTGTCCTTTGATGGCAAACAGTCCATTTTAGCAGCGGTTATGTGATGATATGCTGGATATATATTTGAGCCTTTTTCAATCGCACGCTGTCTGAGTTTAATATATTGCTGTTTTGTTAATTTCAAATCCAGAAATAATGCTTATGCCTCCTCATTTGTGTACTGTATTGCATCATTCGGAGTTGGTATACTTTTAAGAATCCGTTTTGTTCTCGGTGGACTAGCTTTAACAACTTTTTCAATGATATCCACTTTTGTAAATTGGTTCTGTGATCGTAATTGATGTAGGAAAGATTCTTTTATATTTGTCGAACCAAAGGCATCGTTAATATCTTTAAGCTTCCGCCTCTTAGATCTATCGCTGCAATTGTCCACTAATGATTTGAGTGGTCTTCCAGCCTTATCTTGCTTTGCTGTTTCTGCAGCGATAGTAAGTTGACCTTCTAACCACTTTGCACTTTTTATATAAAATTTTTGTTTACTGTACATAACTTCTTTGTAGCGTTTTTTTAGTGCTTTGACGAAATTATATAATTGCTCTTGCATTTCGGTGCTACACGAATTTAAGGTTAATTTTATTTTAACGTAACTAAAAACATCTTCCTGATTTTTGTTTCTAAAATACACTTCGGCCAGTTCTTTATAACTGAAGCTCTCCATTTTCTTTTGAATATTTTTATTTGCGTTTGTTATGTTTTATCCGTACACTTAAAGGATTAAGTTATTACTGAGTAATCCCTTAACGAATCCGTACTTTTATGACTTTGGTTGACCCTAACATTTGATAACAGGTAAATTTAGAAAGAGATCATATGCTTCCTGTAGAGCCCATTGTGATAATTTTATTACTTATTTTTTGCTGATCAAAACAAAGCCATTAAACCCTTTCGAAGGTATTATATTTATTTTTTTTTAGTTATACGTAGCCTAAACTAAAAAAATAAACTTTTAGGCAAAAAAGTGAAAATTTAATACACCATTGTATATGAATTTTTTTCGAGAAATTTCATTAAAATGAAAAAAGTGTTCTACAGGCGGCTCGTGGCGGGTGCAAAAGTATATATAGCCTTAAAGAGGACACTTTCACCTTTCTCGTGGTTGTATACGTTTCTTGTTCCCTTTTGTTCCCTAGAAGTTCTATTCCCCTAAAGTTTAAATTTGAGGAAAATATAGTAGTTTCATAAATATTTCATAACGCCCCTAATATTAAACATTATAAAAAAAACCGCAGTCCATTATCGATGATAGCTTGCGAGTAGTAACCATTTAATTTTGATAAAAAAACCAAAGAAACACACCTTTTTCTGAAATTAAAAAAAAAGTTGAGTTTGACAGCATGCCACGCCCACAATTATCAATATTTTAACATAATTTTTTGGCTACCTTAATTTGGATATATTAACTACAAAATGACGTAAAAATTTTAAAAATCGGTGACAAAAAAAATTTACTTTTTGGCCAACGAAAAACGATTTTCAGCCACTGTGCGACGTCAATTTGTTCCTTCTTAAGGAAGTTCATTTTTGTGTTGACGCAAGCCGTTTGCGTTCCAGAAACATATTTTTAAACAGTTCATGGTTTGTTAAGTAACGCCTGCAACATAGTAGATTGCAAGCGTACCATTTCTTGCATCATGTTGCTCATAGAGCTCATAAAACTGTTTAGCGAATGCACTAATGTCTCGATGCTTGCTTCAAGATGATTAAAATTACCAGATGGTGTTTGTTCTTGAGGATGCGATTGCAAATTTGGAGTAGAATTAGTTGACGGTGTCGCTTTGTGCACTGAAATATGGTTGGATTTTAACATATCCGCGTAGGAAACATGTTGGGTTGTTGGTTGATGTAACTCGGGGTAATGCACATTTGTTTGATATTGTGGGTGCTTAGCAGGAATATTTCATTTTTGAGTGGTTTTCCTTACCATGGAAAAAAACTGGGCAGCCTCTGTAGTTAGCAGTGTGGTTTCCACCGCAATTGGTACATTTTTTAACTTTCGAGTCATCCCTTGCTTTGTAGCTTTGGGCGGAACAATGTAGCTCTCCACACACAACGCAAACCGGAGGCAACTTGCAGTAAGCCCTAGTATGGCCATATTCTTGGCATTTTAGGCACTGTACGGGTCCTGATCGCTTATGCGATTCCTCTACGCTTATTTTGCAGTGCAACAGATACCTCAAATTATAAATAGGGTGCGTTTCGATATTTTTTAATCTCATATCTCCAGGTTCCAGTTCAACGCGAAATAGAGGTTGAGGAACACGTTCTCGATTCCTGAGATTGTCTACACTTTTTACCATAAATCCCGCTCTTTGGAGGCCATCTTTAATTTCGACTGGATCAACATATCAATAAATTGTATTTTTGTTTCATCAATGTTGCCACGCTTGATGGGAAGTACATAAAATTTGTTCTCACCAATAACTGAAATTAACTTATTTATTAAGACGCTGGAGTTTTTCTCCCTTAAATAAATTGGAGGTGGTTTGAACGACCTGCGTGCCGTTTTTGTTTCGCTATCTACAATAGCAAAACGATTATGGGAATTTATTCCGTTAGAGTCCTTGTCTTTTTGAACTTTAGCCATTGGTGCAATCTGCGAAGATTTAGGGCTTGGACCTCCTTTCAATACAGTTATGTGTCTGTCCTTTCCTACTTGCGTCTTAGGTTTGTCTACGCTATCCATATTAGTTTTATTGTCATCGCATAACAACAGAGATGAATCTGATGATCGAATTTCTGACGCTGAATGGTTGTGGCGAAACATTTGAAGATGCAGTTCAAAGTCCAAATCCAGTTCGGCGCGTGTCTAGTAGAGTCAATAAAGGAGTACCTCGAAGTCGGTATCAGCATATCAATTCTACAGTTTTAAATTCAGATCGGTGTAATTTCAATGAAGCTATTTCAATTAAGGAGGAGAAATCTCAATGGATAGAAGCTATGCATGAGGAGATTAAATCTATTCAGGAGAATAGAACTTGGGTGCTGGTTGACTTACCACCTGATCGTAAAGCAATTGGTTCCAAATGGGTTTTCAAGAAAAAGTTAAACGAAAAAAAGTCAAACGATTTAAAGCGTTACTAGTTGCACAGGGGTTTAGTCAGAAATACAGAATTGACTATGATGCAGTATTTGCTCTAGTTGTTAAACAAACGACAAGAGAATTTTATTTTCTATTGCCGGTCAAGAGAAAATGCATTTATATCATTTTGATGTTAAAACAGCATTTCTGAATGGAGATTTGCAAGAAATAATCTATATGAAGCAGCCACCAGGTTTCCCATCAAAAGATTATCCCAATAAGGTATGTTTACTTAAGAAATGTTTATATGGTTTAAAACAGTCTGCTCGTTCCTGGAATCAAAGCATTCATAAAGTTTTAATTGAATTAAACTTTAAGCAAAGTGTAATGGACCATTGTTTATATATTAGAAAGTCTGTAGAAAGTATAAATTATATTTTGGTATATGTTGATGATATAATTCTTGCAAGTAAAGATGTAAACTTTATTGAGAAGAATTTTCAAAAGTTAAGAACAAAATTTGTTTTGTCAAATCTTGGACCAATTAAACATTATCTAGGAATGAATGTTACACAAGATGAGGAAGGTCATTTTTTATTAAGTCAAGAGCCTTATATACAGAAAATATTAAAGGAATTTGGGATTCAAGATGCAAAATCTTCAGATATTCCATTGATTCCTTCATATAACAAAAATATTAATTCAGAAAAACTCTTGGATAATAAATTGTATCAAAAGGATGTCTTTTATATTTATCAGTCAATACAAGACCAGATATTAAAGCCAGTACAGCTATATTAGCTCAGAAAACGCAATCACCAACTATAGAAGATTGGAATGAAATTAAAAGGATTATGAAATATCTTAAAGGAACATCAAAATTATATTTGAAGTTAAGTTGTTCGACAGAAAATAATCAGTTATATGGTTATGTCGATGCAGACTGGGCTGAAAACAAAACCGACAGGAAATCTAATAGTGGATACGTATTTTATTTAAATGGCGGCATTTTCAGCTGGTCGTGTCAAAATCAAAGTTGTGTTTCCCTCTCTACAGCAGAAGTAGAATTTATCGCACTATCAGAAGCTTGCAAAGAAGCAAAATGGAAAATAATCAAAGTTGCATTAAAATGGTTTTAAATGAAAAATTTAATGCTAGGTCAAAACACATATCATTTTGTAAAAGACTATTGTAAAAAATTAAGTATTGTCCTACTGATCAAATGATAGCTGATATTCTAACAAAACCGCTTGCAAAAACACGATTGTTAACATTAAGAGCATTTTTGTTTAATACTTTGTTTAAATTAAAATTAAAAACTAACCTTATATTGCCTTGAAAAATATGTATATAACATAATTCATTTTTTCATTTAGTCTTAATAAAAATGTAAAACTAAAAACATCATTTTACAATAAGTATTTCAATTTAGGTCATATGCAACTTTTACACAAAATGCCCGATTTTCCTCACGATTTTATACCACATAAATGTGTTTTGCGGCCTCAGAGCTCAACTACGAAACTTCGAGTAGTTTTTGATGCTTAGATGTAGAACTTCTTCGCATGTATCACTTAACGATTTGTTAATGGTTGGTCCAACAATTCAAGAAGAATTATATTTTACGTTGATCCGTTTTCGTTTCCATAGATACGCAATCACTTCAAATGTTGAAAAGATGTATCTTCAAGTTTTAATTTCTGAAAATGGCAGAAATTATCAATTAATCCTTTGGAGAGAGAATCCATTGATGATTTGCTAACTGGAGCTGATAGCTACCAAGACCTAAATATAATTCTTAACCAGGTTACTGAAATTTTAAGTTCAGCTTGTTTAAAACTTACTAAATGGTTTTCAAATCAAACTCAATATTATAAATACATTACAAAATGAAAAACTTTTATCAAGCGATTCCGATTCTGCAAAAGCTCTCGGCATACATTGGGTTCCGAAGAATGATTCATTTAAATTTCATTTGGAAGATAATTTTCAAGAATTAAAAGCTACAAAAAGAAACATTCTATCAGTTTCTTCTCGTTTATTCGATCCTCTCGGACTCTTATGTCTGATAGTAACAATATCCAAAATGTTATTACAAGAACTTTGGATTCGAAAACTTAACTGGGATGAATCGATTCCTATGAGACTATAACTTCATGGGAAAATTTCAAATATAATTTACTGGAAATTGATTCAATTACAATCCCAAGATTCTTACATACAACTTCTACAGAAAAAATTCAAATTCATGGATTTGGTGATGCTTCAATTAGAGCGTATGGTTGTTGCATATACATTAGAAGCTCCGATTCAAATGAAATTTTATCGAGACTACTTACGGCGAAATCTAAAGTTGCTCCACTCAAGACAAATTCTCTTCCGAGACTTGAGTTATGTGCGACACACCTATTGGCTAAGTTGTGGAATCGAATTAAGTTAATGAATGTTGGGCCACATATACAGTGCTTGACAAAATAATGGAAACTTTTCTTAAAATTTACTTCTTCACTGTTGGAGGTCTCAAATCTAAATGATTTCTTGAAAAAAAGACTAACAAGTGTTTCAGTATTTTATTTTATGGATGGTTTTTGATATATTTACTAAAATTAAATAATATAAAATATCATATATCGAAAATTATGAAACGAAAGTAAAAGTATTCAATATTTGGGTATTGACAAAACAATGGAAACTAAAATTTTACTTCAATAAAAATAGTTGACCATTTATCTAAACTTAATATTTTGTTGGATATCCTTTATCTTTGATAACTGCATCACATCGACGATGCATTAACCCAATCAAGTTGTCAACAGTGTCTTTTGAAACTTTTTGCCATTCACTTAAAACTGCATTAGATAAATCCTCTTTTCGTGTGTAATTACGGAATCTTATTTGGCGATCTACAATTTCCCATCAATTTTCTATGGGATTGAGATCTGGGGATTGGGCGGGCCACTTAAAAACACGCACCTCATTGGATTGTTACCAGTCAGCTACAGCTCTAGAGGTATTTTTTGGATCATTGTCCTGCTGAAATCGCCAAATTAGTGGCATATTCTCTTCTGCATATGGATACGTTATGTCGTTTAAAATGGCTTTATAGCCTACACGAGTTAATGTGTCTTTTATGACGTGAATTGGGCCCATTCCTTGCCCAGAAAAACACCCCCAGACTATAATATTGCCACCTCCAAACTTGACTGTTTTACATGTATATTTTGGATCAAGTCTCTTTCCCTTTGGCCGCCTCACAAAGGACCTTCCATCATTTCTCCTTAAATTATATTTAGACTCGTCTGAGAAGAGGACAGTGTTCCAATTTCTGTCTATACCAATTAATATGCTCTTTAGCAAATTTTAAATGAGCTGCGCGGTTAGATATCAGAGGTTTTTTCACAGGGCGAAAGCATCCGAGACCACCCTCGCGAGCTCGACGGCTAACCGTTAGTGAGCTAATATTTAATCTGAGGACATTTTTAACCTCTGTCGATGTCATTTGCGTGTCTTTTTTAAACTCCCTTGCTATTAATTTATCCTGTCTTGCAGTAGTCTTGTGTGGTCTTCCTCCTGAATGAAGAGTTTTAACAGTACCCGTTTCAGAAAATTTCTTAATTATCTTTGAAACTGTTGATTTATTCATTGTATATTTATCACAAATAGATTTTTGTTTTAATCCAGAATTAAAATTTATTATTATTTTTTTTATTATTTATTATTTTTACTTTAAGGTATTCACTTATCTTAACTTTCGCCATTATAATAAAGAAGAAGTAAAATTACTAATTTTAAAGATCTCATCAATTTAGAAATAATTTAGATTTTAGACCTCCAAAAGTAAGGAAGTAAATTTTAAGAAAAGTTTCCATTGTTTTGTCAAGTACTGTATATTTATTTATTTTAATACAAAATATAATTTAATAATAATAACAATAATAATATACCTGAATTTTATAATACTTATAATAATACCTAAATTTTAATTTAAAATAATTGAAGTAACGATTTTGAAGTAACGATTTTGCTGAAAAACTTGTAGAAAAACTTGTAGAAGGAGAGTTCAATGGTGTAGAGACAGGTCTACCTCGTTTTTTCAATTTGCCAACCTTGCAAAGATGTTCAGCTATTGCAAGCTTAAAATTAAATAATGCTATATATTCTTCCGATTTTCGTCGCCACAGAATCCAGGCGTAAACATCACACATGTCAATCACTGAAAAAAAAAATCTTTTTATACCATTTCTTGGTTCTTAGCTGTATTCTGTAAAGACCTAGCAAAGAATCCAGTAAATCTACGCCACCCATATTATAATTATATACATCAATTGCCCTAGGGGTAGTAATTTTAATATATTTTTTGTCTTTTTTGTTGATATTGGATAGCATCCAACGTACGTGGAAAGAATATTTATAACTTTATTATCAAACCAAGTGATGAGACTTAGTTCAACTCCATCAATGTTAGCTACCTTTTCGACCATGCTTCCCCGGCCTAACTTTTTCATTTCTTTTTCAGTTGGCATTTTACAGTCTTACACGATTTAGCCTAACTGTTCCTAAAGGTAGTAAACCATTTTGCTGAAGATAAATTTGAAGTTTTGGACTGTTAAACCAATTATCAACAAATATTTTATGGTTTTGTTCCTTTGGTATTGTAGTTGCTAGTCTTGTTACAACGTTTCCACTTACTCCAAGATTGGGTGCTCCTTCCGGGAACGTATCACTTGGAGCTCCTGAAAATATGTCAAAATCATAACTGAAACCTGAAACTCCACTAAAGACAAAACTTTTAAAACCCCATTTGTGCGGCTTAGCTGGATTATACTGTTTGAGGTGATGTCGACATTTTGTGGGAATTATTTGTTCATCAACCGCCAAATGTTCCTCTTTGGGTACCAGTAATAACCTTTCAATATTGAAAAGCCTATCAAACAAGGGTTCAACTGGTGCTTTTAAGTTTTCATTATTGTTGAAATGCAAAAATCGTTTGATGGCTTCCCACCTGTTGCATGTCATTGTGCTGCGTACAAATTCTTGGCCAATAAATGTATTCCAATAATGTCTGGATGATGGTAGCTTTAACAACGACATGTATATCACTATACCTGAAAACTTTCTATTAGAAAATTTTCAACCATTTTTAGTTGAACTTACCTATAAATTGTTCCATCTCTTTGCGAGTAATATTAGCAGGTTTATTTATATCATTTTGTAGTGCATATAAATTCGATTGATAGACGATAGAGTTTATCAAATCGTCAGTGAAAATAAAAGCAAACACCTTTGCTGGGGTCTCCAGCTCTTCGATAAATTCGGGAAGCTTCGTATCTCCTAGAAATTTAAAATTTTCATCTGTATACGTGGGCAAACTACTTTCCTTCCAGATTGGAGCTCTTGGCTTTTTAGCAGATTTTGCATTTGACGTAGTAGGTTTTTTAGCAAATTTTGCATTTGACGTAGTAGGCTTATCATAGTCATCTGAGTCATCGCTGTCAAAAGTCTCCGGTATATAAATATGTTCTTCATAAGATAGGTGACTTTCAAAATGTTCTTCGTCCGTATCAGATATATCTTCATCATTACTTTGATGACCATTAGAAATATCATTAACATATTTTAAATTACCATAAAATAATCGTGTATCCATTTCTAGAAAAAACGCATTGTTTTTTACGGAGAAAGTAAACAGCACTTTAGATATTTGTAAGTTAATTATATAATATTAGTGCATGAAAGGCCATATGTGGCGTCATAAGTTTTTCAATAAAATATATGTATATAACACTTACTTTTCAGAAAAACTATATTTTTATTTAAAAAAGATCATCACTTTCTATAGGAATAAAAATTTGTTATTGTATTTTTTTTTCTTTTACTTTATAAATAATGCACTCAAAATCAGCGAAAATTGACGTTTATTCTTACACTTGATGCACTTATGATTAACTAACGGTTTCATTAGCTAAAACAAACTTTGCAATAACTAAATTCTACATTCCAGTAGAAAACAAAGAAAAGAAAACAACCAATAATTTTTTTCTCTTATGAGATCCCGTTTTTATTATTATTCTGAGCAATGAAAGTTAAAAACCATATTTGGCGTTGTATGCGGTAGAGGGTTAAATATGTTTTACTTGCAAAGTAATATTTAAACAATACGGTTGTGTTTTATTTTGAAGCATTTAATTTTTCACCAAACGGTGAAAGAGGTATAGAACTTTTAGTTGCAATAAAACAACGATGGATTATTCGATTGACATGAATTTTATTTATCCGAAAGATAATCTTGTGGCATTACATTTTAAATATGATTTTTGTCGTATGACCGCCACGGCTGTCACGGATGTAGTCCAATTTTCGATGACTTTTTCCAACATTTGTGGCCGTATATCGGCAATAACACGGCGAATGTTGTCTTCCAAATGGTCAAGCGTTTGTGGCTTATCCGCATAGACCAATGGCTTTACATAGCCCCACAGAAAGTAGTCTAGCGGTGTTAAATCACAAGATCTTGGAGGCCAATTCACAGGTCCAAAACGTGAAATTAGGCGGTCACCAAACGTGTCTTTCAATAAATCTATTGTGGCACGAGCTGTGTGACATGTTGCGCCGTCTTGTTGAAACCACATCACCTGGACATCATGGTTATTCAATTCAGAAATGAAAAAGTTAGTAATCATGGCTCTATACCGATCACCATTGAATGTAACGTTCTGGCCACCATTGTTTCTGAAAAAGTACGGAGCAATGATTCCACCAGCCCATAAAGCGCACCAAACAGTTATTTTTTCTGGATGTAACGGTGTTTCGACATACACTTGAGGATTACCTTCACTCCAAATGAGGCAGTTTTGTTTGTTGACGTAGCCATTCAACCAGAAGTGCGCTTCATTGCTAAACAAAATTCGCTATACGGTAATCTCGTTTTTTGCACTATTTGCAAGCGTTGTTCAGGCGTGAGTCTATCATGATGAATTGCCAAACCAAACTGAGAATAAATCACTTGACAGCTGTTAAATCGGTCGCCATCTTGAAAAGTAATGCCAGCTTAAAGTTCTATACCTCTGTAAAAAATATAAATATTTAAAAATATTAGCCCAATTCACTATCTTGTGTGTTTGAAATGGCAAATTTATGCAATTGTAAAAATTTCCCATGAATTGTGAAAGGTTTTTTATTTCAGTTTGCAACACTTATTGCAAAACAAAAAATTTCCTATTGAAATAAAAATTTCGTTGAAGGAAAGTACAATAGATAAAACTGCTTAAGAATTATTTCAAACCCTCTAATTAAGAAAATATTCATTCAATTACAAGCCAAGCGTACATTATCCAAAATTCGTCAGTAGTCCAGAGAGGGAACGAGAGGGAACAGTGTTGCATCGGAAGTTGCAAACACAAAAAGTCACCGAATTAACAAAGTGTCCTTGTAAAAGACGCATCATGCCCCAAAATCGACAGTCGTCTATTACCAAATAACAATTAACGGGAGCAGTGTTGCATTGAAAATTATTGCACTAGAGGTACAAAAAATCTTGAAATTATCAAACTGCCTAGGCAATAGACGCAACTTTCCCAAAATTTGACTGTAGTATAGTACTAGGTTACAGTATTTCTTTAGAATTTTTAGTGCAAGAAATACTAAAGATCACGGAATTATTAATAATAAAATTCGGCAGACAGTCCAGTAATAGTTATAAAGTAAAATTTTATTATGTACATTTGGGCCATTTTTAAATTCTTATTTCCTGTTTTACACTTTTTTGGTTTATCGATTTACATTTTTTCATATTTTTTGTTGATTTTAATTTTCATATTTTTATTTAATTTATATTGTCAGCTGTCAGTTTGCAAATGCCTATCAAATAAAAACTATGATTTTTGGTGTTGCTTATTTTCAAAAGTGTAGTATATAAGATTGTGAATTGGGCTATGGTTTTTTGAAATAAAGCTTAAAAAAATAAACACTTGCGGCTAAACGTTTTGTATGTATGTATGTATGTATGTATGTATGTATGTATGTATGTATTTATTTATTTTCTTTTTTTTTATTCCTCTTTGTTTTTTCGCTATTTTGACATTTTGTTTAGTAGAAATGCAACTTGATTTAATTTTTTTTTGTGTATTTGTTAACCACAACTTAGTGAATTGCAAATGCGTTAATGCAAGCAAAAATATATGTTGATATATATAACAAGTATTAGATCGTTAAAAGTTAGTGAATCGTACTACAGGTGTTAGACTTCGTTCTCACCAACTGACGGTAGATGATTGAATATAGTTTTTCTTGTAAACCTTTTTCTGAGTTTAGTTAATTAAATAGATGCTTAGAACTTAACACCACCTAAACTATGTAGATGCGAAGAATGCTGAAGACTGCTCATTCCGTGTGTAATTTCTACAATATTAATATCCGACCCCATAAAGTATATATATCCTGGATCTTTATAAATAGAGAACTTGATTTAGCGATATCCGTCTGTGTTCGAGTTGAAATCAACTTCGCCAAGGCACCCGAGTAGATAAATACAATTTAAGACCACCAATCTGCCAGGCATAGTTTCGATAGTTTCGCTAATGAAATTCAGCAACATCAGACCACTCAATTTGAGGCAGTGGGCAAAAAATCACACCTACATATATTTTTTTACAGTTTCAGTTTGTTTTTATTTTTTTGGGTTGTAATGATTCTATTTTACTTTTTTGTTTAATAAATGTTAGACTGCGACCAGTAGATCGCATGGAGTGCATACAGATCGCGAGGGACGATTTTTGTTTGTTTTTAAGTTGGTAGGGGTTTTCTGCTTTGATTTGTATTAAAGGCCTTTATAGAAAGCAATACACATAGAGGTAGCCAATGAACCTACAAGGTGCCCACTGGTAACCAGGAGCAGTTAAAAGGTACATAGGTGGAATTTTTTTAAGGATTTTTTATTTTGCTTTGGTGTGAACATTCTAACTTAATATAGATTTTAGGAAGGTCCTAAATTAAAAAAAATCCAAAAAATATTCAAAAAAAATTTTTTTTAATAAATATTTAAAAAAAACTTTAAAAACATGTTCAAGAAAATATTTGTACTCGTACAAAAACAAAATTATACAAACAATTTTCAAAAAAGAAAAATTTACAAACGATTTTCAAAATATTTCTATATTTCTATGAAAATCATGAGTATAACATAACATATTTTTAATACATTCAGTACTCACTGTTCGGAAAATATACCGCTAAGAGCCCCAGAAGACGTTGATCAAAGTATAATTAGTTTTGATCAAATCCTTAAATTAGCTGCCTAACATGCAACAGTAACGCGGCAACCAGCTAGATATAATCAAATTTATTCTGTAGATGTCGAGCGGCTCTTGGCTGAAAAAATCGAAGAGTGGCAATCGCACAGATCTTAACTAAAATCTAGACTTTAATATTGCACGAAACGGCTAACACAGCTACTAGAATCTCGAAGAGTAGCATCTCTGAAAAATTACTTGGAAGACCTCGCCGCAACTGCACAATCAGATTATTCATTATGGCGTGCATGTAGAAACTTTAAAAGAACGGTCGTGCGTAAGCCTCCCTTGCGAACTTCTTGTGGTGACTGGGCAAGAAATGATACCGAAAAAGACAATGTATTTGTTGGACATTTGAAGAAGGTTTTCACTGCAAATATACATATGTACTGATATAGCTGAGTTGTCATCAATAGAGACTAGTGCCGAAGTACCCCTAAGATTTGAATTTAGCGATATTGAATGATCAATAACGGATTTAAATAACATAAAATAAGTAACAAGATGTTATTTGAGTTGCCCCGCAGAATTATTCTTTTTGTTTTTAATGCCATTTTACGTCTTGAGTACTTTCCCACAGAGTGGAAGGTCTCTTTGATTACTATGATTCCTAAACCAGAAAAATACCACACAAAAATATAACCATACAGATCTAATGGGTGATTTTTTTGAGGTTAGGATTTTCATGCATTAGTATTTGACAGATCACGTGAGATTTCAGACATGGTGCCAAAGAGAAAGATGCTCAGTATGCTTTGACATTTCATCATGAATAGACTTACTAACGAGCAACGCTTGCAAATCATTGAATTTTATTACCAAAATCAGTGTTCGGTTCGAAATGTTCAAATGTGACAAATTTTGTTCAGCGATGAGGCTCATTTCTGGTTGAATGGCTACGTAAATAAGCAAAATTGCCGCATTTGGAGTGAAGAGCAACCAGAACCAGAACTGCCCATGCATCCCGAAAAATGCACTGTTTGGTGTGGTTTGTACGCTGGTGGAATCATTGGACCGTATTTTTTCAAAGATGCTGTTGGACGCAACGTTACGGTGAATGGCGATCGCTATCGTTCGATGCTAACAAACTTTTTGTTGCCAAAAATGGAACAACTGAACTTGGTTGACATGTGGTTTCAACAAGATGGCGCTACATGCCACACAGCTCGCGATTCTATGGCCATTTTGAGGGAAAACTTCGGAGAACAATTCATCTCAAGAAATGGACCGGTAAGTTGGCCACCAAGATCATGCGATTTGACGCCTTTAGACTATTTTTTGTGGGCCTACGTCAAGTCTAAAGTCTACAGAAATAAGCCAGCAACTATTCCAGCTTTGGAAGACAACATTTCCGAAGAAATTCGGGCTATTCCGGCCGAAATGCTCGAAAAAGTTGCCCAAAATTGGACTTTCCGAATGGACCACCTAAGACGCAGCCGCGGTCAACATTTAAATGAAATTATCTTCAAAAAGTAAATGTCATGGACCAATCTAACGTTTCAAATAAAGAACCGATGAGATTTTGCAAATTTTATGCGTTTTTTTTTTAAAAAAAAGTTCTCAAGCTCTTAAAAAATCACTCGTTATAAGCCTTTTATCAAACATGTCAAGGCTGTTTGAGAGAATATTAATAACTAAGCTGAATAAAATCCGTAGCGAGAAAGGATGTATTCGGCTTCAGAAAACAACATAGTTCAATCCAACAAACACTCAGATTAGTAAATGTGATTAAAAAGACCTTTGAAGAAAGAAAATACTGTTCTGCTCTTTTTATCGACGTTTCTCAAGCATTCGATAAGGTTCGGCACGAAGGTCTAATATATAAGTTAAAGCTGACCTTGCCCGAAAACTTTTATAAGCTCTTAAAAATTATTTAAAGAATCGAAAGTTTTTACTAAAAGAAGGTGATTTTTTAAGCTCACCATATCTCATTGGAGTTGGAGTTCCCCAAGGTAGTAATTTGGGACCAATTACAACGTGGCAACAACGCAGCAAGTTATTAAAAATAAAATCTTGGTGTGAAATTGCATATTTTTTATTATTTTAACGTTTTGCTTATTAAAACATGTATTATTAAAGAAAATTGCTTCTATTAATGGCTGTTAAAATAAAAAATGCAAAAAAGAATTGCATTAAAAGAAATATTAAAGCAAAGAACAGCACTGGCCTACTATCACTCATTGGTACCTGAGATGCGATTAAATGACGTAAAATCCTTTGTCAATTTTCATCACATGGACCTCACTACGTTTGCTTACGTTCAACTCTAATGGCGTTAGCTATTTTCGTCCAAATGCTTTGCTTTGAATGGCTATTTTTTATATATGTATGCTATTGCTCATGTCGTACAGGCATTCTCTTCTGGGCTTTTTCGTTGCCATTATTAGCTTGAGAGCAATTGCTGCATTGAACTCCATTGTCATAAAATATTTTTTTTATTTTATAATTAAGTTTTTTAAGCTTTAGGTCTATTTTATTAAAATTTTAAATTTATTTTTTTTCCTGATGATGCTACCGAATGGTGTAGCGAAATATTGAATATAAAAATAAATTTAAACTTTTTATATAAAAGACCTAAAGCTTAAAAAAAAACATAATTATAAAATTATTAAAAAGGTCAAAAATTACAATATTTTTTATTGAAAAATATTTCTTTGTTGATAATCAATACAAACAAAACAAATGCCACTATTTAACACTATGCAAACACTATCTACATATATAATGGCAACTCAATTCAGCTTTTGTAGCAGCTGGTATTGAAAAAAAAAACAGATGTATGTGTTGCCAGATAGTTGGCCGCGCTGGCATGCTGGTGTTTAGCACCGGCTAGGGCTCACCGTCTTGGGATGGTCCTTTTGCCAACACATCCGGTTATGCTGCAGCTACAAAAAAATCATGCCAGCTAACAAAAATTTTAAAATTAAATACGAAGATGAGGCCCGAAGCAAGTTTGTCCATTCCTATTTTCACACACACATACAAAAACATCACCCTGGCTGATATTCTGCCAGAAATCTTTCCCCTCCCTCTTGAGGCTAACATAACCTCACCATTGCATCATAAAAATCAGGCTTTAGATGCCCCAAATACCCCTCTTGCAACTTTAATACGCTACTTACCGAGATTTTCCTTTGTTAAGCTACAAATTAATACTTGTGTGTAATCCAAATAAGGTACTTTGTACAATTCAACCACCGTATTTAAATACATACTTACGTTTTATAACGTTTAAAGAAAACCCCAAATTTTTCTAATTCTTTTCTTATTTTTTTTGCTAATTTTCCAAATAAATATTTTACGAGAAATACATTTGGGTCCAAACGAACCGGATAAATTATTCCACCCGTACAGTAAATTAATTTGTTTCGAAAATTATTTTATTTTCAGAGAACCTAATTGGCTTCTTAATTGTTGGAGCGTTCTTTTTAAATAAATCTCCTTTTTTATTAATATCCTTTATAACCAGGAGGAAAAAAGGTATAGTTGTTAGTTTTCATTGGCCAAATTAAATTGTTGTGTTGTTGATTAAATAATCTTAAGCTGGTCAGGCCTACCACAGTTTATGTCAATAAAAAACTTTTTTATTACGTATTAAAAATTAAAACCTTATATTATTAAAATTATATACACCAAATAATTAACTTACAATATAATAATGATCACATTACTAATGACAGTTATTGACAAATTACAAAACAAACAAACATAAATTTAAAAATCAAACACAACTTAAATTAAATATCACAGTTAAAATTTCTTTATTGCAACGCTGTAGTTAGTGTTTATGTTGTCTGTGTACACCTTCAAGTTCATAGTTTTGTTAATGTTTTGCTGAATACGTAGACTTACTATTGTGTATCTTTTTCTTTCTTTGCATTCTATATCTAAAATTTTGACCTTTTGGAAATCAGCTAGATGTCCAGTATTAAGTATGTGTTGCGATAGTGCTGTTGTTTCTTTCTGTTTTGCAATATCGTTTTTATGTTCACTCATTCTTGTCTCCAATGTTCGTTTTGTTGTTCCAATATATATTAAATCACAGCTTTGTTCCTCACTGCCTTTGCACTTTATTTCATAAACCACATTGCATTGTTTTTGTTTTTCTATTTTGTCTTTCATGTTTGTAAATATTTGGGTTAATGTGCTGTTTGGTTTGTGTAAAAATTGTATTTGATCTGTTTTTATTATAGATTTTAAACTTTTGTTGTCTGTCAAACCTGGTATGAATGTTACACCGTAAAAATTTTTTTGTTGGTTGTTATCATTAGTATTGTTGTTGTGAGAATAAATGTTTTTAAGTTTAATTTCTGTTTCTTTAATAAAATTATTAATAAGCTTTATTGGAAAGCTGTTGCGTTTAAGTATTGTTGTAATTTATTTATGTTTTTGGTGTAAAATTGATCGTCACTATTATTTAAAACTGTAAAAATAAAATTTTTGGCGGTATTAATTATTTGTGCAGTAGGTTGTGTAGCATTAAAATTCATTAATCTCCCAGATGCTATATCTTTTGCATGCCAATCGAAGAGTATTTTGTCATTTTTGCGTTGCAATGTTGTGTCTAAATATGTTGAGGGATTTTAGAACTTCATCCTTATCGTCAAGTTTAATTATGGCTAAAATGTCATCTACATACTTAACGATGTATTTTAAATTGATATTTTTATTGGCTAATTCAGCTAATGCTTCGTCTAGTATGTTATCTAGTAATATGTCGGCTATCGTGGGCGAAAGTGGATTTCCCATTGGCATTCCAAAGGTTTGGTTATAAATGTTTCCATCGTACACAAAATAATTATTATCAGTAAGACAAAAGTTAAGTATTTTGAGGAATTTTGATTTTGGTATTCTGGTAAATGTTACAATAATGTTCCATTTCTTCATTATGTTTTTAATAGCAATATTTACCGGGATGTTTGTAAAAAGTGAAACTACGTCAAATGATATTAGGACTTCGTTATCCTGCAGTGTTACTAAATTGAGTTGGTCTTTCAATTGTCTCGAATTCTTAATGTTATATTTAGAAGATACATTATTCTTTATTACTTGCCCAATATATTTTGATAATTGGTAACAAGGAACATTCATAGATGATACAATCGGGCGGAGAGGAGTGCCTGCTTTATGAATCTTTTGTAGACCGTAAATTCTAGGAGCTATCACAGATGAGCATAGTAGACGTTGCTTTTGAATTTTATCAATATAGTTCTCTTTGTAAAGATTTGAGATTATATTATTATTATCCTTTTGTAGTTTAACTGTTGGGTCAGTCCTCATTGTATTGTATGTATTTTTATCGTCTAAAAGTCTCTTCATTTTTTCTCTATAATCTTCGCGGTACATTAATACTGTTTTGTTTCCCTTATCTGACAGTATAAGTATAACATTTTTGTTGTTTTCTAAGAATCTTTTGGTCTTCTCATAAGCTGCATGTATGAATTTTTCTTTCGGTGAATTCCTAATTTTTCTTCTATATGTTGTTATATTAGTTGCTAGTTTTGTTCTTATAAAATCTTTTTCTACGTTAGCTTCCATCGCTTGTACGCCTTGCTCCAAGTCTGCTATAATGTGTAAAGGGGAAAAGTTTTGTTTCTTAATCGGGAGTGAAAATTTTTTCCCCAAGGATGATATCCACATACATTCCTTTGGAATTTTTATCTTTGTTTTATTTATAAACTAATCCTCATTAAAAACGAAACCATGGATGCTAAAATATATTTCTTTAAGTGTATTTAATTTTGCGTTTTGTCTTTCGTTTAAAATTCTTCGTATTTGTTGTGTTTGGTGAAATTTGTTTAATAAATAAAGTGTTAAATTAATAAAAAAAAGAGTGCGCTAAACGAAAACTGCGATGAGTAAATAAATAATATAAATACACATACATATTTTCAATCCATTTAAAAAATTGTTTAAAATATATGAACAAACAAGTGCATAAAATACTGCAAGAAAAATACATAATTCCAGTGAATTGTTGTTCTTTCGAGTTTAGTGGGAATAAAATTCAATTATATTTTTCGCTTTGGAAGTTTGGTGATACAAGTACCTACGTACATACATATACAAAAAATACATTTAACACTCCCGGTTAAAAGTTTTATTTGTTATATTCTCGCTTTAATTATTTTCTTAACAGTGCATTTATTTCTTCAGCTTTAATAAAAGTATGACAAAAAATAAGAAAAAAATAATAATAAATTATAACTCGATTTTGAAGTGAATTATTATTAAATATGATATAATTTTTTACGGTTTTATATTTTTGAAAGATTTTAATAAAATTATAAAATAAAAATTTTATATCTATGTTCGCTCCGTCTCTTCCCCGTTTGAGACTAGAACGCATTTACTTGCTTCAAAAACAAAACTTGCTTCAGTAAAATTTGAGTCTTTACCCCGCTTAGAACTCTGTGAGGCAGTATTATTGGCAAAAATCGTGGATTCGTTAAAATGTCAGTTAAAATTCCCCGAAGATAAGATTTTTCTATGGACTGACTCCACTATAGTTCTAGCATGGCTAAATAAAGAGTCATGTGATGCAAATAGAATCTGGACGTAGAAACTATATACCCATTGGATCCACTTAAAAATTTTATATTTTTTCGAAAAATCATAATTTTAAAATATATATATCTCCGATACTGGGCAGAATCTGGACGTAGAAATTATACTGCTGTCAAATATGTATATACTGCTTGTCAAACCCAAGATATTTTGCGTTTTGTTTACCTTTTGGCTAACTATAGTCATCTTCCTTTTTATCTCACAGCTGCCTTACCCTCAAATAAACAAAATCTACACCGGATGCACACCAAAAACCCAACCATTCCTGGGATCCATCAGTGGAACGAAAAGTCTGTCAAATGCTTAAGCAACTTATTGAAAACTTTTAGGTGGCTACAATGTACTTACATGAATCTAGAAACTATTATGCCACAGTTGCACATTTGTTTTATTCGTACTTTTGCAAAATAATAATTTTTTTTTTAATAAATTAAATTTGTTAACAAAAAAGTGTTAAATAAACATATTTTATGTACCTAATGCCATTCATATACAAATTAATAATTATGTATTTTTAATAGTTTTAAGAAAATTTCGAAAGAAAAATTTTACATTTTTTGCTGTTTGTGTAATTTTGGCCAAAAGTACTAAAAAAAAAGCGGTGTGCATCACTCAACTCATAAACAATAAAATGCTCTTTCTATTTAATTACGTTTCTTATACAGCGCCTCCCTTTTTTCCTTTAGAAACTTCTTTTTTTTAACATTTTATATTAAATTTAGATATAATTTGTTCACTTTCGTTCTCCATTGCAATTTTTTATGAATTTACATTCATATGTAAAACACAAAGCACAAACAGCTGTTTTCCGTACGGAATTTGCGATCGGTTTCGGACTTTGTTTAAGCAAATGGCATTTAACGTAACTCAACGAAAAGTGTTTTTAAGTACATTATAGTTTGCCACATATGATTTATATGTAATTGCACAGTTGCTTAAGTTGGCCTTAAAAATAAATGTTTAAAAATGTAACTTTAACCATAAATTTATATCTGGCACTGCGGCCAGCGTTTTTCGTAAGGAAATTTCACGCCATTTTTTGGACGAATGTAAGTATATCCTCAACATGGCCATTTCCTTTTTTATTCTGATGTCTCTCAGCATGCCGTAAGTCTCTATAGTATTGAAATTAACTGCCCTACGATGTCGATCGTTCGCACAAATACATTTAAAACAAAATGTTTGAATTTGTTTTAAATGTATTTGTGCGAACGATCGATATCGAGCGACATCGTGGGACTGGCAATAAAAGTGTAAATATGTTTGTCTAAATTAGTTTTATTTTTTTCCCCAGCAATTTTTTCAACCACTACCTTTGGGACACATACCCACCCGGATAAATAAGGTAAGGTAAAGAAGATTATGTAATACCAATTTTATCCTGGTGCAGAGTGAAAAAAAACTACATGAAGTACACGTGAAACTCAAGCAGTGTTGTCATCCGAACGTAACGTAAAGTTACGTAACAAAAACTTGTCATCCATACAAAAAAACGGTGTAATAATAATTATTCTAGTTGGCCTAAATGACATTGTTGAAATTGTTTTCCTAATGGAAAGTTGGAAAATACAGTGAGCTTCACAAGTGTAACAGAAAAATAGAACCACCATACAAAGAAATTTCATCATACCATACAAAGAAATTATGTATTTAAAATGTTAAATTATTTAGAATGTAAATAACTGAATTTCAAAATCGTGGAATCTTACGCATTAAAAGGGTAACAAAAAAATTTATATATTTCTAAAAGAGTATTAAACTAACATCAACCAGTGCGCGCCAAAACTATGAATCATGATGAGAAATTTGTGATTGTTGTGTATGGTACTACCGTTAAAAAAAAAAAAAAAAAAAAAAAAAAAAAAAACTTAAGGTGTAGAATAAACCAAAGATTTGTGACAGTGACCGCCAGAAGTTTTACAATTTACAGTTTTAAAAGAAATTTCCTTATTATTTTTTGCTTTTGTAACAACCTAGCCACAAACTAATTTTATTTCCCTATTTTTCTTTCTAGGTAACTAACATTCATCAAACCTACATTGCTTAAGGACCTATGCTCCAACCCGCTTTACCTACCCTCTTCATTCACGGAACTTGAAAATAGGTAGAGAACTACTTCTTTCTTACCATCAGTCAAAATGACGCTGCCACAATGACCGATCAATGTTCGCTCGCACTAATTTAAGACCAGACTCAGAAATATGTTACTGCTCTAGGTGATTAACATCCACTAGCTTCTTAATGGCATAGTTCCTCTAAAGGGATCATGTGGATGCACTTTTGGAGTGGTAACGGTTACACATGTAACCAGCTTAGTAAGTTTTTAAACAAATATTCAGTTATTGTAAACAGCTATGATTCTGCCGATAGGTAAGATATGACCCATCGTACCCCTTTCGGCACCGTCTAAGAATTTATGCTACACAGCTATCCACTACCAGAAAACTAGTTCAGTAAATTTTAAACAGTTTATAAATTACTATATATATGCAATAAGTGAGGTAGAAATAGAGTTATATTTACTAACAGGGCTCTAAACGGTTTTTAGAGAAATTCTAATTTATTTTTTTCAAATCTTTCTCGTGGAATATTCCCAAAGACTTTCCTTGAAGATCATCGACTGCATATAGGCTTTTACCGACAGGCTTGACTATACGACACTTAAGAAATTTTAGCTTAGCATTGAAACCGCTTTTAAAATCACTTTGTTTCGGCGATATACTTCTTGTCCCGGGACAAATTTTATTATACGGCAACGGGTGTTGTAGCTCTTCTCATTCCAGACATAAGCATTATGCAGTGTCTCACGCAACTTCTGCCTTGTCAGTGCCATTTTTTCTGATTTGGTCAAGACATCTAACTCAGGATCACAAAAACTTTTTAGCTTCCTGGCTAATTGTTAAATACTGCCATGACCAATCATATTCATACCGAACAGAGCGAATATGGAGTAACACCTATAGACGTTTGCACTGACTATCTTAAGGAGAATTCGATTTCAGACAAATGATGTCAGAGTGGTCGTTCTGCAAATAAGAGCGTATTGCGGACAGAATAGTTTGATTCACGCGCTCAGACGCGTTAGCCTGGGGCGAGTGTATCGCAGTGCGAATAGGTTTTATCCCAAAGTTCCTGACCAGATCTTGGCTTGCCATTATCTGAAACAATTGCAATTAATAACCAATCTCTTTAAAAATGTGCCTAAACACACTTGTAAATTTAATGCAAATTTGTCATCATGTTCCAGTCAAGGCAATGAGTCTAAACAGAAAACTTTCAATACCTAAAGATCCACTTGAAAATTACAAGTTTTGTATCCGAAGCTATTTTTGGGTCATTTTCATCAAAAGTTGAAACGCTGGATCCAGGTGCTGATAAAAGATGTGTTTTTAAAAATAAGGAATATTATTGGTATCATCTTTATTCTTTTGTTGCATTGCTGATGCTGTTTTGAATTACGTTATCAACCCATAACGCCAATATACGCTGCTTGTATGATTAAGAGGACAGTAATGAAGAAATATATAAAAGTGTGTTTTCCTCATCACTTTTATATATGATCACTGCAGATACCCATTAATAATAGTAGTGCTCTAGTGTTATGTATGTAATAAATATGAGCATAAAACGTCTTGTTAGACTAACTTCATAATGTTCAATAATGAATCGGTCTTCTTTTTTCTTGCACTTGATTTCTTGTGTATACAAATATTGTTGTGCTCTTAAATAAAAACATACAATAGCATTTGCTCTTCTTCCAACCAATGCAATATTTGTTGTTGTTTGAAATTAAATTTCAGTAGTGGATATTTTGTTTCAATAGTTTCTCTTGATATAAAATACTGTTATAGCAGACAACATGTATGTAAATGTATGATGTTAAAAGCAAGGGTTTGTACTTTGTATTTTAGTTATTTTATATTAATTTGCGCGTTGAGTGGTTGAAAATAGAAAACTGTAGTAGATTGAATTTTTTTAACTTTTATTGATGAATAAAAAAATCTAATTTTATTTTTTCTCTCCAAAATCACAGATTTTACTCTCAAGAAAATTTAAGTAAAATGAACTAGTGAACAATATGAAATGCTCAGCATATTTATTGCACTTGATAAAACTGTCCGGTCAAATCAGGTGCACTGATTTTTGCACTGTTTGCTCTCTTGTTCTCTGTATTTACTACACATACAATCAATATTTGCGAATAATAAACTTACTTTTTAGTTTTAACTTTATAATCTGTCAAAAAAATCAACAGCAACCACAAATTTATGGTTGACATTTTGGCAACTAAAATTGAGAACTTTTAGTTGCCAGTTGCCATACGTATTACAATTTTGGCAACTGACAACGTAATTGAAATTGGATAGCCATCCAAAATCGACCTATTAATTGCCAGTTGCCATACGTAATACAATTTCAGCAACTGACAACGCAACTACGGTTGGGTTGCCATTAATAATCGACCTATAAGAAAAATAAAAAAAAAAATTATTAAAAAGGGAGTTAAAAGAATTAATACAAATTAAAAAAGAATAGAAAATTTTTTCCCTTAAAGAAAAATTAAAACAATTAAGATAAAAATTAAAAAAGAAAAATAAGCATTTAAAGTAAATTGCAAAAAAGAAAAATTCAAAATATTAAATAAAAAATTAATTAATTAAATGCAGGGCTTCAATTGCCTGCTTAAAAATAGCAACAGCACTAAAATCTTTGATTTGCTTACATCTTCATCAGCAAATAAAAAAGCTGAATTTCTCAGCATTTATATAACACTAGTGTGTTTTACCTGGCGTTGCCTGGGCCCACCCTTAGAGCCCTTCTAAGTGCTTGCGAAATGGTTAACCTTTTGCGGTTTTATCCACCCTGTAGGTTCTCTCAACAGAGGAGAAACAATTATAGTTTCGCGACAAAGTATTTTACATCTCAACAACAGCATCACATATCGGGTTCAGCCAATCGAGGAGGTGATTAAAAAAACGCAAAGAAAAAAGTAACACATATCTATGATACAAAGCAGGTGTATGGCAAGTGAAAAATCGAATGGTCAGCGCACAAATAAAATGACGATCAAAGCCACGACTGAAAAGATTCAGCTCAACATTCCAATTAGAAAGACCGAATGTCATTATACACATAAGACATTACGATACCTGGTTTGTAACTTTTCAAGTGACAACAAAAAATCATAATATAGATATTATGGGAATTTTTTTGATATTTGTATGGGAATGTATAGGAAAATTTATATGCCATATCTCCGCAACCACTGGGCCGATTTCGTGTAAACTTCACAAAAACCATCTACAGACTATCCCCAACATACCCTATTTTGGTTAAAATCGGTCGACCCGTTTCCGCAGTTAGTGGTGACATCAAAGTGTACACTTCTTTTTATATATATAGATTTTGTTATATATGCAGCAAAAGCAAAAAAAAGAAGAGCAACTCATATGCTTAAGCTTACAATGCATCTCTTTCTGCAGCAAGTTAATCAGCAAAGCAATTTTTTGATTACGTTTGCTGTTGCTTAAGCAATAAGTTAATGTTTGTTTCTTCGTTTGCTGTTGCTGTAAAACAATATTGGAAATCTTAATTTTGCAGATCTTCAAAATTTAGTTTTTTTCGATTTACACATGGCCCCATAATTTTAATCTCTCACTGTCAAAGAATTTTCTAAAACTTAAGACTGAAGCAGCGAGTAACAGCAAAAACAGCAATCGTAGTCAGCCACAATTTCACAGTAAGGAGTTAAGCATAAGCAAAAAATGAGTTGCTTTTCTTTTTTTTTTTTTTTCTTTTGCTCCACACTTTTTCTAAGCAACGGTTAAGCAATTACATATGCATTAAAAATAGTCAAGCATTTTTAATCACTGATTAAAAGTAAAGTAGAAAACGAAGTCTTTTCCAGATTATAAATTGAAAAGTTAAAAATCAAATTTAAGAATTGATAAAATATTAACGAAACTTTGTAAGAGGGGGAAGCTATTGCGATTCTTACGAGACCCTCCAATAGCGGGTACAATAAGAAATACAGCACACAAAGTATTGATCGAAATAAATAATTTTTCTCATTTTCATTTTCCTTAAAAGTGATTGTTTTAAATTTATGATCAGCTACAGACAGAATTGCATTTTAAATATAACCAAACTTAAATAAATTCAGAACTATAAAAGAATAAATCAGTTCTTGTCTATAGTAAGAAAAATTGCTAGTCCTAAAAATGACTACCAATATAACATCCGACTTAGTAAATCAATTAAGCAGCTAATGCTTGGCAGGGAGTTCGACATCCACCAGCCGTACGAACACTACATCGACTATACTACCAACACTCAAGGAACAAATGCTAACCATAATACATGAGACACTTAGGGAACTCAACACGACACCAGACGAAATTGAAACTTCAGACGTGTCCTTTAACGTTGCAAATGCAACACAACTCAAAGAAGCTGAGAGAGTTTAGTGGTAAAAAAGGCGAGTTCAATTCGTGGCGAAAGACTATGGATTCTTAAGGTTTACGAGAGTATAAAAGGAACTCCAAAATATTACGCCATACTAGATTTTATCAGACACAAAATAGTTGAAGACGCGGAGTCCTACAGAACTTCGCTTGACTGGACAAAAATGCCTAGTGATGCATTACGCAGATAGGCGAGACTTAGGGACTTTAGAGTATCAACTGACTTCTTTTTCTTAAGGAAATCAAGTTATCGCAGATTATTATCAAAGGGTATATTCGTTGTTGTCACTTATATTAGAAAAATTTGCTTGCCTCGAGTTATCAAATAATGCGATGAATGAAATGACACATTCATACCGAAAAAACGCACTGCACACGTTCGTCCGTGGACTAAATGGAGATTTGCCAAAATTGCTAAGTGTTAGCGAACCCAAAAGCTTACCAGAGGCACTGAAAATGCGCTTAAAATTAGACAATATGCATTTAATAAGACAATATGCACAAGGTATAAAGCCATTGACTTTCGGAAGTTTCGACCACAATCAAGGAGCCCGCTCAAAACATTTTCCCTTGCCTCCAAGACGCAACCTAGAATATTTTATCCTGAATTAGCTCATTTACTAAGAAATAATTATAATCAGTTCAGACCAAATTACCTACCACAACAGCAACAAAGAATATTTCCTCAATTCCCACAACAGCAATCACGTCAATTTACTAATAATTTCCAACAAAAGTTCACCGGATTCAACAACAGACAAGAGTTTCATCCAAATCCTCCACAACCAATGGAAGTGGACAGATCACATTATTCCGGACAAGTGAACTATCAAAAAATTCCAAGGAATAACTACCAATTCGCACAAAAAAGACCAAATATGGATACATCAAATGTTCCCAACAAAATTCAAAGAATTTTTATGCTGAGACTTACCAATGTCCATCTCAAACTCACGAAGACGAATACCAATATGAAGAGTTAATTATCGATGCTGATCCTAACAGCTTATACAGTTCACCTGAAGATGACTATTCACAACAGGAGTGCAAAATGCCTAATGCATCATCGCAATCAACCATCGACATCGGAACTTAATAAGGGTGGACTAGTCTCGCCATTCGATATTTTCAATAGTTTGATAGAAAACTATCGATACTATCCATATTTTATATGACAAAGTATTCTGTATTATTAACTCCATCAATTTAATTAATCAAGTTTTAAAATTATTTGAGTTAGTTTAATAATAATAATTAAATAGTTAGTTTAATAATAAAGTTCAGAGTTGTCTTATTAAAAAAAAAGATAATACAAAAAAAACAAAAATATGAAGCATATAAAACTTAGCATAAAAACAAAAACCCATTTATAATTCATATCACATATGTTGTGCATATGTAGGCTGCCCAAGGAATTATTTTATAATCGTAATTTTTTATAATTCTTGAGTAATCCAAATTTTTTTTTTTTTAAGTGCAGCATATCAACATTTTTTTGCTTTAAACTAGATATTCATCTGAAATAATGGCTCCGGCCTTGCTAAACATTCTTTCAGATTTTGTCGAAGTTGCTGGTATGCATAAGCAACGTAAAGCACATGTCTTTGTGAGTGATATCTGATCAGAATTGTTCTGTGAATAGATATAACAATGTATAAATTGCTTAATTAACTATATAATTTACCTTCCAGTATTGCAATAGGTCTATTTCTAATGGTGAATTTTCATTTTCAACTAATTGCTAATTTATTAATTTATTTTTTCAACGATAGTATCGTTATCGAGAAAAAAAACCATTAATAGTCTAATGAAAACAAAAAAATCGATGCTATCGATAGTTTGCCAGCTATAGGTTGGAGACGTTCTTGAATTTTTAATTGACACAGGTTCCAATAAAAACTATATACAATCGACTAGAATCAGAAATCCCATTCTTAACGAATGACCTTTTTACATAAATTCAGTTGCAGGAAACCTCGAAATTACTCACCATACCTTTGTTAATATTTTCGGAGCGAACAGCAAAAATTTTATATATTACCAACACTTCAAACGTTCCATTGTATCATAGGTAATGATACATTGAGAAAAGTTAAGCCTGCAATACACACAGACATTACATGACCATTGCGCCCAATATCGTAATACCCTTGAAACAAAAAAAATCTCAATCTGTTAATAGCATTGATTTTCGCATCTCTCATCTTTCTAATGATCAATATAGCCAACTATTAAAAATCATCCGTGATTATCCTTCATTGTTTTCGAATCGAAATGAAAGACTCACATATATTATAACTGTGAAAGGAGAAATCAAAACCACAGATAACCCAGTATATTGTAGACCATACCTATACAATGCAATACACACAGACATTAAATGACCATTGCGCCCAATATCGTAATACCCTTGAAACAAAAAAAAATCCCAATCTGTTAATAGCATTGATTTGCGCATCTTTCATCTTTCTAATGATCAATATAGCCAACTATTAAAAATCATCCGTGATTATCCTTCATTGTTTTCGAATCGAAATGAAAGACTCACATATATTACAACTGTGAAAGGAGAAATCAAAACCACCACAGATAACCCAGTATATTGTAGACCGTACCTATATCCAGTGGCCTTAAAAGAAGAAATTGAACATCAGATAGAGGAACAACTAGAAAACGGAATCATAAGACCATCAAAATCACCCTATAACGCACCAGTGTGGATCGTGGACAAAAAAATGGATGCTTCAGGGAAAAAGAAGTATCGAATGGTTATCGATTATCGCAAATTTAACCAGGTAACAGTACAAGATCGTTATCCAATCCCAGAAATTAATGAAGTACTGGCAAATCTTGGAAGAAACAAATTTTTCACTGTTTTAGACTTAAAATCGGGATTCCACCAGATTCGCTTAAAAGAAGTCGACATTATTACTTTTGGCGGAACAGAAAAAGAACATCTGGAAAATCTAAGGATTATCTTTGAAACATTAGAAAACGCGAACGTAAAGATCCAACTTGACAAGTGTGAATTTTTCAAACAGAGGTTGAATTCTTGGGATTTATTGTTGGTGTGGATGGAATCAGAACCAACCAAAAAATTATTAGAATCAATAGCCAAAATACCATTTCCAAAAACCTTGAAGGAACTGCGATTATTTTTCGCAATGGCGGGATATTCCCGCAGATTCATAAGAAATTATGCAAAAATTCCAAAACCACGGATCAGTTTACCGCGCGAAAACAAACTTCAAAAAAACAACCCATAACAGCTAATCCTGAGGCTTTAGAAGCTTTCGAAAAAAAAAATAAGAATTCGCTTATTTCATAAGAAGTCATACTGTCACATCCTAATTTAAAAAAAAGGATTTGAACTAACGACGGACGCATCTGATCATGCAATCGGAGCAGTTCTCTCGCAAAATAGCAAACCCATTACATTCATATCCAGGTCATTGAGCACAACTGAGGAGCATCTTGCCACAAACGAAAAAGGTGAAGATCGTAACTGACCACCAACCATTGACATATGCTTTGAGTAATAGAAATACCAATAATAAAATGAAGATATAGAAATTAATATTAGAGGAGTACAACTACGAATTGGAATATAAACCCGGGAAAACGAATGTCGTGGCGGATTCTCTCTCGAGAATTCACAAATCAGATAAACACTCTTAGCGGTGCAACACATAGTGATGAAAGTTCTGGGGAAGATTCGATACCTTGCGTCGAAGCACCTATCAACGTTTTTAGAAACCAAATATTTTTAAAAATTGGCGAAACAGCATCGTACCAGTTACAGATTATTTATTTTTTGATACACCGGCACACTATAATAGAACCACAATTTACAGAAGAAAATTTATTTTCACACAGAGACGACTTATCCGATCTGTTATTAATAGCATTTGCACGGAAGAAGATATATAATGGGACTTACACCAAATATTTGTCCTTTCACCTCAGAAATTATAATATCTGATATACACGCAAAAAATTTTTGAGATATAACATTCGAGCAGGATCAAGAAGATATAATCACTGCTACGCACAATAGAACACATAGAAACGCAATAGAGTATAAGGCTAATATAATTAAAAAATACTACTTCTCAGGAATGGCACAAAAGATTAAGCGCGTAACAAAAATATGTTCAACCTGTAAGAAGAATAAATACGAAAGACAGCCGCAAAAACTAAGAATATCTGAAAAACTATTACCAAGTCACCCAGTAGAAATTGTTCACGTTGACATATATTTAACTGAAGGAAATACTGTTTTAGCTGCTTTAGACAAATTTAGTAAATTCGCACAAACCAAATTATTACAAAGTAGGGCCATAAAAGATATAAGAAAACCACTGAGAGAAATAGTACCAAAACAGTAGTAATGGATAACGAACCATCCCTTAACTCAAATTCAATAAAATTTATGTTGAAAGACGAATTAAAAACAGACATTTACACAGTACCACCATATTACAGCAAGGCTAACTAACGGACAAGTAGAAAGATTTCACAATACTCTTACTGAAATTATTAGAGGCTTGAAGGAAAACGGAGAAAATAGAAACTTCGAAGATAAGACGTAATAATATCGAGAAATTGCTGGCTAAGCAGAGAAAAGATCTAAAATTTCATAATAAAAATAAGGAAGATTTTATAACATACCTCCCAGGGCAAATATTTTATATAAAGAAGAATAAAAGATTAGGAACTAAGCTGACAGCGTTATACAAAGAAATAGTAAAAGAAAATAGGAACAGTACAATATTGACAGAAATGGGTCAAATCATCCATAAAAGCCTTATTCGAAATTAACGATGTTTTTATCTATTGACTACACAGGTTATTGGCAACTGCTGCTGCCGAAGAACAGATTTTTGATTACTCTCACTCGGATTTTGTTACCTGCATACCGGAACAGCAAAAATTCAGAAGGGCACTTTCAAGATAATCCCGCTAATTGATATCGAGTTGTATGAAGACTTACTGACGACTATCAACAGTACCATACAGAAACAACTTTCGAGCAACTAACTTTCAACTATCCTATCTTATCAAACTTAGTATTAGGAATCGAAAGTTCATTAACAAGGCTAAAGTTCAATAAACGCATTTCAAAACGTTCACTTGATTTTATAGGTAGTGCTTGGAAGTGGATAGCTGGAAATCCATACCATCGCGATGAATGGCTGTTAGAAAACAACAATGATCAATTAATAATTAACAAACTGACTACAGACAAAATAAATGAACTTACTAACAGAATAAACGAAATAGTCAAGATAATAAAAACAGACCAGATCATGGCCAATGAATTAGCCCTCAATATAAATTAGAAATACTCAAGGAGGAGTTAACAAATATAGCGTATGCTATTCATTGGGCTAAAGCTGACATAATAAAATCTTTTATCCTTTCGGACAGAGAACTCGATGTAGCAAAGGAAATATTCACCCCAACCAATAACAATTTACTTGTATTTTACGGAAGAAATCATTCACGATAGAAAAATTTGGGAGTTTTTTCATGGGAATAATTATTCGTGATTGGGGTGATTGATTCAGGAAAAGTTTCGTTTTATTAATATAGACGAAGCACTAGAATTTGCTGAAGTAAAAGTAGCGGCAGACGAAAAATCAATTATTTACATAATAAGTTTGCCATCTACCGAATTAGAAATCTTTAATGTACTAGAAATAAGATCAGTGAAAAAAGACAAAATTAATAAAATTAACTTAACACTTTGTTAAAGAAAAAAAATACAATTTTTGGAATACAAATAGATGCAAAAATTATAATAATCTATTAATTTTTAACAATAAACAAATAGTACATGAAGACAATTGTATTGTTAATTTGTTAAAAAAGTAAGCCAACCAATTGCATTCAAATCAACAACCAACATTTACCACAGGCGGAAGAAATTTCCAAAGATTTGCTATTTGTTAACAATTTCAAGGGCACTGCCATAATAGACAACGAAGAAACAACATTGAATGGAATATTCATTATTCGCCACCACAACTCAACAATTACAATAGAAGGCAGATCCTACGAGACTAATGAAGTTAGAAGCAACAAACCCACTATACTTCAACAAAAATCCATAGACAATAGAACAGAAGAACATCCCTAGAAATGATGAAAGAAATTAATACGAAAAATATGAAACACACCAACTTTATCGAAACCGGCAATATAATAAGCCTATCAACTCAATAGATTAGTCGTATGTGATTGTGCTCCATTGTTTTTATAATATTTTCTCCGTATTTTAAAACTTTAAATAAACTGTGAAGCATTTAATAATTGGATTTATAGTTTGCTAAAATTTTTTAGTGAGAATTTCTATTTTTTTTTTTCAATTCTAAGAAGACAAATTATGTTTATTAAATAAATAAATTAATTACAAAAACAATATACTTTGGTTTTTAGAACAAGTGAACAAAGCATAAAAAACATTACAACAACAAAGTTTGTTTAAACTTTCAGTTTCATACAATCATATACTTTTTGATCATCTGTTTTTTGTATACACAAATTTTTAACAGTTTCAAATCCTACAGCGTATTTATTTGTTCAGCAAATTTTAAATTCCATATTTTTAATTAAAATTGTGAAAAAATGTTAAAAGTTTTTCTTCAAATAAAAACAGAACATATTAAATTTTAATCTTACATCAATTTATTTTCTCTTTCAAGTGCAGTTTAAATAAAAAAGACCAGATCGCTTCAGCATACACTAGCGGTTTGAAAACGCCAGATTTCTAGCGTTTTCGTTTGCCAGAACACATTTTCAAATCGAAAACGCAAATTTTAAGCGATATGCGTTTTTCAGAACATGGGCGTATATATTTATCATGACTGGTATAAAGGAAATAAATTGTTTGAATAAAAACTGTGCTGTTATGTCTAATGACGAAAGATATGTTAATAGTTGGTTATGTCATGGTATGTGCCATTTTAAATGTAGCGGCCTTCCTGTCTTAGTTGCTGCATCCCCTGACAAAACATAAAGATTTACACTGGTGCTGTACTGGTTGCAGCAAAATATGTGATGATTTTTATAGATTTTTCCATGGGACTAAGAAAAATTTTCTTGAAATTAAAAATAAAATTTCCGGTTTATCTGATTCTGTAACATCATATGTGAATAGATTCGATGAATATTAGTCAGTAAGTGCACTAAATTCACCGCCGCAGTCATCGCCAAAACATCGAAAGTCAGCCAGAAACGTAAATAAAGTTAATTCTACTCTAGTAAATTCTGAATCAATTAATTCTATACCTGAAGCTAATTCTAAAGTTAAGTAATATTGACTGGCACAGCTTGTTATTTATCTCAAATTGCACACATTAAACATTGAATTGATGGTTACTACTTTTTATAACTTTATTCTTTAATGGAAAAATGTATACCTAAACGAACAGTCTTCAAGGGCTCTGGTCCCCCCTGGAGATCTAAACATCTATCAAGCCTAAAAAATAAAAATAATAAACACTACAAAAAATGCAAAAACTCTATTTGTACTGCTGATTACGCAAGGTACTCTATTTGTCGCGCTGAGTATAATTTGTTAAATACCACTCTGTATAAAAATTATATCATCAGAATGAAATCAAATTTTAAAAACAATCCCAAATCGTTCTTTAATTTTGTAAACTCCAAGCAAAAATATATGAGTTTCCGCCTGTAATAAAATATGGAAATTGTGAATCTGATGATGACGATCGTATCGCCAATATGTTTGCGGATCTCTTTGCTACAACGTACTTTGATACTATATATGATGACACCAGTACTTATCCTTTTGAAATTCTTCAAACCTATCAATAGACTTTCCAGAAATTGATTCTACTGAAATAGAGTTCGAATTAAAAAGACTTAAAACAACTTTTAACCATGGACCGGATGGTATACCCAACTTTTTACTGAGGTATTGTGCAGCTAGTTTGTCGAAACCTGTATCTTTAATCTTCAACTCATCTATCAGATGTGGCTATGTTCCTAGTCAATGGAAAAGCTCATATATCCCACCTTTGTTCAAATCTGGCAGTAAGTCACATGCAAAAAACTATAGAGGTATTGCAAAACTAAGTTCGATACCTAAGCTTCTTGGAAAATTAATCTGCAACTTTCTAAGCCACAACATATCGCATTTAATATCGCCGTATCAACATGGATTTAGAAAAGGATGCTCAACCATTAGCAACCTTTTACAGTTAACGACGTTAGTCAATAAAGGATTCGTGAAAAATCAACAAACTGATGCCATTTATACGGATGTCAGCAAAGCTTTCGACAAAGTCAATCACAAACTTCTGTGTAAGGTTGTTTTTTTATGATTCATAATTATAAAATGACTAGACCGAAATATCTCACTAACGATAACGATAACGATTTTTTTGATAGCGAAGATAATTACTCGCCGGAAGCAAGCTGTGAATCAGCAATATCTGAAGATGATTCTGATTTTTGCAATCAAAATCCGGACACCGATGCATTAGAATTGCTGATATAGGGGTGGATCCATTCTTTTTCTTGAAAGACGGTACAGCTTGGAGTCCCTACCCAGTTCACGATCGCTCCAGAAGATTACAGAATGAAAATGTCATAAATGTGAATCCAGTTACAACAAGATATGCAAGAGCACATGCCAACGATATCAAAGATGCTTTTATGTTGTTTTTTACATCTCCAATTGAGAAGATTATCCTAAAGTGGTAATACATGTATGCAAAGGCAGAATGCGGAAATAGTAATGTGGAAATTAATTCAGACTTGGTATATGCATATATTGGTGTTGTAATATATTAGATCAAAGAATGAAACAATGTTAGAGCGATAATTAAAAAAAAAAAAACATTTCAACACATGAATCGTGTTATTCGTTTTGATGATGTTATGAGCAGACGTCGAACCAGCTCTACAGACAAGTTTTCTCCAATTCGTGAGATATTCTACAAATGGGCCGAGTTATTGACTCATTATTTCAATCCATCTGAGTGTGTTACAGTTGATGAACATCTGCTGGAATTTCGTGGATGAACCAAGCGGCTCAATAACCCAGTCCCGTGAACCATGTGGAGCTCAGCAGAGCTTATCGCAATCGTTCGAAGTTCCTTCAAAAAAGCAAAAAACTATTCCTCCTATAATCGAAGGAAAATCTCGATGTCATATTCGTTATAGCAAAAAGTCAAAATATAAAAATTATATTTACCAAACGATGTGCTGTTTTTGCAAAAAGGGCATTTGTAAGCGTGCCCATAACCGCAATGTTTGTGAAAATGTATTGAACATAAGTTAATGTAAAATAAAACGATATATAAAATAAATATGCCATTAATACTTATAAAAAATCATGATTTTGATTGAAAAATAACTATCTTCCTTCAGAAAAATACATAGACATTGCATATGTGTGAAAAACCACACACGACGGTAAATAACGTAAGTTTTTTTGAGGGTGATTTGAGGGTTAATAAAATATATGTGGGGCTTTTCTGCAAATAGTCTAAATTGGATTAAATCTTATCTAAATGATAGAAAATAAAATGTACTTTTTAAAAACCACATATCTAAACCTATAAATGTTTGTTCTGGAGTACCGCAAGGCAGCCATCTTGGTCCAATCCTGTTCTCTTTATTTATAAATGATCTGCCAAATGTTATAATATATTGCAACATACTTATGTTTGCTGATGTTGTAAAAATTTTTCTTACATACAATAAAAATTTGGATCATTTTTACCTACAACATGATATTGATAACTTTTATACTTGGTGCAATGTAAACCTAATGGAACTAAACACTAACAAATGCAAGCACATGAGATTTAAAAGTGGCAACTTCGTCAGTGTCAACTTTTTGTTGGGCAAACAACCTTTGGAATTAGTTTGTTCCATCCTGGATTTGGGTATAATGCTTGACGTTAAGCTTAGTTTTATTCCACACATTAATATGATGGGCAATAAGTCGAGAGGCGTTCTTGCTTTTGTTAAAAGATGGGAAAAGGAATTTATCGATCCATATGTAACTAAGCTTTTATACACATCCTTAGTTAGACCTATTCTTGAATATGGCTCAGTTGTTTGGGATCCGTTGTATAATGTTCATAGTGATCATATTGAGTCTATTCAAGAACAGTTTTTGCTATTTATCATCAAAGATTATCGCTAATTAAGTTGCCTTCTCTTAAAAGCCGACTATGCTAAAATTTACGTTTTTATTAAGTATTCTTAATGGCGATATACACTCTGAATTCATTCTAAAAGGTACATCATTTAATGTTCCACACCACTGACACGATACTTTCATCCTCTGGCCATTAAATGTTTTCCTCTGAACTATGCTTATGCTGATCCACTGAGAAGAATATGTGCCAATTTTAATGAACTGTATCAATTTATTGATTACTCTTTAAGCTTAAACGTTATAAAACGCAATATTATAATTTTCCTTAATTGTTAAATTTTTTTGTCGTGGCAAATTATTGTTACAAATAATTATTAAATTTATTACTAAAGTCTGTATAAAGTTATTATGTAGACTTTTATATATTTAAATAAAAAAAATGGTATAATAGCCTTTGTGATAGTGCTAATGATTATGATAGTTTTGAACGCTAATGATTTTGGAACAAAAATCAAATGGTTCAAACGAGGACGTTTGAAATTTAGGCGGGGATGAGTTAACACATTGAATGTTTAACATTCACAAAAACAAATCCAGACGGAAACCCGATACTTTCGCTATTTGGCAACATTAATATATTTTAAGAAAACATTCTGTTTTTATGACAGTGCACACGCGCACAGAAAATAGTTTCTACAACTGTGAAAAATGTTGAATCTGCAGTTTGATTGTAACTGTGGGAAAATTTTTAATGTGCAGTTTGATTGTAAACATCGCTAATCATACTTAAAAAAGCAATTTTTGTAAAAGTTAGTTTAAGTTGAACATTAAATAAAGAAGAGCTACAAAAAAGTAATTTTTTTTAAATTTAAGTCAATGTAAAAATTAATTTATATACTCAATATGGAGAAATGGAGAATAAAGGTGAATGAACAAAAATGTACGCACATAACTTTCACACTGCGAAGGGACTCATCCCCTCCTATTCGCATAAATAACCAAATGATACCACAACTTTCAGACGTTAAATACCTGAGTATACATCTTGACCGTCGCCTTACTTGGAAAAGCCTCAGATTTCAAGTTAACCCAAATGAAATTAAAGCAGTACAACTAAATTGGCTTATGACAGAAACTACTGTACAAGTCGATCCTCAAACCAATTTGGTGTTATGACATTTAATTTGGGACACTGCCTCAATTAGCAATGTAAAAAAATCAAAGGCTCCAAAATAAGTTTCTTCGTATGATTACAGTTACTCCCTGGTATATAAAAAACTCGAACTCGCGCGCACAAAATAAGTCTATGCTCGCGCGTAACACTCTAAGTGAACCAGGGGGCTAATTACGGGAATCGTGATCGAAATAAATTTGTTTTTCTGATGATGGGACTCGATACATTGCGAATCGATTTTTTAGTAAAGTGTTGTAAAATATTAACAACAAACCTTTACCAACACTAGAAATAAGTAAACAAAAAACATATGCTTACAAAGCAAAAAAAAAGATATTATCAACAGAAGTGCCAATTTAATTTTGAGAGTTTTTCTTTTTCTTTAATCGGTGACATGGACGCAAATCTATTTTTAACCGATTGCAAAGAAGAAGGAGGTTATCAATTTGTCTGAATGTTGCTTTTTATGTATGTAACCGCAAAACTCAACTATTTTTGAATTTAAAATCTCTTTATTTTTAAAAACAACATACATACATTTCTTTTGCGTGTATTAAGAACCGTAAAGGGCACCAAATTGCAATTTTAAAAAATTGCGTGTTGCTATAGCTTCCAACGGCAGAAATTAATAAAAAAAAAATTAATTTAAAATTTAAAGGGTGTCCCCATAGGTGACGTAATTTGACCTATATGGGCCTCTCTTTCGAACCGTTATAGACAAAACCTTGAAAATTTGACAGAATGTCGATTACTATAACCTTTATAATAAAATATATAAATGTTCAAAAATTAAAATTAAAGGGTGCTCCAATAGTTCATTTAATTTGATGTATATGGCCATACTTTTGAACAGTTGTACACAGACCTGTGAAATTTACAAAGAACCTGTATTGCCAAGTCCGCTATAACAAAACGTATAAAATTTTAATTTGTAAATAAAAGGGTGTCCCAATAGTTAATGTAATTCTATGTATATGGCCAAACTTTTGAACTGCTATAGACAGACAGCTGAAATTTACAAGGAACCTGTATAGCAAGTATACAATTTGAATTTAGAAATTAAAGGGTGTCCCCATAAATTATGTAATTTGATCTACATGGCCCTATCTTTTGAACCGTTAAACTCGCAAGAGTGCTGGAAGAAATGGAAAAGAAGCTGTGTCTAAAATTTATAAAATTCAGTCCCGATGGTTGGGATGAAACACAAGAATTTTTCGCCAATCTTTCACATCTTTTAACGGTGGACTAGAGGCATTTAATTTATTGGTCAAGGTTTTCCAAAGTCTATTAGCCGTTGCCTTTCCTTGACATGTATTTGGTAGAACACCTTTTGCTGTGTTCAGACATAAAATCAGCAAGAATTTGTTTTTGCCTAAAATTTATTTTTGTTGTATTTGACCTAACAATTATTAAAAATAAGTTAATATGAAAAAAACATAAAAAATGTAGCTTACATTTTCTTTTTATCCATCGGACAATTTAAAATTAAATTTCGACATCAAATTTGTTATCAAATTTAAACTCGCACGGTTACGTTCGAACGTAAGCTCGCTATCGAGTGCCATCATCAGAAATATCGAAACAACTTACTCGATAACGAGTGGCAGAATCCCAAAAGTAAAAAAATCGCAACTTCGAGTAAATCTCGTATGAGTTCGACTGCGAGAATTAGCCCCCTGGTTACATTCGACTCAAAAGAAGAGATACTGCTTTTCTTGGCCGTACATCAGAGGGATAACCCGCAAATGATTGCAACAACCATGAAACAAACATTATTTTTGTTTATTTTTGGCCAGTTTCAATTTTGTGAATGTATATATATATATATATATATATATATATATATATATATATATATATATATATATATCACAGGACTCTCCACAAAGAGGTAAGATAAGAGAAGGATTAGGGAGTAGGTATGACGAAAAGTTGATACTGCGCTATCACTACGTCCATTTATATATATATATGTATATATATATATATATATATATATATACAGTGGTGGCCATGATTTTAGCACACACCTTTTTATACTTTTAAAACTAAAAATTTTTGTTTCGTATTAACAATTCGAATCATTGTTATACTTTAATGTGTTATTTTCGGTGTCAAGTATATACGATATTATTTTGTTTAACTGTATCTTCGTTTATATATGTATATTTTTTTTTATAACCCTAAAAATACCACTGGACATTAATTTAGCACAAACTAACAAAATTTATTTCCAACTCTGTAACAATAAAAATTTATAAACTAATTATACCAAATGGTTAATATTTAGTAGGATAACCCTTATTCCTTAACACAGCTGCACATCTTCTGGGCATACTGTTCACAAGGCCCATACTGCGTTCATTTGGTATTGCATACCAAGCTTTTTGTATTTCGGACCACAAATCTTTCAAATTTTCAGGTTTCACACCAGTTATGTGTTGCTCTACATCGTTCCAAAGGTTCTCTATAGGATTGAGATCCGGCGATTGAGCTGGCCATTTTAAAACATCAACGTTATTTTGTTCCAAGCAACGCTTCACTAAGCGTGAAGTGTGTTTTGGATCGTTGTCGTGCATAAAACGCCATTTAAGTGGCATGTTTTCCTCTGCATATGGAATCATTGTATTCGAAACTATATTTTTGTAAACAAACTGATCCATTTGCCCATCAATTTTGATTATAGGGCCGACACCGTGCCCAGAAAATGCACCCCAAACCTTTATGTTTCCACCACCATGCTTAACGGTCTTTGATGTGTACCTAGGATTATGTTGCATGTTTGGAGGACACCAAACATAACATTTTCCATCAGATCCAAATCGACAAAACTTGGATTCATCACTCCACAGGACATTTTTCCAAAAAACCAGGGGCTTGTCCAAGTGTTCACGTGCGAATGAAATTCTAGATTTCAAATTTTTCTTCGAGACGTGTGGTTTATGCTGAACAATACATCCACGCAAGTTTTTTTCATTTAGCCGTCTTCTAATTGTTCTAGAAGAGACATTAATACCAAATTTGGTTGAAACTTCGGTTTGAATTTCAGTTGAGGTTTTAAAGGGGTTTGCAACTGAAGCTCTATAAATAAGGGAGTCCTCTTTACGTGTGGTTTTTCTAGGCCTAGCACTCTGTAGAACATTTTTGTGTGTTCCATTGGCTTGAATATAACGCAAGGCGTTGTATATCATCTTTCTAGAGCAGTTTAATATGGAAGCAATCTCACAATCGCTGCTTCCTCGCGATTTCATTTGATGGATAATCTTACGCTGCTCTTCTGTGCACCATTTACCTTTAGCCATATCTGTTGTGTGTTATACCTTTATTAATAAATCTTTTAAGTAAAATATTTACAAAACTTACCAATTTTAAATTTAAAAGCCAAAAATATGGAAATTATAAAAATGTGCTAAATTAGTGTCCAGCTCAAATTAAACACTTTTGCAATAAAAGAAAATTTTAAACAACAAGAGCAAAAGATAATAAAAAAAACTAACGGTACATACTGATCACGCCATACTCAATAGTTGTGGGTAAAATATTTACATTATTTTCATACAATAAAAAAAATAAACGCATTTGAATGCAACAGACATGAAGTGTGCTAACCTAATGTCCACCACTGTATATACCTAAATTTTTATGCATAAATAAAATCACCGTGGTGAAGGTATACAAGATTCGGCACGGCCGAATATAGCACTCTAACTTGTTTTCTTTAAACTTTTTTTATCCAAAATATATTTCTTGTTTCATGTCAGTCGAGATTTTAAATTTTTGTTTCTATATTTCAAATAGTTTTCATATTATATAGTTTTTTGCTTCTCCTGTAAACTTATGAAATGTGATGCTACGTTATTTTGCATTTTAGGTGACGATATGTATATTGTTTTTCTTATTTTTTTAAATATAATTCTTAGTTCTTAGATTGCATTTCTTATTTTAAGGTTTAACATTTATTTATGTAGATACTTTACACTTAATTTTTTACAACAATTTAATTTTTATTATAATAATGCTTATAATAATTTTGTTAATTTTTTGTATCTTATTTAATACATTGACTTATCAGAATAAAAAACAGGACAAATATGACAAAGATATGGATAATACTTATGAATTATAAAAAGGACTATCAGGACTGACTTAATTTAAATTGTTTAGTTCTTTCTAAAACGTTAGTGAAAAATTATTTTAAAAAATATCATTTGTTTATTTAATAGTTATATTTTTAACGAAAGATAGTCCAACGAAACTTTTTTTAAGCTTTTGTTAAATTGTAGTTGTTAACAAAAATAAAAACAACAGAAACAAAATTGATTTTTATTTATATCACAGCTAAATATTTTTCCTCCATTAATCAAAAAATAAGAAAAACTCGGACAATGATTTATCAAATAAATATTTGTTAAAATATATATAATAAAAACGTATGTTTTACATTTATTCTAAAGTTCTTAAATATAAATTTTATTTAGATTCGACGACTTCAGATCATTAAGTTTTTAACGTTGACTGATAGGAGCAAAGGCCTGCATGCTCAAGTAACGTTCAATATCATCTTTAGTCACACTAGTGACATGATGAAATTGACATGGATGGGAAATTTGAGCTTTTGGTGGCAAAGGTGCTGATTTCATACGTTTTTGTTTTTGCTTTCTACTTCCTGGTAAAGAAAGGGCAATGTTCTCAGGATCACTTACTAAACGTTCCATATATTTCCACAGTTCACGAGCCGATTCCGTAGAATCATAACTAAAACCGATCATTTGTTGATGGTTGCTCGAGAAGCACATTGTATGAAAGGAGGGACCAGCTACACGGTAGTTAGATAAGTTATCTATGCGATCTGACCATAAAGCAAAACATGAACCGCGCTCAGCCAAGACTAAAGTTACTCGTGGTATAGATCTAGCTCGAGCACTACCACAATCATAAAGAATTACCGGTATACCAGTAAAAACTAATTGCCAATCCATATCTTTTCCAGAGCCTTCATAAAGATTGGCCAAAGAAGAGCTTACAAATATTTCTGTACCTAATCCACCAAAAAAACTTTCAACTTGTCCCCTTTCATAGTCCGATAAGATGGTGTTGCTAATCGTACCCGTGCTTATTGTGTCGGTATCTCCTTCTGAATTTACAAACATTGAATTGTGGTCAGTAACACCATTTTGCGAGCCTTGAGTCCATTTGGAAGTAAATACATCACGATTTGCAGATGAATGGCTGCCTTCAGATGATTCGGATGAAGGCGATAAATTTCCTATAGAGCCCAAATGTCGTCTTGGTGCCATATATGCCATCTAAAATAAAAATAAAAAAATATCCAATTATTATGTTTGCTGTTTTTAATTATATGAAATAAATATGCAATCGATTTCCTCTCTGCAAAATTATATGCACATGAATTGTGAATTTAATAAAAAAGTATATACAATGAAACTAAAAAAGATGTACAGCAATTTAAAATAAACACTTCATTAAGTAAAAGCCCTAAGAGTTAATTTAAACTAAAAATTTTTAATTCTTTTTGACTAGACTAACAAAAGTTTTTAACATATGTATATAAAAATCCCCTATTTGTTTAATAAAAAAAAATAAAAAGGAAGAAAATTAATTAAATTAACATCACAAAAGTTAGTATACAATATGTGTGATATTTTAACTTATGATATAAACTTACATTAGCTCTGTTCAGTAACTAAAAGTTGTTACTAATTGTTACTAGTTTTAACTGAAAAAGTGTTCATTTACTCGAAAAACTAGTAACGAGAGCATAAAATGTGAGAGACAAACAATTTTTATTTTATAAAAGTTTTATAAAACAAATTTTCATACAAAATTTGTTCAATAAACCTTTTATAACCCAAAAACATTTTTTATGTATATGGCCCTTATTATTTAAAAAAAAAAAAATATAAAAATAAATATAAGTTTATTGGGTGATTCTTTTTTTTTTTAAATTGTCGATGGTATCAAACTATAAAATTTAGTTTTTTCATTTTAAATTTAGGTTTTCAATTTGGTCTTTTTGATTTTTAAATAATAAATAGAAACGATTCGGCGGGGATGATACATTTAGTGCAATTGTACTTTTATCAGGTACAATTTGGACTTTAAAATTAGCATTGTATAGTTTTTAATATTTAAATATTATAAAAATTACTTTAAAATAAGAATGTTTATTAGCGCTGACTAACCAAAAATATTTGCATCTAAAATTCAAATTCATTATAATAAACATTTATGGTTTTTTATAAGATGTTCAAGCCGACTCCATTTTCGTCACACACCAGTTTTGACCATTCATCCATAATGTGTGTGAAGATAAATTCAAATTTAAAAAACACATTTTTTAACAGAGCTCATTTTGCAACATTCACTGTAATTAATAATTCAATTAATCTGGATGCTACAACTTGGAATCGGAAAAGGTTCCACATAAAAAACACTTTGGGATGTTGCTCCAAGGGATACCTTTTTTTAACTAAAATATTAGAATTTCCAAAATAACTTAAGAAGAATTAAAGAATTTTAGTGGAATTCCTAAAATAATTTTGGAACCTTTTTAAAATGAATTTTAAAAAGTAGTTTTTGGTACAAATTTCTTGAGAGGATTTTTGGTTATTATAGAAAAAAAAAATAGGGACGGCTACCATATACCCACTATATAGAAAAGTTGCTCCAAGGGGGGGGCTTAAACAAACACAAGCGATTTTTTTACTAATAGAGTCGTATGTATTGGCTCCTTATCTTGTTGAAATATAAAAGAGTCTTCAAGACCTAACTTCAAAACTCTGTTTTTAATTACTTTTAAGAATATTGATGTACAAATATTTGTCCATATTACCATCAGTAACAACAACTTTTCCAACTCGAAATGCATCCCAAAACTAATACCGTACCACCTGCAAGATTGACAGTAACCAGTGTTTTTTGGTTCAAGTTAGAAGTTTGGCTTTGGCATTTATCACGCTCATCAGATCCGAAAATATTTATTTTAGATTCGTCAGAACAAATTACATTATTCTAAAACGTTTTCGATTGATTTATGTACTGTTTGGCGAAATCTAATCTCTTTTGGCGGTTTACTTTGCCTGTAAATGGGTTTTCTAACATTACAACCATAATTAACGGCTTTGTGTAACACACGACGAATTGTTTCCAGATTTTCTAATTTCGTTATCAATTTCAAAATACATAGGTAACTTATATAAGCTGTGTTTCTTTACTCAACTTTGAGATCCCTCGGGATCCCACTTGCACGAAAAGCGATCCCGTACTTTAAATTTGGCTAAATGAGAGAGAATAAAAATCTTTTTGAGAGAATGAAATTCTTCCTCTTCTTGCATTAAACAGCTCAAAGTTTTTATTCGTTCAAATTGTGTAAATTGTCAAACAGGTATAAAACGTAAATAATAGAAAAACGGAAAAAGAAAAAAATCAAGAACAACATTTTTAAAAATGTGTATAATAGCTACATACATATGTACATTAGGGATACAACTTTTTTACAATTTTTGAAAATATCAAAATGGCCCTATCCATACCATGTAGTGCATAAAAAAACAATAAGAACTGCATCTTTAGATTTTCGATATCGTTAAAAAAGGTTCCGCGTTAAATGATAAATAAAAGCAGGCGGTGTCACTTTTGATATCCAAAAATTGTACAATACTCCAATTTGTAAGTTTGTTGTGCATTCATTTTATAATAATTGAATTTAATCGTTTGTTTTCGTTCAACTTTTTAAAATGTCTTTTAAACATAGCGAAATTGTAGTTCGGAAAAACGCGGATAAGTGGACCCAAAATTTAAAAAATTCAAAATAAAAAATTTTGAAAAAATAAAAAATTAAAGTTTAAAGGGCTTTCAGAAATCGGCTTCGACGAGGAACGTTTTTGTTTCGAAATGACCTGAGGAAACATTTTTCGGTTTCAGCACAACATCGGCTACAGCGTGGTGATAGGGCCTTATTTTGGTTGTACCCCTAATGTACATGTATGTATACTAATATAAAATATATGTATTTAAACAATGTTTGTGTTTTATTTTTAGTACGTTTTTGCTTCATACTTATAATTTACAATGTTAATATACAAAGCAAAAATTTATTTAAAAGTAACAAAAATTTTAATTATTTTATCAAAACTGCCAAAACACTGTGACTTTTTATTTTTTGTTAAAAATTTGGTTTTTAGTGTTCCCGTACTTTTGTGTAATATTGTCTCTTTATGAGAAAAAATTATGCTTGCTCTCACTTTCACGAATAAATAAATCCCTGATTTTACAATTTACAAAAAAAGTTTTTCTATTCTTATGACTCAAAGTAGAGAAGAAAACTACGGTATATCCGTATTTTATTATATATATTTTTTTTTGCTGTAATCTTAACTTCAAAATTTTTTTTGATAAGTTCATTTTACCTTCATATGAAATTAAATTGCTTTAGTATAAATTGCGTTTTTTTTATTTGATTAATAAATTTACATGTTAAACTTGCACAAAAATACTGCGGACAAATAAAATCTTATTCAACAAAAATTGTTTACTGATGTCATCTTTATTGCGATTCATTGTTTAAGAAATAAAAATAAAATTCCATTTAGTATTTTCTCAAGCAAATTATTGAGTCATTCTCTCGTAATAACTAAATTAAAAAAAAAATTCAAAGTCAAGTTAAAGTACAATTTAATTGAAACAAAAAAATATTTTTTTTTAAATTTTCAGACCTGGAGCATGTCAATTACATTTTCCTAATTACATATGCAAGTACATGTAAATATAATTGGCATTTTTCAATTATAATTACATTAAACTTTTTGTAATAGAAATTGGTTTTTTCAATTACACATTACATGTAAATTACAATTACTTATAATTTATAACAGGGACCGTAAATAACAGTTATCAAAAATAATTTAACTCAAAAACTCTTTATGATAGAGTCAACGGAGATCTATACTGTCATATATCAATAGATTTGTATTGACGAGCTCTTTCAGAATCTATGATGATCTTAAAAAATCGATCTCAACTCCAAAATTAACAGTTATTTTTCAACGTAAAAATAAAAACTCAAATGAAAGTTTAAAAAAAAGAATTTTATTTTGGCATCATAAATTAAAATTTTTTTGATGAATATTATTTTTCCGTCAAATAATAAAACACGTTTTGTTTATTTCTACAATTTTTTTGTGGATAGATTTGAAATGAGGCCGCTCAATATCATTTTAAGACCATATAATGCTCTTTCCACTCTTCCTTGAGTTGCAGGAACAAACTATTGACTTCTTTTTGCCAATTTATGGATATGGATAATGTATTTTTTCCTCCCAGAGAAAAAATATAAATTTTCAACAAAAATCGGGCGAAAATGGGAAAACATCCGCTGAAGGTCGTTAATCAAACAATAACAAATTAAAATCTACATTATTTTAATGACGATTTATTCAATTGAAATGCATGGTGATTGTGTTGATTATAAATTTGCATAAACTGAGTTTTATTTTCTGACGTAAAAAATAAATCTCTTAAAAAGTTTTATTTTTTGACGAGAAAATAAAATTCTTTTTTTTAAAACTTTCATTTGATTTTTTATTTTTACGTTCAAAAATAACTGGTTTAGATAGATTTTTTAATTTAACTCTCAAAATAACTGTTATAAAATAATTTTTTTAAAACGATAACTGTTATTTACGGTCCCTGATTTATAATAAACTAGCTATCCCCGGTGCGCTTCGCTACACCCATCCACAAAAAATAATTACAATAATGACTTGGAAGAAAAGTATGGCCAACCTTTAACTCGAAAACACACGTTACTCCCACGACAAAACTTTTTCAATTTATATGCAAGGTACGACGGCCACTGTTCCCATCCAATCTATTTTTGCTGGACTATACGTATTAACACGAATATAATTTTTTACTTCTTATGGAAGGTTCTACTATCCCAATCCAGTCTGTATTTGCTATACTATGTCCATTAGTATGAGGGTTACTTGTGCAAAGTTTCAAGACTCTACCTATTGTAGTTCTTTAGGTATACGCTAATAATTTGTAACTTTGTATAGGAGGTACCATGCCCACTGCCCCAATCCAGTTTGTATTTTGGTAGACTATGCGTATTATCATAGGGGTTACTCGTGCAAGGGTTCAAGGCTCTATCTATTACATTTTGATAGGTATAGACATATACGATAATAATTTCTCACTACGTATAGGAGGGGTTACTGATGCAAAATTCCAAGACGCTACCTATTGCAGTTCTCTAGGTACAGGATAATAATTTTTTACTTTGTATTGGGGTTCCACGATCACTGTCCCAATCCAGCCTAAGTTTTTCTAGAGTGTAGGAATGGGTATGGGGGTTACTTGTACCTACTTCTAAGACCATACCTATTATAGTACTCTATGTACACGATAATAAATTTTCACTTTGTATGGGAGGTACTACTCCCACTGTCCCAATTCATTCTGTATTTTGGTAGATTATACGCATTTGCACAGAAGATACTCATGCAAAGTTTCAAGGGTTCCGTACCCAAAGGGTAAAAACGAAACCCTATTGTTTTCGCTACAATGTCTGTCCGTCTGTCACCGCCTTTTATCTCTTGAACCGTAATAGGTAGACTCTTGAAATTTTCACAGAAGGTGTATAGCTGTGGCCGCTATAGTAACAAATACTAAAACTTATAGGGTGTTCCGATAGAGAGGTGTTATTCACGAATATGTGTTAATTTCTTGAATTGTAGGAAGCATAGACTCAAGATTTAAAAACAGTAATTAAAACTTAGTTGGCTATATAAACAAGTATAAAAAAAACATAAAAATTAAAGGGTGTTCCGATAATGGTGTGATTTGAATGTGTAAGGCCTAAGTTTTGAACCATAATAGGCAGACTTTTGAAATTTTCACAGAAGGTGTATAACTGTGGCCGCTATAGCAACAAATATTAAAACTTATAGGGAGTTTCGATAGAGAGGTGTTATTCAAGAATATGTGTTTATATCTTTAACTGTAGGAGGCATACACTAAAAATTTACAAACAGTAATTAAACCTTAGTTTGCTTTATAAACAAGTCTAAAAAAATAAACCTAAAAATTAAAGAGTGTTCCGATAGTGGTGTTGTTTGCATGTATTAGGATGTGTGTGAAGATAAATACGTATTTAACTAGCGGAGACAAAAACCATTTTTTTAACATAGCTCATTTGACAGTTAACAGAGCGCTGTTAATCACTTAACAGTTGTCTTTTTTTTAACTTTCCATATTTAGGACCTTATACCAGGGAAAGATGACCAGGTCCAACTAAAAAACCGAAAGGGTATGTTGCTCCAAAACATGCTTTATGATACTATAATAGTGGAATTTGTAATACTTCTTTGGAAACATAGAAAATCGGGTTTAAAAAACGACACATAATGTGGGATTATTTTGGAAGTTTCATGAACATTTTTGGACAAATATGGAATAAATGTGTTTTATAAAGACATTCTGGAGAAGATTAGTGACCATTTTTGGACAAATATGGAAGTGCACACGTAGTATACCATTTACAAAAGGTAGACCAAGGGGTCCTAAAAGAGACCCTATTAGTCGGATTTCTGAAATAATTTTGCAATTTGAGTAAATTTAAAAAATGTGTTTTATAAAGAAATTCTTGAGAAGATTAGTGACCATTTTTGGACAAATATGGAAGTACACATGTAGTGCACCAGCTATTACAAACTGTGCACCTGACTGAGGCTACATTCAGGGTTATACGGGTGTGACACACAGAACAAATCTAAATCTGTGGACCTGGGTTCTGCTCTACGCCAGCTATAATTAAAAGTAAGTTGAGCAAAGCATATTTTGCTCACCTGGGAAAAAAACTTCCGGTTTATACAGCTGTTGCTGAGTTGACAATCTTTGGCCGAGTGTGACTCGGGTCGTTCCGGAGCGAAGATCCAATTATCGTGGGAACGTTTTTTTTTTGTTTTTTAGTTGGAACTGGTCATCTTTCCCTGGTATAAGCTCCTAAATATGGAAAGTCCAAAAAAAGACTACTGTTAAGTGATTAACAGCGCTCTGTTAACTGTCCAATAAGCTATGAAAAAAAATGGTTTTTGTCTCTGCTAGTTAAATACGTATTTATCTTCACACACATCTTAAAGTAGCCCTTTTATTTCTATAATATGGATTTGCAGATATATTTGGATCTACGGCATTTGTTTTTGCGGCACCTCTTACCCTACTCCAACCTAACCTACTGTATATGAGTGTATAAATAAAATCACCGCGGTGAAGGGTATAGAAGATTCGGCACGGCCGAATATACTTGTTTTTTTGTATTTTTTGCTGAAATTAAAAGTAATACATTTTTATTATTTCTTACATAGTATATAACTGAATCAAAGTAGAAACTTTTTAAAATGTAAATAGAATTTACAGGTATTTGTTAAAACAAAACTGGAGTGGCCTACACTCAACTTTACCATACCCAATGGAAACAGATATTTTTATGGATATATTTCATAAAAAATAAAAGTTCAAAGTATATTCGAATCGAAAAATTAAATATTTTCGGTTTGGGGTGTGAAGTAAACTACAGCTTGCCCCTTCCCGATTATGCCCAAAATTTATACAGCTCTTCAGGTAGTATGGGAAAACATTTTCATGTAGGAAAAAAGGGAATTTTTTGAGAAACGTAGGGATTTTTAAAATTATTATCTGACATAACTTTATGAAGATCATATAAACTTTAATGTATAATAACAAAATGAGAGCTAATGTTATTAGGTGGTACTTACATTAATATTTATTTAATTTATTAAAAATTTAATTATTAAGAACACTTAAAATTTTTTTTGCACCTAATATTTATTCGCTCTGCAGTATTAATTAGCACACTTCTATGGCTTTGTTTATTTCACTTGAATTTCTTTTTATTAAGATTGCACTTGTTTATTAATAAGCTATAAAAAAATAATATTTTGCTTCTATTGCTCTCTTTTACCAACTCACGCTAAGTTTAAATATTTTTAAAAACTTCATATGTACTATATTTTTAAAAACTATATTTAAGTTAAAAGAAATAAAGCAAATTGTGGATTAATTTTCTATGCAGAGCGCGAAGTTGATCGGCTAATATTCGGCTATTAGCCGCCGCCGACTTAAAATGGAAGTAGTTAGCCGCCACTGAAGTGTTCGCCTAATAACGGCTTTTAGCTTGCTTCATCAGCTAAACTGGTATTTTTATTTAATTTGATATTATTTATTTAAAAATTGAAAATTTTAAAATAAATTTCATCATCAAAACATTATTATCTAGTGATTTTATAAACTTAAAACCACCCCCATTGTATTAAGTGATTTACACAACAGGGTAAAATCACTTTTGAAAACGGGTTAATATTTAAAATGTGATTTTGAGACATTTTTATTTGTTATATATCACTATCTCGCATAAAAGGTACGGTATCTAACTAAGATTCAGCGCCAGTACCTGCCATGATGGGCTAACTTGATGTTGGTCTTACCACTGAGTAAAATTTTGGCACAGCCTAGCGCCCTCATTGTACAATACAAGTATTGTAAAATTCGTAGCAATTTATAGAACATGGAAAGCCTGGACCCATGTTCTAACCCCTTGTTTAAGGGTATTTTTGGAGACCATCGCACTAATTATACTATTGGTGCCTTCCGTATTGGTTGAAACCACATCTATCCCGAAGGTTCACGTGCACAGAGGTGGACGGTTCTCTGTGGGGCTAGCAGCTCCCGTAGTCCCAGCCGTTAGGACTCTGTTCGGGCCTCGAAGTACCTATTGGCGCAGATCTGTTTTTCCAGATACAGGTTCTAGGAACCCCGGAGCGTGTTTCCCCCATATTCCCGGAAAGCACTGCGTCAAAGGAGTAAAACGGTAGATTTCAATGACAATTAGTGCCCCCGGGGGGAGATTAAATGAGTGACATGTTTGTACAAAAAAAATTGCTATATTTGTAAGTTAGTTTCTGCCTTAGACGGTTATATTTGCTTAGCCGCAGCTTTTCGATATGTATTCGGCTTTTAGACGACTTTTAGCCGCCGCCGAATATATTCATGTTAGCCGCCGCCGGTCTTCATTTCATGTCGGCTTCGTCCTCTGTTTCTATGACTTAATCAAGGCGAATTCATACCAGGCGTGAGCAGTAGGCCACCAATAACAACAAAACAACAACTTTGACATTAGATTAGCAGATATGAAACAATGTATTTTTGACAAAACATTAGCAAAAAACGAGAGCAAAAAACAATCAGCTGGGCTATCGACTCCCCTTGGACTTGATATAATTTACTTGTCCATTGAGTGGTTTTAATGTACAACAGTGGTGGGATTTGTGGTACACATCAGAGACCTGCATGAGTTGATTCACTTTCGCTGTCCACTCACATTTAAATTGCTTTTGTTCTGTCTTTTAACATCAATATGTACTACTCATGTAGTACATGTTTATGCAGGGCTGCAATTCTGTTAATAAAAATCTTGAAACATCTAAGCGGTAATTGGGTTAAATTTTTATGAAAAATAATTATTATTTTAAGATTATTATACCTAATACTTGACAAAATTAGTGGACAATATAAAAAAATAACAATTTCAAATATTTTTTAAAATACTGTCATATACAGAAGTACTTAACAAAAAATATACTTTTTTGTGAAAGAGTTTTATGACAAATTCATTGTTAATGAGAAAAGTTTAAAGTCTGTATGTTGAAAGTACAGGTAAACAGTTTTTAGCATATGTTTAAAAAAATTTAGTTGCATTTGGATGCAAGACATTTCTGTTTTTACATGCAAACTTTTTCTTGTGAAGTAATAACTTAACTGGATTTGCTACATTCGTTAAATTCTTTTACCTGCCACAATTGGGCTATTTGAATACACAAATAAACATCAAATTCAATTGAAAGAAGGGTTAAGAGATTGCAAGTATTCCTGGAATTCATGTACATGTACTCGTATTCTATTTTTGCAAAAATATTTAATGAATTAAATGAGATAATTATAGTAAGGCAAAAAAATTGTGAGTTTTTCGACAATAAAGTAATTATTTCTTCTATTTGAAAAAACAAAATAAGTAGCTATTGACAAATAGCTAGTAGTGTGGATAAAAGACGTATGGTATAGTTTAGTTTTCATTTTACAAAGTTTGTTGCTTCTTCTGTAAAATTATATTTTTGTTTGTTTTTTAGCTAACGATATGTATCAATAAAAAATATATTCTTGAACAAAAAAGGTTTGGAAAAATTAATTTTCAAAAGAAGAGTTTAAAATTGGTATATTATTTATAACGAAAAAGATTGTAAATACCAAATATTTTTTTGCATCTTTTCCACGTAGAGTGATTTACCTACACACATTTTTTTGTAAATTTTCGTAAATTGTTTACAATATACATATAAAAAATTGCTCTAAAATTATTTCTTTTAGCAGGTATTTACATATAAACTTCGTAAAACTAACTAAAAAACTTGCACAACAATTCGAGCGCGCGTAAATAACTGTAAATAATTTACTTTTCCTGAATTCAGTTGATAAATATGACTAATAGATAATTTTATTTACTTTTTTATTTTATTTAATTTTGTTACTTTTATAATAAGTGTATATATATGTACATATATATAAACATATATTTATTTATATATTGACGAATTTTTAAATTTTTTATTTAATTTTTTTTCTTAACTTCCGTTTCTTATTTTCTTTCGTTACATACATATGTAAATATGTACACAATAAAATAAAAAAATTCGTCTCTAAATTTTTAAATTAAATTATTAATGGCCTAGATTCTCCTACTCTTAAATATATGTTTTATAAATTCATTTAATATTTTATATAATCATTAATAAATAAATAAATAACAATATAATAATTTTTCTCATATTAGAATAAAAATCTTCTGTAAAACTATACACATTTGTCAGCAGCTTCTTTTACGAACCACTCAAACCATTCAAACTAATTCATTGCTTTTGTGAATCATGGGAATAAACAGAAATTGCAAGCAGTGGCAAGCATATGTTAACAACAGTCTCATTGATAACAATCATGCATTTACAGCATTCATTTTTTAATGTTAAGTGCTAGCTCAATACTCATTTTAGAAAATGCAAAATGTTGCCGTTTGAATCGTAATCATGCAGGTCTCTGGTACACATGTATCAATTTTGGTACAATAGAAATATTAGTAAAACCGCAGAGCACCCCGTAATCATGTTTTATTACCTCTAAGAAAGAATAATTTAAATTACTAATTATAATATTAAAGAAAAGGTCTTAAATCTAGTTTACGGACACATCATAAAAATTACAAAAAGTAGCCTATTGTGTGTAAAATATAATTTTAATCAAAAAATTGTGGGCGACCCTTAATTTCAGAGTTACGGACCCCAAAGTTTCTATGTAAAGTATAGTATATCTACAGTATTTTATGACGAAATGAGGCAGTATGGGTATCATTGGAATGGTAAATAAAAGTACTATCCAACTAAAGTGAAATTAATAAAAAAAAAAAAATAAGTAAGTAGAAGAAAAATATTTTTATTCTGCGACCAGCTAGGTCGGCTGAATGCCGCCTATGCAGAAAATCTTTAGTTAGCGCAGCCGGTGTTGGCTATACCATAGAGGAGAAAATCCTTGGGCCCGGCCGAAGTCCGGCTATGCAGAAAATCTTTAGTTTACGAAGCCGGTGTTGGCTATACCATAGAGGAGAAAATCCTTGCGCCTGGCTCTCAAACGCAAATTCGACATTGGATGAAATAAGAAAATTAGCTCTGGAAGAAGAAATTGATGAAGAATTAAGAGATTCAGAATAAACATTTTGTTTTTTTTTGTAACCCAAAAGCCACTTATGTCTAGAAAATGTGCATTCAGCTCTGCTGGTCTAAAAATTAAATATTCCCAATTTTTCTTTGATATTATCACCCAAATTGTAATTTAAATATGTAAATGTAATTCTTAGAGAGAATAAAACGTATTTAAGCTTGACTACAAATTCATAAAAATTTCATATATACATATGTATGTATATTCAATATTTTTTTATTAATTTCCTTGATAACTCTTTTATGTACATATATGTAATTAACAGGTATTTTAGTTGCTAGGCCTTTTTGCTGAACTAAATCTTTTGAACATATTTGCATTACCTCAATCAGTTTCCGGCAATATTCGGCTGATATACATATTTTTTCATTCTTTCTAGTGAGAAATGTTTAGGTCTTTTTTATTAATTACATATGCATATGACTTTAATTATTCTGCCAAATAACTCCAGTCATACTCTATCGGATTAATATCCGGTGGCTTTAGTAGAGTTTCAAAGACTTATTAGAAATTGTAAAATAACCAGCTTTTTTCTTATAAAATAGGTATTCTGGAAATATAATCGTAATTAAAAATTAGCTACACAAAACGGAAATTGAAGGAATCAAGGCCAATTGTAATTACTTAATGCCAAATTTTGGTAAAATTGATGCTGATTTGGTACAATTTTATCATTGACGTAGTACAATTTAATTCTTAGACCCCAACACTGACATATATAATTTTATTGACAGTAGTCTGCTTTCATATATGTATATAAAAGTATATCTCAAGACGAATCCATTATCAGGTGAAAGGGAGACGACAACAAGTACATCAATAAAAAACAACATGTTTTTTGTAATTCGCATTAATTGATATCAAAGCTAAATGTAAAAAATAGCTATGTTCGCTTACTTTCAAAAAAGAAACTTTCAACATTTATGAAAAATATTTATTTGAATTACTTTTTACACAATAATAATTTAAGGGCTTATTAATCTTATGTGTGAGGATCCCTAAAAAATATTAAGGAAAAAGTCTAGTTTCGTGAAGCAGCACCAATTAAAAAAAAATTATACAGGCTGATAGAGAATTAAAAAATAATACAGTCATCGACTAACAGCCGGCGTGATAACAAGTGCTTTGATCGATAGTTTATTTCTCTCTTATTTCGTAATCTTTCTCTTTCGTAAAAAAAATCAAATTACCGTTTAAAAAAAAAAGACAGTTAAGAATAGAAAGAAATAAATCAGTGAGATGGATGTAGATGACCCATTCCCTTCGGGGAATAGGTTTAGTCTTTTAGACGAAACTATTAAAAGACCAGCGAAGAAAAGAAAACCAAATGCCAATATTGAAAATTTTCCGACACTGAATCAACAACATAACCTAAAAAAAGATCCAAAATATATAGTTATCAAATCAATTAATGAAAAAAAAACCAATTAGCTCCTTCAGCGTTTTTGCAATTGAAAAAGCAATTAAAGGAATTAGTAGTGAATATGAAAATATCAGCCTGTTAAGAGATGGAAGCATTCTTGTTCTAACCAAAAACCAAAAAATTGCCGAAAAATTCTTAAGAACCAAAAACTTTGGCGGTCTTTGTGAAGTAGAGATTTCGATGCATAAATCATTAAACATTTGTAAAGGTACTATATATGACCGCAATCTAGTTCAAACCAGTGAGGAAGAAATTTTAGGTTACCTAAAAGAGCAAGGTGTCACAGAAATATATAAATACACAAAACAAGAAGGAGATAAAAGAATTTCCACAGGTAAAATTCTGCTATCTTTTGATTTGTATAAAATCCCATCAAAAATTACAATTGCTTGGTAAACTGTCAACGTAAGAGAATATTTCCCAAACCCCATGAGATGCAAAAATTGTCAACTTTTGGGGCACACCAAAAACAGATGTAATAACAACACATCCTGCGAAAACTGTAATTTCCCTCCCCACCCTGTACCATGCACTCGTGTAATGTGTGCTAATTGCCTCGATCATTCATCTTCATCATTCACGTGTCCAAAATATACACAATTCAAAGAAACTCTTAAAATAAAAACGCGAAATAAATGCAGCATAGGAGAAGCAAAGAAAATTTATAACCAACGGTACCCTAACCAACCAAAAATTTCATACGCAAATGCAACCAAAAATAATAATATAGAAAATAAAAACAACGAAGAAAAGAAAAAGAATAACACACCAAACAACTTAGAACAAACGGAATATACAAATACGATTACACAAAATAACAAAACTTTTGAAACTGAAAAACCAACTACAATAAAACCAACCATAAGCTCAATACTCTCCCAACAAATAATTGACTTATCAGAAACAATAACCACTAAAAATAAAACAACAACTCAATTATCAGCACCAAAAACAACACCAAAAACAACGCCAAGAACATCACCTACAAAATCTCAAAACTCTTCAAATACTCTTTTAAAATTACGCGCAAAAGAAAAAGAACACCCTAAATATGAGAAACAAACATCTTTTAATAATAACCAGTTACCTTCGTACTCAAAAGACATAGACGAAATGAATAAAATCCTACAACAAAAATTAAAAAAATAAAAAAACATGGATATATATACATACCCGTACATACATATATCAACATACATGTATGTACATATACCTGTTATTCCAAATATATTCTATATTAACCAGCTGTTAAAACAACATTACAACCCCAAATTTTTTGAAACACAATTTATGAACCTAGTAGTAATACAGTGGAACATTAATGGATTTTATAATAACTATACAAATTTGGAACTTTTGATAAAAAAATACAACCCACATATCATATGCCTACAAGAAACCCACATCAAAAGTGTAGATAATCCAATAATCCCAAAGCAATATACAGGATATTTCCACAATTTCCATAGCTCTTCACGTCAAGGCTGCGGTCTTCTTATACATAGAAGCTTTCCACATACATTTTTACCTACCACCCAAAACATCTCATCAGTAACAGTTATGTTAACAGCAAAAAAGAATATTAGAATCACTTCAGTTTACATCCCTCCAGACAAGGACATAGAAAACCAAGACATTGAAAATCTAATTCCTATCAATGAAGATTTCATCTTAGCAGGTGATTTTAACGCATGGAGTCCGAATTGGGGTTCATGTAAATACAACGCTAAAGGTAAAATTTTAGAAAACGTGTTAATTAATAATAGCATTGCCATACTAAATGATGGATCTCCTACCCACCTTTCAACTCACAACTCCTTTACAAACATAGATCTAACATTTTGTTCAACCCCACTACTGCCTAATCTATCTTGGAAAGTGATCAATGATTTATACATAGTGATCATTTCCCTATCTGCACAATATACACAAATCCCATCAACCACCCAACACCTGAAAATATACCAAAAACGCGATTTAAATACAAACAAGCAAATTGGCAAAGATTTAAGAGTCATATAGAGACTTCAATTGTTAATATCAGCACATCGCATAACACTAACCAAGAAGCAGCAAAAATTCATAAAATAATCCGTTCAGCATGTAATGTTTCCATACCTCGTACAAATAATAACTTCTTACGTATGAAATGCGTTCCCTGGTGGAATCCAGAACTAAACCAATTACAAAAAGATAAACAGAATGCCTGGAAACTCTTTAAAAATAGTATGACAATACCTAATCTTTTGGATTACAAAAAGAAAAACGCCAAATTCAACAAGGAAAAAAGAATAGCAAAAGCACAATGTTTTGAAAAATTTACCAAAAACCTAAACCATCAAACCTTAGTAAAAAATATATGGGCAAATATTCGTACATTAACAGGCGACTATGAGACAAAGACAATTAGAGTTATAGAATATAACAACCAAAAATATGATGAAAAACACCTAATAGCGAAATGTTTCAGTCAATATCTATCAGACTTATCGAAAACAGAAAATTTTTCTAACGAATATAGACTCCACCTGAAAAACATCTTGGACCTTAGTGTTACTTACGAACCTGATAAGCGTGCGAAATTTTTAGAAGTCCCCATCAGCCCAGGTGAATTCGATAGTTGTCTTAACTCCACAACTGGATCCTCCCCAGGTTTTGATGGGATAACGTATGAACTAATGAAAAGAAGCCCAAAAATACTTAAAGAAAGAATACTTTTATTATTTAACGACATTTTTGATTCTGGAATTATACCACAGTCATACAAAACCGCAATAGTAGTTCCTATTAAAAAACCAAATAAAAATACAATAGAAATTAGCAACTATAGACCAATTTCTCTCTTGCCCTGCGTAGGGAAAGTTCTTGAAAAAATAATATCTAGACGACTTCTATGGTTTGTACAGGCATCAAAAAAGATCTCGCCAAAACAAGTCGGTTTCAAGCCAGGATCTGGAACTATGGATGCATTATTATATCTTGATCACTTAATCTGTAAAAGTCTTTCAACAAAAAACCACATCTCTATATTATCAATAGACTTTGAAAAGGCATTTGACCGAGTGGGAATACACCTGGTACTAAAAAAACTTCACGACTGGAAAATTGGTTCTAAAATATTCAATTACATTAAGTCTTTCCTATCCAACAGAAAAATAAAAGTCAAAGTAAGCAACATCTTGTCGAGTATAAAATCCATATATAGCGGGATACCCCAAGGCTCTCCACTCTCTACAACGCTTTTTATAATTGCTTTTGAAAACTTAAATGAAATTATTACCCATCAATCTATACCGATCTATACTACGATCTATACCTAATAAGTAACGGAAAAACAACAACAAATATTGAAAACCAGTTTAAGAAAACTCTAATGGCAATTGATTGTTGGTCAAACAAGTCTGGCTCAAAAATATCTTTGGAAAAATGTAAACACCTACATGTATATAAAAAACTTAAATGTAATGATGCTAATATTACACTTCACAATTATGAAATTGAAAACACTAACCACCTAAAGGTATTAGGAATTATTTTTGATAAAAAAAAACACATTTAAACCACATTGTGAATATCTTAACAACAATCTTCAAAAAAGAGTAAATATAATAAAGGACCTTTCATCTCAAAAAAGTCAAGTACACACTAACACCTTAATTAATGCCGCAAAACTCATTGTAGGAGCGAAAATTGACTACGGCCTAACAATCTATGGAAAATGTGCACAAACAAATATAAAAAAAGTAAAAACGATATTCAACACAGCAATAAGATGCAGTTTAAGAGCCTTTCGAACAAGTCCCACCAAAAACCTACTTGCAGAAGGAGGAGTGTCAGATGTAGAAGAGCGAATGCAAATGTTAAAATGCAATCAAATAATGAAAATAAATAGCGACTTATTACAAAAGGAAGTCGGTCAACTAAAAAACAACGGAAAACAGCTCTAAAAATTAAATCAACACTTACTGATCTGTGGTTTATGTATAAACCATTCGACTCCAAAAACAAAAAGTTACGAAACGATCGCTTTCCTTCGTGGATGCTAAACAAAACCCTCTTTATAGATTACCTTTCAAAATTCAGAAAATACATCTAACATAATATACAAACAAATGTTTAAGGATATAGAATGTGAATATCTCATGGACAACTTGAAAATAATCTATACAGATGGATCAAAAACGATAAATGGGACCTCATTTGCAGCTGTGGAAGAAAATGGAACTCTCATAACTCGAGGCCTACTAACCGAGCCAGCAACGATCTTTGATGCCGAGGCCCAAGCGTTGTACGAAAGTCTACAAATAATAAAGGGAAAAAATGAGAAAACTATAATATCAACCGACTCTCATGGGTTATTCCAATCCTTAAAAAACATATATACCAAAAATGAAATAATAAAAATAATACAGCAAAATATACTGGAAAACTCCGATAGAATCAAAATTATCTGGATTCCAGGACATGCAGGAATCAAAGGCAATGAAAAAGCCGACTATGCTGCAAAAAATACTATAATAGCGCCTACTTTTTTTAAAAATCCTCAAACAAACAAAAATATCATAAGAATGATAAAAACACGAATTCAATTAGAAAACAAGAGAAAGTGGGAGCTATACACCCATCCCTATAAAGAAATAAACCCAAACAGGAGTTCCCCTACCCTTCCGACACATACTAATATATTCAAGAACAAATTATACACTAGATTAAGACTTGGTCATACACTACTTACCCATAAATATTTAATTGAGAAATCTCCGCAACCAATCTGTCAAAAGTGCCAAACAATTCTAACAACAAAACATATTCTCAACGACTGCCATATTTTTAGAAACACAAGATCGATTGTATTTGGAAATACAAGCCCAACAGACGCCCTCAAAATACCAACAAAATCTAACATAGAATTAATTTCAAAATTTATAGAGCTAACAAACCTCAAAAACAAGATATAAAATTAAATTTAAAACTGTAAATAAAAAAACTGTAATAAAAAGAATATATGTATTATAGACACAAAAGCCGATAGCCTTAGTTGCTAGTGCTAATTTCCTTTTAATTATAATTTTAATTGTAATTAAAATAAATAAAATAAAAATAAAATAAAAAATAATAAGAAAATGCAAAATAAAGAAATTAGCGTTCACCCTTATTTTCCGAGTTATGGTTCTCTGAACTTTTCATATGAAACTGTGATTTTGTACTACATTTTTCAACATATTAGGTCAATATGAGTATCATTTTAAAACTTTTGGAAATATCCATCGAATGGTGCTAAAATTTAAAAAAAAAAATTAACCCATTAAGAACTGAATTATTTTTTTTTTCGATTTTTTATATTAATACACTATTAAATACATCAGTTCGTGAATTAAAAATGTTATGTTTCTTTCTGAATACCAACACCTGCTTCGCTTACAAAAGTTTTCCTGCATAGGCGGACTTCGGCCGGGCGGAAGGATTACCTCCTTCTCTGGTATGACCAACACCGGCTTCGCTTTCTAAAGTTTACCTGCATAGCCGGTCTTCGGCCGGGCGCAAGGATTTTCTCCTCTATGGTATAACCAACACCGGCTTCGCTTTCTAAAAAGTTTTCCTGCATAGCCGGCCTTAGGCCGGGCTCAAGGATTTTCTCATCTGTGGTATAACAAACACTGGCTTCGCTAACTAAAGTTTTTCTGAATAGCCCGCCTTCGGCCTGGTGCAAGGATTTTTTCCTTTATGGTATAACCAACACCGGCTTCGCTTACTAAAGTTATCCTGCATAGCCGGTCTTTGGCCGGGCGCAAGGATTTTCTCCTCTATGGTATAATCTTCACCGGCTTCGGTTACTAAAGTTTTCCTGCATAGCTAGCCTTCGGCCGGAGCAAGGATTTTCTCCTCTATGGTATAACCAACACCGGCTTCGCTTTCTAAAGGTTTTCTACGTACTATACGCATGTTTTCATAAACATGGTTCCTAATAGGTAAATTTTTTTATAAAATTTGAGCACCACGTGATAGATATTTACAAAATCTTTAAAATGATATCCATATTGACCTACATAATTTGTTCAAAAATGTAGTGTACAATCACAGTTTTATATGAAAAGTTCAGAGGCCCATAACTCGGGAAAAAAAGGGTGACCGCCAATTTTTTTATTTAACATTTTCTTATTATTTTTTAATTCTCTATCACCCTGTAATTTTTTTTTTTTTAATTGGTGCTGCTTCACGGAACTAGACTTAAGCGGATATTAAAACCACCTGCAACGTTTCTAGAGCTACAGTCTGCTTGACTAGAAACAACAAAAAGAAAATTTATTAACTATTTTCAATTAAAGAACAAACCTTATGTGTTTTGTTTGTTTTCACTAAAAGAAGAGTCGAAGAAAACAAAGACATAAAAAAATAAAAAGCAATTAAAATAAAAGCAGAAAAGAAGAATTTGGACCCACCGTAGCTCAATTAAATTGTTAAAATGTTGTGAAAATTTGTGTTATGTGTTATTGTGTTGTGTGTATTAAAAATTAAAAATAAAGAATCAGCATACATCCATATGTGACGGCTTTTTAAATTATTTTATTATTTCAATTTTGTGTTTGTTTTCATTATTGTTTCTAAATATACAAATTTTGAAAGAACCAGAAAACGTAAACAAACAAAATTCAGCTGGGATTTAACACCATCTGATATAAATTTGCTTTGGTATATCCAAAGTATGTATATTTATATCAAGTAGATGCAAGTCTACAACAAGTACAACAACAGGCATTTTGTTTGTGTAAAAACATTGCTAGGCAAAAGCAACTCAGAGATGGGAAAGTGGGTGTAATTCTATTTTTTTGTAATAAAACAACTTAATATCAATTCTGCTAAATAAAAATAAAACAATTATAATACAATGATCTGTTTACGTTTGAATCAATCTGATTTAAAACAAGAATTCATAAAAGGTTTGTTTGGTGCAACTTAAATCAGAAAATTAAAATTTCGTTTACCAACCCTGATGAAACAAATGAAAGTGAAAAAATATATATTTGAATTTTTTTTCCATTTTCTTTGAATTTACTTTTAAAAAATTTAATGGCGCTATAAAAAATGTAAATAAATTTTGACACATTACAGTACATTCGTCAGCTCAGCTGATATAGATATACTTTGGGTATATCCAAGGCGAATTGAATACTAGGTAGAACTGATAGCCCAGGTGAATATCTTCTTCTATATGTGTTTTTTACCCGCTTATGTCAAAATTTGTTCACTTTTTCTTTGCGACACATTTTAATAAATAACATTTTAAAATAAAAATTTATTTCACTCTAAGATTATGTTCTTTTATTTTTCACTCGTTTTTCACTTTTTACTTTAAGTATTATAATATATTTTGCAAAAAAACTAACAAAACTGCTGTGTTTTGTCTAACAAATTTTCTTCTTTTTCATTTGCTTTTGAATTTTTCTTTGGGTTTTTGACAACTGTGGGTGTTTTTACACAAACAAAATTGCTTGTGGTTGTTTTTGCTGTAACATTGCGATTACCTAGTATTCAATTGGCTCTGGGTATATCTATATTAAGTAGCAAGGCGAATTCATACCAGGTGGAGTTGGTAGCTCAGATGATTGTTTTTGCTCTCGTTTTTTTTTTTGTTAATGTCTTGTCAAAAATACATTATTTTATTTCTGCTAATCTAATGTCAAAGTTGTTGTTTTGTTGTAGTTGCTGCTCTACTGCTCACACCTGGTATGAATTCTCTTTGGACAAAACACAAAAGTTTTGTTAGTTTTTGCAAAATATATTATAATATTAAAAGGAAAAAGTAAAAAAAAAATTATTTGTTAAAAGATAATGTAAACAAATTTTGATAGAAGAGGGTAAAAATCACATATAGGAGACTATATTCACCTGGGCTATCAGTTTTACCCAAGGCAAATTCATACCAGGTAAACTCAATAGCGAATTCGAAATCATATAGTATTTCTTGATTGTCAAAATTATATTCGCCTTATTCCTAATTTGTTTTGTGTTTTGTTTATTTTTAAAGAAATCATCAAAACAAAAATGAAAAAATTGTTAAATTTAAATTAATTTTTTGAAATAGTGTTTGTACCGATCAAATTTTAAGAAAACATCGGCCACAGGACATTGCACTTTTCTGCCTGTCTCTCCTTTTATCATTTAATGTTCTAAACAATTTTTCAATTGTTCTGAAAAAAATAAAAAAATTTATGTTTTGTTTTGTTTCCGTTTGTTTTAATTTCTTCATGGATGAATTTTTTATTATTTTTATTTAGTATTAATAATTATAAATAAATTATAATATTAATAACAGGAAAGAGTACTAGCAACTAAGGCTTTCGACTCTAAAGTTAATTACATGAAGTATTTTTTAAATTAGATTTTGTAAACAATTTGTAGTTATAAATTTATACATTAATTTAATATTTTTTTCACATTTGTTTTTGAGGAAATCAGATTGTGTATTCGTTCCGAAGATGCATAGTCTGGATGAATTGTAGTTAGAGCACTCGTTGAGAACATGATCTACATTGAGGTGTGTATTACAGGTGGGACAAACTGGGGTTGCAGTTCTGTCGAATATATGTTGATGAGAAAATTTGCAATGACCAATTCTAAGGCGCACAAACATACTAGTTTCGGCTCTAGAGGTGTTTTTGTGGTATAGTATTTTGCCCCCCGTTGGGTTCATAGATTTGTACCTGTGCTGGAAAACTGACCATTTACGGGCTTTTGTAGACGCAAAAGAGTTAGCGATGTTATTAAAGATGTCACATGGTTCCCAAGTAGAATATTTTCTTAGAGGTCGTTGTTTCGCTTCTTCAGCTGCTGAGTCTGCGTATTCATTGCCCGTTATACCAATATGGGAAGGAACCCACATAATTTTGATAGTATCCAAGTTTTGGTTACATATATTTCTTATTTGATTAAAAATCGGAGATTCGTACTGGGAATTTTTGATGGCTAGAATAGATGATAGACTGTCAGAACAGATTACAACCTTTAAACAATTTTGATTGGCGTATTGCACTGCGTTAAGAATAGCAAATGCAAAAGCAATGAAACCGGCAGTAATTATGCTGCCATCTTGAGTGACAGTCGCAAAAGTAGTATTGTGGTTAGACTTGGATCCATCGGTGAAAAGAAACTCCCAATTATCGGCCATAAAACTTTCGGTTAAATCGTTAAACATTGTTTTTCTATATATATATGAAGATGTAGAAGCCTTAGGTAGGTGTGTCAACGACAGAATAAAAGAATCCTCATTTGTTAGCCAGGGTGGTTCTGTGTTCTGGATCATAAGTATAGGGCGAAGATCTGGGAAAAGTTTACTGGAAAAACCTATGCACGTTCTGATCGTAGATTGCAGTCTAGGTGTTCTAATTCCACTTATCGTTTTTTTAACCTCTTGGAGTAAAATTTTGTTTCGGCAAATAAAAAGTTTAGGAATGAATTTATATGTTAACTCCGCAATCCGATCCGAGATAGAAGGCATACCGGCCTCTGCTAAAATAATTTTAGTCGGGCTGGTTGGAAAAGCTCCAATACTTCGGCGTACCGCGGCATGATACGGTCCAAGTAATAATTTGATGTGAGAATGGGTACACCATCCGTATATAGGAAGGGCGTAATCAATTTTAGAAAGCATAATTGATCGCGTTATATTTACCATAGTGGAGATATGGATCCTAAAATTTTTTGAAGTTAAGTATTTTATAATATTTAACCTTGAAATCAGATTTTTTCGAAGCTGTAGACAATGTTCCTTAAAGGTAAAACCTCTGTCAAAGACAACTCCAAGTACACGTAAACTATTTACTCGTTTAATTTTAACATTATTGTATTCAATGTCGAATATAGGACAATTGCGTTTTTTACAGATGTGGATGATAGAACATTTTTCTATAGAAAGTTTGGCTCCGGATTGTGAACACCATTCGTCTATTTTTGTTAGAGTGTCTGAGAACATCTGTTTTACTTTATTGTTATCGTTGTGTTTTGTAAAAATAACTGCATCATCAGCATATATTCCATGTTCTATGTGTTTTTGGGTGGATATGATTTTACTTAGTTCATTGAAGGCAATAATAAATAATACGACAGATAGTGGGGATTCTTGGGGGATGCCATTATTAAGTGGTAACGTTCTTGAAATACTGCCATTGATTCTCACTTTAAATTTGCGGTTGCATAAAAAGTTTTTGATTGTAAGAAACATGTCTTTTCCTATTTTCCAGTTTTCTAGTTGTTTCAAAATTGTGTGAACGCCTATTCTATCAAAAGCTTTTTCAAAATCAGTGGATAAGATACTGACATGGTTCTTACTTGATAAAGCTTTAGCTATAAAATGTTGGAGGTAGAGATGGACGTCATCCGTTCCTTGCTTCTTCAAAAATGCAACTTGATTAGGGCTTAAAAATTTATTTGATTGAATGAACCACATTAAACGTCTAGCTATGATTTTTTCGAAGATTTTGCTGACACAAGAAAGAAGAGAAATAGGTCTGTATCCAGAAATTGAAAGGTGATCTTTGTTGGGCTTTGGAATTGGGATGACGACGGCTGTTTTCCAAGCTTGAGGAAAAATATTTGATTTAATTATATTATTGTAGACAAATAGCATATGCTTTTTTGCTGAAGAACAAAGGTTTTTTAACATTGGATATGAAATACGGTCCTCACCAGGTGTTTTACCTATTGCCGAATGCATTGCGTCTTCTAGTTCTACGATGTTGATTGGACTTTCAATTTTTTTGGCAAATTTATTGCAATTTTGATGGCTGTGGCAGCGGTATGTAGAGTTAGATTTGATGTTACGAAAAACTGAGGAAAAATTGATGTCATCTGATTGTGTGGACCAATGTGTTGCAAAGCAGTTTGCGATCTCAGCAGAATCAGTTATATTATTTCCATCAGAATACACAATATTAATTATGTTTTTGTTTTTTGCTCCAGATATTCGATTAATATCGTTCCAAATACGATGTGGGGACGAGTTTGGATTGATGTTGGAAGTAAACTTTTGTATACATGCGGCTTTAGTTTCCTTCACAGCTCTTCTAAATAATGCATTTTGCTTTTTGTACTGGAGCAGGTTAAAATCAGTTCTAATACGCTTAAAATTGTGCCAAAGACGTTGTTTTTCTTTACGCAATGAGTCTAGATTTGAGTTCCACCATATTATTTGGGGTCTAGCATATTTTACTCTGGTTTGGGGAATACTAACGTTAGCTGCTGAACTAATGCCTTTGATTAAGGCGGCGGCTTGTTGATTGATGTTCTCAGTGATTTTTGCTCTAGAAAAATTTTCTTTGCATTTTTTTGAAATAAAGACCAGTTGGCGCAATCAGTTTTAAATTTTGGTATGAAAAAATTGGTTTTTGTATGTTTAACACTTTTTTCCACTGTTATTAAGATAGGATAGTGGTCGCTACCATAAAGACTAGGCAGAGTTTTCCAGGAACACAGAGGTGCTAGTTGAGATGAACAAAAAGAGATATCTACATGTGAAAAGGTATTATGTGTGGAAAAATGTGTAGGAGATCCATTGTTTAATACTATAAGGTCTTCATTTAGGACAAAATTTTCAATTGTTATACCACGAGGATTCGAATCTATTGAACCCCAAACAGGACTGTGGGAGTTGAAATCACCTGTGATGAGAAAGGGGTAGCTTAGGTTGTTAACTATGGTTTTTAAATTACTCTGGGAGAAATGTTGTTGAGGAGGAATATATATGCATGCTACACTAAGTTTTATACCAATATCAATTTGGGTAGCAATGGCGGCAATGTCATTGTTGGTATATATAAGATTATGCGGTTTTTTTAACGGGAATGCCAATTCCTTGCTTGGCTGATGTGTTATCAGCCAAATTATGGAAAAAGCCGTTGAATTGTTTCGGAATAATTATACTAGGATTTCTGCGACTGACAGGGATGTGAGTCTCTTGTAAAGAAATAATGTCAGGATTAAATTCGTTAATAATAATTTGTAATTCGTGGTAATTATTTATAAGACCATTCAAATTCCACTGTATTATTTTTAAATCCATGATTACAAAATAGTGAAATTATTATTCTTCTTCTACGAACATTATTTCTTCTTGTTCATTATCAGATGAATTGTGATGTGATAATCGCTTTGGTAAAGCTAAAACATTGTTTTGTGTAAAATTCATTGTTTCTTTAGTTTTTGTTGATTTCGATGTTGTTGTCTGATTAGTTGTTGGTATTTTATTCATTGAACGTGTTAACATTGTTGGTAGTGGTTTGGAATTTTTGCTTGTTGTGGGTTAAGTTGTTTTTAATGATTGTGTGCATTTTTTTGCATTTTCTGTAGAGATGTTGTTATTGGAACTTGTAATTTCGCATTTGTCATTTGGATCAGTTGGATTTTTTGTTATTACAGTTATTGATTTTGTTCACTTAAAGTGTTGTTATTTGTATTATTGGAGCTACGGCTTGCTGTGTTTTTGTAAGTAAGCGCATCGGAGAAGGATTTAACAAGTGGAGGTGTTGTTGTTTGTGCTTCATACTTATCTTTGGCTGCTTTTAAAGTACATTTCTCTTTGGTTTTTATTACAAGAATTTCCTTGTGCTGCTTAAATACTTTACATTCCTTCGAATTTGATTTGTGGTTTTCGGAACAGTTTACACAAAAAGTTCTCGTACATTCAGTAGGAGTATGTGGGGGCAAGGCACATTGTTCGCATAAAGGGCTATTTTTACACCATTTTTTGGTGTGACCTAGCCGCTGACAGGATTTACAGCGCATGGGATTGGGGTAGTAAGGTCTTACTTTCTCTTTATGCCAAGAAATGTCAAGTTTCTCAGGAGTGGAGTAGCGATCGATATACGATATACGCTTAGAAAAGTCAACCGTACGACGCAAAGGTTAGTCGATGACTGGCGAATTTTTTAATTTTGTTGTTTACCTTGTATTTATAACAATTCAATACGATAAGATCAAATTAAAAATAGTAAATTTTACTAAAAAATATAATGTCCACATATGTGACCATTTACCGTTGAGTTCATCTATGAATGGAAAGATTTCATGCACTCAGTGCATACGGGTTCTTTACACTTTTCACACATTTAGTGAGTTCGTCTCGTACAGTTTTTATCATGACATCGTGGGGGTTTTTATGCTCACGGACGGTGTGCTATAGAATCTACTCTAATTTCTGGAATAACCTTAAACTTGTTTTTGACTTTAGATGGTTCAGAAATTGTACAGGGTATACCTCGTTTTTTGTTACGTTTACCTATCTGTATTAGTGAGCTGGCTTTAAACTCAAGAATAGACATCTTTTTTTCTTTATCATAGTTAAAAAGAATGCAAGAATTCGAAATTGATATATTGCGAAATTGGAATGCAATCCTGTGATAAAACTTTCTGCCAATTCCTCTTAAAAAATTCAACAAAAGCTAAATGTACACATATGTGCCAATATCCTGAAGAGATTAACATTTAGTTTATGATAAAGAAGCTATTTTTTACACAAACAAAATGCCAAACAAAATGGTTGTAGTTGTTGTACTAATGAGTCTACCTAGTTAATATGCCTTGGTTTTACCTAGTATGCAATTCGCCTTGTTAAGTAAATTCGTCAGCTCAGCTAATATTTTTCGTTTCGTTTTGTTTCTACGCGTCAAATTTATTTACATTTTTTAGCATCATTGAAGTTTTAAAAAAGAAATTTGAAAAAAAATTTCAAATATGTATATATTCTTTCACTTTCCTTTGTTTCATCAGGGATGGTAAACGAAATTTTGATTTAATTTGCACCAAACGAACTTTTTATGAGATCTTGTTTTAATTTAGATTGATCTAAACGTAGACAGAACATTGTATTATAATTTTTTATTTTTATTTAGCAGACTTCATCTCTAAGTTGCTTTTGACACCTAGCAATATTTTGCTCTAATGTTGTAGACTTGTATGTACCAGAGAATGACAAAAGTATCATTTTTAGTCTTTATTAAGTATTTGAGGCGAAATGTGTATAAATGTGTACAGCTCAAACAACATATCATACACACATACTCATATCAATTTCAACTTAAATAACTACAAGTATAGGCAGAGAATAAGTGTTCGCATACTTGTTCATTATTTTTCGCAATACAACTAAGTATAAGTAAAACGTGGATAAAGTATTGGCTATACCCATACTTGTAAATACAGAGTAGGAATAAGTACAAGTATGTAAATACTCTAAGTATACTTAGAGCGGGTTTTTAAATTCTAGTTTAAACTCAAGATTCTATTTTAATTAGCTAATCTTATTCTTAATTTAATCCAATATTAACTGATGTTGATGTTTTTAAGTGGTAGTTTAAACCTTGTTGTGTTACCATACTTATCAACAAAAAATGGCATAATTTTTTTTTAAATGTCAGAATTTTATCAAAACAACACTGTGCATTTTAGAGAAGAAAAAAAATGACAGTTTGTTTGAAAGTTTGAAATTAATAAAAAAAAATGTCTTGTGGAAGCGAAATTAAAAGATCTGCAAATTTTACAACAATTGAGGTGGAATACCTGACAAAATTGGTAAATGAAAGAAAGAGTATCATCGAGTGTAAAAAAACAGACAGAACCACCGCAGCAGAAAAACCTCGTTGTTGGGAAGAAATTGCAGTTTGTTTTAACTCGCAGTTTGGTGGATATAGGTCATATAAGACTTTAAAAATAAAATATGATAATATGAAAAAATGCACAAAAAAGAATTATGCCTTAGATAAAAAAGAGTTTTATCAAACGGGTGGTGGTCCAAAACCACAGTCAAATATTTCATCAATTGATCATGAAATAATACAAATACTGCAGGTGGAGCAAGTTGAAGGTTTGCCATCCATATATGACGACGATAGTAAGTATAACAAGACCGATTTTATGAAATTTTAATTAGTTTAATTTTTTCTTACAGAAGTTGAGCATGAGTTTTCTAAAACTAATTTAAACGAAGACGAATGTTTTGGTATGTCAATTTTCGTTTTATACTTGCACTAATATGTAGAAATGATACACAATTTTTATTTTCTTAACATTTAGATGAAAAATCAGATGAAAAAGAAGGCTCATTCTGTCGAAATAGTCCAAAAGACAAGTGGGACAAATACACCCCAATAATGCTAAAAGCCCCTAAGCATTCATCGCTAATTGTAGAAAATAGAAAGAGGACGAAGGATGTATGGGCCGAGCTAGCTATTATTAAAAAATAAAAATGTCAACTGGAGATGAAGGTTTTTGAAGAAGAGGCAAAGCTACGCAAAATAAAATTAGAATTGGAAATAGAAGAAATAAAACAAAGAGTGGGATCGTTTTCAAAAAAAGAAAGAAAAACCCTATCCAAAAGAATTTTAAATATATTTTATTTTGTATAATGAATTTTGTTTAATGCTTTAATTAAAAATGTTTTAATAAATAACTGAAAAAAACAGAACCCTATGTTTCATTGTAAATTAGTTGTTTACAATAGCTTTTTAAAATAATCCTTTATTAAAGCCCGTCGGACAAAGTTATTATTTTCCTGAATAGATTCTCTGTTATTAGGGACAGATGCAACAAAATCAATAGCTTCTTGCAAACTGTCTGGCAAACTAGGAGATTCCGTTTCATTATTTAGACAGCAAATGTTGTGAAGCACTGCTGTTGCAAGAATAATACTTTTCACTTTTTTAACGTTTAAACGAATTCCTAAAGAGAGTATGGGAAATCGTCTTTTCCAGACACCGTAGCTACGTTCTACACAAGATAGAGTTCTTATTTGCGATTCATTGTATAAAGCTTCTTCAGGTGTTTTTGGATTTAATAATGGTGTCATTATATATTTTTTATTAGGATATCCACCATCTCCGACTATTATTCCATTGTTAAATTCACCACTCTCGAATTTAGAATGAATTTTTGAGAATATTCGAATCATGTGCGGATCCTGGCCAACGAGCAACAATATTCGTTATTTTTAAATTGGCATCGCACGTTGTTTGTACGTTAATAGATAGAAACCCCTTTCTATTTCGGTAAATTTCAGCACTGTTTCCTCCTGGAGAAATAATTTTGATATGGGTGCAGTCAATGGCAGCTAAAACTTTAGGAAATTTAGCAATTCCAAAAAATTCCTTTTTTGCTTTAAATAGTTCTTCAGCCGATTGCGGAAACTTAATAAAATTATCTTTCAACAGTGCTAAATTATGAGTTACGCGTGTAACGACTTTAGACATAGTAGATTTTAAGTCTCCTATTGTCATCAACATGCCTCCAGTTGCATATACGCGTAAAGTTATTAGTAGCATATGCTCTTGGGATAAAGCATTATTCCTTTAAATAATTATTAATTATGGACTCATATACATACACTTTTTGTTATTACTTACCAAGTTGTGGTACTTTTTATATGAGGGCCAATAAGTTCTAACACCTTGTAAGCTGACTGTTTGGACATTCGGAACCTTTGCCTGAATTCAGTGTCATTGTACAAATAAAAATGATTTGGTCGTGTTCTTATTGTTTTCGATCTTCTTACAATTGTTTTGTTAAAATTTTCATATATTTCTGAATCACTTAAGTCTTCATCTTCACTAGAGTAATCCATTTTTTCATTTTTCAAAAAATTATTTTTCTTTTTGAATATTTTTATTTGTGTTTTGACAACTGCTTTTGTCATACACATATGTATGTATGCATGTGTTTGTTTTTATTTCATGCCAGTTTAAACCACCAACGTTGGCCGCTTAAACTAGCAAGTAAAATTAGTTAATTATTATCTTAAAAACTAAAAAGAAAGATTAAGGATGACTTAATCTCTGATCTCCAACTTAAAAACCCGCTCTTAGAGTATTTTATAAATATATGTAACTATATGTATTAATTATTTAGCAATTTAAAAATACGTTTATTCATTCCTTCATCCTAATATAAAAATTATTTTGGTTCTCCATACTTAACCAATGTTCGGTTATAAACAAAATATTGCCAAACATCATCCACCTTTTTATACACACAATTCCTAAAAGTAGTTGTTTTACTTATATAAGTAAATATAAATAAATAAGTATACTTATAGTATTATAAGTACTTTTCCATACTTGGTAAGTATTAGGTAGTTATAAGGGTATGACAGATACCCATCACATTGGGCCTTATGCATAAAAACGAGTAAAAGCGCTGAGATGAGGCAGGTGAGCAATTGCTCGTAAGTCGAGTTCAATCAAACACCAACAGCTATTGCTCAATTTTGTATGCATAAAAATGAGTTCAAACCAATTGCAATTACTTGAGCAAAGGGAGATCAAACGTCTAATTGTTATTGAAGTGCAAACATGCCGTCATGTAAAAGTGAAGTAGAATCATAATTTCTTGCTTTTTGTTGTTCGATATCGTTTCCTAATTGCCATATATCAGTATTGTTGTAATCGTCATTGATAAAAATTTAAAAATTTAGCTATGTTATGCAAAATGAAACAACTGGCTATTACGTGGGGCGATAACTCTGTCGATAGCCGAATTTTGTATTGAAGTATCGAAAATCTCTGCTTCAATTGCCCAAAACACCGTACTATAATGACACGTTCTCTTGCAAACACTTTGTTGAATGCTTTTTCTATGTCAGTTGTTGGGTATCGGAATGGTGTCATTAGCCATGGGCGTATTCCATAGCCCTCATCCCCGAGAAGTAATGCATCGTTCGTTGCATTTTGCATTATTCTACAGACCTCGCTGTTTCGTAAGATGCGTGTGTCATGAACTGAACCAGGCTAGGATATGTCAACGCTTGTAAAAAGTTCTTTTCCATCACAAGTTGCCTCCACATTTATAGAGTGGAAGCCTTTTCTACAAATATACTCATCGCTTTGATTTGTTGGTCTTTTTAATTTTTATATGACTTCAATCATCACTCCAATTGCAAATGGAAAGCACTCGCTTGCTTTGGTAGATATTAGTTTCAAAACTTCCGGAATAGTTCGCGACACAGTTGATTGATGGACTCCAATATCTGTGGCTATACCATTTTGGAATCTAGGATCTGCACAAAATCTTAAAAACAGTCGAATTTTAATAATCTTGCTTCTTCTTAACCCTCAAAAAAATAATTAGCCAACCAGCAGATGCTACTATCATACAACCTATGTATTTATCATTTTATTATTAATTATATAAAAAAATTAATAATTAAGAATACAAACCTGTATAATTTTGTTTCCTCACTTGCTAAATTTGTTTTACGCTGTTGATAACATTTTGTATTTCTTTGTGGCACAAAATATTCAGCCATGATTCGTTTTTAGTGTACGCGAGTCAATTATAAGGCAGGCTCAACAAAATTTGAGCATGAGCTCACAAAAGAAAGCAAAAGCTTGTTTTTATGCATATGAAAATGAGCTCAAGCTCATCTCACTTAGTTCAAACTGAGCACGACGAGATCAAACGTGAGCTGTGAGTAAAAGCAAATACTTCAAATTTTATTATGCATACGACAAGCACCTTTTACTCTAAAAATCGAGTCCGAGCTCAAACTCACGTTTTATGCATGAGACCCATTGGGCCTCATGCATAAAAACGAGTAAAAGCGCTGAGTTGAGGCAGGTGAGCAATTGCTCGTAAGTCGAGTTCAATCAAACACCAACAGCTTTTGCTCAATTTTGTATGCATAAAAATGAGTTCAAACCAATTGCAATTACTTGAGCAAAGGGAGATCAAACGTCTAATTGTTATTGAAGTGCAAACATGCCGTCATGTGAAAGTGAAGTAGAATCATAATTTCTTGCTTTTTGTTGTTCGATATGGTTTCCTAATTGCCTTATATCAGTATTGTTGTAATCGTCATTGATAGGGATATAATCGTCTTTGAAAAAATATAGCTATGTTATGCAAAATGAAACAACTGGCTATTACGTGGGGCGATAACTCTGTCGATACCCGAATTTTGTATTGAAGTATCAAAAATCTTTGCTTCAATTGCCCAAAACACCGTTCTGTAGTGACACGTTCTCTTGCAAACACTTTGTTGAATGTCTTTTCTATGTCAGTTGTTGGGTTTCGGAATGGTGTCATTAGCCATGGGCATATTCCATAGCCCTCATCCCCGAGAAGTAATGCATCGTTCGTTGCATTTTGCATTATTCTACAGACCTCGCTGTTTCGTAAGATTCGTGAGTCAAGAACTGAACCAGGCTAGGATCTCTCAACGATTGTAAAAAGTTCTTTTCCATCACAAGTTGCCTGCACATTTATAGAGTGGAAACCTTTTCCACAAATATACTCATCGCTTTGATTTGTTGGTTTTTTTAATTTTTATATGTGTACAATCAATCACTCCAATTGCAAATGGAAAGCACTCGCTTGCTTTGGCAGATATAAGTTTCACAACTTCCGCAATAGTTCGCGACACAGTTGATTGATGGACTTCAATATCTGTGGCTATACTATTTTGGAATCCAGGATCTGCACAAAATCTTAAAAACAGTCGAATTTTATCAATCTTGCTTCTTCTGAACCCTCAAAAAAATAATTAGCCAACCAGCAACTACTATCATCAAACCTATGTATTTATCATTTTATAATTAATTATATAAAAAAATTAATACTTAAGAATACAAATCTGTATAATTTTTTATCCTCACTTGCTAAATTTGTTTTACACTGTTGATAACATTTTGTATTTCTTTGTGGCACAAAATATTCAGCCATTCCTTTTTAGTGTACGCGAGTCAATTATAAGGCAGGCTCAACAAAATTTGAGCAAGAGCTCACAAAAGAAAGCAAAGGCTTGTTTTTATGCATATGAAAATGAGCTCAAGCTCATCTCACTTAGTTCAAACTGAGCACGACGAGATCAAACATGAGCTGTGAGTAAAAGCAAATACTTGAAATTTTATTATGCATACGACAAGCACCTTTTACTCAAAAAATCGAGTCCGACCTCAAGCTCACGTTTTATGCATGAGACCCATTATCTACCTACAGTTCTGTTTTTGGCGTTGATAAGTGCGGACGCGATTTTTTTTAAGCTCGCATTAACAAAAAACAAAACATACATTGTGTGAACAATTTAAAACAAAAACAAAAAACAAACCTGTTATAATACAACAACAAAGTTGTTTGTAAAATATTTTATTTTCTTTTTTTTTCCCTTTTCTTTATTTTGTACAGCGGCATATTGAATTGCTACTTTTAAAATAAAATAAAAACAATAAAGGCTAATAAGCCTGTTTAATTTAATCAACAAAAATGTTGACAATGCTGAATTGAATAAAAGCAAAAAAACTGAAAATAATTTGTGTATTAATGCTACGCCAGTTATACGTGCCCAATCTTGTTCTTCACTTTTACTAAACGATGACAATAAAATAAATACAAACAAATCGCCTTCTGAACACAGTGTTGCCAAAGATAATATGGATAGTATAGAAAAACCCAAGACGCAAGTGGGAATGGACAGATACATAACTGTATTGAATAGAGGTCGAAGCCCTAAATCTTTGCAGATTGCACCTATGCCTAAAGTTGTTGCGGGTAGATTTACAATTTTCAAGGCGAGAGTATTGATTCAAAAATTTCTTATTAATTAAATTAATTAATTTCTTCCTTTAAATTAATTTTATTTATGTAGGTTTTAATAATAAATTATTTATGCGTGCCGAATAACGTGTTGGCTTGTTGATTTCTGTTTCTGTTTTGTGTATGTATTTTACTAGTTGCTTTTGTTTTGTAGTAGAATATTTTGGTAGTAGTATTGCCTTTATTTAAACAGGGTTGTTATACGTTTTTGTGCAGACGGAAGTCATTCATAAAAATAGCAATCTGGAATATATTAGCAACATAATATTAAAATATTAGCAACATAATTTGAATATTGGCTATGTTGCTAAAAGATGTATGGGGAAATAAAAGGAACTTTCTAGAAGTTATTATAGTAAAAGGAATTATTATAAAAATGGAGATAATGGAAATATGAAAAGGTTTAGTTATTGTAGGGAAAAATCTTGTAGATCATTATATGTCGAGCTGTTAATTAAACAACAAGTTTTTTTTGTTTTGTAAAGTGAAAGTTATTTTGTAAAGTGAAAGTTTTTTTTAAAAGTGAAAGTTTCTTTAAATTAAAGGAAGTTAAAATTAAAATTTCAATAAAAGTTTTAACCAAAATATATTTTTTAAAAGGTAATATAGTGGGTTTTAAAAAAAAAGCTTAGATTTTAATCAGTGTTTTATTAGTGAACACATAGTTACAGTGAAGCATTTAGAATCTAATCCGTGACGAAGAGTGATTGATTAGAAGTGCTAGTAGCTGCCTTATTAGCTCCTGGAGGAACCTATCTTGTACCCTGTGGAATATTAAGGTATATCTGAAGAGGAGAGTTCAAACATTTACTTATTAACAAGGTAAAATATTGTTTTTTTTGTATTAAGGCAAGGGTACGCGATATCAAGGAGAGAAAACAGGAGCCATTTTTTAACCATATTTAAAGGGAAGGCTTTATAAAATAACTTACCGCCAACAAATAAAAAAAGTCTCCATTAACGCTGAAAGTCAGCCATCTTAAAGTAAGGCGCCAAAAGAAGATTTTGGCGAAGGCGTTTTATTGTGCTCGGCCATTTTAATTTTTGTGTTTGGTGAAAGCTGAAATAAATTTATAAAATTCTTTATATGATAAGTAAAAATTTATATATTTTAAGAATTAGATTGTAGCAATTATATTTTAATTTTATAAATTTTTTTTTGTTGTTAGTTAAATAGTACGTTAAGAGTGAGTGCCTAAATCTAAAAGAAATATTTGAATCCATTTAGCATTGAAAATTAATACAAAAAATAAGTTTTGTTAGGGTTTAAGCGGAAGGAAATCGGTTATTAAGTTTGAGTATTTCTGTCTTGAATAGTTGGCAATCCCCCCTAAGAGAGCTCGTTTAGGTAGGAAAAGTAACGATTAGTCAGGTTCAAACTCCTTATTAGCTATTTCCTTTCCTAAAGACCTACCGAATAAAATTGGTTTCCCTTAATATTGAGTTTTTTTTTTGTTATTCGTTATTTTAAATATTTCTTTTAATCGGATTATATTTCTTTATTTAGGCATAATTTTGTTTTAAATACTATTCTTTTAATTTTTTTTATTTTATATCATTTTTGTTGTGTATTGAACGATTTTTATTTATATCATTATCTTAATACTAGTGTTTTGTTAGATTTAAGTTTTTTATTCTGTCAATAAATATGTAATTTTGTACTTTTAGCAAGCAATATGTCTTTGTGGTAAATTTTTCGTAAAGTTCGGTTGGATGTGAGGTAAGTGTGGTTTGTGTGTGTGGAGATTGGGGAACACGATGACAGTTTTATTAGGAAGATTTGTGTTCCAGGTAGGGTGGGCGAGTGGGGATCATAACATCTAGTTCTCCCTCGAAAGTGGTTCTTCGTTTTTGTTTTTTTTGTTTGTCTCTCTTTTTTTTTGTTCCTGTCTCTGTCCTGCAGTAGGGTTGGGACCTTCCCTGAAGCTGCTAGTTGAGCTAGTCGGTGACACAACTGCAGCGACGTCAGAGGCACGTAACAATATGGCGCCCAAGGAATGATATGGAATGGTGTATAGGTCAGCGAAATATACCATCAATAAACCACTAAGATATTATAATAGCCTAAGGATGACTGCTTGGATTTGGTGATGTCAGGGTTTTCAGGATCAGCTAAACTATCGGCTGACTGTCGATAGTCCACAAATCCTGGCATGACGTAAGGTTCTGTTGTGCGATGCTGAAACCCCTAGACAATCCAGGTCCAAACATCTTCCACATTTTACTAAAGGTATTTTAACGTATAGCTTGGGAGTTAAATAGAAAAATTATTATACATATATAGCATCCTAATGAAAACGTTAAATTATCGAATTTTTGTTTAAATTTATAGTTTATGAGTGAAGCTCATGGCACAGGGTTTTGAAATCAAAACAGCCGCTCTGCAAAATATTAACAGAGGTCTGAAGTGTTTTGAGAACATAACTTAGTACCATGATCTTTGTAAATATCTTACGACAACCGCTCTAAACAGGATATAAGAGGTCTGTAGTGTCGTGGGATATGTAAGGCCTGGGGGTGTAGTTCCAAGAAAAAGATATGTTGACTGCAGCAGCCGCTCTGAATAATTTTACAGGGGTCTGATGTGCGGCAGGTAGCGTAATTTTTCTGGAGCATAAGTACCTGCAGGAAAGTCCATAATAGTTTAAATTAAATGGATTTAGAATCACTTTAGAGGCCCTTACGTGGCGCTCAGATATGTTTCCACACACGTCACCACTAATCTTACATCAACAACCGAACGAATTGTGATAATTTAATTTATTGAAGAAATATTTGATAACTTATTAGTCAGTAGAAAGTGTTTATGTAGTAATTTGTTTTGTATTAATAATTGTTGTTAATTACTGGTTTTATTTTATTATTTATTGCACTTTTCTTGTAGTATTTAAAAGTTTTAATTTATAGTCGTTTATTTACATTATTTACCATTTTTGTTAACATTTTTATTTTGAGTTTTAGAATACCACATTATTTTTTTTTTGTGGTTATGACTTTACTCTTCCTATATTTAGTATTTTTTTATTGGTATTTAAATTTTATTATATACGTCTAGAGCTTATTATATTATTTTTTCTTATTTTGTGTTTTTAAGTAGTTTTTTTTATATTTATAGATTTAATTAATTTTTATTTAGTTATTTATTTATTTATTTATTTATTTATTAATATTATTTGTGTCTGTTTTTGTTGTTTTATTTAGTTTTATAATTATTTGTTTATAAGTATTTATATATTCTAGAATTGTATTTTAGTTGTTACTTAAAATATTATAGTAGTAGTTAAGTGCATGTTTAAGTAATAAGTATTAAAGTTTAGATTTTTTTATATTTTTAATTCTCGCTTAGAGTATTGATATATAATTATATTTGTATATTTTGTAGTTGTTTTTTTTTTATTTTTTTATATTAAATTTGTTTTTTAAAATATTGTTGTCTGGTCATTCTGCCTTTTGTGTAAAATATTATTAATGGCCGAAGCCCCTGATACTCAGGAAAAAGAATTAAAAAGAAAAGAAATAGAAAAGCTTAAACGACGCAGGGAGAGAGTTTTATCTTTCGATTTAAATCGATCTTCACCGCAAGTTAAAGAAAAATACTGGAAAAATAATAGATCGGATAGAATGGCTACTAGATCCCCCCAAATTGAGGATAGGTCCGCGACGATTAATGTGCCATTAGAAAATCAAGGCGCTATACCCAAACAAAGGGGGAATAAAAATATGAACAACCGAAATACCCATCCGGTTCAAGATGACCTAACCCCAGCAGCACAATGTACAAGAACAGAGGTTTGATTTTCCACCTCCTCCACTTCACAACTTAAACCATGACGGATGGAGGATTAGAGTTGACAAATTTGGTCTAGATTTTAAAGGAAGCCAAGGCGGTCGTGATCAGCTCTCAGTTGAAGAATTTATTTTCAGGCTTGAGCACATGCAAAGGCAATACCAGATTCCATGGGAGGAAATACTACGTGACTTTCACCTGTTGGTATCGGGTTCCGTCCAGCAGTGGTATTGGGCTCTGCTCCAGACAACAGTTATAACTGACTGGGGTACCCTTCGACTGGCATTATTGAATCGTTACAAAACTGTACGATCCAACTGGGAGCTAATGCACGAACTGGTCGAGAGAAAACAACAACCTGGAGAATCGATTGATGATTATTTCCATAATCTAAATTTGCTAAGAGCCAAACTACAGATACCTGTTGCGGAAGGCGAAATGATTAGGATCGCCAAAAGAAATCTTAGGGAAAGTATTGCTAGTATCGTGTACCCGATGGCTGTGTCCTCTGTAGAGCATTTGCGAATGGAATGTCTTGAAGCGGAGAGAACTTTTTCAAGGAAAGATATGCGACATATGCCAGTACAACCTGCCAGAATACAGAAATATGTTAACGAAGTAGAAATTGACATAACTGGGGATGATGAGGCAGAAATAGTAAGCGAAGTGGCAGCTATTAACGGTCAACCAATATGCTGGAACTGCCGTCAGATAGGGCATATGTTTAAAGAATGTTTGTCCAAGCAAAGATCTCTTTTCTGTTATAAATGCGGTAAAGCTAACACTATAACGCCAAATTGTCCAAAGTGCATTAAAGATCGGGAAAACTCCAAAAGGAACGCGACCTTACCAGGGGAGCCGCGGTCCAACGAGCTTCCCCCGAAACAAGTATAGATGAAGTTCACAATATTTCAAAAATCCGACATTACATGCCAATAGAATAACGTGAGCAAAATTATATAATAGCAAGAGAACGAATTTTTAATGATATAGAAGGAACCGAAAGGGGTTGCATAAAGTCGCCACAAAAGAATTCAATTCAAACAGGTAAAGCACTGATAGATATGCCAACAGTAACAACATCAACTACAGAAAGAGGAAAATTAGATGATACAAGATCTACCACTAAAAGGTTAAAAACAAAAAAGTCTAAAATTAAATATATTCTAAAAATTAGAAATGATTTCATTAAAAGAAAACGGCAGCGCAAATTATTAGCTGAGGCAATGAACGCTTTTAAATATAAGTCCGATCCAAGACCTTACGCCGAAATTTTGTTAAAAGGAAAAAGTTTTAAAGGCCTCTTAGACTCAGGTGCTTCAGTAAATCTGTTAGGAAAAAATTGTCGCGAGCTTGTAGAAAGGCTAGATGTAGAAGTAAGAGGAGTCTTGACTAGCGTGAGTATAGCTACAGGTCAGCGGCATAGAGTGCTAGGCAAAGTCTTATTAGATGTAGGGTATAAAGGTGAAACTCATAAAATTACTTTTTACTTGTGCCCTGATCTAGAGCAAGAGATTTATTTAGGTATTGAATTTTGGCAAAGTTTCAATATAGCTCCAGAAATTTTATCTTCAGCCGAAATTTCTGTTGAATTAATGCAACAAATTCGCGGCGAAAAGGACAAGTTTCAGATGCACGACTTAAATGAAATACAACAAAAGCAGCTAAGAGAAACCATAAACAAATTCCCATCATTTGAGGAAAGAGGTCTAGGGTGTACTAGTCTGGAAAAACACGAGATTAAACTAATCGAAGGCACAAACCCCATCAAAGATAAATATTACCCAATGTCCCCAGCGGTGCAAGAGATTGTGTACGCTGAGATCGATAACATGCTGCGACTAAATGTAATCGAAGAAAGTGAAAGTCCCTGGGCTAATAGAACTACTGTAGTACGTAAACCAGGAAAGAATAGGTTTTGTCTAGACACCAGGAAGTTAAACGCGGTGACCATCAAAGACGCCTATCCCCTCCAAAACATCGACGGAATTTTGAGCCGGATAGATCAAACGCATTACATAAGCAGCGTCGACCTGAAATATGCGTTTTGGCAAATAGAATTAGAAGAAACAGCCAAGTCATATACTGCTTTTGCTGTTCCAGGTCGACCGCTGTACCAATTTAGAGTGATGCCGTTTGGTCTATGCAACGCTGCTCAACGCTTATGCCGTCTGATGGATAAGGTGATACCGGCAAGATTAAAATCGAATGTTTTTATATACTTAGACGATCTTCTAATAATATCTGATACGTTTAACACCCATATAAAAATACTCGAACAAGTTGCAAAATGTTTAGAGGACGCAAATCTGACAATAGGGTTAGGAAAATCGAAATTTTGTTTCAAAGAGTTGAGGTACCTAGGTTTCGTAATTGGCGGAGGTATGCTGAAAACCGACCCTGAAAAGGTAGTAGCCATACAGAAAATACCAGTTCCAAAATCCGCTAGACATGTTAGGAGCTTTTTAGGCACTGCTGGATGGTACAGGCGGTTCATAAAGGACTTCGCCGCCATCTCAGCACCACTTAGCGATACCCTGAAAAAAGGTAAGAAGTTTTCGATGACCCCAGAAGCCATAGAGTCCTTTGAAACTTTAAAATACTTGCTCACATCTGCCCCTGTACTCCGACATCCGGATTTCTCAAGACCATTTTTCATACAATGCGACGCCTCTGAGAACGGAATCGGAGGAATTGAAAATCCTATAGCTTTTTATTCACAAAAGTTAACTCCGTGTCAAAAGAACTACTCCGTGACCGAGAAAGAGTGCCTAGCAGCGGTCCTGGCGGTAAAACGTTTCAGACCATATGTGGAGTTGATGCAATTCACCGTCATCACAGACCATGCTAGTCTGAAGTGGTTGATGTCACTCAAAGATTTAAGTGGACGTTTGGCTAGATGGTCGCTTCAACTACAAGCATATAATTTTTCGATAGAACACCGCAAAGGTTCTGAAAATGTTGTGGCCGATATGCTCTCCCGAATGCCTTTTGAAGTGGCTGAGGTAAATGAGAACAGTCTTTTTAATTTCGAAACCGTGGCTTTTGAGTCTGAAGAGTACTTAGACTTGATCAAGAGTATTCAAGAAAATCAAAGGAAGCTACCGGATTTGAAGATAGAAGACGGAAAAGTTTATAAGAGAATAGTGCTCGATAATATGTTAGATTCAGAATGGAAATTATGGGTTCCGCAAGAAATTACTAACGTTTTGATTGAAAACGCCCATGACGAAGTCAAATCGGCGCATGGTGGGATGCATAAAACTTTAGAAAAACTTAAACGTCTCTATTATTGGCCAAAAATGGCGGCTCAAGTTTATCAATACGTAAGAAACTGCAGTATTTGTAAAGAGACAAAATCACAAAATGTACATACTATGCCACCAATAGGGGAAGAAGTTCGTACTGAAAGACCTTTCCAGAAATTATACATTGATTTTCTTGGAAAATATCCCAGGTCAAAAAAGGGTAACACCTATATTTTCATAGTGGTTGATCATTTTACTAAATTCGTTTTCTTGAAGGCCATGAAAGAGGCGACAGCGAAAAATGTTTTACAATTTCTTATACAAGAGGTTTTTCAGAAATTCGGCGTACCGGAGGTATTGCATAGCGATAACGGTCAGCAATTTGTTTCTACTGTGTTCGAGGAAATGATAAAAACCTATAACATTACGCATATTAAAACCGCTTTCTATTCGCCTCAGTCAAATGCTGCTGAACGCGTCAACCAGTCTGTCTTGGCAGCGATACGAGCATACTTGGAACACGATCATCGAGACTGGGACCTTTATTTGCCAGAGATAGAATGTGCACTGCGATCTTCGATACACGCTGTGACAGGATTCACGCCGTTTTTCGCATTGTTTGGTTATCATTTTTACTCTAATGGTGCGGACTACAGACTGGCTAGGAAAATACAGAGTATGTCTGACCACGAAATTGTGAATATGGACAACAAAGATCGGTTAGAAATTATTCGTGAAAGGATTAAAACGAACCTGTCAAACGCATACCAACTAAGTGCAAAACGCTATAATAAAAAAGCTCGTATTGTCAAATTTACTCCAGGTCAGGAGATTTACAGAAAGAATTATGCACTTTCAGACTTTAAAAATAATATAAACGCAAAATTTTGCCGTAAATATTTAAAATGTCGCGTAGTGAAGCCAATTGGCAACAATATGTATCAATTGGAATCACTACAAGGAAAGCCGATTGGGATTTTCCACGCAAAAGATTTAAAAGTCTGATAATAAGTGCAATAATTTCTGTGATATTCTAGGTAGTGCAATATAGGGTTAAAAAAGGCAATATTTTAGGTTGAGTGCAATATTAATTAATTAATTTATGTATTTATTTATTTATTGATTTATTTATTTGTGTATTTGTTTATGTTATTTATTTATATATTTATTAGTTTATGTATTAATTTTTATTTATTTACTTTAGTAGTTATGTATCTATTAATTATTGAAAATCTGTTTGATTATATTATGTACGTTTCTATATACTTCGATATCTTCTTTATAATACGTTTTTTATTTTGCTTATCTATCCAGGGATTGAATCATACGTAGTGTTATTAAGTTAATTATATAAATATCTAATAAGCATAATAAATCATTTTATTTATATATTCATTTATTAACACATAAAAAAAAAAAAAAAAAAACTAGCTGAAGGTAGAAATTACCAACAAACAAAATGTTTGAAACACTATTTTTTTCTAATTTAAGATGCCCGGCTTCAGACTTATCAGGGTGTGGGAGGTCCCCACGTTGGTTAATAAGACACTCAATAGGAACAATAACATACAAATCATCCCGCACACCGGTCCTACTGTCGTCAACTAAGTAGCCCCGGAGTTTTGTTGCGGGTAGATTTACAATTTTCAAGGCGAGAGTATTGATTCAAAAATTTGTCAGAAAATAAGTTTTCTTCGTTCAAATAAACCTACATATAAATTTGTCAATTTGCCTCATACAATACACTCACCAGCTCCACTTGCATGCCAATAGTCAAAAAGCGTTTATTGGCACAAATTTCCGAACTGTGATTCTGTAAAAGCAGGGAAGTTTCTCTTGGTAGTTTAAAAATTTGTTCAAAATAACATAACTGAAAATAAAGCCATCAACAATTCCTCGGTTGTGTTTAATGTTTCACTCAGAAGTATTGGAAACACCTCCCCAGGAATTTTATACTGTTGAGTTTTGTTTTCACATCCATGTCGTTGCGAGTAAATTAATGAACATGCACTCTGCAAATATGTACCTATAGGAATATAGAAGAAGCAAAATTTATACTGTAATGCAACAAAATGGAAATTCTTACCTTATGGAAACGCTTCATAGGATGAGAAATGTCTGGGAGTACCTTTTCAATAATATTTATTTACCTTGTGGGTTTCACTCTCGTTCGTTTGTTTAGCTGGTTATGCCTTGTTGTTGTTGTTTGCTTTTTGTTCTGGTGGTTGTTTTTTTTTAACTAGTGTTTATTATTTATTAGTATTTATTCGATTTGTTTTTCAGATTATTGCTTAGGATTAATTATATTATTTTGAGCTATCTATATATAATTCTTAATTTTATTTATATAGGTTTTAATAATAAATTATTTATGCGTGCCGAATAACGTGTTGGCTTGTTGATTTCTGTTTCTGTTTTGTGTATGTATTTTACTAGTTGCTTTTGTTTTGTAGTAGAATATTTTGGTAGTAGTATTGCCTTTATTTAAACAGGGTTGTTATACGTTTTTGTGCAGACGGAAGTCATTCATAAAAATAGCAATCTGGAATATATTAGCAACATAATATTAAAATATTAGCAACAAAATTTGAATATTGGCTATGTTGCTAAAAGATGTATGGGGAAATAAAAGGAACTTTCTACAAGTTATTATAGTAAAAGGAATTATTATAAAAATGGAGATAATGGAAATATGAAAAGGTTTAGTTATTGTAGGGAAAAATCTTGTAGATCATTATATGTCGAGCTGTTAATTAAACAACAAGTTTTTTTTGTTTTGTAAAGTGAAAGTTATTTTGTAAAGTGAAAGTTTTTTTTAAAAGTGAAAGTTTCTTTAAATTAAAGGAAGTTAAAATTAAAATTTCAATAAAAGTTTTAACCAAAATATTTTTTTTAAAAGGTAATATAGTGGGTTTTTAAAAAAAAAAAGCTTAGATTGTAATCAGTGTTTTATTAGTGAACACATAGTTACAGTGAAGCATTTAGAATCTAATCCGTGACGAAGAGTGATTGATTAGAAGTGCTAGTAGCTGCCTTATTAGCTCCTGGAGGAACCTATCTTGTACCCTGTGGAATATTAAGGTATATCTGAAGAGGAGAGTTCAAACATTTCCTTATTAACAAGGTAAAATATTGTTTTTTTTGTATTAAGGCAAGGGTACGCGATATCAAGGAGAGAAAACAGGAGCCATTTTTTAACCATATTTAAAGGGAAGGCTTTATAAAATAACTTACCGCCAACAAATAAAAAAAGTCTCCATTAACGCTGAAAGTCAGCCATCTTAAAGTAAGGCGCCAAAAGAAGATTTTGGCGAAGGCGTTTTATTGTGCTCGGCCATTTTAATTTTTGTGTTTGGTGAAAGCTGAAATAAATTTATAAAATTCTTTATATGATAAGTAAAAATTTATATATTTTAAGAATTAGATTGTAGCAATTATATTTTAATTTTATATATTTTTTTTTGTTGTTAGTTAAATAGTACGTTAAGAGTGAGTGCCTAAATCTAAAAGAAATATTTGAATCCATTTAGCATTGAAAATTAATACAAAAAATAAGTTTTGTTAGGGTTTAAGCGGAAGGAAATCGGTTATTAAGTTTGAGTATTTCTGTCTTGAATAGTTGGCAATCCCCCCTAAGAGAGCTCGTTTAGGTAGGAAAAGTAACGATTAGTCAGGTTCAAACTCCTTATTAGCTATTTCCTTTCCTAAAGACCTACCGAATAAAATTGGTTTCCCTTAATATTGAGTTTTTTTTTTGTTATTCGTTATTTTAAATATTTCTTTTAATCGGATTATATTTCTTTATTTAGGCACAATTTTGTTTTAAATACTATTCTTTTAATTTTTTTTATTTTATATCATTTTTGTTGTGTATTGAACGATTTTTATTTATATCATTATCTTAATACTAGTGTTTTGTTAGATTTAAGTTTTTTATTCTGTCAATAAATATGTAATTTTGTACTTTTAGTAAGCAATATGTCTTTGTGGTAAATTTTTGGTAAAGTTCGGTTGGATGTGAGGTAAGTGTGGTTTGTGTGTGTGGAGATTGGGGAACACGATGACAGTTTTATTAGGAAGATTTGTGTTCCAGGTAGGGTGGGCGAGTGGGGATCATAACATCTAGTTCTCCCTCGAAAGTGGTTCTTCGTTTTTGTTTTTTTTGTTTGTCTCTCTTTTTTTTTGTTCTTGTCTCTGTCCTGCAGTAGGGTTGGGCCCTTCCCTGAAGCTGCTAGTTGAGCTAGTCGGTGACACAACTGCAGCGACGTCAGAGGCACGTAACAAAGTACAAAAAGACAAGGACTCTACCGGAATAAATTCCCATAATCGTTTTGCTATCTTAGATAGTGAAACAAGTGTACATAAAACGGCAATTAAGTCGTTCAAACCACCTCCAGTTTATTTAAGGGAGAAAAATTCAAACGATTTAATAAAAAATTTAATTACAATTATTGGCGAGAACTCATTTTATGTAATTCCCATTAAGCGCGGTAACATTGATGAGACAAAAATACAATTTATTGATGAAAGTAGTTATCGTAAAGCAGTAAGCGAGTTTGAAAACTGCAAAAAGAACTTTTATACCTATCAGCTGAAGAGTAGCAAAGGTCTACAGGTAGTCATTAAAGGTGTAGATTCATACGTTGATCCAGCTGAAATAAGAGCCGGACTCCAAAAAGCGGGTTTTAAAATAAAAAGTGTAGGTAATCTCCGTAATCGGGAACGTGTCCCCCAACCACTATTTCGCGTTGAACTGGAACCTGGAGATATCAGATTGAAGAAGAACGAAATGCAAGCATCGAGACGTTAGTGCATTCGATAAACAGTTTTATGAGCTCTATGAGCAGCATGATGCAAGAAATGGTACGCATGCAATCTACTATGTTGCAGGCGTTACTTAACAAAACATGAACTGTTTAAAAATATGTTTCTGGAACGCAAACGGCTTGCGCCAACACAAAAATGAACTCGAGTACTTCCTTAAGAAGGAACAAATTGATGTCATGCTGGTTGCAGAGACTCACTTAACAACAAATAGCTTTTTTAAAATAAATGGCTATATCTTATATGACACCAAAGACCCCCGTGGCAGAGCATGTGGTGGTTCAGCAATACTAATAAAGGCTCTAATCAAACATTATTTACTGTGTGATTTTTGTGAAGATTACCTACAAGCAACAAACATCTGTATTGAAGAATTTCATCAAAACTTAGTTATTTCTTCGATTTATGCACCTCCTAGGTTTCAAATATCAGAGAGTCAATACAGCGATTTCTTCAAATCACTAGGTCCCTGTTTCATAGCATCAGGCGACTACAACGCTAAACATACGTTTTGGGGATCACGCCTAATAACTCCAAAAGGTCGTGTTTTGTTGGACACAATTTCAAAAATGCGTCTGAATGTGATATCAAGTGGACAACCCACCTATTGGCCTACTGATCGACAAAAAATACCGGATGTTATTAATTTTGGCGTGATTAAGGGTATACCAAGAGAAACGATTAAAGCTGAAGCGTTACTTGAATTATCCTCAGATCATTCACCCACTATCGTCTATATATGGGACAAATAAAACATCATATCACCAATCACTACCTCAAGCATTAATTGGTTGAAATATAGAAAGTATCTTAGTACTCATTGTTCGGAAAACATCCCGCTAAGAACACCTGAAGACGTAGAGCGGAGTCTTACTGTTTTTGACCAAAACCTCAAATCAGCTGCCCAACATTCAACAATAACCCGACAATTAGCTAGATACAATCAAATTTATTCTGCAGATATCGAACGGCTCTTGGCTGAAAAAAGAAAAATTCGTAGAGAATGGCAATCACAGAGATCTCCTCAACTCAAAAGCAGACTTAAAGAATGCACGAACCGGCTAAGAGACATGCTGGAATCTCGAAGAGTAGCATCCCTGAAAAACTATTTGGGAGACCTAGACGCAACTCCTCAATCAGATTATTCGTTATGGCGTGCTTGTAGAAACCTTAAAAGGCCAGTCTTACGTAAGCCTCCCTTGCGAACTTCAGCTGGAGGCTGGGCAAGGAGTGATACCGAAAAAGGAAATTTATTTGCTGTACATTTGAAAAAGGTTTTTACCCCAAATATATCGACTGATATAGTTGAGTTGCCAGTTCTCGAGGCTAGTGCTGCAGTACCGATAAGATTTGAATTTGGTGATCTTGAAAAGGCAATAACGGATTTGAACACCAAAAAAGCCCCTGTCGTTGATAAAACCAGTAACAAGATGTTAATTGAGTTGCCCCGTGTAGCTCGCAGAATCGTTCTTTTTATTTTTAATGCCATTTTACGTTTTGAGTACTTTCCCACAGATTGGAAGGTGTCCTTGGTTACCATGATTCCTAAACTAGGAAAAGACCACACAAAAATTGAATCATACGGACCTATAAGCCTTTTGTCAAATATGTCAAAGCTGTTTGAGAGGATGTTAATAACTAAGCTTAACCCTATTCTAAGCGACAAAGGATGTATTCCAAACCATCAATTCGGCTTCAGAAAAAACATAGTACGATCGAACAAACTCACAGGTTAGTCAATGTTGTTAAGAAGACATTTGAAGAGAGAAAATACTGCTCAGCGCTTTTTATCGACGTTTCTCAAGCATTCGATAAGGTATGGCATGAAGGCCTAATATATAAGCTAAAACTGAATTTACCCGTAAACCTATATAAGCTGCTAGATAGTTATTTAACCGAACGAAAATTTATTGTGAAAGAAGGAGATTTTTTGAGCTCACCCCAGCCAATCGAAGCCGGAGTTCCCCAAGGTAGTATATTGGGGCCCTTTTTATACTTATTGTATACTTCAGACATGCCAACTAGTAACCGAGTTCACACATCGACATTTGCTGACGACACAGCTTTTTTGAGCATTCACGAAAGTTCCGAAGTAGCATCACGATATTTACAAGACCACATATCCAATTTAGAAAAATGGTTGAACAAATGGAGAATAAAAGTGAATGAACAAAAATGTACTCACATAACTTTCACACTGCGCAGAAAATCTTGCCCCCCTATTCGGATAAATAACCAAACGATACCTCAGCTTTCAGATGTCAAATATCTCGGCATACATCTTGACCGGCGCCTTACATGGAAACGGCACATAGAAACAAAGTTAACGCAAATGAAGTTGAAAGCAGTCCAACTAAACTGGCTAATTGGCAGAAATTCAACTCTAGCTTTAGACTGCAAACTTTTATTATACAAGTCAATTCTAAAACCAATATGGTGTTATGGCATTCAATTATGGGGCACTGCCTCAGCTACCAATGTAGAAAAAATTCAAAGGCGCCAAAATAAGATTCTACGTATTATTACATCTGCTCCCTGGTATATAAAAAATTCGAACATCCATAAAGATCTAAAGGTGCCATCAGTTAAAGCAGAAATAGCGAAACTTGCCATAAGGTATTTAAAGAAGCTTGAAACTCATCCGAATCCACTGGCCCGTAACATACTAACTGAACCTGGTTACATTCGACTAAGAAGGAGGGACACTGCTTCTCTCATCCGTACATCAGAGGGATAACCCACAAATTACAGTAACCGTGAAACATACATTTTTGTCCAGCACTGGTTGGACTTAACAAGTATATTTTTAGACTTAAGATATGAGTAATTATTGATAGTTCAATTATATTGAAGATACAATAAATAAAAATTGCGAAAAAAAAAACTTATCTACCTACAACCAGTTGTACTCATACATGCATTACTTATACATTTTTAAGTTCGTTGTGTATAAATAATGTTTGCTATAAGTATTGAGTACACCCATACTTATATCCAACTGTTTTTGGATCATTTTGACGCGATTTTAATTAATTATTAATCTGATCTAATCAAGTGCGATGGTTTTTTGAAAAATTGCAAAAAATATTTCATATTTTCATCCTAATTTTCTCGCAATGTCTCGCACATTCATTACATATTATGTTTAGACGATACCATTGGTGCTCTTTTACACACAAATTTGCCATGTCGTAAGTTTTGTGTGATCATGTAAACCGTTCTTTAACCCCATAGTCTGAGTTTTGAAGATTTGTTTTATTGTTTTAAATTTCTTTTAAAACAACTTTTATGTGTTTTTATAAAAACAATTTTATTGCAAAACAAACGTTTTACATTAAATCCAAATCACAAACTAGAAAACTATTTTATATTTTCACAAAATAATTAATTTAAAAAGCAAAGGTATATTTTATATTTTAACAAACAAAGTTTTTTATTATAAAGTATAAATAATATTGTACTAGTTAAATAAATAAGATGTAGGGATACATACACATAACTCCCCCATTATTATATTGACGCTCCCAGGATTTTTTATGTTACCTAAATATTAATATTTTTTTAGACACACAACATTGTCTTCTAAACTTATTCCACACAAGAAATATATTTCTTTTTTCTTTTTATATGTAATTTGTAATATTTGTGCCCTGTTTGACTTATTACATGATCATTATCAAAACGGTCTAAAGAAATCTTCCTAAATTTTTCATGATTTTTTTCCCTCTATCACTTTTTATATAAATTTGCCTTGTTTGAATTTCGCTTTCTTCACGCTTTTTTTTTAACGATAATAGGTAGACTCTTGAAATTATCACGGAAGATGTATTACTATCGCCTCTACAAAAAATAGTAAAAATTAAAGGGTGTTACTGCTGTGACTTTTTTTCTCGTATATGTTCTTATTTGTTTAACCGTAATAGGTACCCTCATTTCATAGCAAATGTATTGCCTTGGCCGCTATAGAAAAAAATGTTGCCTTTTTTGAACCGGAATGGGTAGACACTTTAAAGCTAAACAGAGTATGTACAATTTTTGTTCCCTATAATAAGTACAAAAATTAAACGATTTTGCTCTGATCTTATGTTTGAACAGTAATAGGCTGACATTTAAAATTTATATTTTGCAATATCTACTGTAACAAAAAGTAGGGAATGTAAATAAAAATTAAAGGGTGTTCCCTTGATGCCGCGAGTTTGGGCTTTTCTTCTAAACATTATAGGCAGAATATACGTGATATTTACTTAGAATATTTTGTACTATGCTTTAATATAAAAAATAGTTAAAAATTAAATGGTGTCTCATAAGATGGGAACAAACTGTAAAACTAGTACTTTTAAAATTATATATTGAAAGTAGTATGGAACCCTACATGTGTGAGTCTGAATCGCCCTTGAATGATTTATTTATGTATCTTTTCTGACTTGTTATAAATAATATAATTAAGTGTTTATCAGTTTTATTTTATTTATTACATGATATAATAATACAAGGTAATTCCATTTCAAAACTGTTTGAAGTTTGCCGGAATTATTGAAGTATGTTTTTTTGTAAACAGCACAAAAAGCGTTACCCCAAAATGAAACGAGAAATAATTATTTTGGAAATTACTTTCAAAAAGCGTGTTTTTTTTTTTAATTAATAGAAGTCTTTATTTACAAGTTTAAAATATAAAAGGTACAGAGGTATGAGATTTTACTATAGGTACTACAACAATAAGAGTCTTATAATTAAATTTACAAAACTAATAACAATAAATATACAGCCTTAAGGAAAATAGCTCACAATAACCTTTTTGATCTCTATGGAAGTTATAAAGAAATTTGTTTGGATAATCACTAATACATTCATTCTTAACGAACGAATCTTAGTGATTACCTTGTAAATTCCTTATTGATTCAAAGTTTGACAGTCTGCATTTTTCATTAAATGTCAGTGTCAGTTCTCTAGTGAAATCGTTTATCATCTTGTGTCCAAAGTTACTGTGAAGTAAATTTGTCGGATACCTACGAGGAAGATTGTGAATTATTTTCAAATTCTTGTTATGTATAATCTGAAGCTTTTTGGTATGAGTTTTCGCAGTTTTATGAAACCATACTTGACAGCCGTAAGTCATAATTGGTCGAATGCACATTTTATATAACAATATTTTGTTTTTCATATTCAGTTTAGATCTTCTGTTGAGTATGGGAAACAATGCCCGACCACACTTTATAGCTTTTTCACAAATTTGGTTGACATGTTGCTTAAATGTTAGTTTTTTATCCATTATAATGCCCAAATACTTGATTTCTGACTTAATAGGTATAATATTCCCATGGCAGAACATAGATTGAGAAGGTATGCGTTTTGGCGACTTATTATATGGAAAAATAATGGCCTGTGTTTTATCATCATTGACCTTTATTTTCCATTTATTAAAATATTTTTGGCTTGAATTTAAGCTCTCTTGCATTTTCCTAACTAATGAATTAGATACCTTACCACTGCAAATGAAAGCACTATCGTCTGCATAAAATGCTGCTTCCTGATTCCTGCGTAGAGTGATATCTGACGTGTATAACGAATAAAGCGTAGGTGACAATACGGAACCTTGCGGTAGACCTGCGAGTATATGTTTTTCATCTGATGAGATGCTATCCACGATAACTACAAATGAACGTTGGTCTAAAAAGCTTTGTATGATTTTTTGTAAATATAAAGGAAAACTAAAAGAGTTAAGTTTATACAATAGGCCATTATGCCATACTGTATCGAAAGCCTTTTCATTGTCAAGAAATATAATACCTGTACTTCTACGATTTCTTTTATTATTCTCAATAATATTAACCACTCGTTTTATTTGATGTACCGTAGAGTGCTCTCTTCGGAATCCAAACTGCTGCTGATGTATAATGTTATTCTGTTCTGAGAACTCTACGATTCTTTTGTGGATTGTTTTTTCAAAGACTTTATCCAACAAGCTCAAAATGCTTATTGGCCTATAGCTGGAAGGCAATTTTAGATCTTTTCCAGTTTTGAAAATAGGTATAACCATGGCCTTTTTATATATAATGGGGAAATTACCATTTCTCAAGCAGTAATTAAATAGTTTCTATTTCCGTCTAAACCTGGGGCTTTGTTATTTTTTAAAGAAAAAACAAATGTCTTTACCTCTACTGCATCGGTGAATTCAAAATTTCAAAAAGCCTGTAATTTTTATAAATAACATAAAATAAAAACGTGCTTTGGTTTAATAATATAAATTATGAGGAATAAATCTTGTTATAGATTATGATTTCCTTAAACTTTTATAGATAGACTTTTGTATTGAGAAATAAAAAAAACTATTATACAACCTTATTTAAGCGGCCTAAACACGGTCAAAATAATCATCCAGCATTATGGTAGAGTTTGTACAAATATATTTGTGTGCGTTACACATACGGTGCTGGATGGAGATCAAACATTTTTAATTTATGGCATGCTGAATGTCAAATTTTTATGTATTTCATATGCTTGTTCTTCAAGCACGTCCAAATCTTTCATTTTAAATGAGATATCAAGTTGTTCAAAAATAGGTCAGGTTGGCAAAAATGTCGGAAGAAAAAGAAAGAAATTATACAATTTATTTAGGGGATCGTAAATTAAATTATGAGCAATGTGTAATTCTATTGTAATACTATAAAAACAACATCAGGATGAAAATCTTCAAGATTAAAAAGGATTTCTGAAGTTATAAAAGAATTTTCCTATTTTGTTGAAAAAAGAGAAATAGCTAGGAACTGAGTTCAGGCAATTAAAATTATTAGACCTAAACAATATTTATCCTGATAAAAATATAAACTTTTTGGATTTTTTGAAAGAAAAAAATAGAGATGCAAACAAGGAATTCTAGCCTTTTGTTTTGTGTTTTGACTAAATTTATTACATAAATCCTTGATCATAAAATACATACCTACTATTTAAAATTATTGAAATACATGTATTCTATTTACATGTGATTTTATTATAAATTCTAATTGAAGAGAATTCATAAGAATGATGTTTTATTAATAAGATTTGTTGACTTAAGATTTTGTTTTGTTATAGTTTGCCTTCAATAAAATATATTTTATTGGTAAAATAAAAAACCTGGCAGCTATGCCCATGCGTTTGGGAAAAAAATCGTCATTATCGTTAAAATAGCTTATTGAAATCGTCATCAAAACGTCAAACTAAAAAAACGCTTTTTTACCAATAAAACATATTCTATTATAGGCTAAACATAGCAAAATAAACTCTTAAATCAACAAATCTTACAGCAATATTATAAATACAAAGATCAAACACTTTAGTTAGAATTCACAACAAAATCACATGTAAATAGAATGCACGTTTTTCAATACTTTTTAAATAAAAAATAAAATCCTCTAGTTTCGTTTATTTAAAATTAAATAATCTTTTGTATGTAATATTGAATCTAAAAACAATTTATTTATGAATATTAGGTCAAAACGAGAAACAAAAAACAAGAATCCATCGTTTGCATCTCAAACCCAATACGTACATACATATATGTTTTTAACAGGATAAGTATATTTTAGGTATAATAATTTTAATCGCCTAAACTCAGTTTCTAGCTCTTATCTTTCACTTTCTGCAACAAAATAGAAACCATCTTTTATAACTTCAGAAAACTAACTTTTTTATCATTAATAATATTATAAGAATTAATTTGACCTACAACTTTAAATTTATTTTAAAAATCAAACTTGGTAATATCTGATCACAAAGATCTAAGTAAAAAACAAGTAAAAGTGCTATATTCGGCCGTGCCGAATCTTCTATACCCTTCACCACGGTGATTTTATTTATACAGACATGTACAGCATTATCCATATTGTTGACTCTTTATTTAAATAAAGTCGTATAAGAAAAAATCATTATTCATGAGTTAAAGAAATAGAAGACAAATGAAAACAAATTCCGTGTTATCAGCTACTTAATGATATTGAAGCCGACGCTACATCGTAAACTCTGACATTGTTGTAGAAATACTTATTTTGCTTTTATAAAATTTAATAACTTTTTCAAAAACTTATAAATATCTCCTCCAAAACTTTTTGTTTGTATATGAATTTGTAGTTTACAATAATAATGTAATTTGTGACATTTTATTTTGTTGAATAAAATAGAAATTAGCCTAAGTTGACGACATCCACAACGGTGGTCGTGTAGCCATGTAGCTGGCTTCAAAAAAAAAAAAACGTTTACCTATAAACGTGCGTATTTTATTTTTGGCAGTTTTTACCCGGTATCCTGATGATGTCTATGTGTTTAATGCACCTAGGTTTTAAAACAGAGATCTCATCTATTTAAAATCAATCGCATTTAAAAAAAAAACAAATCAAACGCATTTAAAAAAAAATATGTTACTCTATATACACACATACATACATACATATGTATATTCTTAATATTAAATATATGTTATGTTACAGTCATGATTTTCATTTTCAAAGAAATATTGAAATTTTTGTTTTAATATTTCGAAAATTGAGTCTAAAAATTTTTTGTAAAAATATTTTTTTAAAAATTTTTTGTAAAATTTTATTCGAAAATTTTTTGGAAAATTTTTAAAAAAAACTTTTTTTCGAATATTTTTCTGTAAAATATCTTTTTGAAAATGCTTTGTAAATATTTTTGAAAAAAAATTTAAAAATTTTAATTTTTTTTTTTAAAAAATTTTTTAAAAATTTTTTTTTAAAAATTTGATTGAAATTTTTTTGTTAAATTTGGGACCTTTCTCCAATCTATATTGAGTTAGAATGGTCAGACTAAAGCAAAAAGAAATCCTTACAAAAAAAAAAATTTCATCATATTGACACATGGGGGGTCCTTTTAACTGCTCCTATTTGTCAGAGGGTACCCGGTGGGTCCATTGGCTACCTCTATGCGTATTGCTTTCTATTAAGGTCTCTAATACAAATCAAAGCAGAAAAACCCTACCAATCTAAAAACAAACAAAAATCGCCCCTCGCAGGGGGTTATTGATCCCCCGAGATCTGTATGCACTCCTTGCGATCTACCTGTCACACTCTAATATTTATTTGACAAAAAAAGGCAAAACAGAATCATTAAAGCCGAAAAAAATTAAAAAAAAACGTTAAAAAAACGTAAAAAAATATAGGTGGGCGTGGTTTTTGGCCCGTAGCCTCCAAAGGAATGATCCGATGTTGCTGAATTGCAATACCAAAATTTTCGAAACTATGCCTGACAGATTGGTGTGCTTAAATTTTTTGTATCTCTTCTGGTGCCTTGGCAAATGACATTACCACACTAACACGGACAGACGGACAGACGGACATCGCTCAATCAACTTCTCTATATATAAGGATCCAAAATATATATATACTTTATGGGGTCGGAAATGAATATTGTAGAAATTACACACGGAATGACAAACTTATATATACCCTTTCCACCTGTGGCGAAGGGTATTAAAATATGTTACTCTATATACACACATAAATTTTATTATTTTTACGTCGAAATTCAAAAACAAAAGAAAACACACATTTATTATTTATGTCTGTTTTATTAGAACTCCGGAAGACAAAAGCTTAAAAACTAAAGTTACAATTGAGTTTTATTAAAGTTTGATGATCGTTGTTTTTGTAATTGTAAACGACGATCACTGAGAACTAATTCTATTGTTCTCTCTTAATTTATATTTTCTCTTAAATAAAATGAGTTGATTAATAATAACAAAAAGTGATTGTTTCTTTTATGAAAAATGAGCCATGAAATATAAATAAGTATTCTTCAATAATTGTTTATCATCAGAACAATCATTGAAGAATTCAAATTACAAGAATATAAATCATTGGGTGTGGTAAGTTATTTTAAAGATTCATATTACAATTGGATATTTTTTATATATAACTGACATATTGTCGTTCGGTAAAACTCCCCCGGACGAAGACTGGTTCCCAATTTCAGAAGGAAACTTGGGAAACGAAACAATTGTTTTATTTATAGTCCTTTTAGATCTAAACTTAACGATCAGGTACCCAATGATCAATATTATTATAATAGCGGTTACAATATAACGAGTGATTTTTTAAGAGCTTGAGAACTTTTTTTTTTAAAAAAAACGCATAAAATTTGCAAAATCTCATCGGTTCTTTATTTGAAACGTTAGATTGGTCCATGACATTTACTTTTTGAAGATAATTTCATTTAAATGTTGACCGCGGCTGCGTCTTAGGTGGTCCATTCGGAAAGTCCAATTTTGGGCAACTTTTTCGAGCATTTCGGCCGGAATAGCCCGAATTTCTTCGGAAATGTTGTCTTCCAAAGCTGGAATAGTTGCTGGCTTATTTCTGTAGACTTTAGACTTGACGTAGCCCCACAAAAAATAGTCTAAAGGCGTCAAATCGCATGATCTTGGTGGCCAACTTACCGGTCCATTTCTTGAGATGAATTGTTCTCCAAAGTTTTCCCTCAAAATGGCCATAGAATCGCGAGCTGTGTGGCATGTAGCGCCGTCTTGTTGAAACCACATGTCAACCAAGTTCAGTTGTTCCATTTTTGGCAACAAAAAGTTTGTTAGCATCGAACGATAGCGATCGCCATTCACCGTAACGTTGCGTCCAACAGCATCTTTGAAAAAATACGGTCCAATGATTCCACCAGCGTACAAACCACACCAAACTGCATTTTTCGGGATGCATGGGCAGTTCTTGAACGGCTTCTGGTTGCTCTTCACTCCAAATGCGGCAATTTTGCTTATTTACGTAGCCATTCAACCAGAAATGAGCCTCATCGCTGAAGAAAATTTGTCACATTTGAACATTTCGAACCGAACACTGATTTTGGTAATAAAATTCAATGATTTGCAAGCGTTGTTCGTTAGTAAGTCTATTCATGATGAAATGTCAAAGCATACTGAGCATCTTTCTCTTTGGCACCATGTCTGAAATCTCACGTGATCTGTCAAATACTAATGCATGAAAATCCTAACCTCAAAAAAATCACCCATTAAATATATACATCAGTTACCTTTTGGTTATTTTTTAATTCTTTAATATATTTGATATTTTCTATATGTTGGTAAGTTAAATTCCTTAATGATAATTCTTCTTCCAAATTAATCTCTATTTCTTTAGAAAAAATAGGTATTATTTCATTATTTCCATAAATTTTCTTATCATACCATCTATCCAAAAACATAATTTCACATGATTCAATTTTTATCAGGTAATGACCCGTTAGTATTATAGCTAAATCATTACAAGTTTGATTAATGGTTATATTATTCATGTTAATAGCGAATATTAAATCGGAACTTAATTCTATTATAGTTGTAAGTTGATTTTTTTGATAATTACAAAACATTTTCTTATTGTTCAACAAGTTTTCAATACAATCGTCTTTTACTTTAGTTAAATTTTTCTTAAAACTAGTTTCATAGTATATTTCTTTATCTTTTGCAATATATGTATACAATTTTTCATTTATTTCAAAATGTTTATTATTTGGAATGGGTTGGATATATAGAGTGTCATAAAGTTCTTGGGTTAATTGGGGAATTTGTATTATGAACAAAATATTTCCCTTACTAGTTGCCACAGTCATTTTTGCATTTTGTAGCTTTTCGAAAGTGATGTTATATTTAGTTAATTCTTGGTCTGTCAATATGTTTTGACTCAAGAGTCCTAACCGTGAAGTCAACAGTATTCCTTCGACCTTATCAATGATCCTTTCCAATGTCGTAATTTGAAATCCAAGTGCGTTTTCTCTATTTCCCGTTTTTCCTTTTTTGTTTTATTACCAAGAGCAATGTATTCTAAGTAAATTTTCTTTGCTTCTATTTCGTAAATTTTTGAAAGTTTTGTCAACTGTTCGTCAAAGTGTTGGTTGATCTTAATTTGGCTGTTAAGTTGTTCAATTTCGTTGTGCGTGTTAGTTTCACAGATATTCAGTCTGGCTTCAATTTTCTCTCTGTCTTCATCATCCATCGTCCCGTATAAGTATTTCAGGCCAGTACCCATAATGTTGATCAGTCCTCTTTTCTGCCTATTTGGCAGAAGTGTTTTTAAGGATGTCCTTAAATGTTGTATCTCTTGATTCAAGTAGTAGTCGTCTAGCTCAGTTAAACCTTTCTCCAAGTTATCAATGTAATCCTCGTATTTAGTAACGTTAAATATATGTATTATGTTAAAGTAATCCTCAATCAAATGTCTTCTACCCAGATTTACCACGGTGAATCCATTTCCTGTCGTGAGATCCGTAAAATCAATTTTCTGAGTTGTCACTGAAATTGCAAATGTTATCAGTAGGATCGACCAGAACATCCAATGAGCTGAAAGTATTTTTGGCACGGATTAATTGATCTTTGTAAATTATTTGATTTTTATTTTGATGATGTTTATCGTCAAGTCTATCTAAAGTTACTTTTTCATGTCTTGCGTCAGTCTTATGCGCCCTGAAATTCTTTTTAAACCTTTCGTTCACCGGCACATCTTTCCGATTCCTATTGAGATACACTAAATTTCTTTCTTTTCGCTGCTCTAATATTTCCGATACTCTCCTATTCTCCTCGGGGTCAGATTGAAAATGTACTTGTATAGGTTTTCTTCTGGTTGATAAATGTATAGTGTTATTATAAATAAAGTTAGCTTGTATAGGTAAATCTATGGTATAGGCGATATCATTTTGTTCATCTCTTGTTTTTAATATTCTAATATGTTCATTTAAACTGCTATGAAATCTTTCTATGTCTGAGTTACCAGTGTGTCGGTATGATGTAGTAAAGTGTACATCAATTTTTTGTTTTTCCAAAAAGTCCTTGAAAAGCGCTGAAGTAAAACTTGGTTCATTATCTATTATTAATTTTTTTGGTGCTCTCATCAAGTTAAACATTATTGTAAAATGTTTAATCAGATTTAATGGCGTTCTATCCTCAATTTTCTGAATCAGAGCATATTTCGAAAATTTATCAATCATCGTAACATAGGGAGTCTTTGGATCCAAGTACCAAATATCCGCATGGTAAATTTCATGTGGAGCACCAGGTGTTTCCGTCTTCTCAAACGGAATCTTAAGGGGGTTTCTTTCAATCTTGAAGTTGCAGATTTCGCAATTATTTATTACTTTAGATATCACCTTTCTTAGGTTTGGATAATAATACCTTCTTTTTAATTCCAAGTATGTTTTATATATTCCAGGGTGGTTATTTTCATATTTGTGGTGCTTCATTATTATTTCCAACAACGCCTGTCTTTCCACATTCTCCAACAAGGAATATGTTCTGTAAATTTTAAATCTTTTAATATTCTTCATTTTAATTACTTCATTCTGTATCATGCAATATAATTCTTCAATATCACAATATATTACCAAATTTTCCAATTTTTCTATAATTTTTAGTATTTTTTCTAAAACAGCCGCATAATCATTTGACGCAACTCCAAATTTGTACAATTTTTTATTAAACAGCTCTTTCTCCTCATACGAATCGTCTTGTTTTCCTTCAATTAATATTTGCTTGTTTGCAAATTGTAAGGGACTTTCCGTAACTTGGATGTGATCAATGCCATCATCTTGAGCGCTATGCACTGTTGGCATTGGTGAACTTATTCTTTCCTTATTTTTTCTTTTTCTAATACGATGTTGTTGTGTTTGTCTGTCAACAACTTGAAAGTTCAATTTCTCATTTCTATGCTTCCGCAAAAAATGTCCTTTTAGACCTCTTTTGCTTTCAAAAAAGGCGCTACATAAGTTGCATTGGAAAAGCTTTGTTCCATGCTTTTGGTTTATATGCAGATTTAAGACTTCCTTTCTTTTATAATTTTCCTGCAAATGTCACACTCAAACAGATTTATTTCCGCTTTTTCTGTAGTTATTCTTGATAAGGCATCCGCCACCTTATTTTCTTTTCCATTCACATGATGGATATCAAACTCATATTCGTTGAGCCTAATTTTCCATCTTATCATTTTCGAATTTGGCTCTTTTAGAGAGGCAACCATATTAATGGCCTATGATCGGTATTCAGACGAAATTTTCTACCATATAAGTAGTGTCTGAACTGTCCGCAGGCCCACACCATCGCTAGCAGTTCCTTTTCAATGGTGCTGTAATGGATTTCGTGCCTATTTAGAGTCCTTGAGGCAAAAGCCAAGGGGCCATCTTCCTGGGACAACACCGCACCGAGAGCAAAATTGCTTGCATCTGTGGTAAGTATAAATTCTTTTTTGAAATTTGGATACCTCAAAACCATATCTGAAACTAATATTTTCCTCAATTTGTCAAAAGACTCTTTATAGTCGGTGTCATTTACGTTGATCTTACCATCCTTTTTGAGTCTTAACGTGAGAGGTTTTGCTACCTTGGCATAATCTGGTATAAATTTTCTATAATATCCACTCAATCCCAAGAACGCTTGAAGTTCCTTTACAGATTTCGGTATCGGAAAATTTCTAATACAGTCAACTTTTTTCGGATCCGGCTTTATGCCCTCCGTTGTTACCACATGTCCAAGGAAACTAGTCTCTTTTTTCAAGAAGTCACTTTTATTTAGGGACACTTTTAAATTCGCTTTTCTTAACGTCTCGAATATTTTTGTCAAATTATCTAAATGCTCTTGGAGTGAAGTTCCAAAAATTAATATGTCGTCCATATATATGACGCATATTTTGTTAATATATTCTCTCAGTACATTATTCAACATCCTCTGAAATGTGGCTGGTGCGTTTTTCAAGCCGAATGGCATACGTTTGAATTCGTAGTGGCCATCGCTTGTCGAGAAAGCAGTTTTCTCTTGGTCGTGTTCGTCGACCTCTATTTGATAGAACCCTTTTGTTAGGTCTAATGAAGAGAAATAATTAGCTCTTCCCAACTTGTCCAAAACATCGTCAATGAGTGGTATTGGATATTTATCTTCCCTGGTCACAGCATTCAATTTTCTGAAATCTATTACGATTTGCCATTCTCTATTACGCAATTTGTCTTCCTTTTTGGGAACTACCCAAATGGGAGAATTATAAGGTGAATCACTTGGGACAATTATACCCTGATGCCACATTTCGTCTATTTGTTTTTTTACTTCTTCTCGATGCATTTCCGGATATCTGTAGGACTTGGTATAAATCGGTTTGTCATTATTCGTGGGGATCCCATGCTTTACTTCATTAGTAAATGTCAAATCGTCTCCCTTTTTATAGAATACATCCGAGAATTTGTTTATAAGCTTTTCAATAGCAATTCCTTCTTCTTCATTTAAATGTGTTATCCTGAGCTGTTCTACTACTCCTAATTCATCCAGATGGTACAACTCAGGCAATGACTCTATTTCTTTTTCTTTAAATTCTTGTATTTTCTTGTTTTCATGTTCTTTTTCGTCTTGAACTTCAAAAAATATTGGAAATTCTTGCTGGTTTATATTAATACATTTCCTTTCATAATCAATAATGGCTTTGTTTTCTTTTAACAAACCCGAACCAAATATTCCATTGAACGTTTCATGGAATTTTAAAATTTTGAATGTTATATCCTTCGTTAGTTTTACTGGTAAGCAATTTTTCGAAACATGTGCTTCCTTATTTATGACGACATAACCAGCCGCAGTATTTATTTTTATTGGACATTTTAGAACTTTTATAAAATTTTTGGGACAGTGATCTTCGTCAATTACATTTTCCGTCGACCCGGTATCTATTAAAATTCGAGTGACGTCTGCTCCTTTTCGGAACAAAAGATAGGGTAGCCCCTGTCTTGTGGAGGGTCTCCCGTTGTGGAGGCCAAATATTGAAAATTTGATTCCTGAGAACTTTGTGGTTGTTTATTTAAATAGTGGTTCTGTCTCGTCTGTCCACTAATGTCCATTGGTTCTGGTCTAGAATATGAATGTCTATTGGGATAAGGATTGGGAGTGTATTTTGTGGGAAATGAATTATTAAAATTACTTGGTTTTCGATTTTGTATATTTTTACTATAATTTTCGCTTATTTTATTATTGTTATTATATTTATAATTACTAGTATTAACAATATTACTATTATATTTTAGTTTTTCATTTAGCAAATTTGCTTCTCCCAACTCATGGAGGGCCAACTCCAAAGAGCTGGGTTTTAAAGCGCAAAGAACTGTTCTTAAATTCACTGGTAGTTTATTTATAAAGACCCTTGGAGCTACTTTATTATTGTGATTAATCTCAGATGGATTACCATCTAGCTTATGTCTTTGATTTAGCAATGATAATTTAGTTTGAATAAAATTATAGAATTGAAGGACGTCACCTCTATATTGGGCGCCTCTCAATTCCTCATAAAGGAGTTCAGCAGAAGCCAACCCTCCGAAATTTAATTCCAATAAGCCTTTAATGTCGGCCCATCTGGTTAGATGTGGATGTATCTCCAACACCACCTTAGCCTTACCTTTTATCTTTCCTTTGATTATGGAAAGAAACATCCTCTGAGATGCTGGATTGTATTGCTCCATCGCCGAGATAACGTTGTCGATGCTCTCCAAAAAAGGGTACAGCTCTTCTTTCCTACCATCAAAATTTAGGACCAGGCTCAAAAACTTCAAAGGGTCTATATCCCTTTCGATCATTTGTTGGGGAAGTAGTTGCTGTGCTTGTTGCTGAGCCTTCTGTTGTAATTGATGTTGTAATTGTTGTTGCTGCAGCAATTGTTGCTGTTGTATTTGTTGATCCATTTCTTTCAATTCTTTTCGGTTATCACCAAATAATTGCCTTCGCTTCTCGGTCCTAAGCTTTCTACGATCCACTTTGTTTATTAAAAAGTTCTTTTTTTTTTTTTTGTTGTATTTAAATTATAATCCTGGAGGGACCCGTGGGTATCTCAGAATTTAATTATTTTTTTATTATAAAAAAAATTTCTTTAAATTTTATTTAATTTTATTATTATTATCCTTTTGCACAGGATATTTTACTGAACTTATCCTTTTACGTAGGATATTTCAACGAGCTTATCCTTTTTCGTAGGATATTTCACCGACTGCGCCAATTTTATTATTTTTACGACGAAATTCAAAAACAAAAGAAAACACACATTTATTATTTATGTCTGTTTTATTAGAACTCCGGAAGACAAAAGCTTAAAAACTAAAGTTACAATTGAGTTTTAGTAAAGTTTGATGATCGTTGTTTTTGTAATTGTAAACGACGATCACTGAGAACTAATTCTATTGTTCTCTCTTAATTTATATTTTCTCTTAAATAAAATGAGTTGATTAATAATAACAAAAAGTGATTGTTTCTTTTATGAAAAATGAGCCATGAAATATAAATAAGTATTCTTCAATAATTGCTTATCATCAGAACAATCATTGAAGAATTCAAATTACAAGAATATAAATCATTGGGTGTGGTAAGTTATTTTAAAGATTCATATTACAATTGGATATTTTTTATATATAACTGACATATTGTCGTTGGGTAAAACTCATACATACATATGTATATTCTTAATATTAAATATATGTTATGTTACAGTCATGATTTTCATTTTCAAAGAAATATTGAAATTTTTGTTTTAATATTTCGAAAATTGAGTCTAAAAATTTTTTGTAAAAATATTTTTTTAAAAATTTTTTGAAAAATTTTATTCGAAAATTTTTTGGAAAATTTTTAAAAAAAAATTTTTTTCGAATATTTTTTTGTAAAATATCTTTTTGAAAATGCTTTGTAAATATTTTTGAAAAAAAATTTTAAAATTTTAAATTTTTTTTTTAAAAATTTTTTAAAAATTTTTTTTTAAAAATTTGATTGAAATTTTTTTGTTAAATTTTGGACCTTTCTCCAATCTATATTGAGTTAGAATGGTCAGACTAAAGCAAAAAGAAATCCTTACAAAAAAAAAAAATTTCATCATATTGACACATGGGGGGTCCTTTTAACTGCTCCTATTTGTCAGAGGGTACCCGGTGGGTCCATTGGCTACCTCTTTGCGTATTGCTTTCTATTAAGGTAAAATTTTATTCGAAAATTTTTTGGAAAATTTTTAAAAAAAATTTTTTTTTCGAATATTTTTCTGTAAAATATCTTTTTGAAAATGCTTTGTAAATATTTTTGAAAAAAAATTTAAAAATTTAAAATTTTTTTTTTTTAAATTTTTTAAAAATTTTTTTTTTTTAAATTTGATTGAAATTTTTTTGTTAAATTTGGGACCTTTCTCCAATCTATATTGAGTTAGAATGGTCAGACTAAAACAAAAAGAAATCCTTACAAAAAAAAAAAAAATTTCATCATATTGACACATGGGGGGTCCTTTTAACTGCTCCTATTTGTCAGAGGGTACCCGGTGGGTCCATTGGCTACCTCTATGCGTATTGATTTCTATTAAGGTCTCTAATACAAATCAAAGCAGAAAAACCCTACCAATCTAAAAACAAACAAAAATCGCCCCTCGCAGGGGGTTATTGATCCCCCGAGATCTGTATGCACTCCTTGCGATCTACCTGTCACACTCTAATATTTATTTGACAAAAAAAGGCAAAACAGAATCATTAAAGCCGAAAAAATTAAAAAAAAACGTTAAAAAACGTAAAAAAATATAGGTGGGCGTGGTTTTTGGCCCGTAGCCTCCAAAGGAATGATCCGATGTTGCTGAATTGCAATACCAAAATTTTCGAAACTATGCCTGACAGATTGGTGTGCTTAAATTTTTTGTATCTCTTCTGGTGCCTTGGCAAATGACATTACCACACTAACACGGACAGACGGACAGACGGACAGACGGACATCGCTCAATCAACTTCTCTATATATAAGGATCCAGAATATATATACTTTATGGGGTCGGAAATGAATATTGTAGAAATTACACACGGAATGACAAACTTATATATACCCTTTCCACCTGTGGTGAAGGGTATAAAAATATGTTACTCTATATACACACATACATACATATGTATATTTTTAATATTATATTAAATATATGTTATGTTACAGTCATGATTTTCATTTTCAAAGAAATATTGAAATTTTTGTTTTAATATTTCGAAAATTGAGTCTAAAAATTTTTTGTAAAAATATTTTTTTAAAAATTTTTTGTAAAATTTTATTCGAAAATTTTTTGGAAAATTTTTAAAAAAAATTTTTTTTTGAATATTTTTCTGTAAAATATCTTTTTGAAAATGCTTTGTAAATATTTTTGAAAAAAAATTTAAAAATTTAAAATTTTTTTTTTTTAAATTTTTTAAAAATTTTTTTTTAAAAATTTGATTGAAATTTTTTTGTTAAATTTTGGACCTTTCTCCAATCTATATTGAGTTAGAATGGTCAGACTAAAGCAAAAAGAAATCCTTACAAAAAAAAAATTTCATCATATTGACACATGGGGGGTCCTTTTAACTGCTCCTATTTGTCAGAGGGTACCCGGTGGGTCCATTGGCTACCTCTATGCGTATTGCTTTCTATTAAGGTCTCTAATACAAATCAAAGCAGAAAAACCCTACCAATCTAAAAACAAACAAAAATCGGCCCTCGCAGGGGGTTATTGATTCCCCGAGATCTGTATGCACTCCTTGCGATCTACCTGTCACACTCTAATATTTATTTGACAAAAAAAGGCAAAACAGAATCATTAAAGCCGAAAAAAATTAAAAAAAAAACGTTAAAAAAACGTAAAAAAATATAGGTGGGCGTGGTTTTTGGCCCGTAGCCTCCAAAGGAATGATCCGATGTTGCTGAATTGCAATACCAAAATTTTCGAAACTATGCCTGACAGATTGGTGTGCTTAAATTTTTTGTATCTCTTCTGGTGCCTTGGCAAATGACATTACCACACTAACACGGACAGACGGACAGACGGACATCGCTCAATCAACTTCTCTATATATAAGGATCCAGAATATATATACTTTATGGGGTCGGAAATGAATATTGTAGAAATTACACACGGAATGACAAACTTATATATACCCTTTCCACCTGTGGTGAAGGGTATAATAAAACAAATGTTAAATAATATCGCATTTTTCTTTTGCATACGTCTCTGGTATATTCCTAAATAAATGTTTTCATAATCTAAAAAATATGTTCTTGGTTTTAAAATGAATTAAATAAAAGTCTTCAGTTTTAAGCAAACTAGTTTTTAAAAATTTCTTCATTACAATTTTGAAAATTTTTTTTATAAATTTTTGTGTGCCCTCGCTTTGAACATTTTATTTATGTTGTTAATAGAATATATCTAGAATATATTTTAGAAGAGTTAGATATATTTCATTTATTGAATTTAAATTACTTGAAATCAACTTATCGGTGTCAATTTGATCAATATTTGCAGCAAATGAAAAAATAAAATTAATGGTTCCTACATCTCTAAAATTTAATAACAACAGCTTCTAGAGATAACCAACGCGTTTTATTTCTAATAGACTTCAAATAATGTCAAATTATTTGCGCCGCTTCGGAATATTTAATAATTGTGTCAAAGTTTCTATCGATTATGGAAGTTATAGACAAGCGTAACAACACAACGCCAAAGGATTATTATCAAGTTATTGTTAATAAGTTATTCTTAATAATAAAATATGGCTGTAACAGTGATTTAAAATCATCAAAATTAGGGTATAAATTGTCCCATCGTCGTCATGTAATTTTTAGGACCCAAAATCGTCAAAATGACGATGACGACGTCAAATCTGGAAGCTATGCCCATAAGTGTTCTGTGTGCACACCAGAGACCTGCATAATTACGATTCAAACATTTTGCATTTTCACTTAACAGTAAAAAAATGAATGCTGTTAAAGGCATCCTACACAATCGTACGATTTAATCAACCAAAAATCTGACAGAATTCTGTCCTACTTTAAAAATCGTTTAAAAATGGCGTTGTAGGTGCCACATTATCATACAAAACAAGTTTTTGCAACTCTGATCGCATGGAAAATCAATATTTTATGAATATTTTCAATAGATCAAATCGTACGACTTGTCAAAAAGTGTGTCACACACGTACATTTCTAAGCAACACTATCATACTTTTTGAGCACACATGCATTTTTTGACAGATCGTATGACTGAGTATGATGGTGAATCATGGCCTTAATGCATGGTTCATGTCAATGAGACTGTTGTTAACATATGCTTGTCACTGCTTGCAATTTCTGTTTATTCCTATGATTCAGAAAAGCAATGAATCAGTATGATTGTTTTGAGTGCTTCGTAAAAGAAGCTGCTGACAAATATGTATAGTTTTACAGAAGATTTTTATTTTAATATGAGAAAAATTATTATTTGTTATTTATTTATTTATTAATGATTATATAAAACAGTGAATGAATTTATATAATCAGGGGTATGTTCTATAATCCGAAACCGAGTGAAATTGAATCCGAAGGAAATTTAAAATTGTCATAACTTTTAAATCTTACAACATTTTGATATTATTTTTTAAACATTTGATTAAAGACTATTCACATAACTTCCTTGATTGCTGTTTTAAAATAATAGGCGCAACTAAGTTATATTTTTCTTTAAAAATTTATTCGATTTCAATTTCACTCGGTTTCGGATTACAGAACATACCCGTACCGAGTATGTAGATATATCGAAAGAAAATAAAAAATGGAAGTTAAGAAAAAAAATTAATAAAAAATGTAAAAATAGACAATATATAAATATATATACAATTATAATAAAAGTAGCAAAATTAAATAAAATAAAAAAGTAAATGAAATTATCTATTAGTCATATTTATAAACTGAATTCAGGAAAAGTAAATTATTTACAGTTTTCGGACCAACGCTTTTCTGTTATTTCTGTTATTTCTTTTCTGATGCTGAAATCGCCCGAAAGCCGCACTACTTGCTGGAATACTTAGAATTTTTTGTGCTAGTTTGTGTTATTTTTACAAAGTTTACAAATACCTGCTGAAACAAATAATTTTAGAGGATTTTTTAAATTATTTTCATAATTATATATTGTAAACAATTTACGCAAATTTACAAAAAAAAATGTGTATATGTAAACTACTCTACCTGGAAAAATATTTGGTATGATGGAACATTTGAAATGCTTAAGTAAAAATCAAAATAAAAATGAAAATATTCAAACAATATACAAAGCTTTTTACAGTGTACCATACGTTCCAAAACTAACAGAAAACAAGACACAGAAAACATATGGTAAATGACGAGAATACAAAATTTACACATAAATCAAACAAAACACTAAGACACCTTTTTACACAAAAAACAACAAAATTGGACAAGCAGAGAATAGATAATGTTGTTTATGAAATAACTTGCCAAGGTGATGAAAGAGAAATGTGTAATAAGGTATATGTTGGTACAACAAAAAGAATGCTGGGTACGAGAATTTTAGAACATAAAACTGATATTAATATAGGATAAGAGACAATAACTTTAGCTCAACATGTAAAAGAAACGGGACATAATATAGATTTTGAAGGCGTTAAAATATTAGACAGAGAGAAAAAGATAAACAAACGATATTCTCTCGAAAGTTTAAGGATAGAACAACGCATACAAAAATCCATCAACACTAAAGGAGACAAATACAAAACCAAACTGCAATATTCCATTGCAATAAAGTGATAAATTAAGATCTGTGATATTAGTTTCTAAGTTTAGCTGTGATATTTTCCTGTTATTAATTATTATTTAAATTATACATTTAAGTGTGTTGTGTTGTCCACTATTTTATAATTTATTTAACGATGTAAACGGAAACGAATTATAAGTTAAATTTGAAAATTAATGTCGCCTTATAAAAAAAATATAACATTCTTGTAATTTGTCGTTAGAATCATGAATAAAAAATTCTCTTGAAGACGTCGGAAAAAAAGCCGACGAAACGTTGAGGAAAATTATGAAATAACTTGTTTTATTTGCATCAAATCAAAATAAAAAACTGACCATAAATAGCCTACTCTAACACAAATATATTTTTTGTTAAGTATACATAAAAATTATAACATTCTTTTTCGAAGGCTGGTCAATACTTTGACAACGTGCTTTTGTGAGTTGAGTGTTCTGCAAAACAATCAAACAACAGCAAGAAATTCTTACACTCTTTCGCTAACAGCACATATAAAACAAGAGTGAGCTATTAACAGTCAATTGTTAGAGAGTTAACACTGCAAGCAATATCATTAGTACGTATTGATGTTAAAAGACACACAAAAGTATTGGTAGTGTGAGTGGACAGCGAATCAGCTCATACAGTTCTCTGGTGCACACACATAATCTCAACGAGGCTCTCATAAATAGAACAAAACATGTACAATTTTTAATCAGTAGCCATAGCTGCCAGATTTTTAAGAGATTTTTTGGAAAAAGTTCGTCATTATCGACAAGACCTGAGACTCAATATCTGATGATGCTGATCCACAGGATTTTCACTTACCTGGTTGTGTACCAGTGCCAGCAATCATTAGGCACGCCTGATCCGGAATTTAGTTGTCTGTTGGTTAAATTCAAGTTCAAGTCGCACTATTTGCATTTCGGGTTTCTTTATAGAAGTCCAAACGCGGGAAGGGACTAAACTTTATCCGCTTTCGATTCCCTTTCCGATACCATATCGAAGATACTTGATAGTAGTCCGAACTGTGAAATTGTTATTGTTGATGATTTCAATGTTCACAACTGATCTTCGCTTCGCCATTCGAGTCATATATCTCCAGAAAGCCAGTATGATGAATTATTTGCCACACACAACCACCTTGCGCAACTAGTGAATGAGCCAACGCATATTTCGTGTGTTGAAGGGCACCAACATAATACTCTCGATATTTTTTTAACTTCTCACCCTCAAAAGTATGAAGTGAACGTTAATGCACCTCTTGGTAACTCGGATCACTGCACCATATCCGCCTCCTTTTTGGTTTCTGAACTTCGAAACATTTTAAAAGCAGCCACGAAATGTTTAAAACATTTATACGATAAGGTTCGTTAGGCTGAGCTCAACGATTTTTTCCAGCATTTTAATTGGAAACTTTGTTTCCTAGACAGTAACACTGATGCCATGGCGGAAATGGTTGTAAACATAATTTTGCTAGGAATGAAAGCTTTTATTCCATCAAAGCAAATTTCGATTAAACCTAGAACGAAATCCTGGTTTAATCAGACGTGTAAAAATGCAGTCAGATTCAGAGAGGGAGCATTCAGTGTCTGGCGTAAAAATAAAAACGCAGACACTGATTCGCTATGCAAAAGAGCGAGATCTTCGTGCTAAAGTTCTTTCTGCCCCTCGGGGCAGTAAGAGCTTTTGGTCATTTGTCAAAAGAGTAAAGGATAATGCTAGTTCCTCAATTTCGACTCTTTTTAAGGATGACCAAATATTCACTGACCCGGCTGACAAAGCTAACCTTCTGGCTGGTCAATTTGCAAGAAATTCCTACTTGCCGGAAAGCAATCAGCCACTACCCGTGCTTGACAGAGTATCAGTAACTATGCCAAAGATATTCTTTCGAGCACGTGCAGTTAAAAAGGTCTTAGCAGATCTTAACATCAACAAGTCTTCTGGGCCGGATGGCATTCCAGCACTGGTCTTGAAACAGTGCTCTTCGACGCTAGCACGTCCATTAGCGACTCTTTTCAGCACCTTGTATCATACTGGTGAGTTTCCAATGTGCTGGAAGTTAGCTAATGTAACGCCAATCCCCAAAAAAGGAGAGGCTAACAACCCTGAAAATTACCGCCCAATTGCAGTCTGTTCTACTCTTTCTAAGGTAATGGAAAGTATGCTAAATTTTCATCTTGTCAAGTATCTGGAGTCCAACAGCTTACTAAGCGTCCGCCAGTATGGTTTTCGTAGGGGGCGCTCTACAGGGGACTTGCTGGCTTTCTTTTCGGAAAAATTGTGTCGAATTTTGGCGAAAGTAAGGTGGTAGCTCTAGATATCTCCAAGGCCTTTGATAGAGTGTGGCATGGTGCACTCCTGTCAAAACTTATTGCTTTTGGTGTCGGTGATTGCTTTTCTCGATTTATATCGAGCTTTCTCAGGGATCGCACTATACGAGTTGTTATAGATGGGATTTCATCGAACGAGTTCAAGATTAATTTAGGGGTACCGCAAGGCTCTGTTCTTTCTCCTACCCTGTTTATTATTTTTCTAAATGACCTTCTCAGTCAAACTTCCAACCCTATCTACTCTTTTGCAGATGATAGCAGCATTTGCCATTCGTATTCATTCTGCAAACGGCCGATCTCGCAACAATATCTAATTGGGGCCGGTCGAAAATGGGGCTACATCTGTAATTATGGGTGGTTATACCACCAGGAATCAGAAAGCTCTTGATGTTCTTGGCACGCAAATCCAGTGTGATGAACTAAGTTCGATGAACTAAGCACATTTTTCAAGTCTCAAAAGAAGCCTTCAAGTGTCTCGGTTTTCTCAAACGGTGTAAAACATATTTCACCTGATCTGATCTCCTTACTATTTATGCTACTTACATCCGGCCAAAAATTGAATATAACCTGCTTAAATTAAATTTATGCTACCATAGCACATACTTTGTGAAATCCCATTTTTCGTGTTTTCCCTTTATTTGAAATTTTAAAAATTACCAAAAAAAAACAAACCTCATGTTTATGTGTCTAAGTAAACAAACGAAAATTGTTTTAGTTTAAAATGAAAAAAGTTATTTGTCCTTTTCCATACGGTAGTAATACAGTTTTGCAGGAGTTCACAAATAAGATTTTTTAATTTCCCTATATCTGATAATAGTTCCCGTTTTATTATTAAATATAAGTTAACCAAGGCACCCGTGGTGTGTTAATTTAAGAAATTGTTTTTTTTTAACTTATGTAGATGGAAAGCTAATCTGTCAGGATTATCAAGGAAAATTGAAAGTTGCACAATTATAGAAACTTAAAATAAAAAAGTTTGGTTAATTTTATTGTGAATAAGGGGGCTGCATGCAAAATAACTCTATGCAAAATTGCTCAAAAGTAAAAACGAAAAATAACTCAAGAAATCCGCATACAGAATTATGGTACATAATATGAAAAGTAACCCCAAAATATTGAGTACCTTTTGTCGTTTTTGAAAATTTTGCAATTGGTCAATTATCCAAAATGTTTTAATGAACTATCGTCACCACTTTTGAGCCGACATCATTTTATGTTGACGTCAACATCAATTTGATTATAATTTTGTATTTCCTAAAGCTCTTTTGACGATATCAACGTCTTATCGATAACACTGTTCTGTAGAGAAATATGCTTTTAAAAAAATTTAATATTGTGGAATGATTTGAAGTGCTTAATAGGAATCTGTTTTAAGTTTTTTCTATCACGTCGAAATTTTCCACTTCTTCAACTAATTTTTCGATTTGGGTCAAACTTGTTATTTAATTCTTTTGAATTTTAAAAACCAAGGTGATGAAATCGTCGTCGATACAACAAAGTTTTAACGTCACATATTCTTACAAATACCAAATAAAATAAAAAAGTCAATGTTAAATGTTGATGACGACAAAGGGAATACCAACTGAATTAAGTGAAACGTCGTCGTATTGGGTCGATGACGCCAAATGGAATAGGGGTGATTATCAAGAAATTCATCAGTAAGAGTGTAAAAACAACGGTTTATGTCCTAAACACCAGCTAAGCAGTAACATTGTTTACCTTATACTACAGAATTGTTAATATTAAAGATTTATTAGAATTAAAAAATATAAAAAATTCAATGCCCTTACTGTTACTATTGACCTTTTTATATTTTTTTGGCCAAATTTCCATTTTTTCCAATTTTTTTATTTTTTACGGTAATTATTAATTTGGCGATTTTTTATTTTGTGGCGATTTCTCATAGGGTTAATTAGCATGCAGCTTAAATAAGATTGTAATATAATTTTTTTTCTCAATACAAAAGTGTACATATAAAAGTTTATGGAAATCATAATCTATAACAAGATTTATTCCTCATAATTTTCACTATTAAACAAAAGCACGATTTTATTTTATGTTATTTATATAAATTACACATTTTTTAAAATAATTTCCAAAAATAAATATTTCTCATTTCTATTAGTGGCAACGCTTTTTTTTCTGTTTACATAAAAACATACTTCAATAATTCCGGCAAACTTCAAACATTTTTGAAATGGAATTACCTTGTATTATTATATCATGATACAAGGTATATTTATTTTACTAGGTAGTGGCATCCCTACAACAAATATAACAAAACAAGAACAACATGGCATTTTGTTGTTGCATTGTAGTTTGAAATGTCAAAAAACATAGAGGAAAATTGAGAAGGCATGCAGGTATTTTATTGCTTTCTCACTTCAGCACTATAAAATTTATAAACACATACAACTTTTGACATGTCGAACTACTAAATCAGCTGGGCGGACGACACTACCTAGTAAGATAAATATACCTTGGTATCATAGTGCAGAAACCAAATAATTTATTTTCAAAATATTATAACTATTAACAGTAGAGTAAATAATAAATATAAATAATATAAGTGAATGTCAGTATTTCAACACTCCTCCTCATTCACCTTAAATTACATTTATTACAAAAATATTTGTGTTTGCTTGGAGGCAATGGCTTTGTTAAAATGTCAGCTATCATTTCCTCCTTTGGACAGTAGCCTGTTGATATGATACCTTTCTTCACCAGATCTCTTGTCATTTTATATTTATTATCCATATGCTTGTTTTAAAAGAAAACTTATCTTCATTTAAAATAAGTAAACAACTTTGATTATCGTTAAAAATTTGCGTTCATTTATCTATCGCTTGGTATAAGTCAGCTAGGAGTTGCCTTAACCATTTCGCTTCTTTAGCAACCTCTGATAATGAAATGTACTCAGCCTCGCATGTTGATGTTGCAACGAGAGTTTGTTTCTGACAGAACCATGTAATTGTACCACCATTGTAAAAGAATATTCTTCCGCTATTTGACTTCCGCTCAATTCTTTCTTCAGCCCAGTTTGCATTAGCATAACTAATTAACTGTTGACATTCATTTTTGTTGCTAATTGTAGTTTTAAACTTGCAGTTGTTTTTAAACATTTTAAAATTCGTTTACATTGAGTCGAGTCCTCGTTTGTGGGTTTTGAAACCTTCTGTGCTAAAATGCTGACAGGAGCTGAAACATTAGGTCTTGTATTTATTGAAATGTATAGGAGGTGACCAATAAGTTTACGATACATTGTGTTGTTTTCAAGAGGTTCCTTTTCCATAACTTAATTCCATGAGTTTTAGTTTGTTTGGCGTCCGAATTCTTCTGTAGTTTTAATTATGTAATTAGATTGGCAGAGCTGAAAATTACAATCCAAATCTTTTGATACCCAAATAGTGTCTTAATTCTCCTAGGTTCTGTATAGCAAAATTACTTGATAACATTTTCTCAATGAAGATCATCAACATAAACTATTATGTAACATATCTTTCCGTAAATATTACCGTGATATAAGCATGGATCATTTAAACTCTCTCTGAATGTCGCTTTCAAAAGAATTTCATGTAAAGTATTATTCCATGACCTTGCCGCCTGTTTTAGACCATATATACTTTTTTTAATAAGCATACAAGGTTCTCGTTCCCATACTGAAAACCTTGAGGTTGCTTCATATAAATGGTTTCAAATAATTTCCCATTTAGAAACGCTGTTTTTGCATCTATGTAGTTGACAATCACATTATTCTTCCCTACAAATCGAGAGAAAAATCCTAAAAGTTGTGTGCGACACCACAGACGAGAAAACTTTATCATAATCGACTCCGAATTTTTGTGAAAAACCTTGAGCCACAAGCCGAGCTTTGTAACAGGATATTTCACCATCAGCGTTGTACTTAATTTTGTAAACCCATTTACTTCCAATCGCGGATGCTTTTTCAGGCAAATCCATGAGCTCCCAACTCTGATTATTTTTCATCGATTCCATTTCATCCTGTATAGCAATTAACCACTGTTCCCTTTCATTACTTTCGAATTTTTTTGCTTCCAGACAAGATTTCGGTTCTTTATGCTCTTTTGTAGTCCAAATTTCATCTATTAATCTTCTAGCCGCTATACCTTTATTTGCTCTACTAGAAACTCTTATTGCAGATGTTTTTATCTCTAAAGGCGTCTCTGAAACATCAACATCTACATTATCATTATTGATTGTTACATCATTCTTCTCCAGTTGTTTAGAATTCTCCTCCTCAATCAATAATTGACTAGGCTTACGATCTGCTTGTCTATAAAAATCAAGTAATACGTCCTTTTCAATGAAATTTGTTTTAAAATCTGTAAAACGAACATCACGACTTATGACTATTCGTTTTGTTATATCATTGTAGCAACGAAAAGCCTTAGAGTTACTATCATAGCGTAGAAAAATCATTTCAACTGCAGTACCTTCTAATTTACGCTTTTAAATAGAGGGAATATGCACGAAACATTTTGAACCAAATATATGTAAATGTTTTAAACTTGGCTTTGATCTGTACCATAATTCGTATGGCGTTGTATTATTTGCCTTTGAATAAACTCTATTTTGTATATAATTTGCAGTTGATACGGCTTCTCCCCCAAACGTAAACGGTTGGGGACTGTAAGGAGCAGTTAATTGACTTTGGATTCCCTCAGACTCTAAAATTATATAAATCTCTTTCCAGTGTATTCATCACCTCTATCAGATCGCATTGCCTTAGGTGCTTGACCACAACTTGTACGACAAAATGTTATAAAATCTTTTAAAGCTTCTTCTACTTCTGATTTTTTCGATAATAACCGTTGAAATGTAAAACCAGAGTAATCATCAATAAAAGTTAAAATATACATTTTGCCGGAAGGAGTAATGGTCTGCATTGGTCCACAAACATCTGTGTGGATTAACTGAAGCGGTTCTGTCGACTTATTCAAGGATTGTTTTTGAAATGGAATCCTAGTTAATTTCCCCTTAGCACATGTTTCACATATTTCTTTTATATTGCATTCGACAATCTTAAAATATTCAGCAAAATTTTCAGAAAACATTTTTCTTATAGCCGCAGGATCCCGGTGACCTAACTTTCGATGCCACTGATGAATACAATTATCATTATGATGGATTAAAGAATTTACATTTTCATGTTGCCGTAAAATATAGATTTCTTCTGATGACCAGGTTTTTTACAAAAAAACAAATAGTAGCACTTTAAGCAACAACCTTTAAGACAGCATCATTCGTATTATTACCAGAATGCAAACGGCGTTCATATTCTGCAATTACTTTCTGTTGGACTAACGAGAATGTTACCTCATCTTCTCTGCGGGATTCTAAAGAAGTTGTTAATGTGTCGTAACTTTCCGGTAAACTACTCAGCAGCATACCAGCACTCCATTTGTCAGACAAGGCCTCTTCACCAACATCTCTCAATTTTGAAAACAAGTCATTCATAGCAGAAATTGCGTATGTGAAATTGCGTCATTACCTTCTTCAAGTTTAAAACTGCATTTTGACCTGATCAAGAAAACTTTGTTGCTCAAAGTATTCTTTTCGTGGTATTCCTCCAGCGCATTCCATGTATCTGCAGCAGTCTTCATATTACGAATGTGGCATAATTGATCATCCATCACTGGTAGACCAATAGTACCCCTTGCTTCATCATCTTTATTTTCCCAGTCGTCAATCAAGGACTGATTAGTAACTTCTCCATTTAAATAAATTGGCGTAGGTCGATTGCCCGTAATAACGTGTTTCCATAAATTTTTTTTGCGTAACAAAAGTTCCATTTTGAATTTCCAACTTGCATAATTTCCATTTGTAAGCTTTGTAAACTTCTGTTTTGTATCCGCCATTTTTTTAAAATCCTTTAATGCAATTGAATATAGCAATAAAATTCTTGAATGTCCTTATGAGTTTATTGCTCCTTAGTATTTTTTTTTATCTTCATCAAAGGCCCATAACCTCTTTAAATTAATACAGGCCGAGAGAACGTTCTTGTATAAAATATTTTATTGGAATGAATAAAAATATTACAGAGAAAAAAATATTGAACTAAATAAATTATTTATTTGGGCTTAAGTTCTTAATTATAAAGAGATAAAGAAAAATTAGACACCAGCAGAGCAGAATGCATTTTCTAGACAGCTACGTCCGTCATCTTCATATCTATCTACTTGGTAGTTTTAATTGTTATTAATTTTCTATTTAAACAAACTTATCAAAGAAATAGAATATGAGAAATTTTAATTTTACATTATATTTCATAGCAGATAGAGCTTTTTTGAAATTGTTTTACACTTTTAAACATTATTTCTTTTTATATTATACTACCAAGCAAACATTTTTCTTTATCTTTATTCTCTTTATAGTTTTCTTTTATTTGAAAATGGTATATATCTGTCTTGCTATTAGCTAACCTTTGGCTAGCAATGAACAACAATTAGATATTTATTATTTTACAAATGTATATTTTTGATTATTAACACAATAGTGTTGAAGTTATGTTAACAATTTCAAAGCCATGCCCACTCTGTGAAATTATATGAATATTATTTGAACTATTTTTAAATAAATAAATTATTTATGTGGGCTTAAGTTCTTAATTATAAAGTGATAAAGAAAAATTAGACACCAGCAGAGCAGAATGCATTTTCTAGACAGCTACGTCCGTCATCAGTACTCTTCGTATCTATCTACTTGGTAGTTTCAATTGTTATTAATTTTCTATTTAAACAAACTTATCAAAGAAATAGAATATGATAAATTTTAATTTTACATTATATTTCATAGCAGATAGAGCTTTTTTGAAATTGTTTTACACTTTCAAACACTATTTCTTTTTAACCGACTTCAAAAAAAGGAGGTTTTCAATTCGTCTGAATGTTGCTTTTTTTATGTTTGACCCCGCAGAACTCAGTTATTTCTGACCCGATTTTTTTTCTTTATTAGAAAGGAAATGCTTACAGATTGGTCCCATTTTAAAAGAAGTTCAGAATTTTGAAAATTAAAGGGTGTCCCCATACAACATACGTGTTTTTTACGTGTATTATGAACCGTAAAGGGCACCCTTTTAAAATTTGAAAAAACTGCATATCACTATAGCTGCCAATAACAGAAATTAATTAAAAAATAAACTTAGAAATTAAAGGGTGTCCCCATATGTGACGTCAATTTAAATATATGAACCATTGTAGACAATCAATTGAAAATTGGTCAAAATGTCCAATATTTATAATCAGAAATTAAATATTTATAATTAGAAGTTAAAGGGTGTCCCAATAGTTGATGTAATTTGATGTATATTGCATAACTTTTGAACCGTAACAGAAAGACAGTTAAAATTTACAAAGAACCTGTATATCTAAGTCCTTTATAACATCAAGTATATAATTTAAATTTGGAAACTAAAGGCTGTCCCCATAATTGATATAATTTTACCTATCTAGCCCTATCTTTTGAACCGTTATAGACAAACACTTGAAAATTAGACAGAATCTCCACTACTATGTCCCGTATAATAACATTTATAAATATTTAAAATTATAAAGGGTGTCTCAATAGTTAATGTAAATTGATGCATATAGCCAAACATTTGAACCTTTTTAGACAGATATTTGAAATTTAAAAAGAATCTCTCCTTTAAAATAAGTGTTTAATTTAAAATTGTACATTAAAGGGTGTCCCCTAGGTGATATTGTTTAACCTATATGGCTATATCCTTGGAACCGTTACTGTGTCAGTAATAATAAGTGTAAAAAAATAAAGGGTGTCCTCATATATGACGTAATTTGTCGTATATGGCTTTATCAGCTGAACCGTTATGGATAGACATTTGAATGTACAGAACGTATATTACTATGTCCGTTAGAGCAACAAGTATAAAAGTATTCGATTTGAGTGCTATTTCTTACAGATTACTTTCTTTTAAATTTTTAGTTTAGAATTGATGCACATATATTTGTTTTGTAGTCGGTTTTTTTTTTGCAAGAATTATTATTATTTTATACTACCAAGCAAACATTTTTCATTATTTTTATTCTCTTATATATTTTCTTTTATTTGAAAATGGTATATATCTGTCCTGCTCTTAGCTAACCTTTGGTTAGCAATGAACAACAATAAGATATTTTTTATTTTACAAATGTATATTTTTGATTATTAACACAATAGTGTTGAAGTGAAGTTAACAATGTCAAAGCCGTGCCCGCTCTGTGAAATTATATGAATTTTATTTGAACTATTTTTAAATGAATAAATTATTTATTTAGGCTTAAGTTCTTAATTATATTGAAATTGTTAACTTAACTTCAACACTATTGTGTTAATAATCAAAAATATACATTTGTAAAATAAAAAATATCTTATTGTTGTTCATTGCTAACCAAAGGTTATTAATAAAACAGCATTCTTATAAATATTCTTCAATTAGAATTTATAATAAAATCACGTGTAAATAGAATACATTTATTTTAATACTTTTAAATAGTATGTATTTTATGAATGTGGTAAATCAAGGATTTATGTAATAAATTTATTCAAAACACAAAACAAAAGGCTCGAATTTCTTGTTTGCATCTCTGATATTTTTTTTCTTCTAAAAATCCAATAAGTTTATATTTTTATCAGGATAAATATTGTTTAGGTCTAATAATTTTAATTGCCTGAACTCAGTTCCTAGCTATTTCTCTTTCTGCAACAAAATAGGAAAATTCTTTTATAACTTTAACAACTTTTTTTTCCTAATTAATAATATTAAATGGATTAATTTGTCCTAAAACTTTGAATTTATTTTCAAAGTCACATCTTGATAATATCTGATCTCACGGCACTATATGAAAATTAACACAATTATAAATAATATCATATTTTTCTTTTTCATCTAAGCTTCTGCCAATACGTCTCTAGCATATCGTGTTATAACGGCAGAAAAAGTTTAAGTGCAAAAAACCAAACTTTGCAGGGGACGGTTTTTTGTAATTATTTTCGTTAAGAATATAGTTATTCACTCTGAAAGCCTACTCCTGAAATTTAAGATAATATAATAAGATAAATAATCTACTTAATGAAAAAAAAAAATACAGGTTTAAGTAAATCGATTTTTTTTATTACAAATAAGATTTGAATTCATTTATACAAGAATGTAGTGTCAAAGAAAAGGTAATTATAAAATATTTATTTCAATACAATAGGTAGCTTCATCAAAACCTAAGAGTTATGACTAGTAGTTTGTAAGTTTTAAAATAAATAATAAACATACATAAATATATATATGAATATAACACGATCTTAATAGATATTATCTTCTTCGTCAGTTTCGCATAGTGAATCATTTACAGATTTATTGTGTTTTAAATTTAAAAATTCTTGGTGATATCTGTCTGGTATTGTCCTATTATCACAAAGTGTTTTTAAATTCTTGCATTTGGGTAACAAAATTTTTAACAATTCCTTATATATCTGAACAGGCCCCCTGGCGATAATTTCAGGGATTCGCTTGGATATTGGAATAGAACTTAAATCGTAGTATTTTCTTTCAGATTTGTCAAAATAGCCATATTTAATACTAATTATAGTGTTATCCTTTTCAAATAAAGCTGAACGTAAATTCTTAAATGAAATCTTCACTGATTTGGGTAGCATCTTTTGGGAAAATGCTTTCCAATCTTTAAAATCGAAGTAGTTCATTAGAATGCAGTTATCATAAAGACTCACAGATGAGTGAGTTTTCCTTTCGTCGACAAGTTTTAAATACTGGAAGACAATTGTTGCAATTTCGTTGCATCCCCTTTTTCCATCACTTTCTCCCTATTAAAAACAGTAGCCCATTCTGGTTCCACTTTCGTAAAAGCTTTCATTGTAAAATGCATATTTTCGTGAATAAAATAGCGTTATAGATAGGGTTTGGGATTTGCCGGACTTTTTCACTTCCCGGGAAACGGGGAACAAATATTCGCATTCCCGGGATTCCCGGAAAAACAGATTTTAAAGAAAATAACTTTATTTACCGAAACAGTATTTAAAAATTCATAGTTTTATTAGTATTAACAGTTTATAAAACTTAAAAACAGTTCAGGTGACAAAAATAGCAAGATATAACAAATAATAAATAAATAATTACATACAATGAAATTTATAATAATAAATAATTATTTTGTTACAAAATATGGCTTTAGAACTGGTAGTGCGTTTAACAAATCACTGGATATTCTTTTCCTTGCTTTTGTTTCGAAAGTCTCTCTTTAAAAGTTGGTTCCATTTCGTTAACAACACAACTGCTAGTTGACGGTTCTAGAGATTCGAGTGGCTTGCTTGAATAATCTGTTAAACAATTGTGCTGAATAAAGTTTTATGACATTTCTTGGCACTTTAGCAATTTCACCACTTTCTAAATACTTAAGTTACGCAAACGTTTCATCATCCCTTCGTTCATTTATTTTTCTTTTCAACAATCGTTTTTAAAGAGGCGAATTAATAGCCAATAATAACATCTATTTAAAACGGCTACTAAATTTTCCAAAAACTGAACATATTCTTGAGCCCAAAACTCTGCGCAATTGAAATTCGATTTAAGAAACGATTGAATCGTTTCAACCAAACTTATCTTGTTTTTATATAATGAATTAAAGGCGAGCATATTCTAGTTTCTTATATTTCTCGCGAAAGGTTGTTTGCTTGTTTTTTATTCAGCACAATTTTGTGATAGTAAAAGAAATGCTTATTTAAAAATAAGAACAACTAAATTTTCTTTAAAGTTCTCATGATTTTAAGTTTCCCGTTTCCGGGAAATTAGCAAAATCCCCGGGGGGAATTACCGTTTCCCAAACCCTAGTTATAGCTTTCCCATGCGATGAGTTTAAAACTTTTTGTAGATCGAAACTTGTACATAAAAATTATGAATTTTCTTTACATTTTGTCTGTTCTTCCAAAAAAAAACTTCTTTATATTTTTGTTTTTTCTTAAATGTAATTGATATTTCTCCTCCGTATATTGCATTTCTTTTTCGGATTGGCTATTCTTATAACTTTCACATGTGATACATTTCTCTTTTTTATGTAGATGGAAACCTAAATGGAAGTTAATTTTAAAAATGCTACGAAATACTCTCAGTGACAATTGGTAAAATTCTTTGTTTATACTTTTAAGATGTTCAGTATAAATTTTATACACTCCTTTTATATTTTTAAATTCCTGTGAAAGGTATAATTTATTACTTTGGTTCCGACAGTAATGGGAGGGAACAGCCGCCTGTAATTTTTCAATAAATGATTTTAAGTAATTTTTAATGATATTTTGAATATAAATACAAGTTTATTAACTTATTTTTTATTAATAATTAAAAGAATATTAGCTTTAGTAACAAGCTGCTGTCACCAAAAATGTATTCAAATAACAAACGTGCACTTGAGCTAAAATTGTTTTTAATGTAAAATTGAAAGGGTACTTTCAATCTAAAAAAAATATTTTTGTTTTTATAATCAATTAAATAAAAGTTTTCAGTTACAGTTTTTCATTACAATTTTTGTATATCATTATTTAATTTTGAATTTCTATACTCTTGCATTGAAAATGTTTATTTATGTTGTTGTGTATGTATAATTCCTAAAAAATATTTTGGAAAACTTGGCTTCCTTTTATATTATAATATTATCAATGTTTGCCGCAAATGAAAAATATATCTGTAATGGTTCGTTCATCAACAACAACAGTTTCTAGGTATTCTGACGGGTTAGAGGGAGAAGGGTATTGGGAAATAATAACACCAAATTTTATGTTTTTCAAAACGTTATAAATTATGTGTTTATTCAACTGTGATAATTTTGTACGGTAAGTATTTATAATAATGTTTTATATAGGGTAAGTATATAGGTAAATAATTTTAGTTCATTTTTAGGTTTTATAATTTTATTTGTAGATTTTAGGTTTTTTATTATAGATTTTAAGTTTTAACAATAAAGTTAAGTTTTAGTAATAGAAGTTTTATCACTAGAATCAAAAGTTTTAACCTTTTAATAGTTTTTAATTTTATTATATTTAGATATAGGTTGTAAGTTTTATCCAGTTTTTTCACTATTTTTTATTGAAAATGGGAGCGAACTTAAAAACGGGAGCGAGCCGGCAGCGAGCGATCTTAATGAAGGTTGACGAAAGATATTTTTATTTTTGTTGAGTTTAAATTGAAGTTGGTTGCAGTTACATGGGGGCGTTGATAATTCCAGGGTTTGGGTTTATACCATTGCAATGGTATGCATTGTTCGAATGAACATTCTCCCGGGCCTAGAAACTTCATTTAATTATTTAATTTGCTGATGATCCCATGATCAGCCACCCGAAAGATGAATCTTGGGCCACAAGGGATCCACCATCAATATGTATGGTATTGGGTTGCAAAATGGTAGTATACAAATCACCACCAATTTCCATCGATATTGGAGTGTTGGAGTAAAATTCCTGGTCTGCTAGGGTTATCCTGCACACTTTGTTTTTTATTTCTTCATTCATTGGATGAGGGTATGGTTTTTTGGGTAAATCGCTTACAACTTCCATATAGATTTGAAATTGTAGTTTGGTGCAATTGTAGCTTTGACATACTCTGCGTTATCTATATGGAACGCTCTTAGCCAACTGTCGCGGACAAATGATGAAGCTATCCGGGATTTCGTCAGGCTAGGGTTTAAAATAGCTCTTGCCAACTTATTTCCTTCATTCATAATCACTTGAAGTATTGTAGTTGGAACAAATGTTTTAGTGATAGAGGTTTGGATTACAGCTGCCATGGAGGAGGTTGTTGTTGATGAGCATCTTTGAACTGGGGTTGGTTCATCAATTCTGGGAGAACTGGATGCTTGCCCACGGTCATCCTTCAAATCCTTTAAAATCCTTGCTGGCCCATGAAGAATAGTATGGTGCTTACTACTGCATTTTGTACAGCGTGCTTTACTGGTGCATTTGTCGATTAAATGGTTTCTTGCCAAGCAGTTGACGCAGTAGTGCAGGCGGACTGCAGTTTTATATTTTTCTGCTAGATTTAACTTGCAGGACGACAAGCTATGGTCCGCCTGACAAATGCCACATCCAAAATGACGTTTGGGTTTACGGGTGTGTTGGCTGTTTTCACCTCTGTTCGATCTATGTTGTGGACGAGAGCTAGTTTGGCTTTGCCTGTGTGATCGTGAACAATCATTGCGGCGTTTATTGGAACCACGGCTATTGTTGTCGGATGCCATTTTCTATTTAAAAAGTGAAATTTTTAAGTGTTAATGTATTATGATGAATAAAGAGTTAGTGTGTTAGGATGAAATTAGTATGGGTTAGTGTTGTGTAATGCAGTGAAGATAGTAGAGTTGTTAGGGTTTGAGTATTACAAATTAGACTAAGACGTAGGTAGAACAACAACTTTAGTTGTCGGTCGGGTTAAAGTTCCTGTCGAAGTGCGTACGTCAACAACTCTGTTTCTTCTGTCGGAACCTGGGTAAGTCTTTATTACACGTCCAAGTGACCATTCGTTGGGTGGTAAGTTGTCTTGTCTAATTACAACAATATCATCAACTTCTACTGAACGTCGAGGGTTTTTCCACTTATATCTTTTATGGAGCTCTTTAAGATATTCATCTTTCCATCTTCTGCAAAAGTAATGATGTTGAATCTTTAACTTTTGCCATCTGTTTGCCACGGTAATGTTTTCATTACAGAAATCTGGTTCTGCGGGGGTGAGTAAGGGTGAACCAATCAAAAAGTGACCTGGTGTCAACGGGTTTAGATCCTGTGGGTGTTCACTTGACGGGCTTAATGGTCTAGAGTTAAGGCATCCTTCAATCCTTGCAAGTAGTGTTGCGAACTCCTCATAAGTGTACTTTATGTTGTTTAGCTTTTTTAGGTGGGACTTGAAACTTTTAACACCTGCTTCCCATAAACCTCCCATATGAGGTGCTCCTGGAGGTATAAAGTGCCACGTCAAGTTTTGAACACTATTAATTCTGTGGCAATAGGGAAAAAGTGCTTAAGTCTGATTTTTAAGTTTTGTAGGAGAACAATTTTAAACTTTAAAATTAATTTATTTTTTAAATAGCTTATCTTAAAACTTTCATAAGAGAGTCAAACGTATGTTTTGGAAAAAAAGCTTATATCTATCAAAAGTACGCAAGCGTTGCAATAAATAAGTTGTGAAAGAAGTTTTTATGCTTTAAAAAATAACTTAGTAGTTTCTTAAGCTTTTTTCCAAATGCGATTAGACATTGAAAAAAGATAAGCAGCAAGTAATTTCGCTATAACTTCCTGAAAAATGGTACAAAATAATTGAAAATTTGCACATGGGTACTTTCAATTACGGAGATTGCAAAGGTGCCAGTAACTAAAATTTTGCTTAAGTCGACTTAAGCACTTATTCCTTATTGCCACAGAATTGATGTTAGAGAACCTTTTAATTGTTTGATGAATTCCTGTCGCTCTTTTAATCATTTGGCTTGCTCCAATGAAATTTGTTCCATTGTCTGAGTAAATGGCGACAGGGCTTCCCCGCCTCGAAAAAAATCGAGCGAACGCTGCCATAAAGGCTTGGGTAGACAAATCAGATGTAGGCTCCAAGTGGATAGCTTTTGTTGCAAAGCAAACAAAAACGCATACGTAACCTTTTGTAATTCTGCATGCTCTGCCATTATAAACTTTAATGTCAAATGGTCCAGCGAAATCTATTCCAACATTAGTAAAGGCTCGGGTAATTTGGGTGCGCTCTGGTGGCAAAGCAGCCATAAATTGGGTAGTTTGTCTATTCTTATACCTCGTACATGGTAGACATTTGTTTACAACAGAACTAATGAGGTTCTGAAGTTTGGGAATCCAGAATCCTGACCGTATTACCCTCAGCATCAGTTGATTTCCTCCGTGTAGGGTAATTAAATGCACATGTGAGGTTAACAATTTAGCAAATTGACTTGCGTAGGGTATTAAAATTGGATGTCTTTCAGAATACGTCAAACTGTTGGAATTAGCCAGTCGACCATTGGCACGCATAATCTTTGCAGAATCTAAAAATGGGGTAAGTGTAAGTAGGTTACTTTTTCTTGGTATTGGGTTATTTCTTTGAAGGCAATTATAATCTTCATTAAAATATTGTTTTTGACATAAAATGATAAGTCTGTCTCGTGTTTGTTTAATTTCTAATGCATCAATCTCAATACTTGGGTGGGTTGTTAAAATGTCAAGTCTGTTACTGACTGTATGAGAATTGTTTCGATCAAGTATAATTCTATCATTTCGAACTGTGTTTCTCCGGGTACATGCTGCACGATCACAAAATCGATAGACATATGACATGACTCTTAGTGCTTTAGACAATTTTGAAAATCTTGACAAAATGTCTGCGTTTGTGTTAATCGTATTTTCCAAGGAAGGGTTAATATTTACCGTTGTAGAAAACGATTGATTAATTTTAGCTTCAGCTTGAGTTATAAATGGTTTTTGTGTTATTGGCCATGCTGCAGCGGATTCTTTCAACCAGGAAGGTCCATTCCACCATAGCGTGTGATGCTTTAGCTCATCTGCGTTACATCCTCGACTAGCAATATCAGCAGGGTTATCATGAGAGGAAACGTGGTTCCAATTGTCAACTCCAACGGTTTCCAGAATTGTAGATACTCTGTTGGCTACAAATGTGTTCCATGAGTTAGGGTGTTTACTGAGCCATGCTAGTACAATTGACGAATCTGTCCAGAAATACGTCTGATGAAGGGGTAGTTTGAGCTGGGTAATTAAATTGTGTGTCATGTTAGCCAATAACACTGCACCACAAAGTTCTAGTTTTGGTAACGAGATAGCTTTGATTGGTGCAACTCTTGTCTTGGCGAAGAGTAGGGTTACTGTATTAGGAGCGTCTATGGGTGTAACTCTTGCATATAATGCTGCAGAGTAGGCTTTTTCAGAAGCATCTGAAAAGCCATGAAACTCAATTTTTGCCGAAGGTGAAAAATTAATCCATCTTGGAATACTAATTTGATTAATGTTATCATAGAACTGCAGAAACTTTTGCCATTTTATTAGGGTGAGTGGGTTAAGACATTCATCCCAAGCTGTGCTATCTTGCCATACTTGCTGCATAATGATTTTAGCAGAGACAACAATTGGTGCTAACCAACCAGCCGGGTTAAAAAGACGAGCTATATCTGATAGTACAGTTCGTTTTGTGTATGCTGATTTCCTCTCAATTAACGGCACATTGAAAAAGAATTCATCTTCCTTCGCTTTCCATCTGATTCCAAGTGTTTTGGCGTTGTTGGATTCGGGTAAGGTTAATAGATCCACATCTAAAAGATGATCTTCGGGTAGGCCACTTAAAAGTTCTTTAGTGTTGGAGATCCATTTTCGTAGAGGGAAACCAGCAGAGTCAAGAGCTGAGATCAACTGAGATTGTGCAATTTTAGCTTCTTCTACAGTATGACCACCAGCCAAGACATCATCAACATACATGTTGTTTCGCAATATTTCTGAAGCGATTGGGTGGGTATTTTGAATGTTTTTGGCTAATTCGTGTAGGGTTCTAATAGCCAAATAGGGTGCACAGTTAACACCAAATGTAACTGTTTGCAGTTCATAATCTTGAATGGGTTCGTTGACGCTTTTTCTAAATAAAATTCGTTGGTAGGGTGTGTGGGTAGGGTTTAATAAAATTTGCCTGTACATTTTTGTAATGTCGGCATTAAAAACGAATTTGTAAAAACGCCATTTCAAGATAAGTACAACTAAATCTTGTTGTAGGGTAGGACCAGTGTGTAATGCATCATTTAAGCTGTTACTGTTCGATGTTTTGCTGGAAGCATTAAAAACTACTCGAACTTTTGTGGTTACTCTATCCATTTTGACAACAGCATGATGGGGTAAGTAATACTGGGTGTTCGGGTTATATTGAACGGGTTTCATATGACCTAAGTCAATGTATTCTTGAAGCACGTTATCATATTCGACTTTTAGCTCTGGTTTCTTCATTAAATTCTTCTCGTTCCTTAAAAATTGTGCCATTGCAACGTGGCGAGAGTTTCCTAACTCTACGGGTGGGTATTTGAACGGAAGATCTACCTGATAACGGCCATTGGGTAATCGACGGGTTGTTGTCGTATAATTTTCTTCACAGGAACATTCTTCTTCAGAAATATTGGGTTTTGTGGGTATTTCTTCAATTTCCCAGAATTTGGTCAAAATCCTATCAAGCGTAACGGAACTGAAGTACGATACTACTGTTTGGGTATTGGGTGAGTTCTGAACGGGCCCGGTCAAGATCCAACCAAACTCGTGTTAGTGTGGTAATGTCATTTGCCAAGGCACCAGAAGAGATACAAAAAATTTAAGCACACCAATCTGTCAGGCATAGTTTCGAAAATTTTGGTATTGCAATTCAGCAATATCGGATCATTTCTTTGGAGGCTGCGGGCCAAAAACCACGCCCACCTATATTTTTTTCACGTTTTTTCAGGTTTTTTTTTTTAATTTTTTTCAGCTTTAATGATTCTGTTTTGCCTTTTTTTCTCAAATAAATACTGCGATAGGTAGATCGCAAGGAGTGCATACAGATCTCGGGGGATCAATAACCCCCTGCGAGGGGCGATTTTTGTTTGTTTTTAGATTGGTAGGGTTTTTCTGCTTTGATTTGTATTAGTGACCTTAATAGAAAGCAATACACATAGAGGTAGCCAATGGACCAACAGGGTACCCACTGATAAATAGGATTTTTTTTTTGCTTTAGTCTGACCATTCTAACTCAATATAGACTGCAGAAACGTCCTAAATTTAACAAAAAAAAATTTCAATAAAATTAAAAAAAAAAATTGTTTAAAAAAATCTACAAAAAAAAAATTTTACAAAAAAATTTACAAAACATTTTCAAAAATATATTTTACAGAAAAATATTTAAAAAAAAAATTTTTAAAATTTTCCAAAAAATTTTCGAATAAAATATTACAAAAAAATTTTAAAAAATTATTTATACAAAAAATTTTTACACACAATTTTCGAAATATTAAAACAAAAATTTCAATATTTCTTTGAAAATGAAAATCATGACTGTAACATAACATATAATTAATATTAAGATTATACATATGTATGTATGTGTGTATATAGAGTAACATATTTTTTTAAATGCGTTTGATTTTTTAATATATGATATCTCTGCTTTAAAAGCTAGGTGCATTAAGCACATAAACATCATCAGAATACCGACTACAACTTGTCAAAAATGAAACGTTGTGGCTGTCGTCAACTTAGGCTAATTTCTATTTTATTCAACAAAAGAAAATGTCATAAAATTGTAAATTGCAAATTCATATAATTATAAACAAAAAGTTTTGGAGGAAATATTTATAATTTTTTGAAAAAGTTATTTAATTTTATAAAATCAAAATAAGTATTTCTACAACAATGTCAGAGTTTACGATGTAGCTGTCGTCTTCCATATCATTAAGTAGCTGACAACACGGCGACAATTGTAGCAAACGGAATTTGTTTTCATTTGTCTTCTATTTTTTTAACTTATGAATAATGATTTTTTCTCATACGAATTTATTTAAGTAAAGAGTCAACAATATGGATAATGCTGTACATGTCTGTATAAATTAAATCACCGTGGTGAAGGGTATAGAAGATTCGGCACGGCCGAATATAGCACTTTTACTTGTTTTTTTTTTTCAAATTAAAAAATGGCACGTAGGCGAATAAGCAAAAATATAATTTAATTGGTATTTTTCAATTATTATAAAGGAAAATCCCATAATCTTTTCTGATTGTCGTCTTGCAATAATTCACCAATTGCAAAAGCAGCAACGAATTCACGCGCCATCTGTAATAAGAACCTCAACTGAGTGTCTTTTGTATAATGATGTTTTCATAATATTTTAAGAATCTGAAACCTTCACATTATCGTAATTAAAAATGTGTGTATAATATTTAATATTTAAAGTTATTGGCCAGGCTAATTATTAACAAATAAATTGTTATGTCAGACTTAAGTTTAATTATTATTGAGTTTGGTTTTATTATCCGAGTTTGGTTGGTGAAATAGATGAGGTGTACTTACTATACACTACCCAAGGCGAGTACATACCGGGTGGAGTTGATAGCACAGCTGATTTTTTTTTTGCTCTCGTTTTTTTGCTAATGTCTTGTCAAAAATACATTGTTTCATATCTGATAATCTAATGTCAAAGTTGTTGTTTTGTTGTAGTTGTTCCTCCACTGCTCACACCTGGTATGAATTCACCTTGACACTACCCAAATAAGATACCAGAGCTGTAAATTAATCATTCATTTTTGAATTAATTCGCGAATCATGCATTCACTAAATTATCAAATTTTGAATTAATTATTTTCACATAAAAAATTGAATTGAATGAAATTTGAATCAATTTAAACGAATTAGGCAGAAATGAATTGCAATTCGTTTCCAATTCAAATGAATTTGTAAAATGAGTTGCAATTCAAATGAATCTGTAAAATAAATTGCAATTCATTTCAAACTCAAATTAATTTGTTAAAGTGAATTGCACACTTCTCGTTAATCGCTCGTGGCGTACGGTTGTTTTCCTTTTGCAAATCGACTTTTCTCGAAGCGTTGGTAGTAAGAGTCTTCTTTTAAGCGTCTTTTCAATTAATAGAAAAGAATAATAAAAATATTTGTGATTTTGAACTGAATTGGTGTTTATTAAATTAAATTTATTTTTTTTATTATATATTATAAAGTTGCGTGTTAAAAAATATCGAGGATGGGGGACGAAGAAACGTCCTCTGTCTCTCACATAGCATCACAACCCAATTTCGAAAACTTTTTTCAATGTAATTTAAGTGCTAATTTTCAAAAGCCACGTGGTAATGTGAAAAGAGAAAATTCTAATCCTGATTTTTCGGCTCCTTTGGCCAAAAATAAATTTGAATTGTTAAAATCTTCTTTTTCATCAGAACCCAGTGCATCTCTTGCAGAACTTAATAAGTCTGTACCTGAGTTTCTGGCTAACTTGAAATCTAAAATGGCTGCCTCTAAAGGTAAGGGTATGGACGTTGTTCCTGAATATTCTAATAATGGCGACGCTAATAACGTATCCAAAAATAAAAAAGGAATCTCAAAGTAAATTCGAAAATCCTAAACGGAATTTATATTCCGAAGATCATGAGGGTGAATTCTTAGTATTAGTTGACTCTTCCAACGCCAATCCAGGTAATGAGAAAATTCGTAACTCTTTTTTTCTGTATCAAAAAATTAGTAAAGTTAAAGTAAGTGAAATTCGGTTGATAACCCGTATAGGTAGGACCTTGTTTCGTATTAAGTTTGATTCTGCGGCTAGTGCCAATGAATTCGTCAACAAGGATTTTAGCCAGGCAGGCCTAAAGGCTTTCATTCCGGACACATTTGTCTCTTCATTTGGTGTTATACATGGTATATAGGTTGATGTTTCTGACGAGTACATTCGTGAGTCTGCTACATCAGACGTAGAAATTATGTATGTCTGTAAAACGCTTTATAAAAAAAACAAGGAAACGATGAAGAAACACCTACCCTTTCTGTCAAAGTTGGCTTTCGTTCGGATAACATCCCAGAACGTAATATTTATTATCCACCTTTGCGGCAATGCCACAATTGTGGTCGATTGGGTCATACAGCCAAAGGGTGTCGGTCCAAAAAGAAGAGACGACATTTTGAAAATCATGAACATAAAGCGTCTTTCAAGGACTGAGGTGATTAGATCGTATTCCACAAACTGCTTTGATATCTTTAATGAATATGAGGTGAATTTTCCCGCTCTTCCTTTTGCTAAATCCACCCCTTTAAAGGACAGAGATAAGGAGGTCAATAAAATTCTTACAGGACGTAAATTTAACCGCATGGTTTATGTAAAACCTCCACCCCCTTGGCCGCAGCCACATTTTACACCCCTTCAACCAAGCAATACTGATCCTACTAGATCAGTTATTCACAGGGATAACAATGCTAGGGTTTTCGAATTTGAAAAAAATCCTTGCAGTTTTCCTCTTTTATCAATGAATTTTTCACCAAGGAGGGTACCAGTTTCCACCTTCGAGTACTAAATGATTTTAACAACCAAATATCTAATGCTCCCTCCAATCTATCTGTACCTAGTGATCCTCCGTCTTCTCTTTCCTGCAATGAATAATTATGAAGATTCTTCAGCACAATGTTCAAAGTTTTGAATCCAACAAAAATACCATCGAGTTCTACGTCAACAATAATAACGTTGATGTTTGCTTATTTTCCGAAATTTTTAACGTCGACGAAACGGATCCTAGGTCCTAGGATCCAAAGGAAATCTATACTTGCAAAGAGGATTAAATTTACCTCAAATCTCGGTATAATTATTGTCCAGACTCTTAATCTGTTTTTGTGTCAATATATCATCCACCTAGTCTATCTACAAGGCTGTGCGCTGAAGAGATGATACGACTTTTATCCTTTCTTGAGGGCATGCGTAATGTTTTCATAGGCGGAGACTTCAATGCTCGTCATTCCCTTTGGGGGACAGACTTGACTCTCCTCGAGGATGTAGATTGACTGAAATCTTTATTCAATCTGATTTTTTCTGTTTAAATGACCTTTCTCCCACACTTAAATGTTGACAGATGTTCTAGATTTAACTTTTGCAAAACTATCCTCCTTATCAATTAATTGGCGCACCTGCCCAAGGTGGTCTGGTGATTCCCATCATTTTCCTATTATTATAGAAATTGGAGCTGTTTCTGTTCCCCTAACTAATTTTCTTTCAAAACGTAGACTTTTAAATAATATATCTTAATTAGCACTTGAACCGGATGTAGGGTTTATTGTAGACTCTATAGGTACGGCAGCGCAACCTTCAAGTCGGGGAAATATATTTCTAAGGCTTGGTGGAATGATTATCTGCTTCGTCTGTTCAGAAAACACACCGCTGCACAGTAAACTGTCTAGTGGAAAAAAATCAAAAAAAAAAAACTTTCGAATTTATCAATAAAATACATATGGGATAAAAGCTGAGACTCCCACGATTCCAGACGTGGTTTGGTTTTTCATGTGCGTTACACCTATAAAAAGTTACACGGCTTTAAAGTCGAATTATTTTGATAATTTTTTCATAATTTTTAAGTAACAAAAAATTGGTTTGGAAAAAAAAATCTGAAAAATTCATTTTTCAATAAAAATGCATGCAATTATATTTGTTTTCGTCAGAAGTGTAGCAGAAACAATGAAAATATCCTAAAATTCAAATATTTATAACAACACTGTAAAAAAAATTGTGAAGTTTTTAGCCAAAATATGTACTTAAAAAAAAATAATCTTATTTTCTGTTATATATACTAAAATATTTATACAAATATTCAGTTGATATTTTTAATATTTGAAAATGTATGATAATAGTAGACTATGCTTCAAACCAGGGCGAACTAATACAAGGTGCACGGGCGAATGCTTTAAAATGCCTTCACAAAACAATTAAGATAGACAAGACTTGAGCACACTCGAAAATTTTTTTTTTTCATAATTTATTTATTGTATCTTCAATATTTTTGAACTAACAAAGATTACTCGTATCTTAAGTCTAAAATAAAATATTCTTTTTAAGTCCAGCCAGTGCTAGACAAAAATAATGTTGGTTTCACGGATTTTGCAATCATTTGCGGGTCATCCCTATAATTACGGCCAAGAAAAGCAGTATCTCTTCTTTTTAGTCGAATGTAACCAGTTTCATTCGGTATGTTACGCGCCAAAGGGTTTGGATGAGATTCAAGCCTCTTTAGATATGTGACTGCGTGTTTCGCTATTTCTGCTTTAACTGATGGCATGTTTAGGTCTTTGTGGATGTTCGAATTTTTTATATACCAGGGAGCAGATGTAATAATACGTAAAATCTTATTTTTGCGCCTTTGAATTTTTTCTACATTGCTAGCTGAGGCAGTGCCCCATAACTGAATCCCATAACACCAAATTGGTTTGAGGACCGATTTGTACAGTAGAAGTTTACAATCTAAGCTCAGGGTGGAGTTTCTGCCAATAAGCCAATTTAGTTGTACTGCTTTTAGTTTCATTTGTGTTAACTTGTAGTCAATGTGGCTTTTCCAAGTAAGGCGACGGTCAAGATGTATACCCAGGTATTTAACGTCTGAAAGCTGTGGTATCATTTGGTTATTTATGCGAATAGGAGGGCATGAGCCCCTACGCAGTGTGAAAGTTATGTGAGTGCATTTTTGTTCATTCACTTTTATTCTCCATTTTTCTAGCCATTTTTCCAAATTGAGTATGTGGTCTTGTAAAAGTTGTGATGCTTCTTGGGCACTTTCATGAATACTTAAAAAAGCTGTGTCATCTGCAAAAGTTGATGTGTGGACTAGGGTGCTAATTGGCATATCCGATGTGTACAGTAAATATAAAATTGCTCCCAAAATACTACCTTGGGGAACTCCGGTTTCAATGAGCTGTGGCGAGCTTAAAAAGTCACCTTCTTTTAGTAAAAACTTGCGATTCGTTAAATAATCTTTTTTAAGTTCGCATTAACAAAAAACAAAACATACATTGAACAATTTAAAACAAAAAAACAAACCTGTTTTAATACAACAACAAAGTTGTTTGTAAAATATTTTCTTTTCTTTCCCCTTTTCTTTATTTTGTACAACGGCATATTGAATTGCTACTTTTAAAATAAAATAAAAACAATAAAGGCTAATGAGCCTGTTTAATTTAAGCAACAAAAATGTTGACAATGCTGAATTAAATAAAAACAAAAAAACTGAAAATAATTTGTGTATTAATGCTACGCCAGTTATACGTGCCCAATCTTGTTCTTCACTTTTACTAAGCGATGACAATAAAATAAATACAAACAAATCGCCTTCTGAACACAGTGTTGCCAAAGATAATATGGATAGTATAGAAAAACCCAAGACGCAAGTGGGAATGGACAGATACATAACTGTATTGAATAGAGGTCGAAGCCCTACATCTTCGCAGATTGCACCTATGCCTAAAGTACAAAAAGACAAGGACTCTACCGGAATAAATTCCCATAATCGTTTTGCTATCTTAGATAGTGAAACAAGGCAATTAAGTCGTTCAAACCACCTACAGTTTATTTAAGGGAGAAAATTCGAACGATTTAATAAAAAATTTAAATACAATTATTGGCGAGAACTCATTTTATGTAATTCCCATCAAGCGCGGTAACATTGATGAGACAAAAATACAATTTATTGATGAAAGTAGTTATCGTAAAGCAGTAAGCGAGTTTGAAAACTGCAAAAAGAACTTTTATACCTATCAGCTGAAGAGTAGCAAAAGTCTACAGGTAGTCATTAAAGGTGTAGATTCATACGTTGATCCAGCTGAAATAAGAGCCGGACTCCAAAAAGCGGGTTTTAAAATAAAAAGTGTAGATAATCTCCGTAAATCTCCGGGAACGTGACCACCTTTCGCGTTGAACTGGAACCTGGAGATATCAGATTGAAGAAGAACGAAATGCACCCCATTTACAATCTGAAATACCTGTTACACCGTAAAATAACTGTAGAGGAGCCGCATAAGCGTCCAGGACCTGTCCAGTGTCTAAATTGTGAAGAATATGGTTATACTAGTGCTTACTGTAAGTTGCCTCCGGTTTGCGTTGTATGTGGCGAGCTACATTGTTCCGCCCAATGCGACAAAGCAAGGGATGATTCGAAAGTTAAAAAATGTAGCAATTGCGGTGGAAACCACACTGCTAACTACAGAGGCTGTCCAGTTTTTTCCATGGTAAGGAAAACCACTCAAAAACTAAATACTCCTGCTAAGCACCAACAATATCGAGCAAATGCTCATTATCCTCAGTTAGCCCAACCAACAACACAACATGTTTCATACGCTGATATGGTAAAAACCAATCATACTGCAGTACATAAAGCGACACCGACAACTAATTCTACTCCTAATTTGCAATCGCATCCTAAAGAACAAACACCATCTGGTAATTTTAATCGTCTCGAAGCAAGCATCGAGACATTAGTGCATTCGATAAACAGTTTTATGAGCTCTATGAGCAGCATGATGCAAGAAATGTTACGCATGCAATCTACTATGTTGCAGGCGTTACTTAACAAACCATGAACTGTTTAAAAATATGTTTCTGGAACGCAAGCGGCTTGTGCCAACACAAAAATGAACTCGAGTACTTCCTTAAGAAGGGACGAATTGATGTCATGCTGGTTGCAGAGACTCACTTAACAACAAATAGCTTTTTTAAAATAAATGGCTATATCTTATATGACACCAAAGACCCCCGTGGCAGAGCATGTGGTGGTTCAGCAATAATAATAAAGGCTCGAATCAAACATTATTTACTGTGTGATTTTTGTGAAGATTACCTACAAGCAACAAACATCTGTATTGAAGAATTTCATCAAAACTTAGTTATTTCTTCGATTTATGCACCTCCTAGGTTTCAAATATCAGATAGTCAATACAGCAATTTCTTCAAATCACTAGGTCCCTGTTTCATAGCACCAGGCGACTACAACGCTAAACATACGTTTTGGGGATCACGCCTAATAACTCCAAAAGGTCGTGTTTTGTTTGACACAATTTCAAAAATGCGTCTGAATGTGATATCGAGTGGACAACCCAACTATTGGCCTACTGATCAACAAAAAATACCGGATGTTATTGATTTTGGCGTGATTAAGGGTATTCCAAGAGAAATGATTAAAGCTGAAACGTCACTTGAATTATCCTCAGATCATTCACCCACTATCGTCTATATATGGGACAAACAAAACATCATATCACCAATGACTACCTCAAGCATTAATTGGTTGAAATATAGAAAGTATCTTAGTACTCATTGTTCGGAAAACATCCCGCTAAGAACACCTGAAGACGTAGAGCGGAGTCTTACTGTTTTTGACCAAAACCTCAAATCAGCTGCCCAACATTCAACAATAACCCGACAATTAGCTAGATACAATCAAATTTATTCTGCAGATATCGAACGGCTCTTGGCTGAAAAAAGAAAAATTCGTAGAGAATGGCAATCACAGAGATCTCCTCAACTCAAAAGCAGACTTAAAGAATGCACGAACCGGCTAAGAAACATGCTGGAATCTCGAAGAGTAGCATCCCTGAAAAACTATTTGGGAGACCTAGACGCAACTCCTCAATCAGATTATTCGTTATGGCGTGCTTGTAGAAACCTTAAAAGGCCAGTCTTACGTAAGCTGGAGGCTGGGCAAGGAGTGATACCGAAAAAGGAAATTTATTTGCTGGACATTTGAAAAAGGTTTTTGCCCCAAATATATCGACTGATATAGTTGAGTTGCCAGTTCTCGAGGCTAGTGCTGCAGTACCGATAAGATTTGAATTTGGTGATCTTGAAAAGGCAATAACGGATTTGAACACCAAAACAGCCCCTGACGTTGATAAAACCAGTAACAAGATGTTAATTGAGTTGCCCCGTGTAGCTCGCAGAATCGTTCTCTTTATTTTTAATGCCATTTTACGTTTTGAGTACTTTCCCACAGATTGGAAGGTGTCCTTGGTTACCATGATTCCTAAACCAGGAAAAGACCACACAAAAATTGAATCATACAGACCTATAAGCCTTTTGTCAAATTTCTCAAAGCTGTTTGAGAGGATGTTAATAACTAAGCTTAACCCTATTCTAAGTGACAAAGGATGTATTCCAAACCATCAATTCGGCTTCAGGAAAAAACATAGTATGATCGAACAAACTCACAGGTTGTTAAGAAGACTTTTGAAGAGAGAAAATACTACTCTGTGCTTTTTATTGACGTTTCACAAGCATTCGATAAGGTATGGCATGAAGGCCTAATATATAAGCTAAAACTGAATTTTTCCGTAAACCTATATAAGCTGCTAGATAGTTATTTAACCAAACGAAAATTTATTGTGAAAGCAGGAGATTTTTTGAGCTCACCCCAGCCAATCGAAGCCGGAGATCCCCAAGGTAGTATATTGGGGCCATTTTTATACTTATTGTATACTTCAGACATGCCAACTAGTAACCGAGTTCACACATCGACATTTGCTGACGACACAGCTTTTTTGAAAGAAAGACCCGAAGTAGCGTCACGATATTTACAAGACCACATATTTAATTTAGAAAAATGGTTGAAGAAATGGAGAATAAAAGTGAATGAACAAACCATTTTTCTTCAACCATTTAGAAAAATGATTGAAGAAATGGAGAATAAAAGTGAATGAACAAAAATGTACTCACATAACTTTCACACTGCGTAGAAAATCTTGCCCCCCTATTCGGATAAATAACCAAACAATACCTCAGCTTTCAGATGTCAAATATCTCGGCATACATCTTGACCGGCGCCTTACATGGAAACGGCACATAGAAACAAAGTTAACACAAATGAAGTTGAAAGCAGTCCAACTAAACTGGCTAATTGACAGAAATTCTACTCTAGCTTTAGACTGCAAACTTTTATTATACAAGTCAATTCTAAAACCAATATGGTGTTATGGCATTCAATTATGGGGCACTGCCTCAGCTACCAACGTAGAAAAATTCAAAGGCGCCAAAATAAGATTCTACGTATTATTACATCTGCTCCCTGGTATATAAAAAATTCGAACATCCATAAAGATCTAAACGTGCCATCAGTTAAAGCAGAAATAGCGAAACTTGCCATAAGGTATTTAAAGAAGCTTGAAACTCATCCGAATCCACTGGCCCGTAACATACTAACTGAACCTGGTTACATTCGACTAAGAAGGACATTGGTTCTCTCATCCGTACATCAGAGGGATAACCCGCAAATTACAGTAACCGTGAAACATACATTTTTTTGTCCAGCACTGGTTGGACTTAACAAGTATATTTTTAGACTTAAGATATGAGTAATTATTGATAGTTCAATTATATTGAAGATACAATAAATAAAAATTGCGAAAAAAAAGTTAAATAATCTTTTAAGAGCTTATACAAGTTTTCGGGCAAGTTCAGCTTTAGCTTAAATATTAGGCCTTCGTGCCAAACCTTATCGAATGCTTGAGAAACGTCGATAAAGAACGCAGAACAGTATTTTTTTTCTTCAAAGGTCGTTTTAATTACATTTACTAATCTGTGTGTTTGTTGGATCGTACTATGTTGTTTTCTGAAGCCGAATTGATGGTTCGGAATGCATCCTTTCACGCTAACAATTGGATTCAGCTTAGTTATTAATATTCTCTCAAATAACTTTGACACGTTTGATAAAAGGCTTATAGGTCTGTATGATTCTACTTTTGTGTGGTCTTTTCCTGGTTTAGGAATCATAGTTATCAAAGAGACCTTCCACTCTGTGGGAAAGTACTCAAGACGTAAGATGGCATTAAAAACAAACAGAATAATTCTGCGACCTATACGGGGCAACTCAACTAACATCTTGTTACTTGTTTTCACAACGCCAGAGGCTTTTTTGGTGTTTAAATCTTCTATTGCCCTTTCAATATCGCTAAATTCAAATCTTAGGGGTACTACGGCACTAGTCTCTACTGATGGTAACTCAGCTATATCAGTACATACATTTGGGGTGAAAACCTTCTTCAAATGTCCAACAAACAAATTGCCTTTTTCGGTATCATTCCTTGCCCAGTCTCCACAAGAAGTTCGCAAGGGAGGCTTACGTACGACCAGTCTTTTAAGGTTCCTATATGCATGCCATAATGAATAATCTGATTGTGCAGTTGCGTCGAGGTCTTCCAAGTAATTTTTCAGAGATGCTACTCTTCGAGATTCTAGCAGCTGTCTTAGCATTTTCATGCAATCTTTAAGTCTGAGGAGATCTGTGTGCTTGCCACTCTCTTCTAATTTTTCTTTTTTCAGCCAAGAGCCGCTCGACATCTACAAAATAAATTTGATTGTATCTAGCTGGTTGTCTGGTTTCTGTCGCATGTTGGGCAGCTGATTTAAGGTTTTGATCAAAATAAATTAGACTCTGGTCCACATCTTCTGGTGTTCTTAGCGGTATGTTTTCCGAACAATGAGTACTGAGATACTTTCTATATTTCAACCAATTAATGCTTGTGCAAGTTGTTGGCGACACGATATTTTGCTGATTCCATATATAGACAATAGTGGGTGAATGATCTGAGGATAATTCGAGTGACGCTTCAACCTTTATCATTTCTCTCGAAATACCTTTAGTCACGCCAAAATCAATAACATCAGGTATTTTTTGTCGATCAGTAGGCCAATAGACGCATTTTTGAAATAGTATCAAATAAAACACGACCTTTTGGAGTTATTAGGCGTGATCCCCAAAACGTATGTTTAGCGTTGCAGTCGCCTGATGCTATGAAACAGGGACCTAGTGATTTGTAAAAGTCGATATATTGACTCTCTGATATTTGAAATCTAGGAGGTGAATAAATCAAAGAAATAACAAATTTTTGATGATATTCTTCAATACAGATGTTTGTTGCTTGAAGGTAGTCCTCACAAAAATCACACAGTAAATGATGTTTAATTCGAGCCCTTATTAGTATTGCTGAACCACCACATGCTCTGCCACGGGGGTCTTTAGTGTCATATAATATATAGCCATTGATTTTAAAAAAGCTATTTGTTTTTAAATGAGTCTCTGAAACCATCATGACATCAATTTTTTGGTTCTTCAAGAAGTACTCGAGTTCATTTTTGTGTTGGCGTAAGCCGTTTGCGTTCCAGAAACATATTTTTAAACAGTTCATGGTTTGTTAAGTACCGCCTGCAACATCATAGATTGCATGCAAACCATTTCTTGCATCATGCTGCTCATAGAGCTCATAAAACTGTTTAACGAATGCACTAATGTCTCGATACTTGCTTCGAGACGATTGTAGTAACCAGATGGTGTTTGTTCTTTAGCTTCTGGATGCATATTTGGGGTAGAATTGGCTGTAGGTGTCGCTTTGTGTGCTAAAACATGATTGGATTTTAACATATCCGCGTATGAAACATGTTTGGTTGTGGGTTGAGCTACCTGAGGGTAAAGAGCATTTGCTTGGTATTGTGGCTGTCTAGTAGGAGTATTTAATTTCTGAGTTGACTTCTTTACCTCAGAAAAAACTGGACAGCCTCTGTAGTTAGCAGTGTGATTTCCACCGCAATTGCTACATTTTTTAACCTTCGAGTCATCCTTTGGTTTGTCGCATTGGGCGGAACAATGAAACTCTCCACACACAACGAAAACCGGAGGCAACTTGCAGTAAGCCCTTGTATGGCCGAATTCTTGGCAATTTAAACACTGACCGTCCTGACCGCTTATGTGGTTCCTCTACACTTATCCTGTGGTGTAACAGATATTTTAAATTATAAATGGGATGCGTTTCGTTCTTCTTTAATCTAATATCCCCAGGTTCCAGTTCAACGCGAAATAGAGGTTGAGGGACACGCTCTCGATTTCTGAGATTGTCAACGCTTTCAACCTTAAATCCTGCTTTTTGGAGGCCAGCTTTTATTTCCACTGGATTAACATATGAGTCTACACCATATGTACCACGCTTGATTGGAATTACATAGAATGAATTTTCCCCGATAACTGAAATTAACTTATTTATTAATCCATTCGAATTTTTTTCCCTTAAAAAAATTGGTGGTGGTTTAAACGACTTGGGTGCCGTTTTTTGTTCACTTGTTTCGCAATCTAAAATAGCAAAACGATTTTGGGAACTTATTCCGTTAGCCTCCTTATCTTTAAGTACTTTGGACATTGGTGCAATCTGCGAAGATTTAGGGCTTCGACTTCTTTTCAATACAGTTATATATCTGTCCATTCCCACTTGCGTCTTAGGTTTTTCTGCACTATCCATATTACTGTTGGTAACACTGTGTTCAGAAGGCGACTTGTTTGTAGTTATATTATTGTCATCGCTTAGCAAAAGCGACGAACAAGATTGGGCACGTATAACTGGCGTAGAATTTACACACAAATTATTTTCAGTTTTTTTGTTTTTATTTAATACAATATTGTCCACATTTTTATTGCTTAAATTAAAGAGGCTCATTAGCCCTTATTGTTTTTGTTTTATTTTTAAAGTAGCAATTCAATATGCCGTTGTAAAAAATAAAGAGAAAGAAAGAAAAAAAATTACAGACAACTTTGTTGTTGTAGTAAAACAGGTTTTTGTTATTGTTTGAAATTATTCACACAAAGTATGTTTTTTTTTTTGGTAATACAAGCTTAAAAACAATCGCGTCCGCACTTATCAACGCCAAAAACAGAACTGACTCGAAAAAATAGCAGAAAAAATTGTAATCAAGAATTTAATGAATAAACTCCTAATTTCTTCTGATCCATTAATTTCATCCAATAGAAATACAATAAATACAAGCAGCACTTTCAACAATAATCAAGATATTAGTAATTCCATAATAGTAGATGAATCTATTAACACTGATTCAGACTCAGAAACTTATTTTAGTGATTAAGAAATTGTTTACAATTGTTATGTTATTTGAAATTATTTGTAACTTTATTATTAATCTTTATATAAATATGTTTTTTATCTTAATAAAAAAATTTAATTTTAAAATGATTAGTGTTGTAAATTTGATAATTATATTCATATAATGTTATTTAGATACCAATGGTTATGAGAATTTTCATAACTTTAAGAAATAAGAATACTGAAATGTTAAAATAATATTATATTCAAAAAAGGAATACGGCAACCCTAAATAATTAGAGATTGGATATATTTTATAAAAAAAAACTATCACTATCATTTTGTATGTGAAATGATGGATTAAAATTCAAAAAATAATAATTACTGAAATGGGGGAATTTTGGGCATTTAATTGTCCCCGGACCGGAAAAATAAAAGGATTTCTAAAAATGTTAATTCATTTTTTAAAATAGTAGGCCAAGAGAGATATGTGCTACCATAACTCCAAGGCGAATTTATATCAGGTGGTGTTGATAGCCCAGCTGAATTATGTTTGTTTATGTTTTTTGGAGGCAGGTTTTGTCAAAATTTGTTTATTTAGAAACAGTATTGAAAACAAAATTGAAACGAAAAAAAAAATTATTTAAGAAAGGCGTTACATATGAATGTGTGTTGATCTTTATTTTAAATTATTACTACACACAACACAATACACATGCACAAATTTTCACCACATTTTAACAATTTAAACGAGCTGCGGTAGGTCCAGATTCTTTTTTATACTTTTATTTTAATTGCTTTTTATTTTTTTAGTTCTATTTTTTTCTTTTAGTAAAAATAAACAAAACATATTAGGTTTGTTCTTTAATTAAAATTAGGTAACAAATTTATTTTTTGTTGTTTGCTAGTCATGCAGCCAGCAGCTCTAGAAACATTGTGGGTCGTTTTAACATCTTTCAGAGATCTTTACACATAAGATTAATAAGCCCTTAAATTGTTATTGTGTAAAAAAATAATTCAATTCAATATTTTTCATAAATGTTGGAAGTTTTTGCTTCGAAAGTAAGCGAACACAGCTATTTTTTACATTTTGCTTTGATATTAATTAAGGCGAATTAATTTATTTTGACAGAGGCAGTCGACCGAACAAAAACAAAATACATGTTGTTTTTTGATGTTGTATTTGTTGTCGTCTCGCTTTCACCTGTTAAATGGATTCGCCTTGCATAACTCCTTCGATTTTTTTCCAGTGCGCTGCAAGGAAAAAAGCTCAAAAATATCCAACTCAAATGAAAATTGAGGAATCTGTTGTTGCCACAGAAGGGTCAAAGAATGCTGCTAACACTGCGGCGGCGTGGCGTTTTGTTAACAGCTTAAAGGACTGCAAAACTATAAAACAGCTCCTTTTTCAATATTTGGCAAATCAAGTTCCTTCCAACATTCAGGTAAATTTTAATAGACTCTCAAATAGAATGTTTATACCTTTCACATAAAAAGAATTAACAGATGTTTTGGACTCTAGAAGGCGTGCCTCTGCCGGAGGCTTAGATCGTGTAACTAATGATATGATTAAATCCTTGCCTGTTCTCTCTAAAGAGTCACTTTTACAGGTTTTCAACAAATTATTCAAGGTTTGCACAATCTATCCGTCTTGGAGGAAAATAAAACTAGTACCCATCCCTAAAAGGAATGGGTCACTAGATGATTTCAGAAATTACAGGCCAATTTCCCTAATTTCAGTTTTTGTGGAAGTTAGTCAGTGTGATTGTCAAGAAAAGATTGATTTGTTCGGTAGATTCGGTTCTTTTGCCTACAGGTGAAAAATGTCTACTACAACTTGCCTTAATGAGCTGCTCTTCAGGGTGTCATATCTCAAATCCTTGGGTTTGAGAGTTGTCTTGGCATCTGTTGACATAAGCAATGCCTACGATTGTGTGAACATTTCTGTACTTAGGAACATTCTACTCAGTCAGGTTATTCCATTGGACTTAATAGATTGGATATTATGTTTTCTCTCTGAAAGAGAGCTTTGTATAGGTGACTTGTCTGTCCGCGTTTTTAATGGCATTCCTCAAGGAAGTTGTCTCACTCCGATACTATTCAATCTATACACCACCAATATTCATTCTTTAGAAGATGGCAAAACTCTTGTCTTTCAATATGCTGATGATTTTTTAATTCTATCCTTTGACCAATATTTTTATTCGACGGTTGCCAATCTTGAAAACAAAATAAGCAAAGTGCCATTAAAGACAAAGTGCATGTTTTTTGGTAAACGTGCCAATTTTGACATCAATCTTACAATAAATGGCTGTCTCATTAATCAGGTTGACTCTCTGAAAATTCTTGGTGTGACCATCAAACACACCTTAAGTGTGAATGATAATTATGATCGTGTCTTGAAGGAATTGTTCTCAGCTACTTATCTTCTTAAAAAATTAACCACCATCAGGGGTGGTCTTAAACAGCAATCTAGTTTAAAGTTTTATCGCTCATTTATTAGGGGAAAAATTGAATAAGCGAGATCCATCACGACCCACGCGCCAATCTATATTGACAGGAAAATTCAGACCTTCCAAAATTGCAGCCTTAGACGATGTCTTGGTCTATGTCCCTCAACTCCAACTCAGACTATATATGTTTTGGAGAATGAATTGGCTCCTCACTTGAGATCAGTTTATCTCGCATCTAAGGAGCATTTGAAAGTAGCATGTTACAACCCATCTCTGATGGAGTTAATAAAATCGGCGCCTAGCCATCTGTCGAATAGTTATTTCTTTGTTTATAGGAAGTACAAGAATATTTTTTACTCGATTCCAATACTCCACGAATGTCAACCCACTCATAGCCTTAAGATTTTTATTGAGTCTTCTTTTAATAAGAACCATGGTATCTCAAGGGAAGCCTTTGTTGCTTATTATCGTTCTTCTGTAAACTCTTACAGTTCAAATAATTTCACCTTATTTGCTACAGATGCCTCTTGCACTGGGTGTGCGGTTCTTAATATTCAAACTGATTGGTTTTTCTTAAACAGATTCCCTTTCAGATTTTCATCCTTGACTGGAGAACTGATTGCCATCAAGAGAGCTATAGATACTTCCATGAAAGATGGTTTCTCTCGGCTCGTCATTGCACACTGTCAGTGTCATGAATTCCTGTGTTTTATTGCAATGTGTTAATTCCAAAAATTATATAGTTTCTGATATTGTTAATTCCATTAGAAATTCTCAAATGCTATAAGTGCATATTGTTTGGGTTCGTGCTCATGTAGGAGTAGGATTTAATGATAGAGTTGACTTCTTGGCTAAATAAGCCGTTTACCTTGGCGCACCCTTGGATGTCAGTCTCCCTTACGGTGATGCAATCAGAAGGATTATGAACGCTCTGAAACAGGAATGGCAAGAATATTATCACACAAGGTCACTACTTGTGGGTCGCTTTTTCTTCTCCCTTTTTCCTGAGATCCCTGTTAAGCCATGGTACAGAAACGTTAAATTGGATGCAGTTGATATTAAAATTTTAAATAGACTTTTATGTGGCCACTGCTATAGTGGTGTCTATCTTCAGATGATTCGTAGGATACCATCTGATATGTGTGATTTTTGTAACATGATCGACAACTCAGAACATCTATATTTTTCATTGTTCTCATTTTAATAATATAAGAATTAAACACCAGTTATTTCGTAACTTGATATTGGTATATATTATCAACTAGTTAATTTCATTATGAAGCTAATATACAAGATCGTTTTTAATTAATATACAACCGTCAGTCACTTAAGCGTTTATATTAAGAAGTAGGCATTTTTCAATGCCCAACTTTACCCGAGTTAATTTTTAATCTTTTGTGTGGGATACCCTGGCAAATTTGCGAACTGCACATGCCATTTAAGGCCAGGCTTCACTATCCTCCACAATCGTACGATTTAATCAACCAAAAATCGGATATAATTCTGTCCTACTTTAAAAATCGTTTAACCCTTTTTGCTACATATTTTTATTTAAGATATTTTTATTTAATATGATTCCTTCGATTATTTAATATTTTGGTCTATAAAAACAATATGTTCAAAAAAAAATTTAAAAATTTTTTTCGGAAGTGTGTTTTTCAGACTGGTGTTATATCGTCGTTCTGAAGTTATCTTGACGTATATCACAAAATCACAAAAAATGAGTTACGACTATTATTTAACATTAAATTATTAGATCTATCGATGTGTTTAATCCCCAAGTCTTTATCTTCTGTGTTTTCTAAGATATTTAAAAGCTATTTTGCTGTATATCCAAGTTTGCCAAAAAAAATATTATGTTATAAGGACGTATGCGACACTTTTGTGGATATACGTCAAAAAATGTATGAAATTTTTTAAATACAAAAATGTTGCGTTATCTTGACGTATATGTATAAAAAAATATTTTAAGAATTTTTCAGAAGAAAAACAGGTAATATAAAAATATTAAATTTTTATTATTAAAAGTTTACAAAACGGATATTCATACAAACTTTGTTTCATAAACTTTTTATAAAGCAAAATTATGTTTTACAAATAATGGGGGTAATTCTTGTAATTAAAATTAACTTAAGTTTGGATACACAAAATTAATACATAATTGAAAATTAAATTAAACATTCGTTTTGAAAACCAATCTGAAATTATGTATTTATTATGTATGTATATAATAACTTACGTAAATAGTTTTGAATAAATTTTAACATCATTATCAGGAAGATACATGAAAAGGCTTTTAATATCATTTTTTTTATCTTCAGATATATTTATTTTTGTACATGTACTGAGTTCTCTTATAACATTTTTTATGATGTTGATAGAACTCCCTTTCTGCTTTGTTTTTTTAAGATTGATGATTGGAATTCATCTTCTTTTATAGATGTTTTATAAAGTAAAGAAAATAAATTGAATTTATTATATTTAATTGCTTTAATTTTAGTGAAAGGAACGTTCTGAAAACTTAACTGTTGTGCAAGATTCGAATAAATTTTTAAATCTGTAGGTAACATTTCTATTATGGCAGGAATTTTTTCTATGAATAAGCGGTACATTTTACTGACACCTAGTCCTTCTGCCAGGTATAGTTTTGAAGTGGTCGACCGACAATAATGGGAGTCTACTGTAGGAAAACTACTGATGAAATCAATAATTTTTTCAGTTACATCTTGTGCTAAACGATGTTTTGCGTGCTTTCCATGGCGCAATTTTTTGGGTATACCTGTCGTTTTATCCGAATGATACTTAAAATGGTGATAAACTCGCTTATCGGACACTGAGATTGTATTTAAAAAAATTTTTTACATACTTTTATTTTTAAATTGTCTTTTTCAAAGTAGTATGAAAAACTGTTTGTTTTTCTAGCACTTTTAGCCCTGAGACGAATTTAGTATAAAGTGAGCATTTCTGACTATCATCTAATGACCAAAAAGTTTTAAATATTTTTTTTCGCAAATTTTCGGAAAAATTGTTTGAACAATCTAAAGCACATTCTGGCTTACAGGGAGGCCTAATAGTTTTTGCTTTCCTTGGTATACCATTTGATGTAATATATTCTTCGTCGTGCTGTCTTTTCTTTTTACGTTCATTTTGTTTCCATTGGTCGGCAAAAATTTTTCTTTTGCGAGAAGGTTTTGGTTTTTCTGAATTAAGAGATGAGGAAAGCACTGTCGAGACGATGTTTTGATTTAATACTATAAATTTTGTAACTCAAATTATAATTTGACAGACATAACAAAGAGAAACATATCATTACCATTAGAGAGATTCCCTAGGCATTGAAGCATGTCATTGTTAAAATTATGTTCTGATGATGAAATAAAAATCGAATTGGGATCCTCAATATCATTGTTAGGGTTATAGTCTGAATCTCGTACTGAGTCGTCTGAGTCGAACGGATCAGATTCTAAATTTAAAAAGAAGAGTCAAGTTTTGCTTTTTTATATTCATCTTTATAATTTTTCATCAATACCTATTAAATACGAATCCTCGACTTCCACTAGATTATTTAATTTATTTTTAGCCATTTTACTTAATTTTCAAGTATTTGTATGAATTTTGCTTTTGTATATATTATATACGTCAATATAATTTCGGAAAATAAACAAATTAAAATTTCTATCGGCGTTATTTTGACGTATGCGCCATTATTATAAAATATTTCCCAAAAGGTGGCTTTTACTTGGTGGCTAAAACTTCAAAAATTGTTTCTATGACTTAAAAAATGTTTCCACTATTCGATAAAGGATAATTAAAATAATATCTGACAAAAATATTGATCCCCTTTTATCGACTCATTTTTTTTTTCTATAAGCTGTGACAACTTTAAATTCGATTTCCCAAAAAAAATATATTGTAGAGTTACGTCAAGATAACTTCGGAACGACGATATGGCAACAATTATTCTTAAAGGTACAAAAAGTGAGATATGAAATTAATTTATTTTTATAGTTTCCTTTTCTGGTTATTGTTTATTTTTAACTTTTTACATAAAAAAGTAATTTTATTTTTTTTTGATAAATAAATTTTTAATACAAAATTAATAAAATTCATTAAAAATAATAAAATAATTCAATTATAAATACGTAGTTTTTCAATATTTTTATATTAATTTATTTGCAGTGATAATCCTTAAAACAATTTCGCTCTCCATTAGGAATGCACAAGTGTACATTACATTTCATGCACTTGTATCTTGAAAAACCGCGACATCCTTTATTCCTTTGTGTATTCTGGCCAATGCTGGTCTCCATCGTAGCCCATCCGCAATCTCATTTCGGAAACTCAATAAATCTTTTATGTTTCCGTTATCACATCCGCTATCTATTTTGTATTCTAGCTAGGAGTTACATATTGCCAAATCTATAAAATGGTCAAATATTTTAGAGTCCACTTTTTAGATCTTATTGAGATTCTATATAATGAGAGTAAAAAATCTATTTTATCCACTCCACCGATACTTTTGTTGTACATTCCAATTAGGTTTGGCTGAGGTATTTCAATTTTTTCCTTTTTTGCAGCAAAAAATCGCGGAACAGTTTTTAAAGGCTCATCGCCGTAAATAGAAGACCCCATTTGAACAATGCCTCTATCAAACCACTTTATTACAAATAATTTGTCATGTCTTTCGATTCGAAAATCATAACTACCTCTTCCCTGTTTTTTCAAAACTTTTTCCGATATTAGCGGTAACTTACTGATTCGATTAGCCCTTATGAAGCCTGTTGACCATATGCTTTTTTGGTTTAGAAATAATATTAAATTTAGAGTTGTAAAATAGTTATCAAAAAACAATTTAAAATTTTGATGTTCTGGAATAGTTTTTGCCAGATGAATAACTATATCGGAACAAAATCCTAACTTTGGACGAGATAAAATGGTGTTCTTTCCTTGATAAATTTCAAAGTCGTACAACCCTTTGCACTGCACAAACAAAATAATTTGATGTCCCATTTAATGGGTTTTTTGGGCATGAAAACGGCTTCTTGTCATACTTTCGCTAAAAGCTGGAATACTAGTAGGCTTCTTCCAATACATTTCCAGTCGCGGATATCCTATTGAACCAATCATAATTTCTAAGGCAAGGAATTTTAGAAGCTGTTCTCCAGAAAGTTTGATAGACTTTCCATCCTTTATAATTGACGTTTGATTTGTTGCTTGAACAACTTCTTCTAGGAATTCGTCATTGAAATATTCTAAAAAATATTTCACTGGAATTTCTGAGATATTTCCGGGTATTCATAACTAAACGTTGCTTTGGATGTGTTCAAGGGGATTTCTTCCAGCGAAAATCCTCTATCTTTTTGTAAATATATCCATCATTTGAAATTTCAAAGTCTTCTATGTCTTCAATATTTATATCTTCAATATTTACTTTGTAATTATTTGTACGCGAATTTTCTTCTCTTATAAAAGAATCATTTTGTTCCAAAGTTTCCACCAAATTTGATAAAACATTTTGTACCTCCCCATCCTCTAGCTCCGATAAATCAGAATCTTCGAAATTAATTAGAATTTGTTCAATTTGACTGTCTGTTAAACACTTCGCCATGGTTGTGATACTAATGAAAATAAAAGCTCATATAAAAATAAAAGTAACGGTCTTTGGTGATTCTATACCATATAGTGAATTTGTTGCCATATGGCAAGAGGCTAATTTTAAAAAATTATTACGATGGTATTAGCTTCTAATTAATATATTTTTTACATCTAAATGATAAAACAATGTTTCTTAAATAAATTGCATACAAAAATATATTAAAATATTGGCTAAAAATACCCAAAAATTTAATTTTTAGAAAAGGTCTTTTTTATAAAATTAGTAACGGATGTTAGGGGCATTTTAGATCTTCAAGTTTTTGACCGATACTGGACCAATCTTTAATTTTTTTTATTTAGAACTATTACTAGATATCTAAAATATTAAATTGTAAAAAAAATTTACTTTTTTAAACGAAGCAGACTTACAGAGCAAAAATATAAATGTTGCCATATGGCAACAAAATAGCGAAAGGGTTAAAATGGGGTTGTAGATGGCACACTAGCATACAAAACAAGTTTTTGCAACTCTGATCGCATGGAAAATCAATATTTTATGAATTTTTTCAAAAGATTATCAAATCGTACATTTCTAAAGGCCCAACTATAATATGCATAAGCTAGCTTAAGCCAACTTAAGCAACTGTGCAATTACATATAAATCATATGTGGCAAACTATAATGTACTTAACAACACTTTTCGTTAAGTTTCGTCAAATGTTATTTGCTTAAGCAAAGTCCGAAACCGATCGCACATTCCGTACGGAAACAGCTGTTTGTGCTTTGTGTTTTACATATGAATGTACATTAGTAAAAAATTGCAACGGAGAACGAAAGTGAACAAATTGTATTTAAATTTAATATAAAATGTTTCAAAAAAGAAATTTCTATAAGAAAAAAGGGAGGCGTTGTATAATAATTGTAATTAAAAAGAAAGCATTTTATGCACACCGCTGTATTTTTTAGTACTTTTGGACAAAATTACACAAACAGCAAAAAATGGTAAATTTTTCATTCGAAATTTTCTTAAAGCTATTAAAAATAATTATTAACTATTATTAATAATTGTATATAACCCCTTGATTTTGAAAATGGTATAAGTCAAAAATTTTTAAAATCTAGTTTATCAGCTATTTCATATCAAATCCTAATAAAGTAACATAATCTGAAGTAATTCGCAGTATGCCATGAAAATTAAGTTGATAAATTAATTGTAGACATTATACGGCGAAGAAGAATAAGTTATTTAATAGAATTATGTAAAAAGAGAAACCCATTTTTGGTACAACTAATGGCTCGGAAAGATTTCATTTCGAAGAAATAACTGAGAGAATCAACGACTAATAGAAAGAGAAACACCAATGGAGAAGCTGTATCTTAGCTAAAAATACAATGGATTAGATTTCTAAAAAAATCTCCATAGAAAATGTTTTATAAAACTTCTTTGGATGACTATTCCGAATTCAAAGTGTTAGACCTTTCAACCAAAAGAGGAAGGCCAAGAATATATTGATTTGCTTTCACTATATACAAGCATTAGACCAATAACAGAAGAAAAAAAGATATGATAGATTTACTACCCTATATCCCACCAATTTTCCACAAACTCTTTATTTTAACTAAATACTAAAAATAAATTACTTAATTACAATGTAATGATTTTGAATAAAATGTTAATTTTAAACAAAAAATTGATTCTTGATGGTTTAAGTCATTTATAAAGTCATGCAGTTAATTTTGAAAATGGTGTAAGTCATTTCAACCTTTTAAAACCACAATCATAATAAATACTCTTTTGTTGGCACTATTTAATTATCAAAATATTTTATTCCATAATACAAAAATATTTTTTAATCCTTTAAAATACAAACCTCTTAATATTTTGAAACATAAAATATATGACTTATACCACTATCATAATCAAGGGCTCATATGAATGGTATTAAGTATATTTAATATGTTTATTTAACACCTTTTTGTTAACAAATTTCATTTATTGAGAAAAAAAGTACGAAAAGCAAAAGTGCGAATAAAACAAATGTGCAACTGTGGCATAATAGTTTCTAGATTCATGTAAGTAGATTGTAGCCACCTAAAAGTCTTCAATAAGTTGCTTAAGCATTTGACAGACTTTTCGTTCATTTTTTGACATTAGCTTAAGCCAGCTTATGCATATTATAGTTGGGCCTTAAGCCACACTATCATACTTTTTGAGCACACATGCATTTTTTGACAGATACGTCTGAGTATGATAGTGAATCATGGCCTTTAAAGCCTTTAGTTTGGCGACGTCAAAGCGTTTATGTATTTACTAAACGTGAGCGCAAGATGTTAAAAAGTGGACAGTATTGCATGTTTTTGAAACGCAAATATTGATTGTATGTGTAGTCGAATATTACTAAACAGTAAATACAGAGAACAAGAGAGCAAACAGTGCACCTGATTTGACCGGACAGTTTTATCAAGTGCAATAAATATGCTGAGCATTTCATATTGTTCACTAGTTCATTTTACTTAAATTTTCTTGAGAGTAAAATCTCTGATTTTTGAGAGAAAAAATTAAATTAGATTTTTTTATTCATCAATAAAAGTTAAAAAATTCAATCTACTACAGTTTTCTATTTCCAACCACTCAACGCGCAAATTAATATAAAATAACTAAAATACAAAGTACAAACCCTTGCTTTTAACATCATACATTTACATACATGTTGTCTGCTATAACAGTATTTCATATCAAGAGACACTATTGAAACAAAATATTCACTACTGAAATTTAATTTCAAACAACAACAAATATTGCATTGGTTGGAAGAAGAGCAAATGCTATTGTATGTTTTTATTTAAGAGCACAACAATATTTGTATACACATGAAATCAAGTGCAAGAAAAAAAAAAAACCAATTCATTATTGAACATTATGAAGTTAGTCTAACAAGACGTTTTATGCTCACGTTTAGTATTTACGTAAGTTACGAAATAACTGGTGTTTAATTCTTATATTATTAAACTGAGAACAATGAAAAATTAGATGTTCAAAGTTGTCGATCATGTTACAAAAGTCACACATATAAGATGGTTATATAAAACTTACAACATTTTTATGCATGAACGAAATAATATATCGAACTGATTGTATACGACTGATATGACTTTGTACTTAATTTAATTTTTGAAGTTAATGAAAACACTACAAAGAACAATCGATATTCAACTTTATGCATTTGTTTGGAATTTTATATTTTTTTTTCTTTTTTTAAATAAATATAACAATTTCAAACATTAAATTAAAAAATACAAATATCATGAAAATAAAATTAATAAAAAAAATAAATTTACTGCAAAAAAAATATAGATATGTATATATTAAGATAAAAGCACTTCTTGTGTATAATCCGCACAACTCTTGTAAGTTAAAATAGATGTTTGTAGTTGTTTTAATTTGTCTAAATAACATAAATGATTCTTAGACCGTCTAATTTTATACGAGACACCTTCAACCAGTTTTGATATAATATATGAGATCCAAAATATGTTGGTCTTAGGTTCGAATGTCTCCCATTTATTACTGAAATGGAAAAAAGTGTCAATTAATGTTTTTTTTCTAATATGTTGTGTAACTCATACCTAACAACTTTGCGCATCATACGATATATTTCAAACTGATAGTCACCGGTAGCGGCGAAAAGTTCATCATCAGTAGAGAGGTCGTTATAAAAGCAGTAGTCATTAAAGGTCATGCGAGATAAGGTATAGTCAATAATTGTTATTTGAATTCCCTTACTGGGTATAGTCAGTACGTTGCCACCTAGTGTATATGACATGTTTTGTTGATTGGTATTAAGAACTAAAATATTACCCCAGTGCAAATCACGGTGCTCGAACTGATATTCTCTTTCTCCAACTGCCAATGTTAAAATAATCTAAAATAAAAACAACTATCCTAAGATGTTTTTAACAATTTTATACACTTTTAAACTTATCACCTGCTGTAAAGCATAAAAAGATTGCTCGGCATCTTTAAAATGGAATGATTCGAGATCCTGTCCGCTATAGGCCAATTCTAATACTATATATTGCTGATTATTTGTAAAACCTTTTGGGTGATCATTTTCCGACTCTTTTTCCAAGTCATACTCCTCCCATAGTTTTTGAAGATGTGATGGATACCGGCCTTTAACGTATCTTACCTAAAAATATAGTTTATTATTGTAAAATTTCTGAAAACAAAGTTATGGTTATATAATACTTTTCGAAGATTCACAAATCCAGCAGTAACATTTGTTTTACAATTATCATTTAGACCACTAAGTTCCATTGATATAATAATTTCAGGAAGAATTTGCTCAAAGGTTTTTTGCACTTCACCATTAATCAATTCTTTGCCTTCTATAGGTATTATTTTTAATACAGTCTTTTCAGTGTTATCATTTTTGGTGCTTAGCCTTTTATGTTTTGAGTAAACAAAAACTTCACCAAAAGCTCCTTCTCCAATTTTGCGACAATTTTGTAAATAATCTTCATTATATGCAATGTTAAAGGCTAATACGCGGCGTTGCCCGCAACGTTGCAATATTTGCCGTTTAAAATCGTTACATCCTAGGCTGTATGTTGATCTCGAACCTAATCGAGTTTGACTGGAATTTGAACGTATACAAACTGATTTTCGTTTGCCAGCAATACTAACTGGGGTTGTCAATGATTTTTGCCTTTCTACAGCACCTGTACTTCGACCTTTCTCACATTGTTTCCTTAAAGCCTTAGGGATTGGACCATTATCTGCATTCAAATAAATTTAAATTATAATTAAAAAAATGCATTTGTAGTGCTCCTTAATATGGCATTTCTGAACTCAGAAATTCCAACTGTGCTTTTACTAACATTAGATAGATATACAGCCATGTTAAGGGAAAACCATGTTTTTAATTATTTCCGGTAGAAATAAGATTATTTTAGCAATTGTATTGTTAAAAAGAACAAGTTTTGCATTATTAAAAATTAAAAATAAATAGATGATGCTTACAACTAAACACTACCCAAAGTAGACAGATCCGAAGAATGTTGAAGACGGATTTAGCTATCCAGAAAATGCATTACATTCCGCTAGTGTCTGAAAATAAAATTTTCTCATTTTTTCTTTTCAATTAATCACCTAATTTGCAATTAATATTTTTTCAACTTAGAGAGAATATTACGAACTTAAGCCTAACTTCAAAAATTCATTTGTATGTTAATAAATATAGTTCGACTAATTAAAAAATTAAAATAGTCAATATTAAAAATCGAAAAAATTATGTTACACTTCCAGAAATAAGGTTCTAAAAGATCTCGCTGAAACCTCTTGGGGCATGACAAAAGATATAATTACAACGATGTATAAGGCAATTTGCCGCTCTGTTTTAAATTACGCTGCCCTCTTTTCTAAGCAACACCCAATGACGAGTCTTACAAACGACCCAAAATAATGTACTCTGAATTGCAACTGGATGTGTCAAGATGACCAATGTGGATCACCTTCATGAGGAGATCAAGATACCAGGCAATTTTTGCTGGCATATCATCTGCCAAGTCATCCTAATAATTGGATACTCTCCCAAGTTCCCCTCCTAGGCTCATCCGACAGGTCTTTTGTCACTATATCGATGACTTACGTGATGTTATTCCCCCTACGTTGACAGGGCGTCCATAGTGACGTCCCAGAAACTTTTGTATCAACAGACGGTCACTACTACCATGAACGGGTATAGATGCAATAAAGTTCTCAATGAACACCCCCCTGCAATCTCGGATCATGAACAACTCTTACCCAGAAAAACAAGATCAACCCTGCCACAATTAAAAGCAGGATGGTGCAGTATACTTAACTGCTACCGGGAGCGAATAGTTTCATTTTGAACCATTGGTCATCCTGTTCGCAGAGCCCTCATGATACTGTGCTGTATTTGTCCTAACAGGCCCATGTGACCCATATTAACAATAATTAATATATATAAATTAAATATTTCCCGAAAAGAGCCGCCGACAGCAGCAAAGCTGTTAAAACAACAAATACGATTACAACAACTGCAACCCCAACAGTTTCAGTAATAACTGATTATAATGATTGATTCTGTGAAGCTGACTGTTGGATTTCGTAACAACGATCAGCAGCTGATTGATTTTGGTCTAAATATAGTCCAAAATGAAGTAATTATTGGATAAGAAAGAAAGCAGTTGGGAGATATTGGCAACATTACTTGGATTGAGCTAAAGACGATTTTTTTTATGTATATTAACCCAGAATAACGTATGGAGAAGTTTTTAATCACTGCAGAGCAGTTAAGGTGAGTTATTTAGACGAAATATTTAAAATCTTTGAAAGGCTAAGTGCGACTTGAATGAACTCTACGCTTTTGACCTCGTTAAACCTAACATGTATAGTTCTAAATGTATCGATAGTGATTTAGCAGACATTATGCTAGAAAAAATCGACGGGACTGTAAGAACTAACGTTAGTTCGAACGAAACACTACAGAAATTAATAATTATGTAAATACACAAAACTTAAACTACTGTGGGACATTAGAACAATAGACTATAAACACAGACTTAATAAAAGATATTATCAAAAACCCACATATCAAAGCAACTACAAACAAACAAATACAAAAATAACAAATTACTAAATACAAAAAAATTAACAACCAAATAACCACAATCACTCATACACAATAAAACTGGAGTGGCCTACACTCAACTTTACCATACCCAATGGAAACAGATATTTTTTGTGTGTGATTGTCTTTTTATTTCCATATATTTCTACGCCTAGTTATCGGATTTACGCCGAAAAATTGGTCCTTCGAGCCGGATATCTTTTACAAGAAATAATTGGTCTCTTTTACAAGGAATACATTTTATTCAACTCTTCATCATTTTCATCGTTAACAAAGAGAAAGTAGCCACAAATAATTTGTTATACGTGTGTGTGTTATAAAAAAGTGGTAATTGGTAAAAGAAAAACAAGGAAAAATGATTGTGAATTATTAAAGTTTATTAAAATTCGCGCAGTCTTTTTATTTCCATTCCTGTGTAAAATTTGTTTTATACAGTACCTATTGCCCTTCATTGGTACCAAATTTATCAAGGTTGGGTTTGTTTACGCGGACAGACAACCATAAAGTAAAATTAAATTTTTAATCTAATAATTCTTGTTTGCATTCTAATTAAAGTACAATACAACAAGTTAATAGTGGAATAAATTTATTTATTTGTACGGGAATACGTTTGTGATAAAATTTGGTGCAGTTTATTCGAAAAACAAAATAAAACCAATAATATATTTACATACATATGTACATATGTTGATCAAGTTGTTTGCAGTTATAAGTATATACACAAGTAAATACACACCATACGCTTTTGGCACGTTTTGGATTTTTCTGACCAAATTTCTCGATCCTAGAATCATTCTAACGTGCCAAAAGAGTATGGTGAGAGCCTTCACAAAGACTTAAATCTAAACATATCACACATACTGTAAAACATGGTGGAGGAAGTCTCATGGTGTGGGGGTGCTTTTCTTCTTTGGGGCAGGTCGACTAGCCAGAATCGATACAAAAATGACTGGTGAGCATTACGTTGGCATTTTGCAAGAAAATCTCAACGGCAGTGCTTTGGATATGGGCTTGGGGGACTTTATCTTCCAACAGGATAATGATCCCAAACATACGAGCAAGGCCGCAAAGAACTTTTTCCAACAAAATAATATTGAAGTACTGGAATGGCGACCTCAAAGCCACGATCTGAACCCCATTGAGCACTTATGGACCATACTAGACGATAAAATTCCTATGGAATCTCGAACTAACACTCGAAACATTTTGGGAGAAAATGCAAGCCGAGTGGAGAGAGATTCCTGTACAAACTTTGAAAAACTTAACTTCAATTATACCTAAAAGACTTCGAGAGGTCATAGCTAATAAGGGAGGAGCTACTAAGTACTGATTGTTATATTATTTCGAAAAATGTTTGTTGTTATCATTCAGTGGTATACTTTTGCACTTTATTCTGTCCAACCGCGAGCAAGGAGTATTTTAATTTTAGCTTTTTGTAGAAAAGATTTACTTTTGATATGTGTGTTTTATTATTTTTTTATATTCTGAAGTTAGTAAATAAATGAATTAAATTAATTTTAAAAAGTTAAAAGTTATGTGGACTCTTTTTTCTCTGTTAAAACAAAACAAATGTGTTTTTGCACTTTATTTTGTCCAATAGTGTATATGAAATTTAATACAATTGTTTTATTTTAATCATCATAAAAATTATATTATTGGGGGTGTTTTATTAAATTATTTAATTAATTCGTTCGATTATCTTTTATCGCCGGTAAAATAAAATTTGTTGTGTTATACGAGTCGATTATTCTTCTTCTTCCTCATACATAAGTGTTAACCCTACTGTTGGTCGATTGACTATTTGAAATTAATCAGTGTTTTTTATCTTTTATCTGATTGTTTGCCTTTGTGAATTTATTCTTGCCTTTCACTTATATTCTGAAAGTTTTTGGTTTCCGTGTTAAGATTCGGATTTATAAATATGTCGAACGCTATTGAAACTTTTGCCCGCGCTTCCGATGCGGTTTTTAAATTTGAAGATAATTTTAATAAAATTCGTGATGAAGATCATCACGTATATACTATAGAGGTTTTAAGTGATGAATTAAAATCATTATGGGCAAAAGTCAAAAGTGCATATGAAGAATGCGTCGAATATTTTGAATCGTCAGCGAAAGTCAAATCAGAGGTTCTTGAGGTGACTGAAGGCAAATACCAGAGCACTCTCATTTCTTACGCTCGCTGTATAAAAACAATGAAAATAAAAAGTGATGAGTTGGAGGCTAATTCGAAGCCAAAGGCTCTGACTTCTGACCCGGCATCAGACAATTTATGTCACAATTTGCCACTTCCACCATGCGATACAGGTATTTTTAATGGTGATTATCTTTCCTGGCCTACATTTTGGGATCTTTTTACTGCTTTGTATGTAAATAATACACGTCTTATTAATATAGAACGACTGTGTTATTTAATTAAAAGAACCGGTAAGTAGGCTAAGGAAATTGTATCAAAGTGTCCGCTTACCAATTCTGGGTTTGAGGTAGCATGGAAGAATCTCAAGGATACATACGAGAATCCGCGAATGTTGGTAAATAACCAATTAAAATGTTTATTTAGTTTAGAATCTGCTGCCAAAGAGACAAGTTCAGCCTTAAAGACTTTACAAAGGGGCATTAATAGTTTTTTGACTGCGATGCCAATTTATGACATTTCAACGCAGAATTGGGACCCTACTATAGTCTTTATCTGTATTCAGCGGTTACCATCTCAGACAGTTACACTATGGGAGCAAAGTATAAAGGACAAAACTGCCTTGTCATTGTGGAAAGATTTGGACATGTTTTTAACGGAACGCATTCAAACCTTAGATTGTATACGCGATCTTACAAGTTTGGAATCCGATAAAAAAGTTGTTGAACGGAAAGTGAAATCTCATGTGTCTAACACAAATTCACACAACACTTGCATTTTATGTCCAAAACAAACGCATTTGCTTAGATTTTGTCGTCGTTTCAAAAATATGTCAGCATCTAAGCGTTTTTCTACTGTGATAAAATTCCATTGTTGCGTTAACTGTCTAAAATCACATGAAGTTAAAGATTGTAAGAGCGAACACAATTGTTTTATTTGTAATCAAAGACACCATACCCATATCGAAATTCGCCTACCGATAATTTAGTTAATAATAATTCAAGACAAAATGTAGCTGCTGCGAATGTAGAACAACAAATGCCTTCGACATCGGCCACCGCTCGTGCTAACTTAAATCGTCAAGTTTTTCACGTAACACAGAATTCGTCTGTTTTATTAGGAACCGCAATGGTCTCTATTATTTGTAATGATACTACGTATCCAGCTAGGGCCTTAAATAATCCTGCTTCGGAGGCTTCATTTTTTTCAGAGCGTTTACGAAATCAGTTGCGACTTTCGTCACATTCTACGAATGTTAAGATTTCCGGCGTCAATAAAGAAGCTTCTTCAACTTCAAGAAAAATTTGCACGATTCCAGTGGGATCACCAGTCAACAGGGGAATTGATTTAGAAACTCTTGCTTTTGTATTGCCGTCAATTTCAGGTAATTTACCTTCGTTTATTTGTACTTCGGATATAACGAGTGAATTATCTAACATACAATTGGCGGATATAAATTTCTACAAGAGTAGACCAGTTGATCTTTAGCTTGGCGCCGATTTATACCCTAGAATAATTCTGGGTGAAGTACGCAGAAACATTTTTGGATCTTTAATGGCTCAGAAAACCGTTTTTGGATGGATTCTGACAGGTCCCATTGATGTTTCAGTTAATAATTCTATTAACGTTTTTTCAACTGCCGTCTCTTTTCTGAAGAAGATAATTTGAACCAAAATCTTTTGAGATTTTGGGAATTAAAGGAAACTCAAAAAACGAAAATTATGTCTCCTTCCGACAAAATTTACAAAAAACTACTAGCAGGGATTCTACAGGTAGATATATCGTTTCGTTACCTTTTAAACCAGAATTTCCTACTGAAATTAATTTGGAAATATCAAGGTCGAGCGCTTTAAAACAATTTATCAAGATGGAAGCTTTCCTTACACGTAAACCTGAACTAAAATCCATGTATGATGATGTCTTAAAAGATTATGTGGAATTAGAACATCTAAAATCAATTAAAACTACTGATTAGGTTGTTACAAAGTCCTGCTATTTACCACATCATCCAGTGATTAAAATGGAAAGAAAAACAACAAAATTAAGACTCATTTTCAATGCGTCAAATAAAACTTCCAATGGCAACAGTTTAAATGATTGTCTTTTTGTAGGGCCTACATTGCAAGTTGATTTGGTCAGCTTAATTCTGCGGTGGCGCCTGTACGAATTTGTATTTAATTGCGACATTTCAAATTTAAAAATGTACAGGCAAATTCGTGTTCATTCGTGTTCATTCGTGTCATACCCCTTTTCAAACGATCCTTTACAGGACATCCAGTGACTATCAAGTAATTGATTATGTATTACAGACAGTCACCTTTGGGTTAAATTGTGCCCCCTATTTGGCAATTCGGGCGTTATTACAGTTGGCTGATGATTGTAAAGCATAATTTCCCTTGGCTTCAGACATTTTGAGAAAAGGTATGTAAGTCGATGATGTACTGTCTGGTGCTCATGATGTTGCTAGTGCTTTGTTGGCCACTGATCAGTTGATCAGCCTTGTTATCGGCAGGGTTCGAACTTAGGAAATGGTCATCGAATGAAAGATCGCTTTTGAAAGGGTTGCCTTCAGATCATTTGGTTGACGCAAAGGTTCTAATATTTGAAGAATCTATTTATTCAAAAACTTTAGGGATTTTTTGGAATGTCCAGCTAGATTCATTTTTTTTTTTCAAAGTTTGTCCTATTAGAGTAAAATCGGGTTATACGAAAAGGGAAGTTTTATCGGCTATAGCAAAATTTTTTGGTCCTGTTGGTTGGTTAAGCCCAGTAATTGTTACAGCAAAAATAATTATGCAACGCATATGGCTTGACAATATTGGCTGGGATGATTTACTCACTTTTTCTACGGAAAAGGAGTGGTTAAAATTTGTTGAAGTATTTCATCAAGTTAATTTTATTTAAGTCCCAAGGTGGGTAAATTATTATAAGTTTTCGGCTACTGAAATTCATGTTTTTCCGATGCCTCGGAAAAATCATACGCGGGGGTAATATATATCCGAACTAAGACGCCAATTGGAGAGATTCGTGTTCATTTGTTATCCTCTAAGACAAAAGTAGCACCCCTTAAATCCGTTACCTCACCTGGAATTATGCGGGGCGGTTTTGGCATCAGAATTTTTAAAGAATATCCTTAGGGAAAATGAAATTGCGATTGAGCGGGGTTATTGTTGAACAGATTCAACGATTGTGTTGGCTTGGCTACGAAAACCACCTTGTTTGTGGACAACTTTTGTTGCAAACAGAGTTTGTCGTATTCAGGAGAATACTGGAAATCACAATTGGTTTCACGTGTGTTCTGAGGACAATCCTGCTGACTTAGGTAGTAGGGGGGTAGATCCTCTCACTTTATCAAAAAGTGATTTATGGTGGCACGGTCCAACATGGCTAATTCAGGACAAAACCCACTGGTAAATACTAAACGTGAGCGCAAGATGTTAAAAAGTGTACAGTATTGACGGGACAGTTTTATCAAGTGCAATAAATATGCTGAGCATTTCATATTGTTCACTAGTTCATTTTACTTAAATTTTCTTGAGAGTAAAATCTCTGATTTTTGAGAGAAAAAATTAAATTAGATTTTTTTATTCATCAATAAAAGTTAAAAAAAAAAATTCAATCTACTACAGTTTTCTATTTTCAACCACTCAACGCGAAAATTAATATAAAATAACTAAAATACAAAGCTTTTAACATCATACATTTACATACATGTTGTCTGCTATAACAGTATTTCATATCAAGAGACACTATTGAAACAAAATATTCACTACTGAAATTTAATTTCAAACAACAACAAATATTGCCTTGGTTGGAAGAAGAGCAAATGCTATTGTATGTTTTTATTTAAGAGCACAACAATATTTGTATACACATGAAATCAAGTGCAAGAAAAGAGAGACCAATTCATTATTGAACATTATGAAGTTAGTCTAACAAGACGTTTTATGCTCACGTTTAGTATATACACACTTTGGAAAATCTCGACACTGATTTGCACTCTACACATTCTGCCCACAAAGGTCGTTATGATTATACAACTAATGTCGTGTATAGTGATGAACACAAAATGGTAAAGGTACGTCTGGCGATTTTTGCTCAAAAGGCTTATTATGCTGCGGAGTATAAAAGTCTTTTGGACAAGACACTGGTGGAATCGCCTTCATTGTCGTATAGTGAACAATATCCGATAATTCTACCACATAGCTGTCGTTTCGCGAAGCTTATGGCGGAATTCATACATTTGCTGTCAATTCATGGCGGAAACCAATTAATGTTGCGAATTTACCGCTGTGAATATTGGGTACCTCGATTAAGAGTTTTGGTTCGTACTGTAATTCGGCGATGCAAGCGGTGTATAATTGATAGGCATCGTTCTTGCAGTCAGATAATGGCTGCTCTTCCTCCTGAACGCACTACGCTTTATAGGCCATTCAATACTACTGGGGTAGATTTCGCTGGCCCATTCGATGTAAAAAATCATGTTAAATCCTGCAAAATCACAAAAGCTTATGTTTGTATTTTTGTATGCTTTTATACGAAAGCGATACATTTGGAAGCTGCGTAAAATTTATCATTTGACTCATTTTTAGCGGCTTTTAATCGATTTATATCGAGAAGAGTTTGCCCTCAAACCATGTTTTCGGACAGTGGTACGAATTTTGTTGGCGCTTCAAATGAAATTGCAAGGGACTTTCAAACTTTTCTAAAAGAATGTCAGGCAAGAATGTGTTCTACTTTTAGACATAAAGGGTTGACATGGCGCTTTATACCAGCTGGGGCTCCTCATATGGGGGGCCTTTGGAAAGCTGGGGTCAAAAGCTTTAAATTTCATTTTAGGAAAGAGGTTCAATCTTGCCGTTACACATTTGAAGAGTTATCTACGATTGTGGCTAGAATTGAGGCTTGCTTAAACTCTCGTCCTTTATGTCCTATGCCTGACAATCCTGGCGAACCGATTGCTCTGACACCGGGACATTTTTTGATCAGATCGGCTATATCGGCTCCGCCGGAACCGACGATATATAAAAGTCCGATTAGTGTAGTTAATCGATATCGCAAAGTAAAGGGCTTAATTCATGAATTTTGTAAGAGGTGGAAAGAAGAATATCCCGTAGGTTTACACAAACGCTACAAATGGAGACATCCCCAAAGGGAAATTACTGTTGATGATTTGGTTGTGGTCAAAAACGAACAATTATTGCCTGCAACATCGTGGAAGTTAGGAATAGTGATAAAGATTTACACTGGTACTGACGAACACGTTCGCGTCGCTAATATTCGTACTCAAATCGGGTTACTAAATCGTCAAATTACCAAACTTGTTGTTTTAAATGATCAATAATAATTTCACATCACTTTTATCAATCTTTCTATACTAACCTATATTTTTATTAGAATCATGGAAGCCCAAACAAAACCAAACAAGCAATTGCCGATTTATTTGATGGCGGTCTGTTGGATTATAAAGAGGCAATGGAAACCAGCGAGGCTACTGCTACTGCCATTTCTTTGAAGCCAAATCCTTCTGGAAAATCCAATGATCTCTTGGCACATCCAACAGAGATGATAGTGGAACCTCAGCCTGTTCCACCGCCAACAAATATTATTGTTGAAACGACTGAAGTGATGGCTGAAGAATTCAGCTTCGGTTATTCGAGCGCATGACCTGGCATCTGGGTCGGCACCGGTCGCTCCTAATTCGGTAGGACGTTCTAAATGCCAAATTTGTGGAAGGAACCATCCAGTTCGCTTCTGCCACAAATTTCGAGATATGAAAATTGAGAAGAATTTGCGTATGGTGGCCCAACACCGTCTTTGTGGTCGGTGTTTGTCGAGTGGTCATGTGGGGAAAGATTGCAGAAGTACTGCAACTTGCAAACATTGCAAAAAGGACCACAACACCTGGCTTCACGAACACAAGAATGCCGGTAAGAAGACGTCAAAGACTCGCGTTCAATCCGGGTCGGCTCCTAGTAGCATACCGCTTCGTCAAGTTGTGTCGTTTTCGACCACTCGTGTTGTCAAAATAGTTATATGTGCTCGCAATTAGCTAACAATTTAAAGATTCCCTTTACACAAGTGGACTCTAACCGGTATTGTCGACTGGAAATAGAATCCATCCATGACTCGTCTCAGCGCCTGTTCATTACCGCTCGAGTTCATGAAATGCGTGGAATCAAAACTCCATCTGAAATGGTCACAGATGCGTTACCGGAGCCTTTCCAGGGCCTACAGCTAGCTCATCCGAACTTCAACCGTTCGGGAAATGTTGCGCTAGTTTTAGGTCCTGAAGTCGTGCCGCTAATAATGAAAGGTCGGATATAAGCGGGCTGCCACTTGCCTAATATAGTGTATTTGGATGGGTTATCGCGGGCCTATCACCATATTAAATATTGTTTCAACATCGCAACAGGAGCCCATCATGGCTCAAAAAACCTTATTTTTTTAATAAAAAAAACATAGTAGACTTGTACACACTTTTTTATACAGTCCACTGGAGTCCTTCATTTTTATAACATCCGGAGTCCTGCATGACTTAATAAAATTATTTTATTAGGAGACCTTCATGACTCAATAAAATTATTTTATTAGGGGTCCCTCATGACTCAAAAAAAAGATTTGGAGTCATTCATGACTCAAAATATATGAAAAAATTAAAATAATAAAAAAAAAATAAAAAACAACAAATCATATGTACATTATTTATATTTAAAAAGAGTCCCTATTGGCTCTGAATTTTATAGTTACCTTTTGCCAGAAGCTTTATTTATTTGTTATATAGATTTTGTTGCAGAGCGTTTACAAAATTTGGGAGTAAGTAAACTACCCCTTGCCCCTTCCCGATTATGTCCAAAATTTATACAGTTCTTCATCTCCATAAGCCAAAGGCACATACTGAATTTCATTTTGATATGTCATACGGTATGACCTGCATAGCGTTTACAAAATTTGGGAGTAAGTAAATTACCCCTTGCCTCTTCCCGATTATGCCCAAAATTTATACAGTTCTTCATCTCCATAAACCCTAGGCACATACTGAATTTCGTTTTAATATGACATACGGTATGACCTGTAGACCGTTCACAAAATTTGGGGGTAAGGAAACTACCCATTGCCCTCTCTCGATTATGCCCAAAACCTATACAGCTCTTCATCTTCATATACCAAAGGCACATACTAAATTTGATTACAATATGTCAAACGGTATGACATGTACAAGCTCCACAAAAATAATGGCATACACACCCAGCCACCCACCCACAGACATCATCGCGGAAATAGTAAAAATGAATTCAGGAGACCTCAAAACATATAAATCCGACGAAATCCAGACCTCGATTTTTTCATGATTACTATACTTTACCTTCTACTACGTATGGTAAAGTAAAAAACACTAAAAGCGTGTTTACATTGCGTGTACAAGTCATATGGAATGTCAGATTTTCCACATATAAAACTATAAACAGTGTAAACCAGACTTGGGGGATATCAATTAGATTTTGTAATTAATTACAAATGCAATTGCTAATTACATGTAATTGTAATTGAAAATTTTTAATTGAGTTTTTTAATTACACATTACATGTAATTTGTAATTGAATCAACACATTTGAAATATTGTTTACCAAAGGGTCGTAGGACAAAAAAATGCTATTGAGGTATTGTGGGTATCGAAAGTGCCGCAAACACTTAATTGAGCCGTTGCTTTTGGAAATGAAAAAATGAATTAAATCTAAATCTTATTACATATTAACATAATTTTATGTATTTAATAATTTAACAATCAATATTATTTCAATATCAGCATAAATTTGTTATTAAAAATTTATTTGG